>CM067082.1:120239362-120891237 GCA_034008185.1 Gorsachius magnificus
GATATCTGTGGGAGCTGTGTGTGTGGCCTACGTATTTAAGAGCAGGACTGAATTTAAGCAGAAAGACAGAAAGGAAATATGTGTGTGTGGTTTTATGTGTATAAAACTTCAGTCTGCGTATATACTATGTATATGTGTGTGTGTATATTTATGATAATATAAATATGTAAAATAAAAACAACGTGGTCTATTCTCACGGTTCATGCCTTCATTCCCACCTGGATTATCCTACCATCCTGTCCTATGTGCTCTGGTTTGTGGCAGGATGACTAAGAAAGGAGTAAACCAACTGCTGAAGATACTTCTTTTCTTGCCTTTTTTTTTTTAACTGGAATAGATAAAATCTCTTATTCTCATCCCTTTAGCAGTATAGAACTGAATTTTGCACAGCTGAATTAAGTATATGGTTTTAATTTGTTAATATACTTTTAAAACTTGCTATCTGTATATGGTTTTGGTTTACACTGATGCTCTGGGAAGTTTCTCAGTAACAGCTGAAACTTAGAGAATAATTTAAAGCAAATTCTCCAGCAAAAGCAGCCCTGCTTCCATGTTGTGACAGTTACTGTGAGTCCTGGTTTGGTTTGGATCAGCTCTTTTCTCCTGCCTTAAAATAGGAGCTCCAACAGCCTTACCTCAGGAAATCTGCTGAGGGACATGAGACCCCTCTGTTTACTGTCTCATGAAAATATCTTCATGTTGGCAAGCCATTAAAAGAATAACAGGGTGGAAGGAAGTGGCAAGACAACAGAGATACGCGTTAATTTACTGCATTCCCTATACGAGTCTGCATTCCCAAAGGAACCCTTCTGGTAGAAAGGATGAGAGTGTCCTTTCCAAACATAGCCTTTGGAGGAGGTGAGGCATGCAGCTACAAGGGACGCTTGCTACAAGAAAAGCCTCCTCATGTCTGTAGTTTGCAAGAGTTGTCTGCATGATTTTCTGAGCTTTCTTCTATTCTTAACAGAAACTTGGGCAGGAACGGGGATTTTGGAAACTAAGTTATAAGAAATAGGATTGTCATAACAATAGGTGTAACCCTCTAAAACTTCTGGCTTCTGGGAAGGGGCAGAGGTGGTGGAAGGTGCAGGCTGTGGTCACTTCTGGCTGCCAAACAAGAGGCAATAGGAAAAGACACAAACGGTTTTACTGTTCTGATGACAAGCAAGACAGATCATTAATAGGCATTGATTCATCTTTGAAAAGATCTGCCTGCAAAAATATCATCTGTGTTGTAAAGGTCATTGAGGCAGGGGGTTTCTGACTGTCAAATGCCAGGAAAACTAGTGGCGTTCACCAGACTCTGGGCGTGCTTTGAGCTGCACAAGAACACAAACTGAGATATGTGACTGGTTATTCCAGTTCATTTTTTCTTTGTGACTGAAGTAAAAGTTTGTTTCTCTTCTCTTACTCAATTGCTGCATATGGCACAAGGCAGTTGAAATTTTTCAGTGACTCCTTTCCTCTTCATGTTAAGTCTTGATTTTTTTAAATTTTTTTTAAAATTTTTTTTCTGTTTAGGAAAAAGTCTCTCTAGGCATAGATGGGACACTTGGTTTGTGAAGGTGATTAGCAGATGTAGTCTGAGAAGCAAGTTGGCTGGTTAATGCTCACAGAAATTGAAACAAGTGATAGAGGTGTTAAATGGGGAGAAAAGGAAAGTTCAGGAGGCAGGCTCGCAGTTAGTAATTCGAACAAAGCCTGCGTTCAAGGTTCTTAAGTGCTTCTTAGAAATCATACTCTTGTCATCCATATGACAGCACTTGAAAATGCTAAGCAGATGATTTTGGTAGGAAAAGTACTATTTTTAAAGGTGCGTACTTGGAGATGGCATCCTTGTTGGAACAGCCTCGTGACTGTAGATTTATATCCTGATGTGGGTACAAGGAACCTGGGCTGTTCTTTCACTAGCACAAACGTTTCTGTCAACAGCCTCAAAAGAATAAGTTCATATGAGCTTTGGGAAACAGTGATTCAGAGATTCTTCACCAAAAGGGAAAGAGAGGGAGGACATTTTTCAGTAGAAGTTAAAAAATGGTCCTGCCAGGCTTCTCAGGATTTTTCCTATATAAAGAAAGTCACCATGCAGGGGAAGAAATCATTGCTAGAATCATTGTGGGAGATTTCTGATTGGAGTCAAAGATGGTGAGAATTTGGCACTGCCACATCTCAACCCACACCTACCAGTCCATGGCCTGGTCAAGAGTCAAGATCAGCATCTGACTCTGAACCTGGTCAGCTGGATCATCTCCATCTGTTAAGAAGCTGTATCACTTCCATCTTACAGTAAAGCTGTGTTCCCACACAGCTGTCTGGCTTATAGAAAGGCTGATCTATAGTCCTGAAGCATACAAAAGCTATACACCAAAAGCTGGAAAAGTGGCCTATAATTTTAAGTGGAATTCTCCAAGCCAGAAAGTAAAGCGAGTGCGCATGTTCGGGGCGGGGGGCTTGTGGGGGGTGTGCCGTTAGACTTCTGGAAACCATCACTCAGCAGTATATGAGCAAAAATAACAAGTCTTTATAGTGGTTTTAATAAAGTCCATGTTATAGCACCTTTCATCTTCAAAGAATGAACCAAATTTATTGTTGGTATAAACACACTGGGACCAATGAAGTTGAAGAGGGGGGTGCAGTTACCCCTTTACTAATCAGGGTCATGATTTCACAGGACTATAATTTTGTACCTTGTCAGTAACTATTACAAAATCTGGGAGGCTGCAGTACCAATTTAGCAGCAAAAGGCAAACTGAATCTTGTGACTGCAGGCTTAATGGCCATCATTAAGTATAATATATATGCATAGCTGCAGTATGCTGCTTTTGCCAAGTTTCTGGAAAGATCAGCTAAGTAACTGACTACAGGAGTGTAAAATTTATACTTCATCTCACTAATGACTACTTTTATTCCTGCTGCATGCAGTATGAAAGTCTGTAGATCATATTACATACAAAACTGCACCTCATTCTCTCTCTCACCCTCTTGCACAAGCATCGCTTTTGGTGCATTCCTTGAGAGTATGGAAGCTGTCAAACTTCAAGTTATGGAAGGTGAAATGGCAGATGTCACACAGGCACCCAAAAAGAAGCAATGCGTTTATGCCTCTTATTTAAAGCAAAAGCCTTTGGAAACAAGAATACAAGCAAGCTGGCCTGTACGTTTCAGCAGGGTATGAAGAACATTTCTTCCATCTTGCCTCAGTCATTTTATGGCGTGGAAAGGGCACAGGGCCAATGAGTGAGGCTAGCTCTCTGTTTGTTTTCCCCTTGGCCCTATGTACTGGGAGTGCAAGCTAATGCATTTTGCTTGGCTCCTGCAAAGGAGTTCAAGGATCCCCTCTTTATCTGAGCAAGCTTTGGCAAAATCTGTCTGCGTTTTGCTTTCTTAGTGGGAGCTTTACACAGAACTCCATTCGGATTGCTAAAGACTGGCCAACTAATGTGCTGGAATATCTCACATGTGACTAATCTGTGTTATGCCTCTAATGTTTTATTTGGGGGGGGGGCGGGCAGCAACACTAGCAAAGCAGAGGAATTAATTTACATTGCATGCTTAAATGCAATATGCAGAATCAAAACTATTCAAGTTAGATGTGAAACTGTCATTACTACCAGTATTTCAATACTCTGTGGTTGAGATTCTTTAAGAAAAGTATTGGTCGCACTTCATTTGACTTGCATGGTAGAGCAACCGTGGTCCATGTAGAAGTAGCTGGTTAGCGTGGGACTTCTTACAAATACTTTGCAGAGCTCTGTCTTAGTTACAGAATCGTGCAGAAAGGATAGATTCCAGCCTTATCTTTCAAATTACTTTCTTAGAGTTTAATTTAAAATGTTGGACATTGTCCAATATGGAAAAAATTATATTCCTACAAATAAATATATCAGCTTATATATATTTCTTAAATGCTTAAAATGCTTTGAGAATTTAACCTACTCCATAAGTGTAATGCACCAAGTTTTTTGCTATACTGCAAATTGTCTCTGCTCTTTGGTTTCTATGAAATGATCTTGGCGTATAAACATTGCAAAGAGAAGTTACCAGGAAACACATATTGGTGTTATGATAACCACCGAGTAAGAGACAAGGAATTCCTTTGGAAGCTGTGCAGACTACTCTTGTTACTTGTTGCTCTGTAAACAACACTTGAGCGTATGCCTGTGGTACTATCTACTCATGGAGGAAGGTAGAGGGAATTAGCAAACTCCTTGAAAGTTGCTTCAGAAAGACATAGTTGATGGTGACAGTGCCCTGGAAACTGTGCAAAGGGCAGATATGAGGAGATGTGGATTCTCTCCCAGATTAACCACTGCTGGTGGATCACTTAACTTTGTTTATTTCCTACATTTTTGTCTGTTTAGATTTCCACCTTCTCCAGATGCAACCTGCGTTATGTCAGCTGTTGGTACAGCATCTCTGCGATGTCAGCCTTACCTTAATGGTAGTCACATAAAGGTCGGAGTTACTGTGGACAGCACATTGAGGAAATGCTTAAGTTCAGGGGAAGCCGCTCTTAGCTTGGATCAGGGTATTATACCTTGAGTCCCCGATTACAGTAGTGTAGCATCAGACATATTAATAGCTGTAAAGAGGCTCTTTTACAAAGCTGTAAAAGAAAGTAACCTAACAACTGGATGTAGGTGGAACTGACTGGTGTAAATGCCTGTAGCTCTGCATAACAGACCCCTCGTGAGAGAAAATTTACTGGTGGAATAGGATAGCAGCCAGCACACCCTTTCTATAAAGAGCCTCCAAATGGCTAGGACACCTCTACATAGTAGGATAAGAGATTTGTCTGTCCTAATCCTGCATTGGTTCTTCCAAATGTGGGTTCACTAACTGGAGCTTTCGAAGTGCTGTGGAAAGAGCTCGTGATGCGCTGGTACCCTCAGCTCAGTGGAATAAAATTTTTTAAGGAATGCTTAAAAGAGTATCCTTCTAACAGTACAGTATTAGATAATAGAAGGGGAAATCACATCACTTATACAGAGCTAGTAATAAAAATTCCTAGGTCTATATCATCACAGGTATTATTCCTGGAAATGATCAGAGGACTGTGCAGTTTGCTCCTTTCTCCTGCAGATAGCAATCGCTACCACAGGACTCTGTCATCTCCCCTGTCTCCTTTTGTATCAGTGTACTGAAACCAAGTCTCCCCATGCTGTCTTCTGGTTCCACTGATCTTAAAGCAAATCCATAGATTCCAAGGCTACATCAACTCCTCGGCTGCTTGATGCTCCTGGCACAGTGCGGGGAGGTGAGGGACCTGTGGTATGTGAGGATCTTGCTGTTGTTTCCCCATGCTAAATGTTTGGTGTGGAAAAAAAATGTCTGACGTGGCTAAGAGGCCAGCCTTTAAATCAGGAGAACCTTGATGAGTGGTAATAAATAATGCTGGATATTTTGTAGTTCTTGATGCACAGGCTGCCTGTTAGTCAGCGAGACATCTATTCATAGACTGAGGAATTGCAGCCATTCTTGCAGTGGTTTGCGTCCATGATACATCTGCGCATGTGATTTGAGTGAGCTCTGTGTTGAACCTGTGGTAGTGGAAATATGAGATGCGTGCACTATTTCTCAATTACTGCTTAGTGCCAAGGGAGGACTGAGGCAGAAGAACGAGTTGGAAACAAAGAAATAAACAGCAGTGAATTTATTTGGCTGAACCTGTTGCCTCAGTTGATGTGAGGGGTGTGCCTAGTGACAGGGTGCCAGGCCAAGTGTCTGAGGCCTACAGCTGTGGTGACGTGGTAAATAGGAAATGCAGGGGGGTTTTGTGGAGGCAACTTTAGGCACACAGAGATCCTTAATAACTATTGACTGGGGGCAATGTGCAAAGTGAGAGGCAAACTGGTTAATCCTGATGAGAACCATTATTCCCAGTGCCCTATCAGGGACCTCACCTGCTGCCCAGGGGGGCTCTGCCTCAGGGGAGACCTGGGGCTCTTGTGTGCTTTGAAAATGGCTCCTTGCAGTGGGGTTGCACCCTGCGTCGCAGTCCCAGCTGGTGGATGTTGCCCAACAGGAGATATGTTCCTGCCAGATCTTCCTCTTCAGGCTGAAAATGTACTTACTTGTATGGTGCTTCTGGAGACAAACATCTAATTGACAGTAATTTACGATCCACATTGGTGTGATGCAGAATTCCAGATGTGTTAGAACAACCTAAGGGCCTGTTACGCTCAATTAGTCTCTGGGGTGTGCTCTGCTATTTATTACATGAACTTCTGGTCTCCCCAGGAACATCAGCTGCGTTGCTGCTGGATAAAGTAAGTCCACTTGTGCCCTGCCGTGCCAGGGTGGCTGGCTGTCACAGCCTGCCGCCTCATGGCCCATCCTGCAGAATGAATGGCCTCGTGCCTGATTATGTCGCACCTTTTCTGGAACAAGAAAAAAACTCCTTAATTTTTCCACACACCAAGTTCACTCACAATAGTGATTTTTGTGTGACCACTGTGTTATATCTTGTAAAAAACCAGACACTTGGGTCTTATCATGGATGATATCTACAAAATAATTCCTGGGACACTGAGAAGTCCTGGGGTTCCTAATCAGATGCAGGGCTTCATTTTGCCTGTTTCTCTCTCTAAACCCTCACCAACTCTAACATGAATTTGTAACAGTGCAGATATTCTTGTTTTCAACCTTCCAGCAAAGTGTCATCAGGCAGCCATCCATTCTCCACTGGTGTCTTTTCATTTAAGAGTATTAAGTATGGATCACAGTCTCATTTCTTAGGTTTTCCAGTAGGCATTTTATTTTGATGCTGTTTTCTACCAACCCCTTAACTGGGGCTAATGGGAATTGCTTGTTAAATTTCTAAATTCAAATTTTATTGCAAACAATTTAAACGTTAAGCTTGCAAAGCTGTAGCCTATTGTCATAGTCTCAGTTGTGCCATTTCTAATGAAAATGGTTTTTATGCTCTCTGCAGTAGTGTGGTCCTTTTGTTAATGTTTTGCACAAAGGTGTAAGACAAGTACATTTTTTTTTTTTCCTTGCTTATATATATAAAATCTTTGCTCATGTTGCTTTTGAAGCAAAGATGAGCTCATTTACCTGAGCTGGTCTCTGTTTTTTTGGAAGAAGTCTTGCCAGGTTTCCTCTGTGTCTGTAAGTCCAAAATAATTCTGCTTCATCCATGGTCTGGGCTCTGGCTGATGAACTCTCTCTGTAACGAGAGAGTGGGTACAGTGCATCAACTGGTTCTTAACAGCATGTTCTTCTACCTTTACTTGCTAGTGACTCATCTAGGCTTAGGGTCATCCATACTACTTCTAGTCTTCTAGATCAACCAATTTGCCTTGTTCCTAACCACTTCCTAATATTTAAGAGGTATGTTTGCCTCTTTGGGTATGGAGTTCTTAGCCTTGTTTCTTCTGCAAGGTTCAGGAGAGGAGACGAGAGAAGTCCAATCTGGCTCCTCTGCACTCACGTGTGTTGCACCAGGGAGCTTTCTGGCTTCTTAAGTAGAGTTTCCCGGTAAAAGCTGGGGGATCTGAAGACCCACTGCCAAGTATGGAGCAAGGGAGGGTTAGAAAGAGCAACTATAGTTCAGGTTAAAGTCTTTATTATGTCATGTTCTCTGTGTGTTTTAGAAAAATATTCTGTACAAAATTGTCATTAGAGCACCCATCTTCTGACATCCCGTGAGGCTGCAGATCACATCCATGGGACCACTCTTTGTTGTCTCCCATTTTCCTGTGGAAGATGCTATCCTTGAAGTCCACTCAACCAGTTGTCCCAGCAGCTGCTCTCTCTCCTCAGATAGTTATTCCTCCTGGAAGATGGTAGCTTTCTCTAGCAAAAGGTGTCATGCTTTGAATGCAAGCAATTATCTCTGGCCACTGTATTGTCTATTCCTTAAAGACATTCATATAAACTCTTTCACTTAGCAATCAAAGCCCCAAATTTAGGAGCATGGATGATCTTGGGATGCAGGGTTCATGTCAGTGTGTTTATGCAGGGCTACTACTTAACCAGTTTGCACATTCACATTCAGTCTCAGTGGGATTTTTTTGGTTTGTTTTTTTCTTTTTTTTAATCTTGGCACAATCTTCCTTATGTTTTTCTGCCTTGGGGAATATGACAGTGATACTTGTTTTAGATGCATGTCTTAAATAGATGGTTATGATCTGTGGGAGGCAATCAGTGAAAATAACCCTGCAGTGAATCTTTAGACCTTAATAAAAAGCAGCATAGGAAAATGTTTCTCTTATCTGGAGGTTTCCTTATTACATCATAGGGGTGACGGATTGTCTGGAAGAGAGAAGGCTGTTGAAATGCTGGGATATAACCTGCTTGATTCTGTTTATATAAAACATCATCATTAGCCGTATCTAATCTTTGTTGCTGCTGGTCTAAATGGCTCAGTGCTTCATCCCACTACGAAAGTCTGCTTTTGCTCAAACGTGGTGTGCCAACATCTTCTTTATTTCAAGGGCAATTTTGCAGAAGTTGGGAGTGCTGTACCTCACTGCTTGGATATATTCCAGTTTTTAAAAATCATAAAAGAGTTCAGAATGCCTCAGTAACACTGTGAGGTTGTGGGACCCGCTTCTGTCTTTTTATATGTGGTTGTTGTAGCTGAAGAGGCCAGGTTTGGCTTCCCCTGCAGAAGTAATATGGCTTTAAATTATGACTTTCCTCCATTTTATTGTAAATCTGGTTTTGATATTTAATTTTACTATCCATTTCTTCCTAGCTGAATTGATGCTACTTGGAGTCATTCAACTGAGCATTTATCTTGTTTACTGAGTTGCTTAAGTTGCAGACATTTAAGTTGTGTAAACCCATGGCAGTTTGCACAGCTATTGGAAGGCACAATATGAGGTGCCAGGCTCTGTACAGCTGCAGTATAGCTGTTGTGATGCTTGAGAAGAACTACGAGCTATGATAAGTTAGGTTTATTTTCACATTTCAAAGGGTGTTTATAGGGACTGGATCTAAAAAAAAAAAAAAAAAAAGGAAAGGCTTAAAGAGTTGATGTGGAAATGACAAAAAAAGAAGTGGAACTTTGCAGTGCTACGTTAAGAGTTGAAGTAGAGTTGGCGATCACATTTCATATGGAAAATTGTGTTTCAGACTTTGATCTCCATATAAATAATGAAAAGGAAAATAAGTCTTGCATGATGATACAGGATGCTTAGCAGGAGAGCCAGCCGGGGCAGTGCAGTAGGGCTTGCCTTCTGCTTTTGTCTTTGTTTAAATTGCCTGCTTGCACTTGTGGTTACCATTCAGTGTAACTATTTACTGAACTCTTAAAAGATATTTGGCATCTCTGTATTGGACAAGTGAGAGAGATACTTAGTGTATCTGCTGACACTTTTTATCTGTGCTTTTGTTAATATGTATTTATCTCTCTGTTCCATTTAAGACTGGATTATTTCATCCAAATCCATCATAAATAGATAGTGTTATTGTAGCCACAATCATCTAGGGTATAAGAGAAAAAAGCCTCACCTCCTCCTATAAATTGGAGCTTTCTTATATAATTATTAAATGGCTTGATTTGCTCATTTTGCTCATGTTGCAAATAATCAAAAATCAGATTTTTGATTATTTTGACAGCTGAAATAGTTTGAGTTGGTATTTTTCTGAATAATATATCTCTGATTATTTTAAGAGAGTGTTTTCTTGCACGTAAATGAAATCCCATCACAGCAGCTGTAGCTCTCCTTAAAATGCGAGCTACATAGCAACATGTTCAATGTTTAATTAGCTTGCCATGTTATTAACATCTCTTTAATATTCACTCAGAAATACTTGGCTGTTAAAAATGTAGAAAAGCTAATGTATACATATAGCTTATTTATATGCATAAATTAGTACAAACATGAAAAATACGAATGAAAAATGTAGGCTAAATGCCCAGATAATCTTCTTTGACAGCCAGCTTAGCTAGACTGTGGAATCAAGCCTTCTTGCATGCAGCCTTGAACCCTGTGGTGCACGAGGGGCAGAGATCTGGGTTTGCCAAGCTCTGGACTAGATGATCTGACACTATTTGATTGCCACTGTAGTGGCTTCCTGGCTGACGACAGTGCTCAGGCGCTTGCTTTATGAAGGGGTCAAGGCTTGCTGCCTCCAGGTAACAGGGTGATTTATGCTTTGCCTGTCAGTCTCTGTCTTCCAAGTTCAGGGTTGAGAAGAGTATCTGACAAATAGGAGTCACCAGGGTTAGAGAGTGGCAAACTCTCTGGTGTCTGTGCAAGTGAGCAAAAGTGGAAGCAGTGCCTGTGGGAGATTTTTCTGCGATCCCAGGTGTGCTACAGGGCACAGCACGCTGCTTGCCGTGGTGATACCAGCAGTCATCCCAGGTGCATTGCCTTGGGTGTACTCGTGTCCTCTGGATCTCCAGACAAGGTGCCACTCTGGAAAAAAAACCCCTCACCCTGAAGTATCTTTCTGGAGCAGAAGGACTCATGACTTCTCATTATAGGACAGACCGTTTGCAAGATCTGACCTCTAACTCGTATCAGAAGTGGTAGTTTGTAATGAGATGTAGAACAGCTTTGACTTTTCCACCTAAGTTTGTTTCTGAAATCTTTGAACCATTTTCAAGTAGCCGTGGAAGGCAACTAAAAAAAAAAAATGCAGTGCCTGTTGGTTTAAGTTTACTATAAAGGGTTAGTATCTCCCCTGGAAGTTTTTTCAGGAGTCTAGGAGAAAAGGGAAAAAACACAACAGCCTCCCCTACAACAAGTGTTTCAGCTGCCAGCATCGTCATGCTGAGAATGCCATGGGGTACATGTTCCTTGGCTCCTTTGAGGATTCACTGTTCTGCACCACTCACTAATACGCCCTGCTCTCTGGGAACCAATCTCAGTTTTCATATGTTTGGTGGTATTCCTGCCCAGAGGCTTACAGGTACGTCTGTACTGGTAAATCTCATGTGCCAGCCTCAGAGGGGAGGTATGGCCCAGCTTCCAGTTGCATGGCTAAACACCCTCAACCCCAAGCGTAGGGGTGCCTCTGGCCACCTTCTCTAATAGGACCACTCCCTGGCCTGTGCCATCTGAGCATATTTGGAGTTCAGAAAAGCCAAAACCATGGCAGGCACCATGCTACCCAGTTAAATGCTACAGGATTGTCTTGTGCCAGTGGCTAAGGTTTATGACCTGGCTGCATCTTGTTTATTACAACAGATTAAGTTACTATGAAGGCTTCTAGATACTTCAAAATCCATTTTCATGTTTTTTTGTGAATGTCCAGACAGAGAATCTTTGTAAGAAGTCTTGCCCTGCCAAACAAATGTTCAGCTTCAGTTTGCCAAAGCTCTTGTTGCTCACTGCGCAACCGTTGTTTGCGATGTGCCTTTATATCTTTCACTTTCCTTGGATCAACTGGAGATCAAAAGAGAGGAGAGTGACTGATGCTAGCGGTGCATGAATTGCACGAGTGGTATTTAGATATGGCTGCAAGTAGACAACTGTAGAGAATCAGTGGAGAAAAAAGTTTCCCCCCAAAGCTTGATGTAGAGTGGGTTGGGGATAATGTTCCCTCGTAAGCAGTGGAGTGGGAGAAGGAAATATCTGGGCTTTAAATTAGAATTCCAAATTTGCTGAAAGAGGAAACCTTTCTGACCTTTCAGACACCGCCAGGTCTCCTACTGCAGCTGCTCATGGTGTACCTCTTGCTGCCTTCAGCCAGTTACCGTCTTCTCTCCCATGGAGTGGTTGAGTCTGGAGGAGGAAAATGAATTGGAAATAGTTATCCTTCTCTCTTGGCAAGTTAAAGGTATGAGAACATGCTTGAGACATTCACATTTTTTTTTTTTTTTCCTTCTGCTGTTCTTCTCATATTCTACTTCCTACCCTCCTTCCTCCCTCTAATAGGAGCTGCAGGGGAAGAAGGATGGGAAAATTCTCTGAATTTCTTTCCAAAGCAAAAATTAAAGGACATAGGAACTGAAAAAAAACTTCCTTTGTTGCATAAATAGACAAAACATGGTGGCAAGCAGTTAGAATGGCAGCTAAGGTACTCACAGGCAGATGACTGTAAAGCTATCTGATTTAAAGCAGCTTAACATAAAGGTAAATTATGCACCATTTGTATTGGGCAGGGGCTAATCAAATCCATCTATCCCTGTTAACTCCTATTCCGAGAAGAAAGCTTCATCCATTTGGATTCTTTCCAGGTGGCAAGTTCACTGCCTTAATTTTGTAACTAACTTTTGCTTGGTCCATGTTCATAACCGCTTAACTGTAATGGAAGACAAAATATCAGTATTGGATCTTTACCTTTTGCCCAGTTGCTGTGCCTCATATGAGGCACATTATAATATGTTGAGGAGTTGTATTACTTAGCACAAGAATTATATTCAAAGATCCTATTTTGAGCAGAATGGAAAGGTTTTGTCAGTAAAGTGCAAGGCTAATTAGTGTCCGTTTAGAGAAACAAGAATAATAAATACTATTATTATGTGAGTTTATTAGTGTAGCCTTGGAATGCCTCTGACAATTGCATGCAATTATTTGCTTCCTTCACTCTGGAGGCAAAACTCTGCAAATGTTCCCACACCACTGTTTGACAGGACATAAATGTGGCACCCGCAAGGCAGAGATACAAACTGTTATCCTTGCAGGTTCAAGCTGTGCTAAAGCCAAGGCTTGCTGCCATCTCAGTGATATATTTAAATGCCAAGCAGCTGAGAAGAAGAAACTGTTACTTCATCCATCTTCGTGACTGAATGCCCTTGCTTCTCTTACATCTTGTTTATTCATGAGCATTTGGAGACATTCCTCCATGCAGGCTGTGTAGCTGCAATTTTGTCTCCTTAGAGTTTGCCTCCTGTCCATCTAGTTCATTAAATGTTGTCTTTGCATTTAAGGCAATGCTGCTTATTACTTGGTTCAGGCCAGCCTGTTTTAGGGAAAAGTGTAGAAACTGTATCTAGAGGAACAAGCACAAAGAGGTGGGTGTACAAGAGGCAAGGGGAAAAGGATGGCAAGAGCCTCCGTTGAAATAGGCTCAAAGAACTGGGAAGGGAAAAATAGGGACAAGCATTGCTGGAAAGGGGGTGGGGGAAAAAGCCAAAACCAGCCTCCTAAAATAAGAGGCTAGAGATGATGGAAACATATGAATTCCTTTATTAGTACGTAACATACTTGTTGTGCAGTTTCATTCTTGGGTGGTGAGACATGGCTGATTACCAGTTAGAGAGAATGAAAGGGGGAATGGGCTGTAATGGCTAAAGCTGCACAGTAAAGGAGTTTGGCTCCCTTCCTGGTTAGCCCTGTGATAACACCGGGAGCTTTCTGGTTTTCCATCCCTACCCATTCCCCGATGTTATCAGAGAGGCCCCAGCTGATCAAGCATGGAGAGGGCTAATAAGCTTTGTTTAGCTTCAAACTCTTGTGAATTCCCTCAAGAATTGTTACCAAATCTTGTAGTCCACGAGTCTGGATATTTATTCATTATCTTTCATCTAAGATTAATTTAATTCTTATTTCCAGCTATTTTGGAAAACCTCAATACACTTAAATAGATAAAATAGTCAAAATACCATATGCAATTTCCAGCCTAGTTAGTGGAGGCCTAAGGGCTCAGTATTGAAAAACTATAGGAGTGGTCCAAGAGTGTGAGGCAGACAAAGAATTAAAATACCCAGATTTAATGCATTTCTAAGCTATTTGCCTCCAACATTTAAAATGGGCTTACAAGTTACACATTAGTATTTAGCCCCCATTTCTGATACAAGATACTGAAATAAGTTTGCCTCCTGGCTGAAGTGAAGGTCAGCAATTGTCCTGCTCTTTCTCTGTGCTCTATAATCATGCCGCAAGTATTTAAAGAGAATATTAGGTTAAAAAAAAAACAACAACACAACCCAAAACACCACAGAAGAAAGGGTACACCTTGAAAGGCAGAGATGTCTGCTCCCATTACCTGCCTCCGTGTGCAGAGCTGAGGCATGGCTGTGCTGCAGTGGGCAAGCTGAACTCCTGGAAGAGAGAAAATATTAGCCCCCAACCAGGCGACAAGCTGGCCCCCCTCAAGCACGAGCAAAGTCCAAGGCAGGCAGTGAACTGTGTTTGAAGGGTAACCTCAAACTATGCAGTGGGGCAAGGGAAGACTACAGGATACCTGTAGCGTGTCTTCATGGCGCAGTGAGGAGTGGGTGATACCTGCAGCTTTTACATGCTTTGTGCCAGAGCTGGAAATGTGAGTGCTTGGTGCATCACGTACAGTTAGTGCCAGGTGACTACAGAAAGTGGAATAGAGCCCTTGGGTAATGTGGAATATAAAGGATGCAAAAATCAGTGAAACGGCTCCATTTTCCCTTGCCCCGTGCAAACTCGCAGATCCTTCAGGGTGTGAGTGCAGGCTGGACCATTTCCCGTAAGGACACCATCCTTTGTTGCCTTTATTGCTCCCACTTTTCACACTCGCCCACATGATGGTAAGCAGCAGGATTTGTCAAAGAGGGGCAAGAAACAACCCTGAGCTTTCCCAGGCCAGGCATCACCCCAGTCTGTGTGTTGGTGCTTGAGCAGGGCAAGGTGGAGGGATGGATTGGGTCAGTTGGGGGCCTCCATCCCACCTCACCTGTGCAGGCTGCCGTGAGCAATGTGCTGCCACTGCCCAGAGTGGGTGTGGAGGAGGCTTTTAGCATAACTGAGCTGTCAGTCCCCATCCCTGCATGGATGTCCCAGGCTGTGCCCTGGTGAGGGCATTTGGTCTTGTTGGATGAGCCTAGCCACATATGGAGGCTGATCTTCTAACCATACCCTCTGTGTGCTGTATCTCTTTACGTGTGTATCCTAAACCCCATCAAAGCAGTGTGAAGTGGAAAGTATTTACCTACTTGCAGGTTCTGTCCAGCTATAGTTAGCCTGATAGTATGTTACAAAGACGCTGTCCTTGGCACATCGAATACTATTGTGGTATTTTTGTGTTCCTTTCCTGAATTAACTGGGCTAGATTCTGATTGTGGTTACAAGGAGCCGTTCTGGATTTAGGTTGTGTATATTGTAAGTGAAATCCAGCTGAGAGGCAGGATGAATATTACGCTTAGTTGAAAAGCGTATGCTTAACTGTACCCATAGAGGAGCCACAATTTGTCAGCTCTGGAATCATCATAAATTTGGGGCTGATAAGTACTGGGAAAACAGTATTTTTTCTTTGTTGTTACCAAAAATGTGAAAACAAAACTTGCCATGAAAACTGCAACCACTGCTACTCTGGTGCAGGCAAAACCAATGCCAAATCAATATCAGCAAGCAGAAGAAAGATAACGAAATGCATGTTCAGAAAAGAGTTTAATAGAAATGAAAGTTTATGGAACCAATAAAAAGTGTGACTCATCTGTACTTCTGCCTCAACTGCAGACTGGTGTTCCAAAAGTCTTTTCCAGAATTAGTATGTGGAATGTGTTTATAAGTTGAAGTCTGTTTATAAGCTTAAAACTCAAAAGCAGGCAGCTAGTGCACAGAGGATTTTATTCTTTCATCCTGCTTGATGTGTTACCCATAAAAAAGATGACCACTCAGATCAAATGGTCTATAAATGGTCCAGGAAGGTTTCTGGCCTGTAACCCGACTGAAGTAATTCATTCTTTCCTAATGGCATTGGATTCACTGGTGTGTATGGAAAGTAATGGCTGTGCAGGATATTTGCAGGCTGATTATGCCCCATGGTCCTGCCCACCACCAGAATAAACCACATAGCCTGCCCAGGCTAGAGAGGGTTGTGCATTGCTGGACTACAACTTGCTGAGCAGTGTTCCTGTCTTCTTCCTGCTGTTGTCCATGGAGTCGGTGTATTTGTGGCTCTGGGCAGCCATTGGTAGCCATGCATTGATTGTTCAAAGCTGCCTTTTGTCTCTCTTATCCTTACGTCTCCAAAGACAAATAGCTAGTGTGAGTCTACTCCCCCAGCTCCTCACAAATTGCAGGTCACTCGTTAACAGCCTTTTCAGGGCCTGTTCCAAAAAATCTTTTTTTTAATTTAATATTATTTAGCATCATTATGCAATTATTATGTTAGTAATGGAATACTATTTTTTTGAATAGCTAAACCACTGGGTGTTACAGTGAACAATCACACTCTTAACACCATGCTTATGGGATGCTTCTGTTGTTGTTCTAATGCAGTGGTGCATGTAAGTGTTTTCTTTGTTGGAAACAAATGTGAAATATCAGAGGTTAAAAGATGTTTACTTCACCGATTCAGATGTTAACAAGAGGATACCAAATACATCGGTCCTAACAGATCAATACACCAAGAAGTACTGATAAGCCCTTGGCTAATGGAAGTTCTTCATTCTAATATGAAGTGGACAAACCAAATGATCATTTTTTAAAGAGCAAAACTGTTTTCAATTGGTGAAGCTTCTAGTTTTTCACTTTTCTAGAAGAAGCAAAAGCATTGCATCAGCGTAATGGAATGATAACTGCGCAGTTGTTCCCCTTTGGGAGCAGCGATACACAGAGATGAAACGGGTCTGGCAAAACTTACTCATTTATGTCATTGTCTCATGGTATCCTTATACATGCACTCAATGTCTTTATTTATTTAATATTGGCCTTTTTACAAAGAGAAGACATCAAATTAAATGATTTTGTGTCCATTTTAAGTGCTGTTTTGTTTCTTTCAGTGCAAGCACAAGAACAAAACGTTTCTTCTTTTCTTCTTTGACACGTGCTCTTTACTGTGTGAGTAATCCCCTCCAAAACCATTAGTACAATGGATTAGGCATACTCATGCCTTCTGGCTCTGGTCAGGATTTGTGATCTATGAATATCTGGAGGGGTAAAATCGGTAAAAGGGAAATCTTTGAACTAACTTAGTTGATATTAGTTTCTTAAATTCCTTGGTTAGAAGATTATGTGGCTTGAAAGAGTGGGAAAGGCTGGGAAACTTCATGAAAACAGAGCCAAAATAAATAAGTCCAGTCCAACTGAGGTAAGACTTCACAGGTAATGCATCCACACAGCAGGTGTAAACCTCGTAAATATTTTATATGAACCTTTGTAGAATTACTGCACACTCTTAAAAAAACCCAAAACACTCAAACCCTCATAAATCATTTATATAAAATAGATAATACAGAATGGGGAAAGAACTGGCTTAACAATTTCACATGCAGAACACAGCAGGCCAGCTACTGATTTATTGAAAAGTGACTTTTCCTGCTGGTGTAGAATACTTCTCCCACAAAAAAGGTTCAACCAGTACTCAGGAAGCACCAAAAAGGCGGGGTTGAAATGGGAGTCAAAGTGCAGCCAAAGGGGCTATATCAAGTGTCACCTCTAAAGGTCTAGAGAAATGTCTTTTTTTTTTTTTTTTTTATATATATATATATATATATATGTGTTTGAATGATATCTCAGCATCAGGCCTACTACAGTTGTGTGTAAAAGAGTAACTCTGCAAAGAAGCCAAGTAAACAATCGTCTTCTGACTGCACTGGCTTGAAATTTCCTGGCAAGTGTGTTCTGGTAAATAGGCCAACAACTAACTGATTAAATCAGGGTGGTTTTTTTTTTTTTTCTAAATGTATGAATTTTCCAATCTAAGTGACTTCATTTTCTATTTGTGTTCATTCCAGGTGGTAGAATTTATGAAATGAGTATTGAATTTCTAGCTTTTTGTACCGAATTCTTATGTGGCTTTTGGCATCAGTTAGTCTTGATGTGACTGTGATCCTGAATTTTAACCTGACATTATGCCAGATTTGCTATACCTTTAAAACCTTTCTAATAATTAAATGGATGGGCAGTTGTGGAGCACTCTCTGAAGAGACCTCTGCATGATAGGAGAGTATCTACTCTCCTTTCACCCCAAACAAGAAAACCCTAGGCATGAACATGTGTGATGTGTAGTATTGGGAAATGTTTTGTGTTGAGTCACCACAGCAACTAATTATCTTAGTATTTTGCTTCTGAGTTTGTCTTAACTTGATATTTCAATTGCACCTTGCACCAAAATGGACTTAACTGAGGGTGCAGTGGAACAGGTTGATCCATCCCAATGTGGATGGATCCCAATCCATCCCTAAGGTTGCATTTAATTGGTCCTGAGTGTGGTATATGAAAGAAGTTCTCAAACTGTGATATAATACTACTGTTGTAATGCAGTGCTACATATGTGGGTCATCAAAATAATGATGCTTCCTCTTGTAATGGTTAGAAACTGGATAGATACCTCAAAATATTTTAGGAATCCTCTAATGGACCTCCTTGCTTCTCATTGCAGAAGCCATCTCACAGAGACACGATATATATATATAGGTAGCAAGGACCTTCCCTTGGCATATCAAAGCTTTCCAGGGCAGCAAAGGGGGGGAAAAAAGGTTATAATCCTAGTTTGCTTGGGAGCCCTCAAAGGCCCAGGGTACTTGTGCTGAGGTATCTGAGGTGTGACTCAGTCATGGGCCACCAACTTCCCCCTTCTCTCCTTAGGACAGCAGGTAACCCAGTTTCAGAGGTTCACAGATCTTTTTCTCTGGCTCTGTATCCCACCTATGTCCCCTTTTTCTTTTGTCCTTCCTGTGGTACGAACAGCTCAACCTCTGTTCCTTATTCCAGCAGGCAAAATCTGATTTTGTCTACCTTGCTGAGAAGTCCTGAGATAGCCCTATTCATAGCCGTGATTCTATGGTGCTAGAGAGCATCTTATGGGCCTTGCTGTGTCTCTGGGTTCTCCATGTTTCTGATGCTAATTTCACAGCAAAAGCTCAATGTTTCATCTTAGCTGAAGGAAAATCCGGAGCTTTCCCCTGAATATTTTTACAGGCATTGCTAATCATCTCTCAACACTTCCTTGTAGGGGTTCCTTTGGAGCTATTTCTTGGGTATAAACAATCAAGTTCGCAGAAGACCTTGTAATTAGAAAAGAAGCGAACAGAATCAGATGCTATAAAGTCTGATTATTTTCTCTAAAGACCGGAAAAGAACAGAGTTTTGAGCCTGCAAGTGAGAATAGTAGTCAATTATTTGAAATCTTATTCCTGGGGAGAAAAAGTAGTGAACACTGTTTCCGCAAATGGGGGTAGGAATATAAGCAGTGTCTGCACTAGCTACAGCCTAGACTTGTTTTTAACTTGTTGCTTTTTTTGTTGAGGCAATAGCATTCTAACTTTTAGTGGTGCCTGTCTAGGGAAGTGTAACCCAATAGCATCTGGCCCTTTGCTGCATACAGTCAGTGATCACTTTATACCCATTATTTCCTGGAACAAATATTCAGCTGTGGACCACGCGTTATTTAAAAACAAACCAAAATCATGGAGGCCTTTCCCGTAGTCATGCTCACATCACAACTGACTTCTGTCTAGCCTGTCATAACATAGCATCTACTGTGTATGAGTTGTAATCTAATTTTATGTTCCTGGTAAATTTTTGTTGGGGGGGGGGGGGGATAATCTAAGCTTCCTGGGAAAGTGAGATGCTCTCATAGGGAAACAAGTAGCAACCCTGAAGCTGTGGCATGAGTGGGATGTTGTAACCAAGACATTTTCTGTGGATTTTTCTTCTCTTTGCTGCTCTGAAGCAGAGCGCAGGGCTTGTGCTCAAAGACAGCACTACCCTGCTTTAACTTTCTTTGTCCTGTTTTTCTTTCTTCCCTTACTGTCTTGTTTATTTGGATTGGTGCTTGTTTGAAGCAAGAACTGTGTTGATGCAAAATTTAGCCCACGGCTCTCAAACTTTACAGGAGACTCAAGGGGCTGTTTGTAATTATAATTCTCATTTCCTACATAATTCCATTTCCTTTAAATTTTTCTCACTTTCATTTGCAAAGTCCTTGGAGAAGTAAAACCAGAAAGCTGAACCATGACTTTTTTTCTTTTTGGACTTTGCTCTGGCTGAATTTTTTCTGGCTCTGCTCCCACACAGGCCCCTGGTAGGCTCTTAACTACTTTGGTAAGCCCAAACCAGTTTAAACCCATTTGAGTTGGAAAACAGACCATCTTGGAAGGGAAAGCAGGCAGTGATAGCACGCAGCACAGGAGTCCTCGCAGGGAGCAGATGCCAGGCGGGGCCCTGAGCAGCACTGAGCATCCCTGTGGGCAGCACAGGGGCTGGTGCTGCACCTGCTGGGGAGCCCTATGGATGTTGAAGATATAGGATATAACGGTATAGGATATAACACAGCATTGCAGACCTGCACAGGTGCAGACAGTCCTGGTGCTTAGTGGGTGCCTATCTGGAGACATGGGTGATAGTTGAGCTCTTACTCTGATAAGCAGAAACACTTTTGGAAGGCTGGTATGAGTTTAACAAGAACTTAAAAACATTGTTTTGCATGGATTTTGGTTAGAGTTAGATTTGATTCAATCCCCCTTTTGCAGTCCCACCAGGGAGGCATAGAGGCTGCTTTCTGACCCTGGGTGTTAGCAAATAATATGTGCTCTGGCAGCAAATTCCCCTGAGGGAAGATCTGAACATGAGGACTGAGGACCATATTTGTATGTCGTCATGGCTTCACGTGCCAGGAGAGCGCTAGCTGTCCACAGTCTGTCTGCTCCATGTTTCCCTGATCGCCTCAGCGCTGCCAGCCCTCGTCATGGCTTTGAAGTAGGGTAAGCCCTTGTCTCTTTCTTGGCTCTTCAGCTTGGGCTAGTGAGCCCCGCCATACCCATTAGCTTCATTAAACAATATTAATTGGAGACAAGGGTTTAACCCTTCATAGCAAGCCTCGGTCCTGTGGCACAAAGAGAAGCCAGGCAAGTGAGCTTTCAACAGTAAACAAGATTATCCTCATCTCTGCAGGACAGGGTACGCAGCAAGAGAGCCAGAATTCAGTTAGCAAAAGTCTGGCTCAGACTTGCACCACGTCTCAGTTCCTGAGCTGGTTTTCAAAGGTGCACTGTCTCTCGTATCTGCAGTTTTCAGATTCCCAGAGAAACTCTGTGGTTCCTCAGACTTGCTGTCAACCTTTTTTAAGAACGTGGAGTCTTTCAGGTCCCCTGCAGGAGCCTTCTTGAGAAGGTAACACATTGCTGGGGGAGCTCCCTGTTGTTTCACCCTCAGTCCCAAGACTCTGGAAATAGGCCACTACTCTTTAGCAATACTCTTGCTGGTTTTCATTGTTGTCATTCTCCTTTAAGTCGTACCAGTCATTTCAAGCACTTTTGATCAGTAGAGATGGGGACGACTGCCTAACAGAATTAAACCCAGAAAAGATGTCCTTGCTTGCATTCATTACTTTAAACAGACCTCTTAAAAGTAGTCTGCAAGCCTCCAGAGCCCACTGAACTGTTTATCACTATACATACAATTATGGGAACTGTGGCAAACACATTAGAATATATTTTCGTATGTCCCATATAGCTATTAAAATCCCTTTCTCCAGACAAGATCAGCATGCCCATAAATTTAAGTCAGAAGGTTTTTTTTAAAGGTAGAGGCATTAATGTGTTCAGTGATGCTGCAAAGCCTGTGCAAGGTGCTGCATATTCTACTGTCATTTGTCAGCCTTATCAGACCTGTAGCGATTTACAATCCATAGTTCATGACCTGGGGACCTATTTTCTACTGAACAAAGCACATTTAAAAAAAAAAAAAAAAGTCATCAGTCTCTGTTATTGTGAACTCTGAAAATAAAAGTTCACTTTTGAATTCCAACTGGAACGCTCAGTGATGCTCCACATTAAATTGCCATCCAGAAAAATATTAGTGGAAGCTCCAATGAGCATAAATTTAAATGCA
Organism: Gorsachius magnificus; assembly: GCA_034008185.1. Classification (NCBI taxonomy): domain Eukaryota; kingdom Metazoa; phylum Chordata; class Aves; order Pelecaniformes; family Ardeidae; genus Gorsachius; species Gorsachius magnificus. Next base: position 120,261,016 of record CM067082.1, read on the forward strand.
GGTTCTATTTCCCTGGATTTGAAGCAAATAATGTTGTTTTGGTTCATATTAAAGGAATTCTTCTGTTGACACTCATACAACATATTTTGTGGTGAGCTGGAAATATGAGCAAACAACAAAGGCTGCAGGGTCGACAAAAGAAATTATAGAAAAAGCTGAATAGGAAAAGGTGGTGCCATTAAAAACCAGTAAGTTTGAGATGTTTATTAACATCTGGATGCTGTTTGTGAAGAGATGGAATGATGGCTGATGGGAGTTTGGAAGGGAAAGGCATTGGATTTCTCATGCCTGTCTTCATGTGGACTGAGGCAGCACTTGACTGAACTGGTGCGTTTTACAATATCTGAAACAGCAATAGGACGACTGTAAAAATGTGTAATAATGAAAAAAGGTGAGGCAGTTCTATGCTGCTTCTTTCGTAAAGTGAGATGGAACATGTTACTTAGCAAAAGAATGTGCTAAAGATTACGCAGTCTGTCTTATGGGAGGAAAACACCCACCCCTCTCAAAGGTTTTCTTGGACTTAGGGATCTATTTTAGGCTGTGAGTCAATATTTTGTTTTGCTTCCTACTTGCTGGGAAAAAAGCTTGCACTTTTTTTTTTAAAAAAAAAAAAAAAAGTGAAGTCACTACAAGCAGAACTATTGCTGATATTCCTTCCAGCCAAAGCTCAGGAGCAAGGTGAGATACCAGTAGAGGTGCATAGACATCACTACTTGAGTGCAAAATACAGAGGAGATCAAATCCTTAGGGAGTATCTCGTGTCTGTTACTGTCTGCCTCTCTACAAAGTCAAGTCAGAAAATGTTTGAAGTCTCTAGAGTCGTTGGACACTTTGTGAACCAGGTCGTGTTATAAACATTATAGGAGCAGAAGAGATCACAAAGGGCTGGCTCTAACAGCATCGAATTCTGCATATCTACATAGGGGAGCTCACAAAGCTTGACTTTGGAAATGCATTTAATGTGCCTTCACTGCAAGCCCCTCAGAGAGCAAAACTGTACGTTCATATAATTCTTCTGTCGAAGCACCATTTGACATTAACTAGAATGTTTTTACGCTGGCTGCCTCATCTTACTGTTTAGAACTACCTTCAGTTGATGGCTGAAATCCTGTCCCTGCTGAACTCAATGATAGACTTGTGCATTTTGGAAGGGACAGAATTTCTCTCCATATACTTTTGCAATGGAGATTACACTGTGATGCTACCTGTACAAGATATTTGTTGTTCTTTGAATCAGCCATAGTTTTTTGTTGTTTTTTTTTTTTCCTATGAATCTTCACCAGATAAAAAAAAGAAAAAAGAATGCAGTATGCATAAAGTAAATAGTAGGGGAAAACATGAACTTTAAAAGCAAAATCCAAAAGGTTTCTATATGATAATTATCCACACGGGTTGTCTTTTCTTTATTAATGACTGTAGTTTAAATCACTGTTTTTTAACTGTTTCCTTTCCCAAAATACTACTGCCATCTGTACTGATGGAGTAGGTTCTTTTTTGTACCTAGCGCAGTGAACAGGATGTAATGGCAGTCACCTTGACATCAGTCTACAATATCAAGGTTTCAAAGCTCTGTTGCCCTGTTTTGGTAGATAAAACCTGGAGGAAAGGGAGAGTATTTTTCCAGCTCGGAACATGATGTCTGTCTTCTATGTAACATGATGCCTTGGTTCTGTTTTTCAAAAATGCAGGTTTGTGCCCAAATTGACAATTTAAAGGGCAACACTGAAAGGAGTCATCACTTTCTAGATACATATATACCTACAAGCAACAACTTTGTTTACAAAAGGTGTTTGCAGACTTTGCTTTCTATTATGAGCAGTTCCAGATATCACTGGCATGTTGCTGAGAAAGAAGCATTTCAACCAGTAGACTTTCACTTGATAAACTGTGTGGCATTGTACAGGGGAGGGAGGAAAGAGGATGTTCCTTCTGAAAGAGAGATGCTGTAACTCCAAACATTTATTTTGCTTTAAGTGAAGCCATCCTTTCTTCTCTTTCTATATTTCCTCTTCCCAGAGATAAGTACACAATACTGATCTCTTGTGAATAGTCTCTGCTCTTGGTCATAGTTTTCCTTCTCTTTCTACTCAGTAGTCCTTACAGGATAGGAATAAAATGCATAACGGGCAGAAGGAGTTACCACAGAGGCAAAAATAGCAACGTCATTGCCCAAGATGGGATACACCATCATCTGGCTATTGCCTACCCTCTACCATTTCTCTCTCCTTTTTGGTTTTAAGATAAGTAGCTGTTATGCAGATAGCTGGTGTTGAATGCTTGTTTTTATTCGGAGCATGATTCACTTGGTGTTTTATGAGGTTTTGGTGTGTGCCTTGTGCATGCAGCCCTGTGAATTATGTCCCTGTAGGAATGTTGCCTATTATTAGTTCTGCAGAGTAGACACTGTGGGACTTTCTGGGAGGCTGCTGTGATAAAGAGCCTTATCACAGAAAGGTCATGTGCTATTTCTATTACCTCTGTTGATGCAATTGAGAAAAGGTTATAGCCTAATAAACTGAGGATGAGACTCAAGCTGGGACTCCGTAATCCTATTGCTGAGAGTAATGCCTCTGATAGCTTTGCAAAGATGCACAGGGCCAGATCCTGTAAAGCATTTTGGTACCTAAATCCCACCAAACTTGGACTAAATGAAATCAGGAAGCTTTTGGGTACCTGAACCCTTTTGTGTGTCTGGTCTTCTGAGCCTGTGTCTACTTGTTGAGTTGGGATATGTAAAACTCTTAGTAGCATTATTGGAATCAACGTATAAATACACTTTGGTTGCTTTTTAAAGATATCTTAAAGAGAAAGTTGCTTTCAGTGCCAGACATTGGTGTTAAGATTTAATTCCCCTGTCATATTTACTGAAATTTCCTAAAAATCTACCTTAAAAAATCATAATTAGTTGATCTGTTAGGAGATAGTGAAGTGCAAGCATAAATAATCCAGAAATACACAGGAAATGGTGGGCTCTGGATTCCAGTGTTGGTTTCTCTGACTCAGGCTGATGTATGCCAAGTTTACTCTAGATCTTTATTTAAATATGTATCTGTGTCTATAGTTATATGGAGCTCTGTTTGTCAATTTAGAAACTCTGCAATTGAATGTTACAGAATCCACATCACTTTCACAGCAGTTTGTGGCAAGAATCCCTTGATAAATTGTTGAGAGAGCGTAAGTTTGTTGCCAGATAATAATGTTTAGTGACTCAGAAACTGCCATCTGTTATATAGACTCTTAACTCAAGCTCTGCATATTGAAACAGGCCCTGAAACATCTGCAGTTTTCCTCTTGACATTTGGGCTAAAGCATCCACCTAGCTGGAATCTCCCACCCTGTCCACAACCCTTCCCCAAGAGATATTTACTTATCGTGGCTGTTTGGGTTTTTTAACCTATTATAGCATACTGTCAACCATATCCATTCTCAAAAATAACTCTGATTTCATGCTTTTAAACTAATGCTTTGTTCCAGCCATCATAGCCCAATATTCCTATGGTGTTCCCAAGGTAAAAGTTATGCTCTTATTGCCCCTCATGATTTCAAAGGTCTTTGAGACTGTGTGGGTAGTACCTGAAGCACCATATGCTCCTGTCCAAATTGCAGTGGTTGTCGAGTGAGTGGTTCCCTGTTGGGCATCTGGAGTCACCACAGCGGCCCTGTGCACATCCCATGCTGCTGGGCACTGGGGCAGCAGTGATGTAGCTCTGTGGAGCTGCTGTCTCTTCCCTTGATGTTGGCCACCTGCTCTATGCCTTGGTCTCTGGATGTACCTTTGAAGATGTGCATGTACCCCTGAAAGTGTGCTGCAGGAGCGGATTAAGACACAAAGGGTCTTGTGAACTTGCTGCTCTTTATTAATCCAACTCTGAAGTCAAGTCATGCTTTGTAGTCAAAGTTCAGTCTGGTCTCTCTTAATCTTCCCACACTCCCTCCTGCTTGCCACTTTGCATAGCACAGAATTAACCCTAATCCCAGGATTTGAGAAATTCTGAGGGAGCAAAGTAGGCCATTGTGAAAAGGGGATCCTAGTAGAGATGATGTTGCTTAAAACGTGCTCACTATTGTCTATTGTACAAGTTCTTGATAAGAACCGAGAAGTTGCCTTGAGAACCAGCTAAAACCGACCCTGTAGTTTGGACAAGGGCCAAGGAGCAACTGAGTCTGCACAAGAACAAGGGGTTACTAGTGGTGACGAAGAGGAGTCATCGGCCTTCATCCCCCACGACCACCACCAGGAGACAGTGCGCAAGCGCAGTTGGGAGGAGTTTATGGAAATGACTTCTTGGGGCTAATTTTAATACGAAGCGAGGACAAGTCATGCATATGTATAGGCATATTTGGGAACCTTATGTATATGTAACACTTTGTCGTATAACTTCAAGGCAAGCTACCACACGCGCGCGCGTACAACTTTGGTGGGACTACCCCCCGTGTTGCCCAGCCCTGAATAAACATACCTACTTTACAATCTTACAGACTGTGGAGTCTGTTTTCCTCATGTCAATTGCATTAAATGGTATGGTGTTTTGGTAGCACTGCCTCTCTTACGCTGTTGTGATCTGATGTGAAGTATCCAGAACCAGTCCCTGTGCACAGGGATCTGCTAGGCAGAGGTAAGCCACAGCAGCCTACCAAATAGTCAGCATGGCTTGACTTCTTGGATTTTCCTTCTTTTGGGGAAGGCGGAGAAGGAAGAAGGCAAGGGACAAAGTCTGGAAGCTGAGAATAGCATTAGACCTGATGGAGATCTGTGCAACGCAGCTATGGAATACAGATGTGAATAGAGGATGTATTGGTGCGTGGGTGTTTGTGAAGGCACGTTGCACACTGTATTCTTTTCAGCTAAGTAGCCATAGATGAACATTAGAGGAACCGACATGGTTCCGTATGGTTTTGATGCTTGGGCTTATTTTTATACACTGAAAATGAAGCTCAAGGAATTGAGGGAGAAGTCCAAATCACAGGTCAGCCACAGGGAATGCCTTTCCACTTGTTTATTCTGTAGTTGTTCCAGTACATATAAAGACATCGTAGTCCAGGAAAATGTCCTCATGCATTTATATGATATGATACTGGCTAAGGATCGGAATAATCTACAGCAACACTTTAGTTTTAGCCAGAAACTGATCTCGTCTAAATATTACCACGAGATTCAAGTATCTTACCAGAAGAGTGGCTATGAATAAATCTCTTCAGAAACACAGAATAAAGAGATTTTGCATCTGATGTTACAGAGAAATAAGATCCCTGTAAATGAGTAAATTCCATCTGGAGATAGATTCCCTTTTGGACAAGAGAAACAATTCCTCTAAAACAGCTTTACATGACAGTATACTCGCTTAGATAATTGATTTTTTTTTTTAGTACTTATTACACAAAAGAAGACATTGTTTAATTAATTCAAACAGTTATTCACATTTTGAATTCACAGGAAGATTTGAATTCTTAATGAAGGTGATGACTCGTGGATTAAACATCCCTGAGCAGCTTTCATCTCTGTCTCACCAGTGAAAAATCCAGATATATGATCCATAGCCCACTGTCTCTGCCCTATTTGCTAGTGGCACATGTCCAGTGTGGGCACAGTGGGAGACAGATGTTTAAGCAGCGAGGGCTGGTTTCCTTTGAAAGCACAGGTAGAGGGAAGGGTGCAGGAAGAGGACCGAAACTGGGGGCAGGGCCACAGAGCTGTGTAGAGCTGAGATTTTGCTGTGGCCCTTGGGGCAGCCATGGGAAACTACTAAAATATAGGTCTAGCCTATGCTTGGAAAGTTTTGCTGGCGTAGAAATACCAGTGAGGAGCAAGAGCCCTTTGCTGATGTGGCAATAGTGCTGTAGCAAATACTGGCCAAAAATTCCATTGGCTACTGCAGCATGTTCTGCTCAAGGGCTAGATACAAACCACATGGACAGAAGAACTTCTTTTGGCCAACTCCTAATTGTGCTTATCCTAGGAGAAGTTGCTGGCATGGCTCTAGCTTTTAAATGCAAAAAGGCCATAGACATTGAATTAGATGCACGTCCTCTTATTTTTATCAAGGGCTGATCATGGTGTGTGGATTACAGATTAATTCATGGATTAATTTATGCTGAGCCAGTGCTCAGATGAGTTCAATCTCTTTGCATCAACATGTAGTGTGGAGAATTAGAACTATTTCAGTCTATAATATAGTACCTAAAACTGCCTTGGTACCAGATGATTAAAAAGTGGCAAATGTGACTTCAATATATAAAATGGATTTTCAGGAGTGTCTGGGAATTAGCCACCAATAAGTCTAATGTCTGTATCAGGAAAACTATGGAAAGTGTAGTAAAAAGTAGACACATAAACAAATAAAATATGATAGGAAAGAGTTATTATTACTTTACTAGAAGGATTGCATCCCTTGTGAATTTATTAGAGGCTTTTCTAGAGTAGTTACTAGCATGCATGAAAAGTTGATACGGGAGGTCTGAATTTCCAAAACAGCTTTTGCCAAACACTTGAAAAGGAACAAAACTACTAAGCGATGCGATTGTCTTTACATGAGTCTGTAACTCATTAAGAAACAGGAAACAAAGAGTTGGATTCAGTGGCCTAAAAATAGGTACTTTGTGCCAGCTGGGATGGTCTGCGATTTCCAAGACATCTGCACAAAGCTGACAGATGTGACCTGGGATTTAAGGGAAATGTGCTTGTCAGCATCGTATAGGCTATGCTGCACACAAAATTACATGGAATGTTTTTCTTTACACACTGAATCTCACTCAAGCTGCAGGAATAGAGAATGAGTTTTCATGGGGAAGGAGACCACTGGAGTCTCCTGGCGATCAATACTAGAGCCAGCGTTGCCCAAATTGTTCACGGGTGATCTGGCAAAGGGGGATAGAGAACGATGAAAGGAAGATTCAGAGGAGGAGCAGAGCTTAGTTCAAAGTGGCATAGCAAGATCACATTTCATAACTAGGTCATAAAATGCCATCTGACTCTTATTGTTGATAAAAGCAAAGTAGTGCCCTTTGGAAATCAGCCTTAATGTCACATATAGTGACATTATATATAGTGGTATATATATGGTATATATATATGGACATATAGTGGTAGGCTGTGAAGTAGCTATTAGTAATCACAGAAGATCTTGGAGTCCTTTTGGACACTTCTGTGACAATGGCAGTTGAATGCTCGGTGAGGGGCAAAGGGCCAAAACGAGTATTAGGTGGTGTTAGGAAAGGAATAGAGTAGAAAAACAGGAGAAAGAGCTTGTGCTGCTGTAAGAGCCAATGGTATGCCAACCTCGTTAATCCTCCATTCTTAAAAAGGATGAGTAAAGAGAAAGCACATGAAGAGGGAAGGCAGCAATGATCAGATACAATGATCAGATTCTGTCTCAGTGATACAGAATGGCTTCCTTTCAAGGCATGACTAAATAGGTTACAGCTCTTCAGCACGAAAAGGAAAGGACTAGGAGGGAGGACTATGATAGAGAGCTATCAAATAAAGAATAGCAGAGAAGGTAGACAGGGAGCAGTCGTTCACTGTTTTCTCTGCTTCTTCTGTTACATGATGCCAAGTGAAATAACAGGTTCGCAAGTTCAGAATAGGCAGAGGAATTTTCTTCCATGATCCATAGTTAAGCTCTGGCAGCCTTTGCTGTAGAGCACTGTGGGGACCAAAACTGTACCCACGTTCAAAAAGCAACCAAACAAGCTCATAGAAGAAAACTTCGTTAGCAGCTAAGACACATGAGCGTATGCTTCTGGTTTGAGAAGTCCTAAAGCCATTGATTACTGGGAGTGCATTCTGGCAAAGCATCGCTGTGTGCTTAGCCTGTTCCTATAGTCTGATTTCAGCATGTCTTACTGGTCCCTGTCCAAGAAAGGATACTGAGCTGGAGGATATAGCACTCTGGCCTAGTATAGCTATTCTTACATTTCCAACCCATGGGGTTTTTTAACCTGTGAAGAAAGTGGCTATTTGATTCAACAGCTCCCCTGAGACATAGGTGATAAAAACAATAACTTGCTGTATCTGGATGTGATGGAAGCTTAAACCAGCAGTGTCCCAGTTTCCCATTATGCAAACCTGGTCATACTGTAAAGTGCTGTGAGACTGTGAGCAGATAATACAAGCACTACAGGATATTGATGCTAATTCTTACCTACTGACGCCTTTTTTGAATGCTGCATTTCTCTAAAAAGCTTCAGTCTTGCCATCCTCTAGGGATCCTCAGACAACTCTTGAGCTACTTGTGTTTTAGGCTGGTGTGAAAGCGAGCTCATCAACCAGAAGTGAAGGAAAAAGAACAATATCTTTTTAGACTTAATTTGGAGGTTTGTTAACCCAGTTGAGAGAAAAACTCCCTTATTATATAGATTTAAAAAGGGGGGAGGGTAGATGGAAAAAAAGCCTTTGAATTTTTTTTTTTCTGCAATGTAAGCTTCATAATCTCCATAGTCTTAACCTTTCTATCAGCTATTAACTGCTGACATTATCCTTTGAAATAATTTTTCTCCATTTGTGTTTCCTGACCCTCCAGTTCTTCAGTTCCTGGTGCCTTTGTGGTATGGCACAAAGCTCTCCAACTTCACACTCGCTAAAAAACAAGCTGGCAATTATTAATCCACTTCAGAATAGAATTCTAGCTTGCGTAGGTTTGAATAGTTACCACAATCTTTTTCAAACAGCAAACACATGTAGAATCTAAATGCCAAAGGAAGGTGTAACTACTAAGAGGTAGGTAAGATGTTACAGAGAAACTAATGATTTCTTCATATTAGGTGTTGCTTGGACTAGCTAACTGGGGAAGTTCTTGGGGAAAACTGTTAACAAAATGCTCACTGTTGTCTGGTTCCCTTTCTCTGCCACAAGCAGACAACGAGCAAAACAATCAGTTAGGAAGTGGCCCTACATCCACCAAATTTCCATAGGCATAAATGACAAGTCCACTCTGTCCTCCCTTTTTTTGGTTTGGGTGTTTTGGGGTTGGCTGTTTTGTTTTGGTTTTTTTTTGAGTGTGGGTAATTTTAATGAGTTAGAAACATTTTCTTAGAGGAAGTTAAAATCAAGATTAAAGCAGGTGTCACATATACCACAAATAAGTACAAAGCCAAGTTAAAATACTTTGGGGTTGTTTAGTTTGGTTTTTTTTCACGCTTCTGCAATATTTTTCTTGATCCTGGACAGTGATGGTGGAAAGCTGATGTGGCAGAGATTCAATGGTAGATTGAACTCAGTCATCCTCGCTTATCTGAGTTCAGAGCCCTATAGAAGTAAATAGATGCATTCGTTCCCTGGGACCATGAGGGAGAGAGCCTGTTATTGTGGGTTTGTATTATCCATGTGTTTTGGGGAAACCTTCTGCCTTTCTCCTATTCCTGTTAATGCACTTAAAGGAGAAGAGACAGGAACACTCACAGGATTGGCTTCTCTGAAAAGAGCAATCTTGTCTTTAGTCATTGCTTAAAGATATTGAGTATTTTGGGGAAAAACAAACAAACCTACCTCACAACTATGATTTTATTTGGAAGAAAAACTATTGTGTAGGAGTATTCACTCTTAAGTCAATCATCTCAAGAAGAAAGGATCTGGGGACAGAATTACATTATTGTCACAGATTCAGAGATGGCACAATAAATAGAATTGTTTGTTTAGTGCTTTTTCTCTCTCACTTTCCAGAGTAACAGAAAGTTTCTTGAGAATCTAGATAACAGGCTTTGAAATGAGGTGGCCTCAGGAAAGGTATGAGTTAACTATTCCCCTTTTATGTCTGTTATGGATGGGAAAAGAGTGGTTGGAAAATCTAATGGAAATAAAGTATATGCTCTGCTGAAGATGGAAAATGTAAGCATGGACAATCAAAGTGTTATTTGCTACTTGTCTGCTGTGGTTAGATGGGACTGCTCACTAGGGAAGGTATATATTGAATAGTTTCACAGTGGGAAGAGGGCTAATTATGTGGGAAGTGTCTTGGAGCAGAACAAAATGCTGCAAACACCCTTGCTGTGCCATCACCCTCACCCAAGACAAAACTAAAAATCCTGCCCGTTTCTCAGCATTTCTTCCTCTTCTTGATTAAAAGTTGCTTTCATTTCCGACCGTGGAGTGAAAAACAAAGCAGCAATCAATGTAATGAAATAACATCCACAGGCATGGCTTGCTGTTGTGGTCTCATGTTCAAGGCAAGGGCCAGGTCTGTCATGGCCTCGGTGGCACTAGCAGGGCATCACTGGCCATGACAAGCACCCCTCAGGGCCTTCCCATGCCCTGCCTGGTTTTATTCTGATTCGCTAACCTTTCTTTGAGAGAGGAATGGTAATTTGGAAGAGAGGAAAGGTTTGGCCTTGCATGCTGGGAGAAGAATCCCAGTGGTTAAAGAATTGGGGAGCATCCCTCAGCTGGTTCTGTGCCACCCCCACCACGTTGCTGCCACCAAGGATGTTCCTATGCGGTGATGGCAGCTGCGGGCCCTGTGGGGTCAGGATGCGCCATCTCCCACCAGAGCATTTGCCAAGGGACTCGGGCCAGCAGAGCAGGTGCTCCAATGGCAAGAAGATCTAGGCAGACTCCAAGGCTGGATGGGGATGAAAGCAAACAGGGGGTCTGAACCATTCTGTTGTAGCTGTGTCCTGTTGTGGCTACATCTGCTTCTAACAAAAGCATTACATTTTCTCCCCCCCTTTTTGTTCTGTGCTTGCCCAGGGCAAGGGGCTTCTCTACCCTCCTTCTCTTGCAGTTGTGGTGGAAACAGCACACCAGGCACCCTGGGCCTCTTCCTCAGCATTCATCCTGGCCCAGGTTTGTCTCCTCTGGCTTGAGACATTCAGCCCTGGGATACCTGGCCTCTCCTTGGCAGGTAAAAGTCAGTCCAGGTGGCCTTAGTAAGGCTATGTTTCAGGTTCCTTTCTCTTCAAAGTGCTTTAGAAACAATGGGCGGTATATCTACTCTGAGCTTTGCTTTAGTACTGACAAGTTGCAATTCCCACAGGAGAAAACTTGGGTAACAAGCCTCCAGATTCCTCCCTGATATCTCCATGGCACATCTAATATGGTCCTTGTGTGTTAGGATGTACTGTATTTCAGCCCAATTGTGGATAAAATGTCCTCGATAAAGGAAGTCCAAGTATTTGTTGTTGAGGGTAGCCAGCAGATTGGCAGATGATACCGTGCTGGCACAGCCGTCAGCAAATCTCTATACTGAGCCTGGATATGGCAGTTTTTCATTAACTTTATTATTTCCCCAAAAGTTCACACAGGAGGGCTCAAACCTATTTTCCTTCTGTCCCAAAGGGTCCCAGTAACTTATGGCTCTGGCCTTAGTCTTGTATTTTTCTCCTGTTTACCCCTCTACCAGTTTGTACAGTGAAAGAAAGTTATCGGTTTACAGAGCCTTTATAGCCCAATGCTATTTTTGTGATTCTATAGCAACAAAAATCCTTGAAGAGGATGTGGGAATTTTCTGACCAATTTTTTTGACGAATATCTGTCACTTGGTTTGCCTACTCATTCCCTTGTTACTGCCTACGTAGCCTTCATTTCTGCCCTGGAAAGAAATGGGAACTCATAGAGGCAGGAGAAAACCTACTCATTGGTGCTGACATTTAGAAGCTGGGGGTGTATTATACAATTTGGTGGCTTTGTGGGAAGCAGCTTATGACATTTCTGCTTCCCCCTGCCCCTCACTCCTGTCCCTGCCCTGTGCTTCATGGTTGCTCCTCAGTTTTACTGTTAAGATTGTTAAAAAATATCTTTTTTCTTGATGCTTTACTTATGAAAGATATGGCAGATAGAGAGTAGCTTATATCTGCCAGGCCAAACAAGCTCAAGCATATGGATCCAGTGGTGCAATGCAAGACAGCAAATTGCTTTGTGTGCTCCAGGCTGGATTAGCTCCCTCAAGCTATTGAGGGACCATTGTGCCAAGCTCTGTCCATACTCACACATCTTTGGTGATGCCTGGCCAAAATGCGTGCAGTGAGTGCACATAACCAGAGACAACCTACTATCAGATGAGAAGGTGATCGGTGACATGGCCAGTTAGGCTGGCTGGACAGTCACTGCGCACGGACTGCGTGTCACCCAGTAGCTAGATGCCCCCCTGCCCGTGTGCAATGGTCTTGACAGTGATGTCCTGTAGGTAGGCTCTAGCTGAAGCCAAAAAATACATCAGTGATATTGCTAGGATGTTGAAAGGAAACGATGTATGGTGAGAATGATATCTGTTGCTTTGGGCACAGGTGTGTGGGTGTTACTCTGTACCCACGGTCTCAGGCTGAGGAAATTGTTGGTAACTGTATGGAAGTGGTGATGGAGATACTTATTTTTGTCTACATCTGAGTAAGTCTTTTTGAAGAAGCCCTCTCTGCAGCGACATACGGTGTCATTGTTTGGCAGATTGCAGAGCTCACCACTTTGGGGCAGGAAAGCATAAAATCTGCTTGTAACTGAAGCTCATGCAGACTGTGTTGGATTGCTTGGGTAGCCTTACATGGAAAAACATCATTTTGTGTCTGTGAGGCCATCCCCTTCTGTGCTCACGGGGGAGGTTGGGTGCGTTGCTTTCAGTAGACCTGCTTTATCTTCAGGTGGATGTCAGGCAGCCATCTGCCTCTGGCTGTGCTCCCTGTCGCAGATCCAGAGTGTCTCTCTAGACTTCTTTCTCATTTCTGTGAGAGGCTGAGCAGCTCGATCACAATTCTCCACTTAACTTTGGCGTTAGGTTATACCAAGTGCATGACAGAGGATGAATATGATCACAGTAGAGCGCAGTATAGCTATAGGACTTCCTTGGGGTTGACTTGAAGGTGGAATCCATGGAGAAGGCTTGAGCAATTGCTGCCCTTAATTCATGGCACAAACCTTTTTCCAAAGGCCTTTATCAGTGCTGGAGGCACAGCCGAGCAGAAAAAAAATGTGACCATGAGCTGCAGCTTGTAATGAGTGCATAAATTTGAGGTCAGTCATTTTATTTCATGCTAATGTGTCAGGCTGTAAACTGTGGCAGGTAGATACTGCACCTGGTGAGCTCTTCTGCAGGGGCGGCAACATTTGGAGCAGGGTAAAAAAGACAACTGAAGGTCAGCAAAATACATTTCATGTTATGAATCTGAAGCTTTTGTTTTGCAGAGAGGTGGATGAAAAGGTCTTGATTGTGGCTCAGGTTTTAAGCTCGCATAATGGGGATCCTCTTTTTCCAGAGAAGTCGACACTGAACTTGATGTAATCTTCTGGTAAAATATCGAAAACTAAGGTCTTTGACCTGGCAAACTGACAGCCTGTAGGAGTATCCCACAGGAGCCAGTGTTCAAGCAAATAGGGCTTGCAAGATCAGGCAATAGTTGTGAATTTCAGTATGTTTGGTGAGACCGCCTTTAAGCTACTTGTCATTTATGAGCAACTCCAGTCCAGGGAGAAGTTATGCAGCCTTGTACCCTTGTATCTGCTGGCGTTATAAGAGTGCCCTGGACTTGGTGATGGGTTATGGTCCTGGAGTGCTCAGGACTCTCATCAGGACGGTGCTGCCTCCAGCTGTAGACATCAAAGCAGGATCTCTCTGTACATGCATTTGACACCATTTGGTTGGCTATAGGAATTCTCACATATGAGAATCTTCCAGGCTCTGTTGGAAAAGTCTTCACAGAATATTTCCAGCTGGGTTTTGCTTTGAAAGCTGCCGCAGAGCAGTGGTATTCACAGGTTTATACTGCTTTGAGTCATTTGCCTGTTTATACATCACATCCAGTGCAATGCTGTAAACAAGCGAGCAAACAGCCACATAACTATGGTTCCCAGGAGAGAATGATCTGTTAAAAGGGAAAAGTGTTTGTTTGGTCACAGCTGAATTACTAATATTCCTATAAATTTCTTCTTTAGGGTTGTGTAACATGTTTGGGAATGTGGCAATAAGAGATGTTGAAATGGGGAACAGACTTAGAGGAGTAGAAATGGAAGGAAGCCAAGCCAAAATACACAGCGAGCCTTTTCCAGAGACAGGTCAGCAGTGATCCAAGTGTATTCCCGCAAAATGGAAGTTCAGAAGGGAACCGTAAGCAGTGGAAAATATTACATGCTCAACTTTTGTTACGAACCTCAGTCACTCTGAGTTCACTGCAGAAAAAAATGTTCCTAGAGTTTAAAGCCCCTTCATACTCTTTTCTTTTCCCTTTTTCTTCTCCTATGTCTTAATGTTTTTGAGTTAGGTAGGCTAAAATTGGAGAAAAATTAACTGGTTTTCTAACATAGGAAATTTTAACAATAAAAATACTTCAGAGCTTTTCATTTATAGCATTTGTCAGGATAAAACATTTATTTCTCCTTAGGAGGAAGGCAGCTCAAAGGAGAAAAGTTTTGGGGAGTATGTTTACACTTGGCTTTTGTCTTTATTTTAGGCTTGAAAATTACTTGCTGCCTTGCTGCTTTCTACCGCCTTTGCTGATACAGACACCGTCCCTCTCTAAAACCACTGCCCAGGCAGGGACAGGCAGCACCTCTGCAAGCGGTGGTAGGGGAACCACCTGGCCCAAATTCACTATTTGTTCTCCACTGAACATTTTCACTGGGAGGGGGGCAGGAGGCATCACACAAACAGTAAGACAGTCTAGGTGTAGCTGTTACACTCACAACTGAGACTGGCTGTTCCCACTGTTCCCAGGCTTTGGCCTGGTAGTTGCTGTTTCTATTCCAGACCTAGAGAAGTGCATATGTACCCCAAAAAGCTCAGCCAGACCATCAGATGTGCATGCTAGCCTAATAAAAACTATTACAGCCTTGCTTCTTCTTATTATATCTTGCTTGTTTGAGGTGAGCTACCTCTTGTCAGCTAGCCAACTATCTGGTGATAATCTTTCAGCAGAAGGTGGGATAGTTTTGTTTGCTTTATGTATGTGTATATATATATAGCTTGTCTGTTGTCTGTATCTTGAGTTCTTTAGTGTCCTAGTGGCTACGTGTTATCCCAGCTAGGAGATCCCCTGTGCTTGCCCAATCCTATAAGTTGTTTTCTGTGAGTAGGTCCCCATGAAGAAGACTTTGTGATGTTTATTAATATTTAGCTTGCCTTCCGTTGTAAAAATGTTGTTTGCTGTGTGTATATCTGGTACCAGTGTGTTGGGATCTAATCACAAACTAGATGCAAACTGTGCTTTTCTTTTGTTTGGAAGCAGACAGAAACCATTAGGAAAGATCAGAGAACAGCCTGCTCTACAGCTTTGACACTACAAAGGGAAAAGACAACCTGGCAGTACTAACAGCACCAAATTTCTGGCACTGATTATGCTGCTAAGTCAGGAACTAGACTCCTTAACATTATTAATGGAGAGAGACAGAGATGCTTCCTCTATTGAGAAGGGGATTTATAGCAGGAGTGTAATTTAGATAAACTGGCTGACACTAGGGAGGTGCATCTGTTATAGCAGGAGTGTAATTTAGATGAACTGGCTGACCCTAGGGAGGTGCATCTGTTTCTCTTCCTCACTATTACCTACAGAAAACCTGAAAAGATTTATGGTAGGTATCAGCAGTTTAGGTCACATGAATATCCACCTCTGCCTCAATTTCTCAGTTAAGGAAATCCTGTATCACACCTGTTTGTGGGGTTTTATTATTGCTCTTCAGAAAGGAGGCTAGACATCTTGGTGGGTTGTCCCTGCTCATGATCTCCCAAAAAGTAATAGGTCAGAAAGCTTTTCTCCCCTTTCTGTCATCTGTGACTGGTCAGGTTGCCCATATCTATTTTTTGATCCCAGTGATCAGTCATTCTGTTGGCCCAGACAGACCATTGCGTGTTGTACATTTGTTAAAGTGCTTCCAGGCTGGAAGCTTCTGTGCTTACTTTACACTGAAATTGAATCAGAAGAGGGGAAGAAACATCTTCCTAAGGCTGATCTGAGCAATCCTGGAAATTCAGCTGATTTGAAATTTGAGACAGGGAAATTCCCTTTGCAGGCAAGTCGTATTGAGATGGTCAGCCGTGTTAGTGCTCTGGTCCCTGTTCTGCTACCATGAGAGATCTGAGATCAAACTCAGGCTCCTGGTTCATAAAGGCCTAAATAACTAGGGATTTAACAACTGCCAAATTCATTCTGCCAGCCAGTTAACTGAGCCCTTTCCCACCCTGCCCTTTAAGTGGCTATTGTACAACTCCTTTTTGTGGGCTTTTTCCTCGTGGAATTAGGTGTGTGATGCCCCAGTTCTTGGGTGGCCGCTCAGCCATGCTGAGGACATGAGAACCGTCACTCCTTGCAGTGTCACCTCTTTCCCAGCTGCTGCCACAAGGAACTTGCTTTTAATCTTCATAGAAACTCCCCTTCTACCAGCTGTGGGAACCCAACTTTTTACCAGTGTAGCTGGTTTACAGTTACAACTTTCTATACCTCTTGTCTGTGCTTTTTTTTCACCGTTCCTTAAAAATGTGATCTATTCCTGCTTTTAAATGGCATGTTGCTAGTGCTCAGTGTGTGCTGTGACGATAGGGATTAGAGGTGTGTTTTACTGAAAGACATATACTAAGAAAGGCTCATTATTTGCCTATTCGAATTACACACACTGGGGTCTCTAGCTGCTCTGGAGAGCAGCTTCCCAGCTGCACGCTGAGTCCATCATCCTACCACCTCTTCCAAGGAGAGAGAGAAGAGTTGCCCTTAGTGGAGTGCTCTCTGTTGGAGAACCCAGATTATTTCAAAAGCAAAAATGTCCAGTTAGGGTGAAAAGCCTGAAATGCTATTTCACAGAATGGCAAGTGAAGAAAAGCCTTCATTCAGATTCATTTTTATGATCAAAATACTTTGGAATAGTATGTTGTACAGAGTAGGAATACTTCGTTCTAGCTCAGGTCAAAACAAGCCTATGTCCCCTCTGCTGTTTCAGTGCCTCATGAAATTTATAGTTTGACAGTCTCATGCTTCAATTCTGTTAGAAGCATTGCTCTCCAGCTGCATTTCTTGTGCTAACCTATGATCAAAATTCCTGTGAAATGCAGCATTGATCTGACGACAGCTTGTTGGTTTTACCAATATGCATTGGAGTAAAATAGGAACTAATGCCTAAAACTGCAGCTCCCTGAGCCTCAAAAAAACCAGAAAGACCAAACAGTTTAACTCAAAAACTCAGAGATGCATGATTTAAGTCAGCTTACCTGTTAGATTTTTTTCAGTTTTCCAACAGATAAAGAAAAAAAAGAAAGAGGAAGGTATCTTTCATATGGTGGGAATTATTTTAGCTGAAAAACTGTTGGGGAAATATTTTTTTTTCCAGCTATACATCCACTCATCAAGCATCTTCTGTCTAAAATGCCTTCAGTTTGTAATTCAGACTTGCTTGCAGCTCACGGGTAATTTTTTTTTTTCAGTCTAGAGCATTGCTAACCTTCTCCTTATTACAGAGGATATGAAAATGGCTGTTTGTGGCAGAATAGGCTGCCAAAAGAGATCACAAGAGATCACCACAGCTGACTTTTTTTGACTTTTGTTTGTTTGTTTGTTTTTGTGAGTTGGGGAGGAACTTCAAAAAGTGACAGCTTCCCAAGGTCTTTCTCATAGACCTTAAAACAAAAATAACAAAACAACTCTTAAGAGTCAAAAAACCACCCAACCCCACAGGTGTGCATGAGTATGTAAAGTATGGAAAAAGAATTAAGTATGCTCTCCAAGGTCATGTTAGAAGCAGAAGTGAGTAAAAACAAGTTAACGTGTGGGTTCACCTTTGCTTTTTTTGTCTGCGGATTCCACCCCTGGTAATGCATACAGCTCATGGAGTACAAATTATATGTACCGGGTGTTCATGTGGAAAATCTGTATGGTCAAAGCATCCCAACAAACCACAGTTCCTGCTGGGTGAGTTAAGACTCTGTCTTGAGGGAACGAGGGATTGAAAACTCCCCATGCAGGTGAGTGTAAATCTCTTCCTCCTTTCATGGTTTTAGCTTTGCTGGTGGTTTTAATTTCCATTTACAACCATTCATTGGAATGAAATGAGAGTCTCACACGGTTTGTTAACCCCAGGGTTTTTGACAGGCTCTTTCCTTACTGTGGTTTCTCTGGCTAGCTCTGCTCACTGGAGCGATCCTGAACCTGCTGCCAGTCTCGCCTGCATCCACGGTGTAAAGGGAGGGTGCAGCAGGTGTAAGTTTGCATTGGGAGCAATATCTCATGGCTTCTGAATCAGGCTTTAAAGCCCAAAGGGGCTTTTCTTGCATCACTTTCCCCTGTACCAAGCCTTTTCCCAAAGCAAGAACTCTAGGCACATTAAACTTGAGATTTTTATTTACTTTTTCATAATAGTAATGAGTTGAAAGTGTTTCTGCATTATGTAATCACATAATTCTGTTTTTTCTTTTTTTTTAAAAAAAAAAGCCTAGAAACTAGAACCCTGAGTGCTGTGGTGAATTTATCCCTTGAAAATTAGTGCAGCCCATAAGGAGGAGATGGGATGATGATTGGTTAAAATTAGTCTCCCCCTGAGCTTCTGGCAAAGGATTGCGAAGTGTAATTTATGCAGCAGACTTTCTAATCCACCAGGCTTCAATAATGTAGTAAAAGTATATTAGTAATATAGACACATGTGGCTGAGGTTAACTGCCTCTGTTGAATTTTTCCAAAGGTGAAAAATCCCTTTTGCTTGGGCAAGCTATGAAGGTCGTCTTAAGGATGAAGCCCAAACAGGTATTTCAGCTTAATCGACTGATCCTTTGGGAAAAAGCTTTTGTCTTCAAGAGACAAGAGAAAGCTGTCACAAGCACCTTGAATGTCTACTGAAGACAAACCCCAAATCTGGTCCGAGATGCTGGAGTATTGTTGCTTGCCGTCAGTGGGGCCTCACGTCTTTGTTACTGTGGGCTGTAATACACAAACATCTGGCCTGCGTAGGTAGACGTGGAACAGCGCTGGTGCCAGGACTGCTCTACGGTTTGTGGGACCGTGCCTGACCTAGTGAGGAAATGTATTACCTCACTGTGCTGGGCAGCCAGGTACAGTCAAAAATTACAAACTTCAACCCCTGTAAGGCTTTTAACAATTCACAAAAATGGCTTTGTCTCTCGCTGAGAATGGTTGAGCTTGCCTCAGTGCACTTTAAGTCTTACAAATCATAAAATCCCTGGCAGGCGGTGCCAGGTCACACTGCCAGGTCCCATGGCTGGTAGAGGAAGTGACCTCCTCGACGCTTCCCTGGGGTCCCCTTCGTACGGCCTCGCAGGCCAAGCTGCTGCTTGGTTTGCTCACCTGCGGTGAGTCCACGTGGTTGCCCAGAGCCCATCTGCCTGATAACGTGGCAGCCACTGCCCAGGGCAGTTTGCCCATGTTACTGCAGGCTTGGGGCCATCTGAGGATGGACAGCCCTTCCCATGGGGCAGGCATGGCATATGTAGTTGCTAGCAACCACTTCATGTGCCAAATAAAATTCCTCAGTAGCAGAAAACAGAAAGTTATCACAGCAGGCCAGCTATATATCCAGATATACAGGAATACATACTTTGTTAGCCTCGTGTAGGGCTCGTGGAGTGAAGTTTTGGAGTTGTGAGGTGTTCCTGTTATCCGAAACAAGAGGCAAACTTGTATTCCATGCAAGGTTTCTATTTTTGGAGGGAAATAATTCATTTTATTTTAAAAAAATATATATATTTTGCTTAGCCCCATGTTTTGCTTTGTGGAAATGGCTCAGCAATCTGAGCATTATCCATGCAAACTTCCACAGAAGTAAAACTTGCTAACTATGAATGCTCAAGGCTTTGCCCTACCCCGAGTAGTTGTCTTTGTGCTACTGAAGTCAGTAACACTATACACTTGCACATCTGCTGAGCGTCTTACCCACAAGTATTTGCAATAAGCTGGCAGTGATATTTCATAGAACAAGATATTTTTTTATTATTCCTCTTCATATCATCCAAGGTACAGGCTTCAAGAACGGCTTCTCATCCTCTGTGTCTGAGTCTCACATGAGAGCTGCCCGTGAATGTGACCAGAGAATTGGGCGTCTGGCCAATAAAGCTAATATTTTAGAAAAGAACATATCAGGCAATGTAAACTGCCCTCTCAAGGCAAGTTTACATGTCTAAAATGTCTAATGTTTTTTAACCTTCTGCCTCCCAATGTACTGCCAACTTTCTCCAAGAGAATCAAGCTTCCTAAGCCATCCTTTCCGACTGTAAATTATTCTTATGTATCTAGCCAGGAGACAGACGATATAGTCGCTGGCCTGTCTCAAATGGATATATCAGGTAATTATTAGTCTCTGTAAACAATTCACAATCAGCTAAAAGATCTTTGTTTTAATTACACGCGTGACAAATGAATACATTAAACTTTAATCTATTACTAGTGGCTTCATAAGCAGCAGAGGAGTTAACATTTAAATACATTATGAATTATTCTAAATGAGAATATTCTGAAATATTCTAAATAAGAACTGCATTTTCCCTTACTTCCCATATCCTGCTCTTTCTAGACCTGAAAGAAACATCACATGCCAAGGTGCTCGTGATTGTGCTCAGTTGGGAAGCAATACTAAAAGTGTGTGCTAGATTTGGTTCCACCTACATTCACTAACATTCCCAGATATATTTTTTTTCTCCTCCTTTGGCTCACACTGCCTCTCCGTTGGGGTTTATGGAGTTCCTTTAGAAATTAGCCCATGCTGCAGTTGCCAGAGAAATGCTCTTTCGCTCTAGATTTGTGGTTTGCTATTTTTTTTAGCATGTAATCATATGTGCATGCCTGGGGACCCACAAAAACCCGAGGCCTCTCATTATATGTTCCTCTGCTCCTGCCACTGATGCAAAGAATTTAAATGCTGGCTATGGTTTTTACTCTCACAAAACCTTCAATGCCCCACTGACTTTCACCTCAATCTCATCTCTTTTAAGTGGGTTTTTTTCTGCAACATCTCTGTGGCTCTAGTCCTTGCTTAGTTTGCTCTGAAAAGCTGCTGCAATTCCCACAGTACCTTTCGGAAACTAAAATCCAGTGCCATGCAGGAGTTACAATAGAGAGCTCTGTGTTGTATTTGGGACCATAGCAATCAACTCACAGAAGCAGCTTCATTAGAGACAGATGCCTCTGGGACGAGGACTATGTTTTCGATTTTATATATGTGCATAGGCCTATGCCTGTAACGCTTTTCTTTGTCTCACCTTCTCATTGTATTTGCAAGAACTTACAGTACTCTTATTTTTAATATTAGTGGCGTATTTCGAAGGCTTTTATTATGCAGGATTTCAACAGGTGATAGTCCCGGGTGTGTTGCCCTGTAGGTTAGTACTCCCTACCTAAGAAAATTTAACATATCAGGTTTTTAAAATGTCATTTTAACGATATCGACACTGTTTTCCATAAGACAGCTTAATTGTAATTCCTTGGTTATGGAGTATTGTCATTCAAATCATGCATGTCACAAAACATAATAATCAAATTGTGATCCAATGTCTGTTGTCACCCTCAGCTGTTTGCCATAGGTATTAAATAGAGGGGTTATACGTGAGGTCATATATTGTATTCTTTAAGGAGATCTGGTTAGTGACAATTGTAATGCAGAACTGCTACCTAGAGTCAACATCAACAAGTACTCCCAGGCCAAACCTGTACTGTGGGTTTAATGTTTGCTTGCATGTATTTGTGTGTGCAATTTCTGAGTGTTTTCATTCTGCCTTTTCTGTAATAAGTTTTAAATAATGTGGTTTTTTTTTTTAAGAGGTTTGCTAATATTAAAAACAGACAGTAATGGAGTGTCAATGATATTTCTTTACTTGCTGGCAATTTGTCTCTTCCTTTGGTGTAATCTTGCTTACATTGAGTTTTGCATCATGTGGAACTTGGACTAACTGCAGGTTGCCACCAGAAAAGGCCATTCCACTCCCCCTCCATTCCCTGTCGTGCACAGCCTGGTTATGGTAAACGGCTGGTAAATGTCTGGTCAAGGCAGAAACTGGTTCAGGGAACGGATTCAACACCAGACTAAGCCCTCTGCAACAGCAAGGAGCTCTGTGCGAGATGAGCAAGCCGGACCAATGCATGGGAGGACAGCAGATGCTGCAGCCCCAAAGGGGGACGGGGAAGGAGTTGGCCTTGCCCCTTTGGTGGCTGCCCACGATTACAGCATGCCAGCTTGCATGCTGAGCTGTGCCCCATTTTATTCCTCTTTACAGAAATAATTCCCATTTTCAAAGTTTTCTTGTTCTCTGCGCCATAAAGTCTTTAAATGAAGTATACGCTCCAATACATTTTCAACCCAAGAAGAGGTATTCCATTTCCATAGGCAATTGTGAACTTTTTTTATTTCTCAAGACTTTATTTTTCCTTTATTCACAGGGAATAATCTGCCCTGTGTACGCCTTAAGTTTTACCCATCTGTATTCCACATGAGTCAACTTTCTCTGCAAAATCTTTATTTGAGATTCAGATGTCACATTAATCAGTGTAGTCATGTCCTGTTCGTAATAATCATCTCATCTAAATCCAACACAATATTCCAGCCAGTGGATGTATCTAGCTCTTGAATTCTGATATTTTTTCCTTTCTGTAGCTGAAATTTCTTTTATTCAGAATATGTGCGCTTTGGACTGATCTTGGGTATATTCTTTTCCTTTTCACAGACTGATGTAAAAATGTCTGATTTTCCTGCAGACAGGGAAGTTTTTTCCAACAGCTGGACACTCTGCACGTCTGTGCTTGCCCCCATGTGTGGTCCTTGCATCCTGCAAGGTTGGGCTGTTCACAGACTTTGTAAAATAAGCACGCTGAGTTGCCTGTGCTACTTGCTGTCTGAGGGTCTTCCCACCAAGATCTGATGGGTACATTCTGTACATCTAATTAATCTTTATTTCTTCTAAGTTTAAATCTAGCAAGCTTTAAAAAGTTTTGGATTTCTGATCCCCATCAAAACACTGACATGACTAAGCAGTCCAGAACAGTGTTTGACTGCACAACCAACATCCTTCGTTTCTCTGCAAAGCTATAGCTACTAAATGTTTCTCTAATACCTAAGAGACAGAAAAATTTTAAAACTATGGCTACTTTGTGCTTTTTTTGTTTGGTTGCGGGGCGCTTTGATTTTGGGTTTTTTTGGAAGTCTGTACCCTCTCATAAAAAGAGTATGTCCCTGTTCAAATCTTCTTTATTTGTTGCATTCCTGGAAAGTTCAGGATACAAGAGAGTCCATGTTCCTTGCACAGTGGTGGTTGTTTGGTTTTTTTCTTATTTGGTTTCTTTCTTTTTTAAAAAGGCTTTTTTCTACCTCTACCCCAACTCTGCTAACTAGGCAGCATGGTTAGGTGCCAGCTAACAAGAAGCAAGCACCAGAACTTACGACTTAGAGGGGCTGTTGATATAACTAAGAAACATTAGAAGAAAGTGCCTAAAAGGGAAAGCAAGCAGAGCACGTTTGCCTTTGAAGGCTGCAGGTCAAAGCTATGTATGACTGACTAAACTGGTCCTTCTACACTGCTGCATTTCAGCCCGAGCCCTAAAGGCTGGTTAGTCTAAAAGAGTTTGGTAGCTCTGCTATTGATTTGTGGAGGCAAAAAAGCCAAAAATTTGTTCATGTTTGCCTCTGAACTTGCAGGTATCTGCTTAGCTTTCTAGGAATGGGTGTTGCAGCTTTTCTTAAGGACCAGATAAAAACTGAGCAACGATTTCATTGTTCAGCTCCCTGTACCAGCACTTACATGGCTGGTGCTCATATCTATTACTATACATTATGACTTTAAAAAGTTACTTGAAAGTAATAAAAATAGGGGTAGTTTCCATAAAGTGGTGCTCTCTTGCTTTTCCACTGAACGGACCCAAAAATACTTTGGCTCATGTTAGATAACACAGTGAAAGAGAAAATGCTTTTTCTTTGATCCGTAGAGTTTGAACTGCAATGTAAACCAGATGGAAAAATCCCAGCAGATAATTTTCCCTTCTTTTGACCATTGAGGGTCATCAATCCAATCACATGAGCTCAGAGAGCCCTTGAACAGCTATAGCATATTTACAAAATGAGTTGGACTGAGAATTTTATTGTTTGAACACAGTGGCTGTATGGAAATAATTTAATGATATACCTATCATATTGTCTAAGGAAAGGCTGAATTGTATAAATGACCTTTCACTCTAACATGGATCTGAGACAGGATGACTGGGGCAAGGAAATCAGGAAATTTGTGGAATTCATAGTTTGACATGCTTTATTTTTAGTTCCCCTAAACACTATAGGCAGCTCAGTGCTTCAATGTCTGCTGTAATTCATAGTTTTGTCTTGCCCTACTGCAAACAATTTTAATAAAATGTGTATTAAATTAATCCCAGTTTTACCGAAACAGTTTCAAAAGAACATAAAACAAATTGTAAACTGAAGTGGAACAACCCTGAAATACAATAAGCTTGTAACAGGCTGTTTATCAGACACATATGTTCCACCTTTAGGTATTATGTGCCGAATAGATTTTGTACAGATACACCTATGCTGCAGAAAAGATACTGCTAGAGAAGCAAATCCATACTGATACGTAAATGGGCTACGTAAATGCTTTAATCACCTAATAAGCATTTTTTTAAATGTCTCTATTTAAGGCTGGGGTACACTGGAATTTACTTTTTACTTTCTTAGCACTTTGGTTATTTAGGTATACTTTTATTGTCCTCGCTGTCAGTCTCCAGTCAACAATGAAGAGCAAAGTCTCAGGTTGCTTTGGTTGTGTCCAGGTTCTCTCATACACCCCTTCCACCTCATCAGACACCAGCATCCTATAATCAGGCCCTGCAGAAGTATTTACACAGAATGGCACATCATGAGACCCACAAGGAAAGTTCAGAAAAAATAATTTTATGGAAAACTTTTATATAAAAGGGGTATTTGCTCCAAAGCTGTTGATGCTTGGTCTGTCTCTGCTGTAGCTGTCTAGTCACACTTGTAATTTTCTGATTAAAGATTCAGGCAGTAAAGGCATTGGCTCCATTTCAGTAGTGGGTACGGATTTCTGTTGGTCTCGGTAGTGACCAGCAAAGGGAGGTGACCTCTGTTTTAACAGATGAGTCCACTGGTAGGGAGACTGTAGGCTTACACTGCTGCAACTCTGCTGTTTTTAGTGGATTTATTGCAATATTGGCATGAACCAGCATTGGAAAATATTCAGGGCCAGACACAATCCTGTGTAGTGAAAAGACTTCAGTTTGATCAAACATTTTCTGTGGTACGGCTCTTTGTTGGCAGCACATAGGCTTCAAATCTTGGAGAGATGATCACAGCCAGGCAGATGTATTACATTATAGAAGCTGCCATGCTTGGCACTTCAGGGTGGCGTCTATTGTCTTTGCAAGAAGAAAAAAAAATAATCTTGCTTTGATAAAGCTTTCTGACTCAGATTCTGTAGAAAGCTTGTTCACCTGGAATGGCTGCTGCATGCTCTGGTGTTAAACTTGTCCATCCAGGGAGAGCTGCATTCCTGCATACAGGCACATTAGATCACTCATCTGCCTTTAAAGTGATCTTGGCATTTATTTTGGAGACTTGTTTGATTATGTGAACACAGGCATTCTTAATGTTCTTAGCTCTTCAAAATTCTCGTTAGCATGTGGATTGCAGAATTTGACCTTTTTCATTAAGAAATTAAATTTGTCCTGCCTAGAACCTAATAGATATCTAAGAAAGCAGCCTGTATTCCAGTAAACCCTGTTCTGCTTAAGTAGATGCAAATGACTCTCTAGCAGGTGGCTTAGTGATCCAGTACAGCCAACATTTGCATACCTATTTTGAGCTAAGTTACTGCTTTGTGACTGCTCTTGTCCTTGCAAGTGAGTTACGGTTTTAAAGATGCTACATATGGATGCAGGACTTTGTTCTTAAATTGTGCCAGCTGACTGGTTTATGAGCTTGAGCAAACACTTTAGCAACTTGCTCAGTCCTTTGGAGCACAAAAACTAGAGACTGAAATGGAGATGTTTTCTAGAGAAAACCATAGATAAAGTTTATTTCTTAAACAAGAAGTTTAGGCCTGTATTTGTTATTGAATAGATGAGTGATACCACCAACCCACTGGAAGAGAAGGCAACTGCATTGTGTCCAGTTATCTTATGAAAGATATATGCTCATATGTCTGCGTGGCAAGACAAACTTAGTAATGAACAATAAGAAAGGATCCAGAATAAGGATAACTTCAATTTCAGTCACCATTTCTGCAATAGTTACAATAAAACTGAATTACAAATTGAGAAGTGCTTTGCCCAGGTGTTTAAATTGAAAAGATTTTAAGCCTGACAGTAGTTTTGCTATGATGGGATTACATGGAAAATTTTGGTTTGTTGGTTTATTTTTCTCTTGCAAAATCCAGGTATTCCCAGGTTTGCTCTGAAGAAAGACCAGGTAGCAGTTCAACTGGGCCAAAAGAACAACTTCAGGCATTTCAACTGGACTGTCAAAGAGGCCAAGGAGGAGACAGATGTGCAGCATGAGCAAAACATATAAGGTTTCTCATACTCTCACATTTTTTTTAGAAAATGTTTCATTCTCTTGTTCCCCTGTTCTTCTTGTTCAGACCTGCATGACTGAAACACTCCTGCAGACCAGGTTTGGTATTCAGCAGGGTTATGAACATCATGATCAGACAGTGGTTTTGAGGTTTGTCAAAAAGCTTTTGGTGGCTTTTCACTTCAAGGTTATGACAGTTCATTGGAGACTGAGGTTTTTGCTGAGGTCCCAGGTTATATTGCAATTCAGCCCAGGGAGGCTTTGAGATTGGTCACTGCTGCTTTGCTACTTTCTTTCTGTCAACACTGAGTCCCTAAACTGCAGTTTATTTCCTACCCTTCCCATTGCTGAAGTTGTTGGGCGCCAAATTCAGTGGACAATTACAAGGGGACAGCTTAATGAGGAGCAGTGCTCACTGCAAGCTCCTCTCCATTGCATTTCAGTTTGCTCACTGGTTTGGGTAAGGATAAAGGCATTAAAGTGTGGTAAAGAGACATGGATTCCTGCTTCCATCTCTGTTACCAAACTGTCCCATGGTTTTGGGGAAGTCACTCCGCTCTCTGTGCTGCCCTCTTACTGCTTACACATTGGGAATGCTGGGCTCCACTTTCCTTTGGGGAGTGCATTGAAAACCACAGACACTGATTTCTGTATGAGAGCCCTGGATGAACAGATTTTTGGCTTTGCATTGTGCAATGTGATGATCTTAATAATTCTACTTATTAAAAAAAGAAACAAAAAGAAGAAAGGAAGGTAAAGGTAGGTCACACTTCACAGCATCCTTCTCCACTGAAATGCCTGCTCTCCAAGGTCTACCTCCAGCATGCTGCAACTAACTATAAAAAAAGATCCAGCCAGTGTAATTTGAAATTCTCGTTTGTTTTGGAACAGCTCTAATACATGATGTTAATATGTGGGCAGCTCTAACCAGTCTCAGATTATTTATATATTCCCAAAGTGGGTGTGCTAGTGTACTTATGGGAAGGTTTTGTCATCCAGGGAGATTTGTTTGTGAAAGTGGTCTTTGAAATTAATGCCTTCCAAGTCATGATTCAAATTATGGTCCTTTTGCCACAAAGAATTTGTGTTGTCCCTTTCCTCCCTGGCCCACCCCCAGCTGAAACTTTTGAGTTTGACCTGTTCAACACCAAGATGATCTCTAAGACCCTGTCAAGAATAGGATATACGAATATGTTAAGTACTTTGTAAAGCAGTTGGATTTAACTAACAACTTCTAACCCAGTAGCTGAGGCAAAATCAGTGTGTAGAATAATTTTAGCAAGCATGAAGATAGTAAAGTTCAAAGTTAGGCTTCCAAAATGGTGGGAAGGTGGGCTCAGGCTGTGGCTTTGTTGAAGAATTATTCTTCTCACTGAAGTCCTAGAAGAAATAGAGGTGGATTTGGTGATTCTCTTTTTCTATTTGAAGATCCATTTGTGTTTTGCTGCATCTTAAACAGTAAGAAAATAATTATGCTGCCAGTACTTTGAATACATTGGTCATACTGCTGAATAGTAATGTGGTTTTCATATTTCACCTGATCTCTTCTTTTGCATATGTGGCCTTTTTTATTCTTTAAGCAACCACAAATAGGGAGCTTTTATTTTTCCCTATCTTCTTTGATTCCCAGATTCCCACACAAGTTTGCCAAGCATTCAAGAAACCAATTCACTGCTTGGGCATTCAGTGTATTATATTCCTGCTTCAGTTTCTCTTGGTCATCTTCTCTCCTTCCTCAGGGTTGAAGTCAGCATGCTCTTTTTTTTTCTTTTTTTTCTTCCTTTTTTCAACCCTAATACACATTTTATGACTTTGTCCTTTCTTTTGGCAAGTTAATGGTAGATGGATTTGGAACACTTTTGCTCGAGTGTTAACCGTCCTTCACAAATTAGCCAAGGTCACTGGCTTTTGAATAGGTGCAAACTGCAGAAACAAGCACAGGGCCAGGAGTAAAAATGAAAGCAAAATATTCCCTTGGCATGATATTTGTCTAATATACAAGCAGGTGTAATATTTGGAGTATGTCAGTGGTGTGGTCTATTAGATATTGATTCAAAAGAAGGCTTAAAAGTTTATAAAGATTTAAATGTTTCTTGGAAAAATCACATTTTCCTTTGGTATTCAATTACCTGATTATCCTATAGCTTGTTTGTAACATAATTGCAACATAAAGGCCAAGTCTTTCAGCTGGATTGTAGTGCTGTTGGTGCTGGTCAAATACAGAACAAAAAATCTTGCTTCAAAAACTTTAAAAGCTGTTCTCTTCAAAAGTAGTTTGATGAATTACTGGGGTTTTTTTTCCAATGAAGTACAGTGCAAGTGGTGAGAAACAACAGAAATGCATCTATAGTGGGTGCTGAGAGGCAAGAAAATTGTACACAACAAGATGTTCCAGCCTGTATGTGTATAAGCCTACCACTCCAAGCAGTTCCTTTAAAATCAATGCAGTTCATGGGTATAGATCTCCATATCTGGGTGTTAAACAGCACAGATTTCTCAGTAGATCTCTTCCTACCAAAAAATACCCTCATTTTGAAAATAAAATTTTTGGAATAGCATTTTTTCAGAGTAATTTTTTAAAAGTGCTTGGATAATGTTAGAAAATAGCTGAAAGTGCATAATTTTTCTTATCTATGATTAGTGTTATTGTAATTTTGAGGTGTGAGGAAACAGGAGAACGTATCCTAATGAAGTTACAAGAAGCTGAAGACAAGGAAATTCCAAATCAATGTCTTAGCTCAGTCCTAGTCACAAATAGAGGAAGCACTATGCAAAAGCCACCTTAAAATGAAATTAAATATATATGAACATGTGTGTCCATTAAGTAGATCTTTATATACATTTATGTTATTTTTGTAGATGCTTTAATGATTCAAGCATGTAATTAAAAGCTATGCATAAGGCTTTCTAAGATCTAGGTGACTTAAATATCTTTTTCAACAATAATATTGTACTCATGAGCCTTTATTTCCTTGGAAGTTAATGGAGCATACAGTCCTAGATGTTTGGAGCATTCACATTTGCAAAGGGAATTTTTTATTGTTTAAATGCTTGTTTAAATGCTATTTAAAAATGAATGATGTATCAAAATGTACATGCATGAAGAAGCAACATTAAGAAAGTCTTTTTCTGTCTTGCTGCCTCCTCCTTATATCAGTGGCAGAAAGCAACCTGAACACAGTAGAGACTAGGGGCCTCATCTCTTGGGTTCCATCCCTTAGGCTGGAGGCAGATTAGATGTCAGGAGCCACAGATCTCCTGCAACCCAATGGAAGTGCTGCTGCTGAGTGATGGTGACACCTTTGCTGGCATATTTTGTCCTTTGTCAGGTCAAAGCAAGTCAGGAAATATTATGGAGGGACTGTGAGCCAGAGTTCATTTGGCTGTTTCTGCTCTGATGGCTTCACTGATTGCTCCTCAAAGAGTGAACCCATAGAGGGGGGCTGCCTGGTGTTTTCCATTCCTTTTCCAAACTGCTAATGGTTTCCATTCACTTCCACTGAATAAGTATGAAGGGCATATCCCATCCTTGACTTCTATGAGAGATGTTAGCAATAAGGGTTAGAAAACATGGGTGCGAAGTCCCTTAACAGATCATCCTCTAATCACCAAGTTCATTTGAGAAATGAGAGCATGGAAACCCTGCTCAGGAGTACCTACTGCTGCATGGCTTGCTCTGCAAAGTGCACCCAGACAGTGGCAATACGCTTTCTGTGGGAGGGGAGCCAGCCCTGGAAGGTCACACAGGTGGCCAGTCTTCTGAAGGAGCTAGTCACAAATATTCCCACTGTACAAAAAGCCTGCAATCCCACTGTGCACCAGGGAGGACCAGGACAACATTGGTATCAATGCAATTTAAAATACCAGCATGCTGTGCCCACAGAAATAGTTGATAAAATTATTGTGATGTGCATCCTCCCCAGTTTTGCAGACAGGGTTGTGGCAATAACACAGATGAGATGGTTCAGGTGTGTCTGCCTGGTGACTTGGGAATGCAGAGCTGCTCTA
The DNA here is from genome assembly GCA_034008185.1 of Gorsachius magnificus. NCBI lineage: Eukaryota > Metazoa > Chordata > Aves > Pelecaniformes > Ardeidae > Gorsachius > Gorsachius magnificus. The sequence goes on from CM067082.1 coordinate 120,291,440, forward strand.
TCACTCCAGCACTGACCACGGCATCAGCCTAAGAGAGATTTTGGCACAGTGCGTGCCACGTTTTCTCTCTCCTGTATGGCATGAGAACCCCACGCAGTCCCTTCTGAACAGCACCAGGCTTGCCAGCGCCTGGGATGTGTGGCAGGAGCTTGAGCTTCCATCAGCTAAACTCTGCTTCAGCAGCCGAGTAACTGAGAACTGACCAAACTCAACTGTGCACACAGGAGGGGCAGGCATTGGTATCTTGCACATCAAGTCCACATCAACTGAATCAAAAAGAGCCATCAACGAGGTGGTGTGAGACACCCCTCTAACTTCTCTGTTGCCTTTCTGCCAAATTTCAACTTCCTGCTCTGAACCTTCTCAGAGATCTTCACCAGTGGGCGGGGAAGCCAGCCTTTGTTGCTGGTTTTTGTTCTGGAAATCATCTGATCTTTTGGGGGATATTTCCTGATCAACCTCAGGTGGAACAAGAGCATGGAAGATTTTAGATCTTAAAAAGTAAAGGTCTGACAAAGTTGCAGGCAACTGGAAATGGTGGCGTGATGGAAAGTATTAGCCTGGTGTAACAATGGATGGAGCAGTAACAACACCTATAATTATAATTGTAAGTGACAAAACGGAAAGGAAAACTACATTCCAAGGGATTTTAAAGGATTTTTTAAAAAAAAAAACCCTGGGCCAGATTGTCCCCTCCTATGTTAAAACCCACAGGAGGGGATTTCTGCTTGGAAACTTCTACGTAGTCATCTGCAGACCTCTCCCAGACCGACTCATCCCAGAGGCAGGATCTCTCTGCTCTACAAAGGGTGCAGATTTTCCCTTCCGAGTGGGCACGCAGATGCCTGAGCTAACTTGTTTTAGGTCCTGCCCTAAGGGTCTTTCTCACCCCTACCCCCAGTCAGCCTGTTTTCTTTAGATACACCCTCGTAGCTGTCTTGGTTTGTTGGGAACAGTCTCCAGAATGGAAAAGGGAGAGATAGATAGAGAAACTATGCAGCCTCTGGCCCCTAGGCTGCCAGGTTGTAAGGGAGGGAAAGGGACAGCAGAAATGGGTAAAGAGCAGAGAGGGGTAGAAAGCAGATCTGGCTTGGATGCAAGGAAGCATCTGCATGGTGTGAGGAATGCTAACACCTGGCTGCTGGCTTGCTGTTTTCTTAAAATATTTTAACTGCCCTTCTGAGGTTGCTAAAAAAACTAAATAAAAAAGCACTATGCTATATTAATATTTTTTCTTTTTTATGGTATGATATTTTATTATAACTTCTGGCAGCATGTGCCGAGAAGCAGAGATTTTCACTGAAATGTGGGACCTCAGAAGAAAGTCAGTTTGTCCCCAAGTGGCATGATGTTTCAAGACCTTTCACAGATGTTTCATGATTTTGTCATCCTGAGCTACAGGATTGCTTTTGTTAGGATGTAGAAATAGCTCTGTACTCGCAGAGCTGTTGGTGATGTGACTCATGGTCCCACTGCATAGACTTGGACTAGTGCAATAGCTGGATAAAGAGGGATTTTTTTTTTTTTTCCTTTTGTAGTTTGTTGTGGTAACAAAGCAGAGAAATTGCACAAACCTTTCTATGCTTTCTCCCCCTCCAACCAGTGGTAAAAATCCTAAATATATTCATAAGAAAAATGAGTCGATGATCTGTAGTAAGGATTTATTACTTTACCAGTTACTTGACTTTCTCCCTTAAGATTACACAAAGGGCAATAAGAAGGGTTTTTTCCTCATCCATAGAACAGGGTCTAGGCAAAACCAGGTAACAAAGAGCAAAGCTCAAAACAAACGATGACACCGTGAAAGAATCTGCCTTCAGTCACTGAAGAGTCTTCAGAAAATCATCTAGTTTATTAAGAAAGCATAGTCTGGGATTTATTATCTAACAAACGTTTATTATTTTTAATATCCAGTGAGTTTTTCAGATAAGTGTCCTAGAAAATGAGGGAAACATTCCTTCAAGCACTTGCTGAAACTCTCTTTGGACATTATTGGAGCCGCCTCTACCTTCTCCTTAATGACAGCAGGCACCCTTTAAGCCAGCCAGCTGAGATACTTAGAAGTGCCTCTCTTGGCCATCCGGGTTGCAGGACAGAAATAAAGACAGAAATAATGTCCAATCTAAACCTCCCCTGGCGCAACTTGATGCCTCGTCCTATTGCTTGTTACTTGGGAGAAGAGGCCGATCCCCACCTCACTACACCCTCCTGTCAGGCAGTTGTAGAAGGCGATCAGGTCTCCCCTCACCCTCCACTTCTCCAGACTAAACAACCCCAGTTCCCTCAGCTGCTCCTTGTATGACTTGTGCTCCAGATCCCTCACCAGCTTTGCTGTTCTCCTCTGGACATGTTCCAGCAATGCAACATCTTTCCTGTAGTGAGGGGCCCAAAACTGAACACAGATCTCTGTGTGATTCTGTGTGTCCCAGAGGAGAGATGGTGGGGTGGCACAGCTATGCGAGACAAGGGGTGTCACTGGGGGAACACGCTGGAGGGGTCCCTGACCCCTCCCAGGAAATCTGTGCCTGGTACCTACACCAGGGTGGCCAATACACCACTTCACATAGACATTATGGAGATCCATCACTGCTACTGCTGTTTGCTGCACCGGGTACTAGCTCAGCTCTTGGTTGCCAGAATTAAGGCCGGTGTACAAAACTCTCTGCCTCCACAGACACTAGTACTGGCCCACCTATATTCAGTTGCCCAAAAATTTATGTGGCATGGATGGTGGCATGTTTGTGCTCTTACTTTGGTAGCCAAGCACATTGTGTATTTTACAGCCCATTTACAGTCTCCAAGGTAACTAATGCTGATTTATGCCCTTCCACTGTGAAATCTTAGTCTTGTGGTGTCAAAATGTCTGGTCTGCTCCCAGGATGCTATTAGGACCAGACATAAGCACAGTCAGCTCGCCACGACACACCTCTCACTCGCCTTTACAATATCCCTACAGGGCAAAGAATAAAGCCTATTCATAGCTTGCCCCTCAAACCTTTTAAATCCTTCCTAACAGAGGCAGCATGGCAAGGAAAGCGATGGGTGTAGGAGCCCCGTCAATGGTTGCCAGACTCTTAGTTGTAGAGTCCAGTCTCTCTGATACCAATAGTCAGTAGAAATCAGAGTGCAGTATCAAGCCTGGTGACATTTCTGGGAGGCCTGGAGGCCTCTTGAGAGTAGGAGGGACCCTATTCACCCCTGCTGCCCATAAGGACTCCCCACTCAATCCCTGGAGCTGCTTGTGCAACAGCCATGCCAAATAACTGAGGCTCCTAATCTGGGGAACTTGGGTGAGGGATGTCTGGGACCATTTTTAGCTGCTTTGCTGTGCTACGTTCCCCTTGCAGTGCAGCCATGAGCACTTGGGCAGCATCGTGCTTGAAGGAATTTTTAATCCAGTCCAGCTAAGATAAATTTCTGGGGCTTTCCCCCTTGGCAGTTAGTATTGCTATGTGAATAGGCGGTTTAGAAAACATAAAAAACGTAAAACAAGCCATAGGAACTGCCATGGAGGTCAGACAAAAGTCCTTTGGTTGCAAGCAAAGCAAAGATACCGAGAGGCATATGGCAGCGTCTCTTGTGGTATGTGCTCCCAGCTTTCTGGCCACCGGCTGCTTAGGGATGTTCTGTTCCAGCCACACTGCAGGCTGCACCTCCTGGCACGGCTTTGGTCACACATAGCGTTGTCATTACAGCGACTCCTGGGACTGCAAGTGGGGATGAGCGCTTTGCTGTGTTTATCAGCAGAAAGACCGTTGAAGGCAGATTTTGCCTGTGAGCTTGGCATGGAGGTGTCATTCTCTGCAGCAGGGAAAATATGGGAGAGGTCAGGGTTTAGCAGAAATACCAGAAAAGTCATAGGGAAAGAAACAGAAAAAAATGCATCTGATTAATTTTGCATCTGTTCTTACTTACGGGCTATGCTCTTGTGTTGACTGGTTACCTCAGATTCAACATTCAAATGTAGCATGTGTATTATTTTTAACTCCAGCCTGGTAAATATCAACTATCTGCCGCTCAAACCGCATTAGCAGATAAGTTGCCAGGCTAAAGTGAATTCATTAACCAGCAACAGTAAAAACATGTACAGGACAGGAATCATCAGAGGAAGAGGGAATTAAGACATCCCAAAGTGCAAGCAAACACACCCTGACTTTTCCCCAGTAGAAAAATTAGTCAACAGGATGATGAACTCCTGAACTGATCTGTGCCCCCTCAGCTTGGCCTCTCTGATTGTAAGCTGGAAGAAGCCTCCATGCGAGCAGGCTGAAAACATCTGCTGCACAACAGAAACTTTTCTCTGCACATCCACCCATCTCCATTTTCCCGACTGCTGGGCTTATATGAAGGAGCTGTCAGTGCAGCTCCCTCTCAGCGGTCTCTGCCCATCAGTACAGCTTTATTGACAAACATCTGCATGTCCTACATGCCCAGATATTTTGGTGAACGTCACATGGTGAGTGTGACTCTAAGTCACTGAGTCTTTTGGCCGTAGTACATCCTTCATGCTCAACAGCATCCCGCAAGTCAGAATAGGCAGTCCCAGAAACATGGCCGTTTTCAGAGTCCAAATGTTCTGTAACATGCTTTTTTAATTAGGCGGTAAAGAAAACTAAGTAATTCCTTTCTTCCCACTCCCATGTTTCTCCTTAGAGCCACCTTCTTCCCACCATCCCTCCTTCTCCTCTTCCTCCAAAACAAAGAAACATTCCTCATTTTGCTCATGATGCCGTTTCTAGGAGAGCTGCCTGCTTCCAGAAAGCAGCGCTGCCCCTCTGTATTTCAGACTCGAGACATGGACTAACTGGGTGAGACCTTTCAAACAGAAATTTTTTCCAGTACAAAGTGCAGTATTTGTGTTGTTCCTTGTACTTACTGCTGCCCGTGGGCTTTGCAGGGGCCCCAAGTGGTGTGACGGCAGGCCAGGGTGCCTCAAAGAGCCAGTGGTTTCATTTGCATCTTGCTATAAATGTGACGGTACCGATTCTGAGTCACTTCCTTTGCCCACCCTGCCATCTTGGCTGTGCTTTGTAGGGACTTTATCAAGGATTAACCTCCTGACTACACAAGGAGTTGCCATAATTTGCTTTTCTTAGGGTAAAAGTACTGCTGAAGATCCTAGCACAGAAACATGTTTCTTAGTTACCTTAGGTGGGCCCAGTGGTTCAGAGTTGGTTCCCCAGTTGATGTTTTTTCTCAATTAGGTTTGTTTAAAAATGAATGATTTAAGATCAGTTACCGTCTGGCAGCTAAAGCCTTGGGGGAGTCCACTCCTGTAATCAAGGAGAAAGCTGAGCCAGAATTAAAAGATGGGTGTGGGACTGCATGTAGATGCAAGAAAAGGGACAGGTGGACAAGCAGAAAATCAACACCTCTTGCTAAAACACAGAATTTCACTTCCTCTGAGAACACCTTGAGAGGTGGGATAGACTTGCTTGGGCTCAGTCCCATACAGATGGAGGTGGATACGTGGCCTTCTGTGCAGCTGGGAGCAGGGCAGGATGGCAGACGGTCCTTGCATCTCTGCAAGGATGCTGCTCTGCACAGCCAGATAGGAGGAAAACCTCACCAAATGATGAGCTATGGGCCTCTGTCTGGCCAGAGGGGTCACTCCTGCCTTGGAGCACTTGGATCTGGAGGTGTATGGTCCAAAAACAGGCTGAAAGATGTTTAGAACTGTGAGTGGGGTGGTTCAAGACCCACACAAGTGGGGTGTGTAAGAAATAAGACCTTGAATATGTTTTTACATGGAGGGAGTTACTCTGATAATGTCTCAGTCCACCTCCAGTTCTCCTTTTGACTGGAATAGACAAGATCCTGAATTTCAGCTGGTCAGATCAAAAGGGTTAACTCCAGTCACAGCGTTGCAGCTGAGGGTTGCAGCACGTGAAGACAGGAGGAGATAGCAGAGCCAGAGCTGTGCTGTACCATGTTTTTTTCTCCATCTTGAAACACATTATTAGGGACTTGGGTGATGATGTAGTCTCCATCTATAACTTCGGAAACTGCTATAATCTGCTCTATACTGCTATAACCTCTTTGCCAAAATCTGCACATCTTGTCAGGTGCTGGCATTCCTCTTTAAACAGAAATGTTTCTCTGCTGCAGGATCTTTTGACAGGTTTTTGCTGCTAATAGGTCAGAAGTTAAGGAAACTTGGTTAAGTGCTTGTATTTCACATATAAGGTCTGTTCCTACTAAAAAAAATCTTGATTTGTACATAATAAAATATGTGGAAATAAATGGGGATGGTGGTGGTGCAGGGAAATTCTTTGAGTCAGGAAAATAAATTATCCATTCAATTTTCAAGGGATCTATATGAAGATATGGTCTTTTCTGGAGGCAAAGTGGCAATATGGAGTGTTCATTCAAAATGAAAATGGCTAACTTGCCAAAAGATTTTGATTAGCCAAAATTTTATGTTTGGAAATTTACATCATTTCTTAATCCTGTTCCATAAAAATATACTGCCATACGTAAGTGTTTAACATCACATTTGTAGGAATTTGATCCAGTTTAACACATAGTAAATTAGTTACATGAAGGTTGCTTGCTTTATGCTACCCTGTCTGTTCCTAATACTCTGCCTGTCTGACATTCCACTCTGCCCATATGTTCCATCCCTGACATATGAAAATATAAATTCAAGATGAGAAGATTAGGACCACCCTGGAATATTCTACCTCTACTCTTTTTTTTTTTTTTTTTTTTAACCAAGAATCCTGTATTTTGGCTTCCAAATAAATCAAGAAAAAATAAAGATTATAAGAATTCATTTGCAGATGATATGGAATATGTACCTGCATGGATTTGCAACATGAGTCTCTTCATTTGCGTGGAGTTACGAGGCTCATGTCATGTTTTCAGGGTCAGGTCAAAGAGAAGAGCAATGAGTTTGTTTTTAACGCAGCAATCCTATCAGTCAGAAATAGGGACAGGTTTCCCAGGTGATCAAAGTACATTTTAAACCAGCTGATTTAGGGAGTTAATATTAATTTGGGGGGGATTTGGGTCAGATATGAAAGGATTTAATCCCCACATAGTTAATCCCCCCAAGAGCTAATTTAAATGGAGACTGATCTGTCAATTACAGCATTGCTTCACTACACAGTGGAACTCCTGAATTACTGAGGCTTAATTTAGCTTGAAAATTTGTTAAAGTACCCTGTTACTAGCTCAAATAAAATGGAAGCAAATGACTGAATTGAGAAAGGAGAAGTCTAATTTTTTTCTCCCATCACTGATGATGGATCCCTTTGACTTAAATTCTGTTTGGGGAGCTTGTCAAGGGCGCATCTCAGTGATGTTTTTTGTATTTTTTGGTCAAATTCAAGGCAAAGAAAATTATCTTTGAATTTGTCGATTTATAGAACCAGCTTTTTAAGCTGGCTGAAAAAGAAATGTAGATGTTTAGTGCCAGTATTTTCTCCTAAAATCCATTTGTTATTTTGAAACAGAATTTAGTTTTTATACCTGAAGAACATTTTGAAGAGCCTACCACCTCCTGCACTCCTAAACCGAAACGTTTCACATCAGGTTGACCAAAACAGTCTGTGTGACCAAAGACAAAACATTATGGCTATTAATTTCTATGTCACAACTTAACATGTTCCATTTCAGGTTACTCTAGAACAAAGTCTTTGATTTGAGGCTTCACTCATCAGCCCCAAGTGTCTGATATTTGTGCAGCTCTTCTCTGGGAGTCTGACAAGTCAAAGAGCTAAAAGAGACCTCAGGAAGAGCTGAGCTATGGAACCGGCCTGACAGATCACAGGAAAACATTCTAATTCTGTTATGAAAAATGTTCTCCTTACGTCCAAATTTGGTTAAAATTCACAACTTCTGAGTTCTGTTCCACACAACAAATGTTTTGTCAGACTCTAAAGTGATAACGTAGCAGTGTTTTGATAGCATTAGAGAAGCCAATGACATAAGGAGCCTCCTTAAACTGCCAGGAGTTTTGCTCTCACTAATAAATACAGCTCAGTCTTGGCTGATTAAATGTGGAAGTAATTTATCCAATGGAAATGCTCAGTCTTTTGCCAAGATTCTCTGTGTGTGTGCGCACACGCTGGATTGATCAAAAGTATAAAGCATGCTAAGATCTGTCTGAGGTTTGGGATAATGTTTCTCTTTTCTGACCCGACTTTCTCCCCTAGTTTTCTGCCACTCAGAGTAAGGACATTTTCAAAAGAGAAGAGTAGGGTGCAGGGTTGCTTTCTCAACCTCTTGATGCATTCAGCTGCCTGAGTCTTTATTGTCTTCTGCCTCTGCATCACACTTCATAGCATTCATTTTCTCTGGAAAAAACCCTCTCTTTATCACACTTAATTTCTCCTCGGTCACCTCCACATTGGGTATTTATCAAATACCCCTTCAAAGCAGTGTTACAATTCCTATTGATTTTATAAGTGCTGGAGCAGATCTTTGTGCTATACTAACCCCTTTGGTTTAGGTGAGCAGGTTATTCTGGGTCTTGGCATTTTTCTCTCTCTGTAAGCTTTTGAAGGATGCCTGCCCCTCTCTTGGTGTCTGTTCTCTCCTTCCCTCCCTGCAACTGACTGCAAGTGGCCCACTGGCACTGTAAGGTCTCAAAAATGTACCCAAAGTATTGCTCAGTGGCAGGGGGCATTTGGTCCCCTGCCTCTGGCTGTGTAACAGAGAGGAGACTGGGATGCACAGGGCCACTGAGCTCTTTGGGGAGAAATTGCTGGAGGCACCAGGAGGTTTTGCTGCTAATAGGAAGCAGCAACTCAGCAATTGCCACAAGCAGGCCAGAGGAGCGAACAGCTGCCTTAGGACCCCAGTGAATAAGTTTACCAGGCAAACCTAATGAAGTTTTCTCCCCAACCTGGGATAGCTGAACACCCTGCTCTCTACTAAGCAGAGCTTGACTGGGGGATGAGGGCACAGCATCTCTTCCCTGCCAAATCAGGGTGCCTGGCCACTGAGCATCGCCCCTCAGGGCAGCACTCACCTTGGGGCACAACGTGTCTCTCCTTGGGGCCATCAGGAGTTTGACGGGAAGGGCAGGCATGACTGAGATTTGCTCCAAGCATCCTTCAGCTGAGCGCACCCTTCTGGCCCAGTGCTTGCTATTCGTATGCAAGAACATAAAATTTGCTGTGTCACTCCTTTTTTCCCCTCTTCCTCCCCCGTATTTATTTGTCATTTCTGAAGTTTAATGCACTGTAGCCAGTTTAATAAAATATGACAGTAAAGGTCCAGGCTCGCCTATGCTAGAAGTCATTGCTTTTACTTAGCACTAGAAACTTGCTGTGGCTGCTAGACAGATAAGGGACGGAGTGGCTCTGGAGCCAAAGGCATCGTTCTGTATTATCCAGTTATTTTTTAAGCTCCTTTGCTAGACATAATTGCCAAAAAATAAAACTGCTGGTAAAAACAACCTTAACATTTATACCAATGTAAAACACCACCAGTAAGGGACTTTGTTATATAGGAATGAAAAAAGTGGGTTTTCTTTATTTTGTTCCACTTCCTCTAAGGGCCTTTAGATAATTTGGGGACAGAGGTTAAGAAAAGCTTGGAAAATTACTTCCCCTTTAATCCTTAGATCCCTCAGCTGACTCTACACTTTGTTTTCATGCTGAAGGTGAAAAAATATTTTCCTGGCAGGTTGAGAATGATTTTTCCATTAATCTCTTCTTTTGGAGCCAAGATACATTTTTTCACAGAGATCTGATGTGACATAATACTGTACCTGGAATTTCACACTAAAGAGAGTGGAAAAACATTCTCACCATAGCAAGCACTCACAACTAGGCTACAAACCCTCCAGCAAAACCAAAAAGCCAAAAGAGCAATTTAAAAAGGGGACAGGGAGGGAATATGGGGCATAGTCATTTCCCGTAGGGAGGAAAGCTCTGAAATGTCGTGCTATTTATCAAAGCCTTTCAAAGATAAACTGATAGAATATGGTATGTAGTGGCACAGGCCAATGAGTATCTTGCTTGAAAGTTATCTCAGCAGTTTGAAATCCTATTAATTAAAAAAAAAGCACATCAGGGCAGAATTTCAAAGTGTAAATGCGAGGAACAATAAAAATGTTTCAGATTAATGCAATTCAAAGCAGAACAGAAACTGCTTCTGCAATTAAATACATATGTACACGATCTTGGATTTATGAAAGTTGACAGAATCCACCCATCTCCCTATTTTTGGCTTATCAGTGGTTTCTTTCAACATTTAAAGTGTTTTCGTCAAAGCCCAGAGCTGGAGCATCTCCAGGCAGTTTAATTGTCCAGATGTGGAGTGGATTTCCTAAACACTTGCAGCATGGGGAAGACATGATGGCTTTTGCTTGGAAGCCAACGCAAAAAAAGAGAAATATTTTCAAACTCTGACTCGGTTTTCAAAAGGACTCACTGGAATGTGTCTTGAAAAATTCCCAGGCCTCAACAGACAAATACATCTGTCTCGATATATGTCTAATCATGGTTCTGCTGCTGAATTTGTCTGTGGCTGCCTGTGCATTCACAAGACACAGCCATTCCTGAGTTGGTTTTGCACCCACGGCAAAGCATAGTAAAGTATTCAGAGGACTTTTGTTGGAGTACTAGGTGGCTGAATTTCTCCTTAAGGCTGATAGAGGTCTGCATTGTGTTTCTTGGTACTAGAAATCCCAAACCAATACTGAAATGGGAGATGGATTCAACAAAAAAAGGCCCTTCTGTCAAATATTTTTCCACCATGAGGAAATTTCTTGGTTGCAATATGCTACAGCTGAGTGCTTACCTGGAGCACAGTTACCCAGACTCTGCTTTGTCCTCCGTGGCAGTCAGATTTGTTGCTTCCCGAGAGCAAGCCAGATTTGGTGCACTTCATGCTCTCCTGCCGCATTGCTATTGCAGTACCCCTGCAATGTCCCACCCCTGTAGGTGGGGACCAGAAAAGGCAGGAATTTCTTACCTTTTTGACAGTGCTCTGGTGGCATCCATCCTGTGAGCAAGACTATCTTGTGGAGCGCAATATTGGCTGAAATGACGTTCCAGAAATCCTCTAATCACAGAAACTGATTTTTTTAGATGGGTTTGAATTTTCAACTTTACGCTAGCTCCCAAAGAAAGACTAGACAGCCCTGGGAGCCAATCCCCTTCATTTAGCCCTGACACGTGCGTGGTATCTGCCCAAACCTCCATCACACCTGGCTTCATTTAATGCTTCATTTAGTGTGTTGTCAGGGCACAGGGCAAAATGAGCCTTGGTGTAAGTGAATACCACCCTCTGAAACTCTGTTTCTACCTGGATAGAGCATTTGTGAGCTTGGCCTGACATTTCTAATGACTGTAGCTCATTTCCAGGGTCTGGTGCGCAGAGGCAACCAGGAGGGTGCTGGTGACTTCTCAGTGGGATGGCACATAATGTACTGGAGATGCTTATGCAGGACAGGCATGAGATTGCTTAGTCACATCACTGTCAGCTACCAAAGAAGGAACCTGGAAGGCTGGTTACATGGGAGACTCTTTCTATCATAACTAAATTTTTTGGGCTAGTCAGCCTTGACTATACTGCGGAAATGTAGAAATCAGTGGTTTGCGCTCCGTTGTCACTTGTACAGGCAGCATTTTATAGCGATGGCATGGAGGAAAAGCTACCAGCCATAACAGCTGCTCCTGCTCCAAATACCCACGAGCAGTGAGACGTTTCAGGTGTTGAAGGGCTGCGAGCTGTGTAACTGCAAGCAACCACTGCTGTTGTACACAGTGCCTTTGCATGAAGCTAGCCTATAGAGAATATGCATTGAGTCACACGCTTCATCTTATGCCGAAGTCCTACACGCTGCTTCCCTCTTCTAAGAAACTCATGCTCACAGCAGGGATGCTGTTGGAAATGCTGCATCCGTCTCACCCAGCACAGGGCCCAACTAAGCTCCCCCGTCCACCCCAGCTGAGGGAAGCAGCCGCTTCCTGCATATGAGTAATGAAAATGTTTTTCTTACATTAAAAATTCTAGTAAATCTCACTCCCTTTGCTGTGTGCCCTGGGCTCCATGCGAGCTTGCTACACTTTATTTGTGTGACTCTCTGCCGATCTATTTCTGAGAACCTTAAGTGTGAAAACAAATAGAAAAGTAATACGTGAGGAAAAACCTACCGCCTGTGTTTGAAATCAGTTCCCAAATCTGTGGCTGCCTAAACCTCACCCTGATGTTATTTTGTGGTTATGGATTTTGGATGTTCTTTTTGCTGGAAGCGGTGCTGCCAACATGCACCCATTCTGCAGAAGATCTGCTAAGGGAAAAAACAACTGTGTACTGCTGCTGAACGCAAAATTCAAAACAGAGGTGGGAGCCCCTTTTGGGCAAAATCCATCAGGCTCTCAGTGTTATAGCAGGTAGGAAAAGGCTGTGGAACTTGCATAACGTTGCAGCCCAAAATAGAGCCATAACACCCAAAAATAGTAGGAAGCGAGACAAATATTCCTCAGCGGTCATTTTCCTCTCTCCCGTTCTGTCTGTCCTCTCTCCTTAAACCTTTCAATTTTCCTTTCCCTTTTAGCTTTCTGCCTCTTTCAGGGTAATTTTATTTTCCGTTTGGGGAGAAAGCAAGTGATTTTGCTTTGTTGACTGAAAGAGCTGGTGCTCTGCTGGGAGTGACTGGGGAGCAGCCTGAGCAATGTGCTTGCATTGCTAGGTATTGTTATAAAGTTAATTATAGGCTCTTTGGCTTCATAAGGATCTTTTAGCTAAGCTATAAAACAGAGGTTATGTCTACTTAAAAATCCTTCATTGTGACCCAGTATCCTGATCAAATGTCAATACTTATTTTCCAGGATCCTGTTGTAAATCATTGCATACGGTTAATACAAGAGTGTTACAAGCTACTTTTGACTTCAGGAATGCCAACATTGCAGTGGCAGGTGACAAAATACCCCATGCATAAAATATTTCTGTTAAGGAAATAGTGTATGACATTCTTGTCTGTATTAGCTACCCTCTAGCAAATGTACTCCTGTGCTGGGAGGATGTAGTGGCCAGCAACAGGCACTCATGAAGTGAAGGATTTTTTCTCCCACTTGCATTTCCCCTTCAACCCAGCTTCATAGAGGAGCGTTGGTGCCATTTGCTGCCTTCTCTAGCTACCTTCCTTTCAGTAGTATGTCTACTTCCAGATCGTCTTTTTATTCACCCATGTAGACTGACACCCCAGTACCTGTGCCCTGCCCTACAAGCCTTCCCCGTGACCACGAGCTGAATTTACCCAAGCTGTGACAAACTGGTTTTGTCCTCAGGAGCTGGGTGACATCTCCTCATGCCCCTGCAAGACCTCCATGCAGGCACTGGGCGCTGCAGGCCTGGCCCATCTTCCCTCTCCCTCTGCAGGTCCAAGAGGCTGAAACACCTCTTGCAGGTCTGTGCCTGACTTTCCCTGGGCTGCGGGACACCCATCGGGGTCCTGGCTGGGGCACAGGCATTCAGTATTTTCTTTCTTTCTTGGGCAGCAGAGACAGATGTCTTAGGACCATTTCCACAACTGAATCCCTCTCTGTGTCGTAGCTGTTGTCAGTGCTTTTCAAACAACATCTTTCTGCCCAGCGTGCATGCCCACCACACTTCAGCCACGAGGGTATCCTCTTCTTGCTTCCCTCTTCCTAAGTTCTGACCGTGGCCCTTGGCAGCCCCTATACATTTATCCTTCTGAGGTAAATTAATATAGAGAATTACTACAGGGAAAATAAACAGTGAGCTAGTAATTTAGCAGATTGTTTCTTTGTTCTGTTCAATTTGTCCAGTTGACACAATCTGCCTTGGCACTCCAATTTAATAACAAAAGCAACAGCCTTAATGCTCGGGCAGTTTGCATTGCCCTTATTTCACAGCTACTGTTCAGGTCAGGTGCTTTTAATTTTTGCTGACATGACACTTCACTGTGGCAAGAAGCATTGTTTCTTCCGAAGTTCACAAGCGTATCTTGAAATCACATATGCAAATACTTTAGTTGATGTTATTATCATTGTGCAGGAAGCCAGGCCAGCAAGACTGCAGGGGAAATATGGGAAGTCTGAATGAAGGATATCAGACTGGGATTTTAGTGTAGAGACCCCTGTTACACAAATTATCTTGCTATTTGTTAAGAAAATGTTGCCCACAATAGGAAGGCCAATGCAATGTCTCTGTGTGCTTTTTTTTAACTGCTTTATTTTTTTTAATACAATTTTGTGCCATTGTTTCCAGAACAGTATGTTTGAAGGACTTGAAATTCTAAAGGGGAATTTTGGGTAGGATGACCCTTCTGGTAACTTCTGCATTTTAATTCACAGAATCACTGCAGAGATGAGAACTTCTACAGCTTCTTAGCCCAAAGACTTCTCAAACTTTGGGGCTGGGTTTCTCAACTTCTTAAATTTAACGTATGTTGTTGGATGGAGTCTCCAGTCTAACCTCTAATTCTATGTTTTCACCAAATATTAATCGCACATTTACTGGAGCTAAGGCTGTTTCTCTGTTGTTGCTGAAGTGCTGTTACTTGCTTTCTGTTTTTACAGGTTTGCAGTATTTTTATCCCCTTCTAATGGATGGGAATTTTTGTGCTTTAGTCTTTGTTGCTTAGGCTCAGTGTTTCCTTTCTCTACTAAAATGTGAATTTGGTTATTCTAGTAGATACAGTCATCATCTCAGCTACTAGCTGAGCTAGATACACAAACATGTACGCAGTTACCTTCAGTAACATGGCTTAACTCCAGCAGGACAGTTCTAAGACCCTGAGCTTCTTGGCTGTTCCAGGAAATGCCATTCACTGTAGCCCCTTTTCTTTCTGTATTCAGCTCTGACTGTTTAAAATTAGACTTTTTGTTTATGGTCTTCTACAAGCGCGATTCTGCTCTGTAGAGTGCTTACATCTCCAGAGTCTTTGCCTGGCTTCCTGAACAAACTTCAGTGCAGGAATGGCTTTCCTTAGGCACATGCCACCTCTAGCCTTGCTCAGTACTTGCGTCCGAAGGAGCCCACCCCAAATAAGTGCCACCCTGGGACAGTGCTGGCACCAGGTCCTCTGTGGCCCTGACTCCCCAAACTTACCAGCATGTGCTGTACTGCAAATCTGGGTGTACCACAACGCACAGTGGATGTGATCACGAGGCAAACCCTGCACTGGCTATAGCGAGCCCCACTTCTGGACAGCCTGCAAGTCTATTACACTTTCTAGACTATCTGCTTACAAATCATACGTAGCTTGGTATCGTGCCAAGGTTATTCAGCAGCCAGCTAAGCGATCTATCTGCTAGTCCATATGAAGACCACGTGATTTTCAAGGCAACCTCTTTTCCAGGCTTTGCATATCACCTGGGAGGCAGCATATATTTGCAGTCTCCAACCTTCTTAAAAGGCCTCCCCATCCTTTTTTTCATTAATTTAAGCCCTTCCCATGAGCTTTTTCCAGGCTGAGTGCTTCCTAAAACCTTGCACACACGGCTCAGAACTCCAGTAAGAGGTATTTCCAATGGCCTCTTCTCTCTTTTAGTTGGTCAGTGCCCACACCTCTCCTGGCTCTATGAAATATATAGATACTACAGGCACAGAAAAGTGTGAATGCTCAAGTAATGATACTATATACTTTCCTCAATCTGAACTTACTTCTATACTTATATGCTAGCTTGGATTTGGTTAGATATAATTGGCTTTGTCATTTGCTCATACAGATTTATCCTAGTGAAATATCAGATGATACACGTTCAAAGGGCTGTGGAGACCACTCCAAATGTGAGGGAGTCAGGCACTCGACGTCTCTGCAGATCTGGATCATTAAGGGTGTAACACAGAGTTAATAGCGGGCAATCCATGCAGCACCATCTTGAAGACTTGTGGTCTGTTGCCAAAGAGGTTCATTCACCTCACGGCCATTGAGGAATATATTTAATGCTAAATTTCAGTGCATGGGAGAATTTAGGGTCTCCCCGGTGTGGGGGAGCCAGTATTGGGGACTTCTCTGGTGGCTGGACTGTGCAGCCCTTTGCGCAGCCGGACAGACTCCGTTCTGCTGCTCCCCTCTGCTGTTCAGCGCAGAAAACAGCACACTCCAAGCCGGGCATCCTCTCCTAATTTCCAGAATATTTTCTCTTTAGCTGTTTTTCTTCCTTCTTTGGCCAGGTGTGGGGAGGGGGGTGGGAGGGGAAGGGAGCCTAGCTGCGACTGGACGTGCTTATTGTGCTTGGCAGCTGGCCTCAAATGCAAAAGGAAATAATGCTGATTTCCTATGCACGGTAATTCTCCTCTTTGACCTTTTTTATAGATAGGGAAGAAAAAAAGATAATTTACTGGAAAAGCAAAATAAATGGGACACAAAACCAGAACTGTGGCAGGAGAGATACTGGATACAGCGTATGGAATTGGGCTGAGGCAAAGAAGCTTCAAAGGTTTAGAGTCAAGATCGAATGAAGGCTGTGGTTCAAATTCAGATTTCAAGATATTTAACACATTAACGCATCTTGCTTTTTCAGGATGTCAGTTCCTTTCCAATGGGAATCTCAGAGTAGGGCCTTTCTGGGTTTGGAATGGACTGCAAATAAAAAAAATTCAGATGCAACTCTTCTCTCGCCTCCTAAAATTCCCTTTCAATGGCTAAGCTTTGAAATTTCAGGTTCCAGTTTAATTCAAATAACAAGCAGAGTAAAGGAAAAGGCATTACAGCATTAAATAATTATAAATTAATTTTTAAGCCTGCCAGTTTAAGCAACCGTTGCTTATATAGAATTAATTCTTTCTTCAAATCAAACCCTGCTGCCAAGTCATTCTTTACATTTAAAAACCAAACAAAATCTCCACCCATTTTGTTCTGTGGTCCTGATATAAGTAAAGAAAACACAGGGCTTGGAGAAGAGACAGAATTTTCTTGCTATCTTCATCTTTTTTCTCTCTTTTTGCTGGATCAGCCATAACTTACCGCATTTTTCTAAAGCCTGACTAGCATTTGCAAGTTCTGCACAATGGGCCAGCATTTCTGCAATTCCTGGCTTCCTCTGTGCCTCCTTTCACTTTGTCCTGTTTTGTCAGGAATTATGCCAGTAAGCTGAGAGGGAGCTCAAATGTGAAAAGTTGGTACATCCTCTGGATTAAAGCCCTTCAGGAGGGCTGTAAATGATGTGATGGCATTTGGACACTGCCCACCCATAAATGTCCAAGATGGTGAGGGTTGCAAAAGGCCTGGGCAGCCTGACATTCCTGCATGAAAAGCAGCACGTCCCTGTCTTGAGCAAATAAATACAGTGAATTGAAAGGTCTCCTTCTCTGGCTGCTGAGTCAGCCAGCGAGGCGCAGGCAGGCGAGATGTTCATTTTCTGTGCTCAAGCGCTGTGTCTTTTGTGGCTGCCTGGTCCACTTGCTGGTTTTTTCCAGGATGGAGGGAAAAAAAGGGCCCCTGAGATTGAAGGAGGAGCTGTGGGAGAACACGGATGATTCACACTGAGGGCCATTCTTCACTGAGAGAAAGAAGCTGATTTGAACCTGCTCTAAGGGATTGAGAGCAGCCCTGCCGAGAGGGACTTGGGGGTGCTGGTGGACGAAAAGCTGGACATGAGCCAGCAATGTGCGCTGGCAGCCCAGAAGGCCAACCGTACCCTGGGCTGCATCCCCAGCAGCGTGGCCAGCAGGTCGAGGGAGGTGATTCTGCCCCTCTGCTCTGCTCTGGTGAGACCTCACCTGGAGCCCTGCGTCCAGCTCTGGAGCCCTCAGCACAAGAAGGACATGGACCTGTTGGAGCGGGTCCAGAGGAGGGACACAAAAATGATCTGAGGGTTGGAGCACCTATCCTACGAGAACAAGCTGAGGGAGTTGGGCTTGTTCAGCCTGGAGAAGAGAAGGCTCTAGGGAGACCTGATTGCGGCCTTTCAGTACTTAAAGGGGGTCTATAGGAAAGATGGGGACAATCCTTTTAGAAGAGACAGCTGTGTCAGGACAAGGGGTAATGGTTTTAAACTAAACCAGGGTAGGTTTAGACTGGATATAAGAAAGACATTTTTTACAACGAGGGTGGTGAAACACTGGAACGGGTTGCCTAGGGAGGTAGTAGAGGCCCCATCCCTGGAAACATTCAAGGCCAGGTTGGACGGGGCTCTGAGCGACCTGATCCAGTTAGCAATGTCCCTGCTCACTGCAGGGGGGTTGGACTAGATGGCCTCTAGGGGTCCCTTCCAACCCAAAATATTCTATGATTCTAATCCCTCCATTAGACTCCCATTCTCAAACTGAGGTGACTGCACCATGAGTTTATTTAATTCCTTCAGAAACAAAGTGAACTTGGCCAAATTGAACTAGTTTAACTCCAGATAGGAGCTTCCTATGGGTTTTTAATGTGGTTAAATGAATCCTCTGCAATTTCACATCTTTGATAAATTTGGATGGATTTTGCCATATATCCTGACAACCATAAACCCTGACTATGGCAGATCTAGGGAACATTTTGCTTCTTGAGGGCCCAGAAGGCTCTCTACATTTAGTAGACAAGAAGTTTAATGTGAACAATCATTAAAGCAAAGAATTAATAACAATACGGCCACTGGCTGTAAGAAATGGAGTCATGTATTTTATACTCACAGGTTTCAGGTATTCCATGGTTCATTATTCAGAGAAAAGATCAGACTCAGATTTGTTCTTTGAAAATACAGATCACTGGAAACCGTGTGAGTAGAGATTGCCAGGTCCCTATTAATTAACGTAGGCTGCATCTTGTCTTTGTGACAAGTTGCAGTCAGCACAATGTCAAAAACCATGCCTGCTGACTGCATGTATTGAAAAAGGAGTGTGCAGCCTCCCCTCCCTTCTCAAATCATAACATTGCCTTGAAGTCAATATAGCAGGGGTTGCTTTCATTTGTTTTCAAGCTTCTGAGTTTCCTATATTCAAGCTTTCCTGAATTGCAGATCAAAAGAGAGAGATTCCCAGTAAAAACTTTGTGGTCCCATGATTTCAAGAGCAGAAGCTTTAAGTAAGTCCCAAAATTTTCATGCAAAAATTGCAATTCTGTAGCTGCCTGCATTCCAAAGAAGCCTGCCCAAAGTATTTCATGTAGATAAGTTATCATTCCTTATTATCTACCTAGCACTGATGATGGCTGCAAAACCCCTAGAAATAGTGGCATTTCCATTTATTTCCATGTACAGCTTGTAGAACATACTCATGGTATGAAAATACCAAGTCCAAATGCCATCATTGTGTTATGCAAGGTAATTATTATCATTATGAACGCCTTTAGCATCCAGGAACAGAATTAACAATTTGAGTGGTGCCTATAAGAAAACCAGAATACCTTTCAGTAGCCTGTCATTTTTGATCTCTTAAGTAATCTTAAATAAAATTGCACTGGCTTAGTCAGTGTGAAAAAAAAAAAACCAGCTTCTTCTAATCTTCACTGTGATGATAATACATGTATTCCTTCATCTAAATAAAATCTCTGAACAGCACCTGGAATTTTACAGAGGAAACCTGCACTGGGGATTTGTATGCAGCACGCTTGCATATGAAACGTCAGCATTGCATGGACAAGGACAGCAGTGAAATTTAAAAGGTGATGGATAAGACAGATGGCTGAGCATAAGTGGTCTGCATTGCCATGGAGAAAAGCCTGATGCCATCCTCAGCAATCAGTGCTTGAGCTTGCAAGAGTCTGGCTGCTATGGAAGCATCCGAGCCAACCCTCGGTGTTGCAATATGCCAGTTTTCCAAGAAACAGATTGATGTACAGTGTGTACTATTTTTTATTTTCTTGAGGGAGGAGGGGAGAAATATCTATGGAATTGGGGCTGTCATTTGGCTCTGAATTTTGTCTTATCAATGCATTTATTGACACTTAGGAAGATTTCTTTGAATTAGAGACGACATTGTGAATATTGGCATACCCTCCTTGGAAATATTTTCTTTTTTACCTCCCCAGAGAGAGTGGGAAACAACTATTTGTACAGAATCTACTCATTTCTACTCACTGTTCTGTATTTTATCTGTGAGAAAGGTCCCGTGTTCCTCCCTTGAGACCGATAGCTGTTGGTGTCTCTGCTTTCCAGGGAGCCTCACCACCCTTTGCGGGCTTGCCTTTGTGAGGGGACCACACACCCAAGTGGCCCACGCAAGAGCCAGTTAGAGCTGATGCCCACACGGCGAAGAGGTTCCCGTTAGGTCAGGCTCAAGGCTGCATCTGATTATAGCCTGGTCTGGAAAGGAAGCATTCTGGGAGCCCAGACTTCAGGGTTTGGAGTAATTGCTGAGCAGTAGAGGGAACTGGGGTTGAAAGAAAGTGAGAATATTCCCAGAAAGGAAGCATGTAAACCTTTCTGCCTTCCAGGGCTGAAATTCTCTAGAAATATAAAGATCTAACAGAGAGTTTAAACAGTGACTCAGTCTGAAACTGCAAGCAATGGGTGCCAAAATAAAGATAGTTAAGCCAAACTAGTCTAATTTCTGACTATTGGTTTTTCTAAAGCATTTGATGATTGTGAAATTTTCCATTTAATTTGCGAGAATGCAGCTAGAGGTGAAACTGTATTACAGGAGTTTGAGTGGTACAGGCAGCCCATGAAATGTGAGCAATATGTTTTTAAGCTGCAAACCAAAAGGATGGCGAAAGCACGGAGAAGTACATGATTGGCCTGATGAGCCAAGGTTGCAATTTTGGGAAAATGCTGAACTTTTGGTAGGAGACCAGGCTGAATCTAGAGTACAGCAAACACTCAAGTAAAGGCTAAACCCTTGACAAGATAATTAAAACAGCCCGAGAGGAAAGTCCCCAGCTGCAGTGAAGCTCGCAGAGAGCGGGCTGTTCTCTGAGACCTCATGCCTGGTAGCAGACCCATGGGAGAAAGTCGTGTGAATCTCCAACAGACAGTATATAAAAAAATGTAAGCTGCACAGCCCGTGCAAACTCCCTCCCCCAGCCAACGCCATGCATTTGGGGACCGGTACTGCCATGGGTTGTACTCCCTCGGGTGATACGACAACCCCAAGGACACCCCCAAGCAGTGCCTGGGTGACAAAGGGGACCCAGCAAAGCAGCATGTGGCTTTGCTACAGGCAGTGAATGCCAGCAGATGGGATGTGGATCCATATTTAGTTGGGTGGGAGCATGCAAGCTAGCATGGCGTCAGAAGCAAGGACCTTACAGTACTGGATGAGCAGCCATAGGTGGGGAAAGTCAACATTTACAGTGGTAGAAAAAGCCCTTTTGAGAGTCTGATACAGCCAGTATCAGTTCTGATGACAGATAGGGGAGGGAAAGGCCATATGCTAGAGAGATGGGGGTGGAAATGACATAAACAGCAGCTCAGCGGTACTCCCTTATGTTGCTAGGGTCGAGACTGTTATAGCTGAGGTCATTCCAGTCCAATTCCTGGACTGCAGGACATTGACTCTCTCCACAGCCCTGAATCTTAACCCTTCTCCAGGGAGTAGATCCTGCAAAGGGAAGATGCTGGGTTGGGGGATATTTCTCTTCCCTTGTTTTAACAGAGGAGAGAAGGCTTTGCCCAAGAGCAGCCCCCAGTCTTGTTGGTGGACCCTGTTTTCAGGAGACCCTTATTGCAAAGAGAGATGAGGAGAAGGGTGTCCTTTCCTTTTCAGCCTCCTCTCTCCTGGAGTAGGACCCCAGACAAATCCTGTGCAGGGTCCAGGACAAAAACAGAGGAGGCGACGTCTCCTTTGCGGGAAAGGGAGATGCTGCCACTGAGAGCCCTTTGGGGCCCAAATCTGGCCAGCGCCTGCAGTTCTCCCACTGGGACTTCTAGAAAACATTCAGCTTCAATGGGGAAATCAGTGCTCCAGATGGGGGTGTGGAAAAGAGAGCAGAGAGAAAAATGAATTACGGACAGGACGTAATCATGCAATAGTACAGCCTCAGTGTGTGTTTAAATTCTGTGTAAACAGAGCATGGTTTTGCAGTCATGGTTAGCAGGGGATGGATTCAGGAAGCTGTGTTAAATTCTTGGCGCTGCTTCTGATTCACTCTGTGGCCTTCAGGAAATGACTTAATTGTGGGGTCCTGCGAGGTGCTGAGCACATGCTGAGGAGCATTTCATTCCTCTGAATCAAAGAGGGGTTTCTGGAGCAGAACAAGAGCTCAGCACCTGAGAGGGTCAGGATGTGCTCACTGAGAAAATACGGTCCCCTTGTCGTAGCTTGTATAAAAACTGAGTTCAAGAATCCAGAATGATAGTATTTCTATCATCTGCAAAGCAAAGAGAATGGTTTGCTGGGGATCTGTGAGGAAGCCAGCTAATAAGGGCTGTAATTGAATTAAACGATGGACTGGCTTTATTGAAAGAAGGAGGAACGGAACTGCTCAGGCATACGGGCTCACATCATGAAACAAATTACAGGCTGACACATCAGCTAATAGTCTGCGCTTTGGTGCAATAACCAGGAATAACTCCAAACCTCTGTGGCTGGCTAAGGGGAACTGAGAGTAACGGGGGAAGCTTGTTTCCACTCAAGTCCCTCCTACAACCGCTGACCAGGTCATCTGAACATCAGCTCTGCTTGGGTGGGGGGGACCTGCTAGCAACTGTGCTGTGCCAGTGGGGCAGGTCCCCGAGGGGAACCACCTTTTTCCCTAGACGTGAGTGCAGGGACTAAGGGTTTTCTGGCTGGAGGTGAGGCAGGTGCAATAGCACGGGCAGGACTGAATAAAGATACCTGCCTGTGGCTGGTAAATTGTGTGTGCAATCCAGCTCACACTGAATATTGCCCGGGCAGGAGCGCATTCTCCTCAGAAACAAACAATTTCTTCAAATACTTTCACTCAGCTGAAAATGGAGAAGGCTTCTTCCATGCATGGTGGTTACTTCTTCCCACCACGCCGCAGGGACACACAGTTCCCACCAGCGCTGCCCTGATGTGGCCCCATGAACCTGGTGCTCCCTGTGTGTGGGGCCCAGGGCAGTGCTTCTCAGGGGACGGGGGAGATGCCGTTGGCCATCCTGCAAAATGCGAGAGCTTTCCATAGTGTAAGGTTCAAGTCTGCTCCTAGAGAGACCAGGGGATTCTTCCTGTACTTTCACTGCAACTGGCTGCTTTTTTTTTTTAATGGTTTTGTTTTGCAGCCCGGGAAGCCACCTACCATATGCGCCCAGGTAAATCCCCGCTGGGCAGAATGGCTCCGTGTCACACATGCTGGCAGTCCTGTCGGACAGAGCTGGGCTGCACTGCAGCCTTGAGATGTACATGTGGGCTTGGTAACTTGTGTTTTTTCAGGACAGGACAGTAAATATCCTCAACCCACCAGATTTCCCTGGCTTTCCCGTGCCAAGCCTCTAAAATCCTTTGTGTTCCTCCTCTGACCCTGTGCCTTCGCTTCCCCTGGGTAGCATGTGCTTAGATATGCACAAGCAATCCAACAGCAAACATGAACGCAAAGCAAATACATATATTCAGCTGTGTGCAGCTCATGCATTCAGAAGACCAGCCACATAAACACTGCTATAATAAATGAATTTGTTTCATGAGATTGAGTCATCAAGCAATATTTATCTGAAAACCCCAGTCATATTTTTAAGATGTGGTACTAATTTCACGTATATGTGTGTAGATAGACACACACACATGTTGGTAGAAATTCTGTGTTCATATTAAAGATGCATAAGAAACTGCTTGCTATGTAAAACCAGAATGTGTATTCTGGCTGACAAGAAGTCTTCCATGTCTGCACGAGCTCTGTGGCTCTGTGATATCCTGCTTCTCTTTGGTGGGTCTCTGTGGCTTCTTTCTTTTGTCCTATGCACTACCATTATCCTCTGCCTTACTTACTGTATTTCTCTATTTTTTTGACATTATCTATCCTGTCTTCACAGTGTCCTGGTGATAGCATGCTTTGAGAAAGTGAACCCTACCATATGCTGCCTAAATTGTTCCATTTTACTGTTTTTTTAACCAAAGAGGTTTGAAAGCATTCATTTGCCTTTTTTTGCTATTGAGCTGTGATGTTCCAGGAGCTCCAGAAAGAGACGTCTCTTACAACTGTGCTAGAACTGCTGTCATTGAATTAAATTGAGTTAGGCTGATGCAAATGAGAGCAAAATTTGGCCCCATCTGTTCTACATAATCTAATTCCTAAATCAGGAAAAACAGTCGCTAAGAAATGACACCCGGTATTTTATTTTTGTGGGAATTTGTTTTTTTCACTTTTAAAAAACACTGAAGCTAATAATGCAGCCTAGCATGCTGAACAAGTTGGTTTAATCTAGGACCATGTTTGAGACTTTTTTTGGTTACTTTTTAAGAGAAGAATGTATCTAAGTATTAAAATTAGTTTTATTTATTGGAACAAAGGAGACTCAACACTGTGGCTTTTAGAGAAGATAATTAAAGGTGAGCAAAAAAGAGACAGCAGATGTAGTGCTTAAGCACTAAAGAACATTGCAGTGCCTTAAAGAAAGGAAGAGAGACCTATTTTGCCTAAGTTACCTGAAGAGCTCCAAATCTGCTGGCCTTGAGGAAGCCACTTCTATGGGACAGAAATGTCCACACATGTGAAATTGCTCTAGGAACCAAGGGGCATGTTAGTGGACTGATCAATAAACTGATTTACAGCAGTGGACAAGCAAGTGCTGTTGCAGGCAGTGTTTCGAACACTGTTGCCTGGGAAGAAGGAACTCTCTTAAAAATCACAGGCCATCTGTAGTTTAAAAAAAAAAAACACAGATGGAGATGGTTTTAAAATGGCTCACTGGGAGCAGTGGTATCCAGATGTTTCCTCCTATGGTTGTTCTTGCACAAATGCGTGCCAGCTCGTGCAATCCCTTATGGCACAGTCTTGCTGGTTGTGTGTGATCAGGTGCAGGTGAATAAAATAAAGTAAAGCACTTTGGCCAAAATTTTCAAGCCTACACATATACGTTGGATATGAACAGCCTGGTTTTTCAGAAGATGCTCGATATTTCCAACTCCTCTCGACGTAAATGGAGCTGCTGCAGTTTTCTTTGGCTGCTGCAGAATGAGCTCAGCCCATCTGCAGACAAGGCCAATCATTCAGGCACCTCATACTGACCGAGCTGCCTGATTACAGAAGACCAAGCATGGACGTCTCTGGTCTTACCGTTTATCGAATGCCATGAACAAGACGACAACCAACACAACGAAGTTAGGAGGTTTTTGGGGGAATGAACATTTGAAGTAGTTAGATTGTCACCCATCACCAAATGTCCTCAGGCAGGGGAAGAGCTCTACTAACTTTAAAAAGGGGCTTAGAAATTGCACTTTAAACTATTTGCTATGCAAGGGATATATTCCTTATCCTTTTGAAGCAAAGGATAAAATTAGGACCACTGCATTTGGATTCCAGATGATTCTACTGAAAGGAAAGGTTCAGTTTTGTAATATCAACATATGACTATTTGCACTTCTCTCCAAAGAGAAGATCCTCTTGAAAGTGTCATCTTACTGGAAATTATACTTTATGAAGTGTCAAACCTTCAAGTGAAATTATTTATGAATAATTTATGTTTATAACACAAGAATGTGCTAAACTTCACAGATTCTGGAGGATATTTTCATATAAAAAGTACATGGTGTATCTTAATAAATCCATCACATCCCAGCACCTCTGCAGTTTACCTCTGATAATATTATTGCAATACATTTATTTCAATGCAAAATTGAAATGAAAGGGCTGGCTCGTTTCCTGATATCATGTGATGATATCCACTGGTCCATTTAAATTACAATAATCTGGTTTTGGATTTATTAGCTAAGTTCCTGTGCACTTAGGAACAAAATTGTTGAAAATATGTAAAATTTATCAGCTTGTAAAATGTAAAAAGGGCCACAGAAATGTTCTGGGTTATGTCATTGGGGGATAAGGGTTGGTTTCTTTTAAAACAGTCTTTAACAAATAATGCCCATCTGGAGTAGAAAGAACATTCTGCCCTTGATCTTGGAAACACTTCCACAGTCCTACTTAATTTAGCAGCATAAACAGAGGTGCACTATACAAGGGGACTGAATCAGAGACCTATGTATATCACAGAAAGAGCATGAAGGACATTAAAAAAAAAAGAAGGAAGCATTTTGATTAGAGATTTGATAGCATAGGAAGTGTTTCTTAAAGAAAAATTGATGCTCTGTTGGTGCTGAGAGGTGAAGAGAGAGAAACTGAGGCTCTGAAGTAGAAACGTACAGAACTTGGCAAGCGCCACAACCAAGGCGCAGTCGCTTGTTGACCCTGACTAAACCAGAGCTCCCGTGAGGTCTGAGATATTTCTTATTAGCACATCCATGAGGCCCCTCATGCAAGGAAAATTTATTTGCAAGCACTCAGGATATATGCAGAACATACGCCTTATTTTGTTGCTCCATCTCTGTACAGAAAGTAATCATTAAAATCCTTTCTGATATAATTAGTACTCTCAAATTTTCCAGGAGCTCTCATTGCTCTTAAGCACCCCGAGTAATTACTGTGCTGGTGACTTGCCATGCCCATGAGCTCACCTTGAAATCAAATTATTAATAGTGGGACTGACGCTCATTTGAGGCAGTCTTTAGAAAACTGTGAGCTTCAAAAGCTACTGATAAAATAAAACCTACATGCATCAGCCTGCCTTCTTGCAGTAACCAGATTATTGGCTACAAAAAAGATTTGTTGCTGCTGATCATGCGTGAGGAGGAACCGTACAGAAACTGCAGTAGCTGCATGGAACCCAGGAGAGCCTGCAGAGATGAAGACTATGGAGATAACAGGAAAATCGTTAACATTACAGCTGGGTGCCTGCCTCTGACTAAGCCCTCTCACTTCTGCTGAGTAAGAAGTGCAGTCTTAATTTGCAACCACCTCTTACCACCTGAATTGTCTCAAAGGGCAGTTTCAGCTTCTCAGCCAGGCAGTATGGAAATGCAGCCCTTTTTCTGGGAAGACCATTGCATCTAGGGAAGTGTCTGCACAGCAGCATGTAAGATTTCCCAGACTCGGTCATGCTGGGCAGTGCCGCAAGTTGAGCAGAGGCTGGTCACTAATCCCAGAAGCTAAAGGCCCAAATATTTGGATGCTTAATGACAGCTAAGAGAAAAATGCTTGGCCAAATGCAATGGGACAAGCCTCTACATCTGTAAGCAACCCTGTAGGGTCTTTAGTGAGCTCAGAGGCGTCAGGTACTTGGTTCCCTTGGGCCATCTCTGGACTGTCTCTGTGTGAGGCAACCTGGAGAAGCCACTTTGCTGGTCCTGGAAAGATGGAAGGCAGAAACACTCTTGTGGAAAACCTCAAATATCACTAGGTTCAAACGCATCTGGAGGCAGAAGGTTGATACAAGCCTGCATCAGTGTGATCTGATTTGCCAATAGCACAGACCTGTTTCAGTGCTCAATTTAACAATTTGTTTCTTAACTGAATCTCTAGAGATTTAAGACACTTTGCTTTCTGATTCATAAATGCATGATGCCTGCTTTATCAAGCAAAATATTAGCCACAAACTAATGGGCCTGATTTACCTCATTTGGGAACCAGAAACACTTGGGGGATGTATGATGGGTTACAAACACATCCCTTAAGGGCCTATTAAAATTGATTTCACACTTTAAGTACTGAATAGACCTGGGCAAATAATCAGGGCAGATTTTCCACAAAATTAATAAAACAAACAGCCTTTGGCAACTGGATCACTGAATGAGAAGTATTAATTGGAAACCTACCATTAAACATGATCGTTAGTATGCTGTCTGCCCAGCATCAGAGGAGCAAAGATAACTTCTGGGAAGACCTCTAAATTCTGGAGGTAAATGAATGTGAAAAAAAGCAGGCCAAAACCATGGACAAAACCATACAGGCCACTTGCCAACAACGTTTGCAGATCACCCAGATAACCAAAGCTGGAAATATCCTGGCAGTCAGGGAGAAAACTGGAGCTGATGCCAATTTTCCTCAGTATTTATCAAGAATATTATAGCATTGTAAGAGGAAAAAATCCAGTCGAATGAGTGACACCTTTTTTTTTTTTACATCTTTCTTTCCCTGAAATATCTGCCAGGGAAGTGTCAGCTGAGACATCTGGGAACTTCTGAAGGACAAACTGTGCAAAAAGTTTAGCCACAATTCATGAAAGCTAGAAAAATCCTGGCTTGAGCGATATCAAAACCCCAGCAAATGAAGCTGTACCTGAAGCAACAGGCTCCAGCTAGCTGGACCTTTTATTTCAGGCTTGGATGACCAAAAACCAAAACCCTCTGAGAGGCAGAGAGAGATGGAAGCATTTTCAAAAAATGCTGTTCCCTTGGCATTAAAAATGCCTTTGGAGGGGCTGGGAGGTCCTGCACAGCCAGACAACAGCCGGCGCTGTTGGTAAGAGAGAAAACAGCCTTCTGTGACCTGACATGTGTTTTATTTCTGGTGAGGGGATGAAAGCACTTGTGATGTGCTATGACATTTCTGTCAGTCCTCAAAATGCACTTGACGTTCCCGCAGAGAACATCACGTTTGTGCCTTGCAGGGGGCGGGAGGGTCCATCCCCTCCTCTCCGTGCAACCCCCGCAGCAGAGCTGCAGCAGTGTCGCATCCTTTGGGGGTCCCTGGTGGGTGCCATGGGCTGGGGTGGCACAGGGTAGCAAATTCTGCTGTTCCTCAGCATCAGGTCCCCTTCACCTGAAGAGAGAAGGGATGGGATACAGCCTTCCGTGTGACAGAAATTCAGTATGCTGGAGAACCTCTTGCAGCTTTTCCTAATCTGAGTGAGAAAACCTCATTACAGTGGTGATTTTGCAATCCCACGAGAGCCAAAAATGCATTGACAGAGGCCCGACCTGCCCAGCACCAGCGCTCCAGCAGAGTATGGGAAACAGCGCAAGTGGTGAAAAGTGAGCAAAAAGCTTACGCTCCTTTTGATTCCAGTAATCCCTTTTCCAGCATTGTTCAAAGCCCAGAGAGACACTGTTTTTCCTAGATAGACGGGGTCAGATCCTCGGCTCCTATCAGCTGGTGCCGCTCCACCCACCGCAGTGCAGCTGACGCAGCCATGCTAATTTGCTCTCACCAAGGGTTTGACCCGCTGTTTTCTTCTTGACAGCATCCCTTAAAAGATACATGATGTTCTGCAGGGCCAGGCTAATCTGCTTGTGGAGGAGAATCCATTGTTCAGCCCGCCGCCCTTATTGCCCGCTCTCGCCAGAGAAGAAGCCCAGGCTGGATGCTGGTGACAGCCCTCTTCAGGCATGGGGCTTGCTGGGACTGTGAGAAGCCCCACGCTGCAGAAAGCCCCCAGGAAGTTGGGAAGCAGCCACGGTTATGAATCACCCTAGAAACAAATGATTCGCTATGGGTAAATTCGTGGAAACGGCACGGTACTGTAAAGTGTGACTAAGGCTATTATCTCAGAGCAATGGGAAGTCTCCCAGCCCCCCGTGCTTTCTTGAGAGTATGTTAATCATTGCTCTGGGTGTGAATATTCCATGTCTGGAATAAGTCACTTTAACCAAGCACGTCCATTGCCCTTTCCATGAGAAACTATGCCGGTTTGTCTAGAAAAGACTGTTGAAAACATCCAACAAAACAACACAAAACATCATTTCTTGTGTTCAAACAGATGTGATTCAGCAATAATGGATGGACTTCAGGGTGGGTGCTTTTTTAATTAAAGGTGTTTCCCTGTTCTGTTTGCTGCAGCAGGGATCAATACGATGGAGACATGCAGCCCTGCAGAGCTCTTAGGCTCTCCTAGCAATGTGTTAGGAGAGGAGACATGTGAACTCTGCTGCTCTAAAAATCCTTGCTCCATCAACTGTGAAAAATGATTTCTTGGCTCCTTGTCAAAAAAAAAGTGACAAGATCGGTACTCACTCCATCCCTACCATTATCCAGTAGCTGTTTGGGCACTCAGGCCCTGGGAGTTAGCATAACAACTTAACGCAAACCATTTAGGACGAACCGATAGCAATGTTGCTGATGGAAGTCCCACCTTGTGATGATCCAGTGGTGCTTGGTAGCATTCCCAGATCCCTCTGTGTCCCCTCAGGTTTCACGCGGAAAAAAATTCTGTCCCTGAAGTTGAATCTGATAGTTAGGAACATGATGGGTGTTTCACTCTCCTCTGAACTGCTTGTGGTGCCATAGGTTTCCCAAACTTTAGTTAATATTGGATCATATTGCAGTTTGGTGTCTAAATGATGAAGAAGTCTGATGAGACTTCTGGAGATGGCAAATGAGGCCAGAACTGGACTGCTTCTGAACACGCTGGTTTTTCTGTTCCCATTTTATGGCCCTGCACTTGAAAGGGCACCTTTGAATGAATCTTTTCATTTGTTTTAAGACCTGAATTGCCCTAATGGGCTGAACTTTTATATAGATAAGCCAAGATGATAACTTCAGAGGGAAAGGTAATGCACCAGGTTGTTGTGCAGGAAGCAGAGAGGCATGCACAGTTTTTCTTTACAAAGAGTACACACCTTTTTTATATAAATAACCTTGAAGCAAGAGCATTATAGCAAGACCTTCACCAATAACTCCTTAAATGCCTATTAGCAGACTGTATATACGATATGAACTACAACAACATTGCTACAATTCTGCTTAGCTATTCCAAAAGAGAATTCAGGCTAGAGCTAACAATTAAGCTAATGCACTGTGTTGGTTAATTGAAGGAATTTATGGCATAAGATAAATGTCAGAGTTCAAAGCCAAGTGTGTGCGTGTGAGAGAGAGAGAGAATGTATGCAGGTAGGGTTGTCATCAGCTGGAGCACTAAATATAAGCCTCTGTGATTTTACATCTGGGAAAATATCCAGAAATCCTTTCTAAGCAATAAATTATATGCTTGTGGGACAGCAATGATATACAAGCAACAAGCAAAGCAGCACCTGTAATGAGCCTGCAACCATCACTGAGACCTGGGAACATTAATGCCAATTAATCTGGGAGGGAAGAGTAAGAATGTGCCAGTGATGCTAGAAAGTCTCATAACATACCCACCTTGTCTTCCACCGGAATAAGAGCACAGACTATTAATGAGAACACTATTTTTTTTTCCCTACCAGCTCCCTGGGAAGTATTTGCTTGTCAAAAATAGTTCACAGGGTCATGGTACAATAATTTTCACTAGTCATTACTGCTTCTGTCAGCTCGGTGACAACAACTACACTGTGAACTTGGAAGTGCATTTACAAAAAAAATTATGAAAGCATGCCTTGATGAATGTTTACTCATCAGTTGCTTGGTATATGCAAAAAATATTATCACCCTTAATTGCCTCTGTGATACTGCACTCTGAGAGGAATATCCCTCAAAGGAAACCCTTGGGAGAAAATGCTACTCTCAGCTTTTATGAGACTAATGTGGCTTGGGCTGAATTGATCAAACTCACATTCCACGGAATAGCTTGAAGTGCCCATTTAGCATTATTCCCAGTTGGCAGTTTGCTCTATTTAGTTTATATATTAGTAAAATGTTTTCCTTGGTTTTGGTTTATCCTGCATTTTAGCCTATATTAATATTTAAATTCACTTGGAACAAACAACTTCTCTTTGATGACAACAGGGAAGTTTCAATAAAACTAAAACGAGGTAAAGGCAAATTCCAGGATTGATTCTTCCATCTGCTGTCTGATACATATTGGCTTAATCATTATAGCTCCTAAAGAGAAAGTGGCTGTACAGGCTGGTGTAAAGCGCCACATGAGAAAGTGGCATTGTACTATTTGGTGAAGAAGTCTTTAGTCCAAGGGCTTGGGATCCAAAAAAGCACTTCAATAAGTGCCTAACTTTCAGCAGCAAGAGTAGCCTCCAGGTCCTGTAGTGCCCTGTGCCTGTGCTGCACTTACAGCTCCCAGGGCGGCTGAGTGGATGAGATGAGCATGCAACCTCGCTCACAGTCAATAAGGCATGTCTTCATGGCAGAGACTGCTTGGCAAACCCCCTTCTTCCAGGTCACCTAGAAGATGCTCTCTGCCCAGCCTCTTCACAAGAGGGCTCTGCTCTCTTAAAGTGCATGCACAGCTCACCTGATGAGCCTCTGGCACATGAACTTCATGCCTTGGATTGCTTGGACAAGCAGGGAGATTGATGCGGGCTCTTCAGCTCACATGGTGGATGTGTGTCCATGGGGTTACTCTGCTGGCTGGTTCCTGTATGCAATGCACTCCTTGCATGCTGTAGGAGTGGCATGGGGAATACATCTGGTGGTAAATCCCTTTCGGTATGGAGCAGAGGGCCAGCCTTGGCAACAGCTCCTCACTGAAAGGCTTCTCCAACAATGAGACAGCTCAGGCAGGGCCAGCCCAGCAAGCAGCAAGAGCCCCAGCCCTGCACTCCAAAAATGTGAGGTCCTGGCACCTCCGTGGAGCCTGGGGTGCAGGCAGACAGGAGCTCTGCTTGAGAGATTTCATGGGTAAGGACAGAAGGGACTGTGATCTCAAAACATGGATAAGAAGCTGTACTAGCCTATACTACGGTCCGTGCATAAGCCTTTTCATAGCACTTATTGTTTTTCACTCCTACGCTAGATGAGTCCATTAGATGCTGCATCAACTACAAGAGGGTATATAATTTAAAGGGCTCCAATGCATATCCTATACCTAGGATACTATTTTATACAGGCTACAGCCAGGGAAATAGCTTTTAGTATAAAAAGGTTTTGCTAGAACCTGAGGCATAGGCAGTTAGCTTCTTTCAGTTCACAAATTTCTTCTTATTGAGGGGAGGAGAGTTTGCTTGAGGGTAATCAACAACTTAGGCCAGAAGGGACTAGTCTGGTCTCGCACGTAACATGGACCAAAGAATGCCCCTCTCTTCATTCCCGTGCAAAATTCATTAGCAGCGTTTGGTGCTAGAAAAAACAACCAATTATAATGTTAAGCTTTCCAATTTTGGAAAATCCACTACAGCCCTCATTAATGTTTACTTACCTTCGCTGATAGGCAAAAATGCCTTAGCTAATTTGTAGTCTGAACCCGTCTGACTTCAACCTGCATCTACTGAGTCTTATTACACCTTCCTGGTCCAGAAGTGCCCTTATACATGAAACTGCAACATTATCTAGAAAGAAAAAAAGGTGCAGGGCTGATATTCCATGGCAAATTAAGGTTCAGGCAGATAATGATGCTGCTGCTTCAGTGAATACCTGTAGCAAGGCATGTCACCTTGAAGAACATAGCCAAGAGCTGCATTTTTTGGGGTAATACACGTCAATCTCCCGGGATAAGAATTACCTTCTCTAGCCAGATGCCAATTACAGTCACTGTCTTTTACAATGTTGAAACTACTAAAAGGGTCAACATATGAAATATTCATGCTGACATTTCCTTATAGCGCATCCTTTCCTGGCGCAGCCATTTCCTTGGCAATAGTCTGTGCCGCACCATGCTCCCCCACTGCCTCTCTTCCCCTCAGCCCTGTCAATTCATCCGGCCTCAAGGCTCCTTTGGTCTCTTTCCAGGAGAAAATCTATGAAATTTCTTACGCTACTGCTCTGCCTGGATTGCTCTCAGCCCACGCGGTCTGTAACCTGTCTGGGTTTCTAAGCCCGTGTGATTCTCTCAGCCAGCCTCTGTCACCCAGCACCAGCCTGACCACCCTTCTTGATATGGTTTCATACCTCACTGCATCACATTATCAAAAAAATTCTAGAAATAAGCAGTTTATAGCACATGTTGTACACAAAGTGGGGTGAAAACCAAAAATCCGTACAGTTTACAGTAAGAGAAATTATCAGAAAGCTTACTTGTGATCACTCTGCAACCTTTCATTGACTGGTGGTGTATTTTTAGCATACATCAACTCACATGTAAGAGCAAAAGGTTAATTTCACATGAAAATGTTTTCATTTAGTAAACACCATGTGGGGAAATTCATTTAAATCTTTTCCAAAATCTTTCCCTTTTAATGAATTGGCATTTTCCAACGAATATAACACAGCACAATAAAACAGAAATAATTGACAAAGTATCTTCCAATCTGATTATGCCTAATTATGATTAACAATCTCATGCTGCAGGGTTTTTATTTTTTCCTTTGTCTGCTAAACACCATGTGTGCTTCTGGTGATAGATAAATAACAGCATGCCGAATGAGATGTGATTGCCAGTTCATATGGCAGTTCCTCATTTTAAAGTAGTTCATTTCCTAGTGTAACCTTAGGTATCTTACAACGCTGCCCATCACTGCAATATTTTGAGCACTTCCTTTAAAATCACAATAAAAGGAGCATTTTCTGAGTGTCTGGCACTTCTCCCTTTTTGAGGTCGAAACTGTGGAAGAGGGTGGCAGAGAAGTTGTTGCTAGTGATGGTTGTTGTCTGCACCACACAGTTCCTCTTCTCTCTCACTGGATTTGTTGAAGAAGGAGATTTCCACTGCAGAGTTATCTCAAATTCTTCTGAAGATATAGCCGCCACCTTTTTAGTTATATTCATTCAAGCACAGGATTTGGAGGGGCTGTAAATTGGGCTTGTTTATCTGGGGAGGGCTACAGATTTAGACCTGGCTTTTTTTTTTAAGTTGCTCCTTCTCTTTGATGGTTGTTCTGGACTAGCTCTGACCTGAATGTTTGCAAGGTGATGTCCTGATAGCAAGAAGGGCTAATCTGATGTGTTTAAAAAAGCAGTGCTCAGGCAGCCTGCCCAGCCACAAAGGTCTGCCCTTCCTCCACGCTGTGGCCAAGAGGACAAAATCCATGTTAATCACCAAAAGTGCAGATGGGATGATTGGGGTGTGTGCCACAGTGCCGGGAAACCCGGCTCCCCGTCCCTGCTCGGCCATTAAGCTGGGGGATGCTTGTGAGCAAGCCCCTTGCTGCACTGCAGCCTGGCTCCCTTGCGCCCTCCCTTAGCCCCCCAGCTCACTGAGATCATCACCTCCTTGGGGCAGGAGCTGCTTTACATTCTGTGTTGCTAGGAAGAGAGTGGCCTGGCTGTGGTAGGGTCTTTGAGGTGCTGCTGAAATAAAAATAATTAAAACCAAAACAGCGGCCTCGAGCACGCAGAAGCAAGGAAGCGAGTTTGTTCAGAACAAATTGTCTCACAGAGGGATATAGGGGTTGTTTGTATTACCCTCAGGTAAAGCAGCCAGCACTTGCATCCTCTGTGCAGAAAAACAAACTGACCGAAATTCTTTAAAATTCCTTCCATTCGAGCAACCCCAACTGACAGCAGAGGCACGTGCCAGCACCCAAGGAAGCAGCATCAGCAGTCCCTTCTTTTCCAGCTGGTGGGGCAACCCCAGACCTGTTACTCGCTCCTTTCCCAGCACCGTGGGGCTCTTGGCAGGAGAGCCGATGTGCCCTGCTGGGGCAGAGGGGGCCGGCCAGGCTCTCTGGCCAGCAGGCACTGCTGCTGAGCCCTCTGCTAGGGGCTCTGCCCCATGCCACCGCTCTGATCCAGGCGCCAGGAATGCTGATCTCCAGTTTTCCTCCTCGACTGCCGTGCCTCAGACAAACTTGGAGATGAACTTGTGACCTGAACACATCCTCAGTGAGCTTACTTCATTTAGTTGGCTCTAGGAACACCCGACCAGTCACCTGAGTCACCTTGCACACATCTGTGCGAGAGCAAAGCCAAATCACATATGTATTATCAGTTATTTTGTATACAGAAGGTAGACTGGAAGACACAGCCAAATGCCCTATCACCGACATAGCAAGGGGAAGCCAAGCAGCCGGCGTGAGTCATTCCTTATCAGGAAACAGATTTGCTTTCCCCTCCTAGGTACTCACTGCAGTAAAAAGGGAAAGCAGTAGCCTGTGATGCTCGCTAGCCTTCTGGTCAAGCGTCGGGCTGGTGGCACGTCGGTGGCTTTGGAAACAGTTCCGGGGCTGTCTCCATCACTGCGGAGGCTCCCTCCTCGCCAGGAGCAGAAGTGTGTTAATTAAGCTGGCAAAGCTATGCAAGCTGGGCTGTCAGGCTCTTACAAACTGCCTTGTCTGATCCTCTCAACAAAGGGATCGTCTCAGCACCGTCGGGCTGCAGTCGGTTAATGATGAACAAAGTGCTTGTTTGCGCTCAGAATGCGCTCAGCTCCACAGCTTTGCTTGTTCAGTAAACAGGTTTCCAGGATTTCTGTCTGAATTTGTCTCAGGAATACAAACAAGCGAGGGGCACTTGCAAAGTTTGTAAATTCCCTTGCCACTTCTGGGCTTCATTTCTGTATTAGCTCAGGATTTTAATTAGTGGCAACTCTCAATATTTTCAGATCTCAATATCAGAAACAAGAAACTGAAAACCAGAGAAACTGCTCCTAGAGAATGACCCTAAATGACCTTCCAGCTGACCAAAAATGAACAGGTTTTCCTGTCAAAATCTTCTCCAGTCCTTTCTGGTTTGTCACTACTGATGGTGTAATCAACAGCTCTGTCGTTCAAGCTTTTAACTTAGGGACACCTTTGAATCTTCACTTTTGCTTTCTCAGTACATCCAAGAACTCCCTGGAAGCACTCGACACTTGTAAGGACAGTCTTATAACACAGAAAATGAAAGTCCCTTGTGAATTTATTCAATTCCTTGTGAATTTAGTGAATGAATGTCAGTGACCCATTGTCCTATGACAGAGAATTTAGTCTTCTTTGTAGCACACATCCCTGAAAGTAATTTTTTAATCAGGTTTATCTTTAAATGGGACTCTTCCTTTACCAGCTTACTAGCATTGTTAGCAGGACCAGAAGGCACTGCACTAGAGACCTGAATCCTTGAAAGGCGGTCGCCTGAGTCCGGTGCCATCCCCAGGCAATGTGTGACCAGGAGTACAGGAATATGGGACTTTGGGTTCAGGAAGGCAGTAGTGCATGAACAGATGCCAGCAACCGGATGTCAAAAGTTGTAAGGCAATAGTTGAAAGCCAGCCATGAAGCAGAACTTGGGAGATATTTGGGTTGACTTTTAATGAAGATTGTGTCTTCAGTACACAAGGGTGGGAAAAGCAGGTGAGCACAAGGTGAAATCTTGGGACCCACTAGCTTGCCAGGATGAGATATCTGGCAATCTGCAGAAAAGGGATCCTACAAAAACTGAACTTGTGATGCTGGAACTGTCTTTGCTTTATTGAAATTGTTGAACTGTCATTTTACTGAAACATTGAACTATCAGAGGCCACTATATTTGAATAATACACTAATGCTTGCAAGGAAGAGCTCCAGACAGTGGTATTTCAGTTGGCCTTCCTCAAAGAAAAATGCGTGGAGAGGTAAATGGCAACACAGAAATGGCAGGAGGAAATACTGCAGAGAAGATGTGCTGATAAAAGTCTGGCTTGCAGATAGAGTAATAGTGACCATGGTAGGGATTTCCAGGGGTAAGAGATACCAAGGAATAAAATGGCATTTTTAAATTGATATGTGTGAAAGGACTGCTCAGCAGAAGATCCTCAAATGAGGATAAAGGCAGAAGCGAAGAAGCAGAAGGCATGAGGAGTCAGAAAAAGTGCCCTGCTGTGCTTCCTATTGTCCAGCTCCCTCTGTGAGATGAAGGAATGACCCTTGAGGGACATGCCTTTTCCCAGAAATAGCCATTTCTCTGAAATTGGAGAATGGGGAATCTAGAAGAACCACAGCCCAGGTGGGAGAAGTGTGAGGCTTCCCAGGTCCAGGGAGAGATGGGGATGGGAGCCCACCCCAACCCAAGCAGGAGGTAGGCTCCAGCTTCTGGCACCAGTTCTATACAGATGAATTGGAGCAAAGCATAAGCTGAGATCAGAGGTTGGCAGGGGAGCACCTCTGTGTGGTAAACATTGTCATATGATCAAGCGCGTCTGAGTCTAGCAAATCCCTGACAGAAGAACTTGCTCTGTACCTTACAGAAATCAGTTTAGACAGGGGACGAAGCAATCACACTGAAACTGGCCTGCTTTAGGGTACAGATAAAATCAACACTTCTTGTTTCTTTGAGAAGCAGTTTTGCTGGTGGCTCTCCCAAAACTAGTTTGTTATCTTGTACCTTCATTGCTGTCATAATCAGGTTGTGAAGCTGTTTGCTCTACCGCCATTTCAGTTCCTTAGCGTTAGCCTCTCAAATGTTTTATATACAAGTTCAAAGACTTGACGACGTTAGCAGCACGCAGATCACATCAAGTATAGTCTTGCTTGGTTTATTGCAACTGATAACAATCTCATTCCAAAGAGTGGAAACACTATTTCTGACTAATCAGGTCACGCGAGATAACTTGCATGCTTCATTCAACATACAATGATTACAGTTAAGCATTACCCCATACAGAAAATACATTCAGCAAACTCATACCATCCTTTTAAATGCCTATAAAAGTGTGTAATGTCCTCATATAGTTGATGCATTGTCATGACTGTGGGGCTCTGAAGGAGAAAGATTCTATTCTTGCAAACTGCTAATTGCCACAATATACCATAGCTGTTGCCATAAGTGATAAATTCCTGAAACTACCTCGCTGGGATTTGGTCTTCTGCATGTTACACTGTAAAAACCAACTGAATGGCACCATATATATATGTATATATATATGTATGTATTAAAAAAACAACTGAAGGGGGCACACTCTATGAATCACATTTTACTTTTCTTATCCAAAAAGAATTGCAGACAGTACTGCACAACACTGTAATACCGTGTCAATATTATCACTGCCACTTGAGTAATATATTTTAGCAGATAAAAAGGAGTCTGTTTGGCAGGGTTTCAACATTTCTGGATGCGCACTGCAAGGATGAATCAAAAGGGCTGAGTCCTTCCAAAGTTCCTAGGTCATTTCCACTATACTCTGATTCTATGACTGCTTTAGCTCCTTGGTGCCAAAAATTTCACAATTCTTTTAAAACTTTCTGCCAGGCATGTTGTTTGTTCTTGTAACTCCAAGTTGATAAAATAAATATTTTTCTTCATTTCTGCATAGAAAGAAAAAAAAAGTTTAAGAGTTGTCCACCAGACATGTAAACCAGTTGGGTGGAAAGAGAAAAGTACAGTCAGAAATAACTGACATACAAAGCAACAGCTTTATCTTTGTGGAGGTGTGTCCAACAACCCAACGCAATTTTAAAACTTGCCATGACATCATTGACTGTTCAAAGCA
The DNA here is from genome assembly GCA_034008185.1 of Gorsachius magnificus. NCBI lineage: Eukaryota > Metazoa > Chordata > Aves > Pelecaniformes > Ardeidae > Gorsachius > Gorsachius magnificus. The sequence goes on from CM067082.1 coordinate 120,330,370, forward strand.
GCTTGCACTGACTGTCTTGGTTTTGCTCCTCTACTGTGTGGACTTGTGAAAACCAGTCCTGATTCTGGCATGTTGAAAATTCTTTATTGACCCACCAGGAATGCCACTTATTGCTGATAAGACACTATGAAGTTGGACATGTAGAAGAGTTTGTTGATTGGGATGGTCTTGTAATGCTTGGCAGGAATGTAATTTCCTACCTGGCTGTGGTAGTAATAAGCTGCATCTCAACACTAAATTCTCTTTTTTTTTGTTGAAGGGAAATTTTGTTAGAGGGAATACAGTTAGTTTAAATAGATTCTTTTTTTTATATGCTCCCTTTTTCTCACCTGATTTTCCCTTTTTGCAGGTAGACACACACACACAAAAGCAACATAGGAAGAAAGTATGACAAATCAATTGTGCGATGACAGATTTATATCTTGTTGGTTGCTTGTAATCATGTGGAAGTCATCTTAATGAGAAAACATGTACATCCAGCCACACCTTGCATTTTGCATAATCACACGTTGGAGTTTTTATAAATTTGTGTGCTCATGCTTTTTTTCTCTCTTCATATTGCTTTCCTCAGCATTTGCACCCTGGTGAGAAAATACATGACACTGGCTTCTGGACTCCAGAGGCCCTTTCTGTCTGGGGGTCCCAGCCTACAAGCAGCAGCCCCTCATAGCTGTTCCCTCCGTAGCATCTGTCAGGTCTACACATGTGTTTGTATCCTTGCTGCCAAAATCCTTCCAAGCATTGATTGCTCCCATTCCTTAATCATGGCTATGGTTTGCTGTTCAGGAGTAGTTCATGGGCAGTGTGTTAGCCCTGAAGACCGCTGAATACACACCCAGGGTGAAACTCCACCAGGATGCCAAGCAGCAAGCTGCGCCCAGAGAAGGATATTCTGAGGATATTGTCAGAGGATAATTGTACTCTACTTTGTCTCCCAGTAGAAGCCCTTTAGTTCTTTTACCCTGCAGAGAAGTGGCATAATGTAGAACAGATGGGCTTGGTAAAAAGCCTAGGACAATGCTTAAAAACACCAGTGGAGATGGAGGAGAAAAGGCTTTACCACCTTAGAGCTGCGCCTCTAATTTTCTTCAGGGATTTCTACAGATCTGGTGAGGAAAAGGCAGTGGTGCCTTCTCCAAGCAGGAACTGCCTGTGAGCCTTCTGTGACCATTTCCGTTCAAGGAGACAGGATCAGTGTGAATTTTTCAGGAATAACCTAGTGTACATCCCCAGTTGCTGAATTTTATCACTTCTGCTGTGCTAAGCATCCAATTCTCCACCAAAAAGGGGCATCTTTTTCCATGCAGGTCATAGACCTTAAACTACACTTGAGCATGGAAGCAAAGAGGAGATGGGTAAGATGCAGCCACTGAAGATTTTTCCCAGTGACTTAAACTAAGGAGCTAATAAAGTAAAATTGGGATTAGAATACAAGTGCTTTTTCTTTAGAATATCATTAAGTCCTACAGTCCTGGTCCTGCTTAGTTTGACTCTATGTGTTGGTGTTAATCATTAACAAGTTATTCTAATGCTGACTATGAACAAAATATGAATGCATCCTTGTACAAACAAAAAGTTGTAGGCAGTCTCTGTACTACACAGTTTGAAATAGAAGTAGATCAGACATAATTGGGGTAGGGAAAGAGGTAAAATGCATAAGCAATGAGGTTCACTGGAATGATGGCAAAAATGAGGATGTTTGGTCCACAGGTGTTCTTCCCCTCTCTTTTGTGATGGGTTGAATTAAGGAGGAAATCAGATAAGCAGAAAGTAAGTTGTGAAATGAGGAGGACTCTGAATAGAAAAGGTGAAAGAAGGGAAGAGAACAGATCAATGAATGAGTGATATAGAGGTGAAGCAATCAGGCAAGAGGCAGCACCAGAGGCAGCCAGCACACCGCAGAGAAAGAGTGATACAAAAGTAAAGTGTTTTCTGAGCATCCAGAGAGCCCCTTGCTTTGCCTGCTCTCACCAGCTGGAGTCTCAGGCTGGCTTCTCCTGGCCATTCTCCTCTAAGACTCAGCCATGAAGGGAGGAGAGGCACCACCCAGGCCTCTCTGCCCTGGAGATTGTGTCTACACATGCTGAGGAAAGGCAGATGGTAGGCAGAGGTGCCTCCTTTTGGGGTGAGGGTACATAGACCTATAAAGCAAATAAAACTTTGAATTGGTTTGCTCTACAATGTGCATAAAAGACAGCAAAGTTAAAAATCAATAAAACCCTACTTCATGTTGCACAAAGGGCAGTGGTAACACTATGGCTTTTAAATTAAAAAAAACATTGGATATTAATCAGTTGACTACAATTTCTGTGTTGGAAAGTAGGTAATAGACCTTTGGGGAGGTTAATGGTCTGACCCACAGGCTGGGAGAACAGGCAGCCTGGAAAGCTTTCTAGCTCTATTAGCTCCTCAGCCCCAGGCTACCCATGACTTTGAGTCCAGGGTATCCAGTTAAACCAAAGAAATAACTTGACCAGTGAGCTGGAGAAGGGAACCAAGAAGCAACCGAGCTGGCTAAACCATGTTTCTGCCTCTTCCTCCATTTTTATTTTTGTTTCCTGCTCCTTTTCTCTTTTCCTCATTTTGTATGTGACTCTTGCTTAACGAGTTTAACCTTGCTCTCCAAGATTAAATCTTTTTCCAGCAGAGCTGTGAACCCATGAAAAGAAATTATCTTTAAAAAAAAATAACCTTTGCTTCAGCTGGATTAGCATATATTCTGCAATAGCTGATCTGACTGTGCTATGTCCTTCCTTTCAGCCCTGACACTGCAGGTAAATGCTGAATCTTTGGAAATCTTTGAAATCTCTGGTACCAGCCCAGTAAGGCTGTACAGTTGTGGTGCTCTCCAAAGCCACTTAGTCTTCTTGACAAAGGTTACACTGTGCAATTGCAACATGGTTCAGAACTCAGCAGCTCAAAGATCCTTTTGCTTCCTGCGCTTTCCTTTCCTTTGCCTCTCTTCCAAGAGTTTTATCTCCTCTCCTTGCCAAGACTGAGCACCAAAAATTTGAGTGTAGAGCCACTCCCCACACCCAAAATAAGTCTTTTACCATCTCCATTACTATAGAAAAACTATTTCACATCCATTATTGAACAGAAAAAATTCCATAAGGTGGTAAGGAAAAGAGAGGCATTGTTTAAGTGAAAGCTCAGTTCATAGTTCTTCTTCCAGCAACTTTAACTCCTTTTTTTCCTCCTGTATCTTCACTAAAAGTTTCAAAGGATTTGTAGTGGTGGTTGTTGACGATATGACTAAGCAGCTCTCCCCAGCCTGACTGGAGAGCAACACATCCAAAGCATACACTAGCCATGCTGTCAGGCAGCCATCTGGACTGCACTACCACCATGACACCTGAGAAACACCCCCAAATCCAGACTATCTGCATCATATCCTGATGTCTGGCAAGTCTGCCCACAAGAGAGGGGAGCCTGCAAGTGTTTCAGGCATTCACCACCACTCTTTTGTTGGATCTTGGGGCCTGGTGCCAAGATTTGTGCTATCTTCTGCTGGCATGGACCAACATTTGAAGCCAACCCTTGATATTTAATTAAGAACAGTATTTGGAGCATCTGTTTGCAAAAGCAGTCAGAGAATATTAAGATACCAAATAATGAGCACTTTGCAGCATGTTGTGAGGCCATGCATTTTATTATTTAGAGCTTTCTTGGAAGTAAATTCCTTGCAAATATGCACAGGGTGAATTAGAAAAAGAATTTAAACCTTCTTCCTTCTTCTGACCCCCAACACAGTAATGACTGTATGGAAACCACACTGCAGAACTGCACAAAGAAAATGTCTTGTAGGCCATATGATAAACCTAAAATTAGAGCACTAGTTTAGCTAAAGAATTGGCTTAGGAAGTCAAATCACTTAAGCTGAACAGAAAAGAGTTGAAGGAAGAATGCCAGGGTAATAAGAAACAAAAAGCTTAGTTTGAATTATCCTCCCTTATTCATTATCATAGCTTTGATTTGGTGCTTTTTTCTTCTGAAAAGTGGGTGATTTTGCTTTAAGCTACAAGAACATAATTACTAAAGTAACCAGTGAATATAATATGTTTTACATCTAGGCAAAGATATTGAAGTCCTATAGAAATGAAATGAGAGTTATTTCAAAGTACAGGACATTAACCTTACACCACTATCGGATAATAGAAATGGCCTCATCTAGATTTTTTTTTCTGATTATAGCTTCTGGTGGACTTGTCATTAACCCAAGAACCAGAAAATGCTGGTTGGTAACAGAATAAACCCTGCTTCCTTCCTCATCTAACTTTGGTCCTTATGCTTCTCCTTTGCGAAATTTTGATGGGGACCTTTTTCTTGTGCTACAATGCATAACAGAATTGAATAGCTGGTGAATAAGGTAAGAAAAATCTCAGAGATGAGCTGTAAAAACAGTAAGTGCTTCCAGACAGGTCTTCCAAGAGGAGGGTGTGATGATAAACATGAGATGCAGTAACAACGTTATTAATGACAGAGGACAAACCACAATGGGAATTTAATAGCACATTTTATCAGATGTTCCTATGTTCCGAGATGATGTCTTCCACAAGGCTAAGAGCTCTTTCAACATGCTGAGGGAAAAACAATCTGCAAATACCAACCACTTGCAGAAAAGAGTGCTGGTGAAGCGCAGAATCAAAAATGCAGAAAGACAGGATATAATGACCCCAGCAGCCTGGGTAAGTAGGAGAGGGGAGAGGTAGAGAGTATCCAAACACAGTTCACACCAAGGGACAGAGTGGAAGTGGTGGGCCAGACCTCTTGGGAAGGACAATCCAGGAAGACACCCTCGGGCACGGGGCTATGGGTATGGGGCTGGGCAGTTTTGGGGAATGTTGAGAAGGGCTCTTCCTGCATCGGTGCCTGTTCCCTACCAGCAGTGCACACAGCAAGAGCGGGGGACTGCCCAGGCGGCTGTATTGCATCCTCAGCCTCTCCCGGGGGGCAGGGGGGAGGCAGATAAACTATGTCAGTAGCTTTTGTTTCTGTCAATAAATGCCAGGTTGGGATGTGGCATATAAAGTGCTCTGTAAGAAGGAAGATGAGAGATCTTTATTTTCGATCATATGGAAATGCACACAGCGGTTTTCTTACTTAAACTGGCATATATTCAGGAAGGTGGAGGCATAGGAAACTGAACTCCTGTAAAGAGTGGCAGAGGACTTTTCTTCAAGGAGAACACACAAAGATGAGAGTTCAGGTGAAGTAGCTTAGTCTTGGAGTCCAGGGGAGTATCAGCAGCATGTAGGGCAATTCTTCCTAGGACCAGGTTTCATCTCAGGTTCTTGCCTTCCTATGGCTGAAGGACCAAAGAAAGCCCCAGATCAGTATGTGCACATGTAGGCATTCCCTTTTGTATGCCACCAGTTTATAGTCATGCCTTGATGCTGAGGAAACATTCCCTTGCACATAAGGCACTGTTTTCCAAAATAACATAGATATCTGGGAATATAACTTCATGCTCCTATCTCCTCTAGCTGCCTTGAAAGTTGTGTTTGCTGACAAGGCTAAACTGCTTTCTTTTAAGCAAATTGTCATCAGTGTCTCTAAAAATTAGCTTCATTATGACGCAATGTCAGTATTAGGCCTATTTATTACTATTCAAGTTATTTACTTACCATTCATATTTTGCTTACATGGGCTATTAAACTATATCAGTTATTTAACTTGTTTCTAATTGGTTTAATTTTACAATGTGACTAGCATAATAGCATGTTATTTAAGGGTACACATTGTGAAATAATGAAGAAAAGTTCATTCATTATTTAAAGGTTTATAAAAATGCTTCTCTTAATGTTATCTTAAGAAAAAATAATAAACCCTATTTTATTTTTCTGGCATAAGCTAGCCTCTCAGTGACACTTTAGGCCACAGAAATGAAGCTACTGCTGAGCATCTAGCCTCTAACCTTCAAAACATTGAAAAAACCCAGATGCTTTCTACTAGCAGGGCTCTTGGTAACTCACAAACTACTCGAGTTAGACCACAGCACTGTGTTACAACTCAGAAACAAATGATAATAAAATGATGGCTCCAGTGCTCCACTCCTCAGAGAACTTCTATCCAAATGTGTTTGCGTATCCCATGAATAAAATGGCTTTGGTATGGGAACTAATGTTGCTGGTCAAAATAATTACAGAAAGGCTTTCCAGCATGATGAATCTCAGAATCACAGCAATGAGGGCTGGAAGGGTGTCTAAGAGCTCATCTAGTCCATCCTTTTGCCTTGTGGCAGAGCCAGCCAGACCTGTCCCACATCTGGCAGATGTTTACTAAGGCCACTCTGTGGTGGTCAGTGCACAACCCCTCCAGGCCTCCTGGTCCTGTCTTCAACTTGCCCTTACAGTTAAACATTTTGTCTTCTAATACCTAACCTAAATCTTCCTTGAAGCCCTTTAGGTTTCATCCTCTCCATTGGGGATATTCCAATAGATAGTAGTTCATTCCATTCCTCTCACCATTTACGTATTTCAAGAGGTATCACATTCCCCCTCTAGTTTTTCTCCTTGCTTGACAAGATAACTCCAATTCTTTTAACCTGTGTTTATAAAGCACAGTGTCTGCCAACATAGCATTGCTCTCACCCTGACTTTCTCCCCCAGATCCATACTCTTCTTGGCCTGTGCTCACAACACTCAAGAACAATGTTTGAATTTTCACAGCTTTATGACTTTGTTGATTTCTACTCAGCTTGTGATATATTTTAATTGGAAACGGTGCATGTTATTTAGGTGATTTCAATTATTAGAATAAAACTGGGGTGGGTAAACAGTGGAATGCAAGTGATTATACACAACAGACTTCTATTTTTGGTTGGCTTTCTAGTAGGACCTACCACTCTTTGTCCAGTTTCTACTATTTATACAGAAAGAATTTGGTCTTACTTCAATACTTGAATTTCTGGAACTTCTAATGCCTGCAAATTTTTGTTTTCTGTGTTCTTTTATCAGGGTAGATAGTGCCATTGTGGTGAGTTGAGCCTGGGTGGACGCCAGGTGCCCACCAAAGCTGCTCTATCGCTCCCTTCCTCAGCTGGACAGAGTAGCGAAAATGTAACAAAAAGTTCGTGGGTTGAGATAAGGACGGGGAGAGATCAGTCAGCAGTTACCATCACAGGCAATCCAGACTCAACTTGGGGAAATCCGTTTAATTTATTATCAATCAAATCAGAGTAGGATAATGAGAAATAAAAACAAATCTTAAAAACACCTTCCCCCCACCCCTCTCTTCTTCCCGGGCTTAACTTCACTCCTGATTTCTCTACCTCCTCCCTGCCAGAGGCGCAGGGGGACGGGGAATGGGGGCTGGGGTCAGTTCATCACACGTTGTCCCTGATGCTCCTTCCTCCTCAGGGGGAGGACTCCTCACACTCCTCCCTGCTCCAGCATGGGGTCCCCCCACAGAAGACAGTCCTCCACGAACTGCTCCAACATAGGTCCTTCTTCACATGGGTCCCTTGTGGGGTCACAAGTCCTGCCAGAAAACCTGCTCCAGTTTGGGCTCCTCTCTCCATGGGTCCACGGGTCCAAAGGTCCTGCCAGGAGCCTGCTCCAGCATGGGCTCCCCACGGGGTCACCCCTTGGGGCCCCCCTGGCTGCAGAGGGAGATCTGCTCCACCGTGGGCCTCCGCGCAGGGGAACAGCCTGCCCCACCATGGGCTGCACCAGGGGCTGCAGGGGAATCTCTGCTCTGACACCTGGAGTACCTCCTGCCCCTCCTGCACTGACCTTGACTTCTGTCTTCAGCTGCAAATGCCCCGTTTTGTTTGTGGGGTATTTTTCATTTTCTTAAATATATTATCACAGAGGCTTTATCACTGTTGCTCGGCCTTGGCCAGTGGTGGGTCCGTCTCAGAGCTGGCTGGCATTGGCTCTATCGGGCATTGGGGAAGCTTCTGGCAGCTTCTCACAGAAGCCACCCCATAGCCCCCCACGACCAAAACCTTTCCATGTAAACCCAGTACAGCCGTCATCTAAGTGAAGTATCCCAGTGAGGGTCTGCTGTAATAGATCTGAATTTATTACTCTTACAATGTCAAGAAAAAATATCTCTAATTTGTAAAAACTGAGATGAGAAAAAAGATATTTAAGGTAAAGTAGCCTGTAATATACGTGCTCAAAAGAGATCCCCCATATGTATTTTGTTGTATTGCACCTCACTGGAAGTGTTTAGGGTAAGAGAAAAGGGGACAATTTTTTTCAGTGGATGTCTAAACATAAAATGTGTTTGGGTTCTTATGTTAAAGGAATCAAAATCTTTGTAACTTCTGCTTAAATATCTTAAAGAATCTGGACCCTAGTAGGATTTTCCAAGTGCTGAGCTGCCTAATTTCATGAGAATCAAGAGGATTTGGGTAGCTAAATACTTACGCATTTTGGAAAGCCTTTTTAGCACCTGTCAGTAGTCGGGGCAGATGTCCAACGCTATTCTTTGAGCAGTTAGACTGTTTTGGTTCTGCTCAGTGAGATGGAGGGGCAAAGCACCGAAAGACTTTTCTTATTCATTTCTTATGCCTTGAAGGAACGTTTGGCCCGGTGCTGCCTTTTTTTCCAGAACCCAGCAATACACTGTATCTTACTTGGCAGATTCCAGAGAATTACTAAAAAATTCATAGCTCAGAAACACCAAAATATGAACAGTAACGCTGGATGCTGCAGTATGTATGAAAATACTTGATGCCAATTCTAAATGTACAATGCTAATTACCATAACTAGATTTATAGATGCTAAAATGACATTTGTGTCTTACTTTCAACATGGGAAAATGAAACAACAAGAGGCAAAAACATCTCGCAGCAGAAAACAAACTCCGTGTTGAAATCGGTCAGTAGTACTTTCAACAGTCACTTGCTTAATTATTTCTTGCTTTCCTTGTGCCGCTGCCAAGAACAAAGGTCATATTTAATGACTGCCTAAATCATTTGCAATATTTTTTAGACTTGCCCTAGAGGTAGCTGCTGTAGATCCTTTTGTACTTGGTAGGAAAGTCTCACAAGGATTACCCTGTTAAAGAAACATTGCCTTTATTTATCCTTCTAAACTGATTTGAATCCCTTCACATCCTCCAAAACACATACTTTTTTTTTCTGTTTTCCATCAGATACTATAGTGACAGCTCCAACAAAGCAACACTGGTTGTTTCCAAATTATAGAGCACTCAGGACATTCACATCAGCTTTGAAGTAAATTAGTGGAGCCACAAGCACTTTCCTCTGCCAAACACAAAAGAACATATGTCATCATAGTAATAACATGCAACCTTAAACAAGAGTCAGAGACAATAGCACAAAACTGAGGACCTAATTCTCCTTCGTCTCGTACCTCAAGTAGAAGATGTCATGACTCCATCAGTTGGAAGTAGTGTTTTACCATCACCGTTCTAGAAAGTGAAATTAAATACAACCTCATTTTTTTAATGACAGGGCACTCCTGGTGTTTGCATTCACTTCTTTTCTTGCCTTGCTAAGGGCCAGTAGCTGGGCAGTGAGCAACAGGAAAGTATGTTGCAGCAAAGCACTTCATGATGAGGTGGAAATGGAAGAAAGACTGGAGGAAAATGCAAGATTAATTACATAATACTGGAGACAGCCCGAGACAGACTGCTGGGTGTCTGCCATCAGGCCCAAAACTGGGGCACGTATGAAGAGTATGCCATGTCAAGGAGGGTTGGCAGTAGAAAGCGTTGGCTCAAAATAATGAACTTAATCTGACGGACCTAGGTCCTATTACAGGAGTGACCTTGTACTTCCCGTATTTTTGAAAACTTCTCAGTAGGACACAGGGTGATCACGGAGGTGACGCCTACGCTGGCATTACACTGACACCAAATCAAGGCAGAGTTTCCTTCCGTTCTCTCCTCCCATCGATAGAGGTGTTGCTGCCCCACAGAATAGAATGCAAGTCCCACATTTTTTAATGTTTCTTTGAAAAAGAACCTTGAAAACACAGACTGCTTCAATGTGTCCTGTTTATTAAAATACAGGTTTTAATGTTAGTGCATGATGGTTGCTTTTCAACGCAGCTGAAGTCTGCTCTTGATGTCATTTAAGCCCATAGCATCACAGCATCTTGGGGTAACCCAAGGGGGAAGGGACCTCAGGAGGGCTCCTGTCCAACCTGCTCACGAAGCAGGGTCATCTATGAGAGCGGCCCAGAGTGCTCAGGGCTTTCTCCAGACAGGTCTTGAAAACCTCCAAGGGCATATGCTGCACAACACCTCTGGGCAGCCTCTTCCCATGCTCAATCACCCTCGTGATGTTTCCTTACACCCAGTCAGAACATTTCGTCTTTCAAGCTACATCTATTTTCTCATGTGCTCTTGTCATGCACCGCTGTGAAAACCCTGCTTTCTGTTTTCTCAAAGACCTCCTTATAGGCACTGGAATTGAAAATGTTGTGCAGAAGTGGGATTAGTTCCTAAATAGGCTACATTTTAGGCAAAGCAACCAACCTTTGTATCTGTGTCTTTCCCATTTCCTTTCCTCTTCACCAAGTCCTGACCGAGCATTACCTCCCTATCCTTTCCCAGCACGCTGATCCAGCAAGGTCTGTAAGCACAGGTTCGGCTGAGAGCACGTGTGTGTAGAGGACACCGCTGACTTTAGACAAACTTTCAGCCAGTGTCAGATGCATAAGCAGTCTCTCAGAAACATGAGGGGCTGAAACGTCACCTGATTTCATAGACATCGTCAGCATCACTCTTGGTTTAGAGCCAGAATTATCCATCCATCATCTCTCAGTCACGAAAGCTGGAACCTAAACTCGCTTTTGTGTTTTAAATGAAAGCAGGTATTCTGAAATCATTCCTTGGCCCAGGAGTATGTGCTGGTAACACATTAACCAACGTGAGAACTGGTAACAGTGCATCTATACCTAGGCGCCTGCTTTCAGACCTTGCGAGACAGAGGGAAGAGAGAACAGCGAAGCCGTGCATATGCTCCCCGCTTCCCCCAACGGGACCACAAACCAGCAAATCGTTACATGAACCTTAACTCGCTGTATCGAGACATTTCATTGAAATGATATGTGGCAAGCCTGTGATCAGCTACCAACAGATTGTCACCTAAATGTCACCCTTAGAGAGTTATTTAAAATGAAATAAATTTAGCAGAGAATCAAACTGTGCGGTGGCGGGGGGGTGGGGGGGAAGTTTAGCTTGTAGGCATTTGCTGTCCTACTGGGTCCTGAGTCTCATTTGGTTTTAACGCAGTGTGTAATGACACTGGTGAAACTCACCCACGTTTTATATCATAGAGCCGCAGCAACTGTTAAAAATCTTTTAATTAGTCATTTGTACTGACAGTAAATTACTTTTAATAAGCCCAAACTGGGAGACTGGCTCTCATTCCTTAGGGAACAGGCACACTACCAGATCATGGGAATTAGGAAGAAACTGCTTTCCTTAGCGCCATCCACATCTGTTCATTATTAATGCATTTGTCATTCCCCAAAAGCATGACAGAAGACCCAAGTGCAAGAGGAAGGCTTGGGTGAGAGACTGGCAGTGTATGCACTTGCAGTTAGCCTGGCACTTCCTAACACGTATCCATAAACTCTTCTGGTATTAAATAGCGTGAATCCTCAATTCAGAATTCGATGCTTTTGCTTATATGGGGCTCTTCTGAAGTCTGTTAATGGTGTTTCCAGCAATGCCCAGTCTTCCAAGGAATGGCTTGCCCATTTCACCTATTTTCTCTTGACTTGCGTCTTACCAATTTGCAGGTCCTTCTCGCCCACAGCAGTATACATGTTTCTATTTCAAGGGGAATTATTATTTCAGAAAAAAAAAAATGTGGTAACACGTGGTGGCAGCAGTGAGTAGCAAGCACAGAATTATGAAATCTATACTCAAGCATCAAATAGCATAAGGTATGGGCAAATACCATAAAATTTTTGAGTCTCCCACATACCTTTATTCCCTCCTCCCATCTGTGTATTTCTGCATCCTTTGTACATATCTCTGCAACTCCAGGTATGTCATACGAGGGTTTTCTGAGGGCACTTTATCCAGCGTGTGTATCTCAGCGTTTCCAATGAACAGTTCAGGTCACACGCAGAAGGAGCATGATCCTCAGGAACACGTGAGCAATGTAACACTTCTCGGCGGTTTGCTGTTACTCCTCCAGCCCAGGTTGCACAAGCAACCTCTCGTACAATATCTAGTGCCAGTTCAGGGCTGAAGGTGGGAAGCTGAAGCCTACAGTGAAATGCAAAGGGAAGGGTCTACCTTGCTAAGATGGGCTGTCATTCCTTGCTCCTCTTCTTCAAATGGAGACATTTCCTTCTGAGCACTCCCTTGGGTACTGACAGCTGTTTGCCCCTTTGCTCTGGAGTCACAGGCAGTGCTACCCATGGTAGAGAAGGCAGCTCTTTTTTTCTAAGCAAATCCTTTTTTAGAGTATTGAGCAGATGGCAAACATAATTAAGTTAAAATAGAGATGTATGTAAGAGAGAAATAGCAATATAGAATCAGTTAAGCAAGTAAGTATGTTTAATATTTTTTAAATGGCTTTTTTTTTTTTTTTAGAAAATAAATATTCGTTTTCTGAACATTGTCAGAGCTATGTGGTAATGTCTGTGCCTGGAAACGTAATTTTGGAAATTACTGTGTGTTTGGGGCATCTGAGCAGCCTAATGATCAAATATCATAGCACATCTCTGGGCTCCAACTCAAGAAAAGGCATAATAAATGTCAGGACACCTAACAAGATTAGTATTTCTACCTCATTTTGAAACTTGTGAAGATAGATACATTTTCAAATGACAGGCTGTAAATGGCAAGGGTTTAGGAACTGCTTGATGAATAGCTCTGCAGCCTGTGGAGTGGGGACAGAGCAGGCAACTTGGGAACCGTGAGTGACCCCCCCACACACACACTTTAGGCTGCCTTTGCTCTTCCAACACCCTGTGAAGTAAGGGAGGAATGAAGCATGGATTTGAAGGCATGACAGAGAATGAAGTCTATCCCTACAAGGCTGCCAGCCTTTAACTGCAGTGGTAATTCCAAGCATCCCTTGCCCATTGTGGAATCAGTGTGGTTAGCAAGACGTCTCTTCAAAGGTGGCTGGGAGGGTGGAAAAACATGTTTTATAAACTAACTAAAAGGTTAACATTTGTATGTTTTCACTGATTTTACAAAAAGATTGTGGGCTGCAGTTGTGATGGTCTACAAAGCGATGACAGAATTGAAGGCAGATGCATTTGCAGCAACGGTGATTTCAAAGCTGTTTCCGTGACACTGTAGTATCTGTAACAAGTGTGCATGAAGAATGGATGAAGGGCTGCTGGAACACTGCAGGCCTAGAACCGTAGTGATGCCAGTTGGATTTAATGTGGAAAAAAACTAATGAGGAAGGACTTTCCACCCATGCAAGAAATAATAACCCAGTAATGTAAAGACTGGTCAGTCTTGCATTGCCATTTTCGGTTTTCCTGACTAGACATGTGTGCAAGCTTCTATTCCTGATGAATCCATATTCCTGCCTGTGTCTTCTCACGATCTGTATGAATTACTCCCACCACACCCTAAAAGTGTCCTCAGCGGGATTTTGTAGTAGCTTCCATAGTGTTGTTCACATAAGCTGATTTGTAACTTGGCCCACGGTGTATTGCAGAGATTATAGCATTTCCAGGCTGTAAAGACATTTCTATAGGGTTGATGGAGAAACTGTAAAGTCTAAGTATGCACAGGTGTGCATGCCATTTATGCAAAAATGCATACTGTCCATCTAATATGCAAATCTCAATTGAAATTATGGCCTGAGGTGAGGCACTGAGGCCATACGCTACTACTCTGTTGAAATTGAAGTCTTTAGATTAAGTTCCTGTCCTCCTGATTGAGGCATTTATTTTGGAGCTACGCCTGCAGAAAGCATGTGCAGCTCCTAGTCAAAGGGCATTTTAAGGGCAGGGGGGAAATGTAGGCATTTTAATAGGTAGTCTTTGAAACCCCCACTTTTCGCTTGGGAAGAAGAGTTATCCTGGCCACAGGAACCGCTGTGTGAGAGGACTCAAGAAAGCAAAAGAGAAACCACGCGTGACCGGTCCTGCCTAAACCTAAAGAAACGCCTCACCAAGGCATGAATGCCCTGTTTCTGAAAGAGATCTTATCAGCCCCAAAGAGGAAATGGAGAGAAGATGTTAAAGGTGTGCCTTTGTTTTTCTCAGGGGCATCTTGAACTTTTGCCGGCCCGCTAGGATTTCCCAGTGTCTTCTCCTCAGGATGGAGCATTGCCTTGGAGGCAAACAAGGAGCAAGGTAGGACAGCGGTGTAGAAATTGCTTGCATTAGCCTTGCATCTTCTGGAAATGTGAATATAGGAAAAGTGGAAAAGTATCGATAGGAAAATATTCCTAGATTTTCTACAGTTACCTGTTGCTTTCTTGGTCTTCCTAGCAGGCTTAGCTTTTGGGAACATTTGGCATCACCTCCACCATACAGTAAGTTTCAGTACTCTGCATGGTTGTATGCTCCACAAATTTAGTTGCTGAGTGTGACAATAGTTTTACAGCGCTGTTAGAAGATGGCTGGAAACATGGTCCCACTGCGGTTTCATTAGCATAATTGGCATCCGCACTTATATGGATTCAGCATTACTGAAGCTGTTTCAAAGGGACTGATTATGTGCTGTATCCCTTGGAGCAGTATTTCAGGCGGAGATCCCACTGGGATGGAGAAGACTTGAAAAGAAGCCTGAAATTTTACAGTGCTGTGTTAGTATTACTACAAGAAAAGTGTAGTATCTAAAATAAGGTCATCACACACAGACAATTGCCACCTTAATGGATTTACGCTGTTCTTTCAGATTTATCCTGATCAGTTCTCTGTTATAGCTTCCCTTGATCATCTAATAGGTTTGTTCTTTCCCTAGAAACTGAACTTCAGCATTTTCTGTTACTTGCATGCAGAATGTAGTCGCTTACTGTGTGATCTTGGAAATAAGGCGTAGCAGCACTCTAACTGCATTGAACTACGTGGATCTCTTAGCAGCAGCTTGCTTAGATTTTTAGTTTTCCATTTTGAAGCAAATCCCCAAATGCAGCTGAGCAGCCAGCAGGGCAAAACCAGCAAGCAAGGTACAAAGTCATGCACTCGGTTGTCCCTGAGTGTGGGGATGTAGACTAGAACAGCCAAATAGTTTCTGACAATGGCAACAGCTTCTGAGAGCCCCAGCCTGTACTTGGAGATTGCTGGAGTTTCAGGGATGTCCTAACTACCCCCTAACTCCAGCCAAGCCTCTGCTCTGCAGCGTAAACCCCTCAGGACTCCACACTTATAGAATCATAGAATGTTTTGGGTTGGAAGGGACCCCTAGAGGTCATCTAGTCCAACCCCCCTGCACTGAGCAGGGACACTGCTAACTAGATCAGGTTGCTCAGAGCCCCGTCCAACCTGGCCTTGAATGTTTCCAGGGATGGGGCCTCTACCACCTCTCTGGGCAACCTGTTCCAGTGTTTTACCACCCTCATTGTAAAGAATTTCTTCCTTATATCCAGTCTAAATCTGCCCTGTTTTAGTTTAAAACCATTACCCCTTGTCCTGTCACAACCATCCCTGCTAAAAAGATTGTCCCCATCTTTCCTATAGGCCCCCTTTAAGTACTGAAAGGCCGCAATCAGGTCTCCCCGCAGCCTTCTCTTCTCCAGGCTGAACAACCCCAACTCCCTCAGCCTGTTCTCGTAGGAGAGGTGCTCCAGCTCTCGGATCATTTTTGTGTCCCTCCTCTGGACCCGCTCCAACAGGTCCATGTCCTTCTTGTGCTGAGGGCTCCAGAGCTGGACGCAGGGCTCCAGGTGAGGTCTCACCAGAGCAGAGTAGAGGGGCAGAATCACCTCCCTCGACCTGCTGGCCACGCTGCTGGGGATGCAGCCCAGGGTACGGTTGGCCTTCTGGGCTGCCAGCGCACATTGCTGGCTCATGTCCAGCTTTTCGTCCACCAGCACACCCAAGTCCCTCTCGGCAGGGCTGCTCTCAATCCTTTCTTCCCCCAGCCTGTATTGATACCAGGGGTTACCCCGACCCAGGTGCAGGACCTTGCACTTGGCCTTGCTGAACCTCATGAGGTTCACACAGGCCCACCTCTCCAGCCTGTCCAGGTCTTTCTTTTTCTCTTTTTTTTTTTCCCTGAATGCACCAAGAAGAGTGTGTACTGCTTTAGGGTGATTTTGCACTGGCAGGCTAGTGCAAGGATGCTAAGAGGGTGGCAGAACCTGACTTGCACTTTTTCTTCTTATTAGAAGCCATTTCAGTTGTTAGAGAAAGGTAGCAAATTGTCATAACATATCCACACATTATATACTTATATAAGCGCTATGCAGGTTTAACATCATTATAAGTGTTTGTGTATTACGCAGTAAGGAACAGTGAAATTAGGAAACCCAGCATTTTTACTAGCATTACAGTATGTTTACCTGCAGCTCACCCATGACACCTGACGTTTGCCAAGTTCCCCGGTCCAGCTGGGGACACTGCCTGCATACTGACTATTTACCGGGACGAAAGCTAATCCAACGCTGGCTTTTGCTTCCACAGGTAGAAACCCAGGTGCAGGTTCTGCAGGGCAGACGTGACTTCTTCCTGGGGAAAGGGCTACAACACCGGGTCTCTGCCATTTGGGTTATCCTGAATCATAGGTATCTCTCCCCAGGTGATGGGGCTTAGCAGCTACAGCATCACACCCAGATTTGCCACATGCCTACTGCCAGTGCTACAAATTAAGAGAGATGTGACAGTAATGGAGCACTACTAGCCTTTCAGCTAGCCCTTTGTCCCTTGTCATCTGCAAGATAATTTATCCCTTCCTGTACCTTGACCGTCCAATCAAATTATTTGAATATGTTGTCAAATTAAGGGCTTTTTTTTTTTTTAACCCAAAGGGGACTAGAACACTGAACGTAAATGTGTAAAATGTAATCTCAGAAAAGATCACAGGCTCCCTTAAACTGTCTTTGGGACACATACCGGAGGAGAAAATTGGTTTCTCCATTTTCTTTATTAGATTGCTGTGGGAGACAGTGAAGAAAGCGACCCATTTTTCTTTTGATATGTCACATAGAGTAAGATATGGGGTACTGTAAAACACTGTTGAACGCATATATATTTTGGGGGGATGATTAGACTTTATAAGGGTATTTAAAACCAGCAGTAAATATGGCTGTGTGAATGCAAATAGAATACTTCTATTGTTTCTAAATTAAACTGATATAAGAAAGAGGATTTACATTTCTTTTTTTTTTCTTTATTTTTGGAAGAAAGGAAAGAAAATCTAAGTTTACATTACAAAAGGGATAGCAAGGATTTCCTTGTTTGCTCTCCAGAGCTTTCCTAAGCCTGATGTTTTGAATCAACGAGTCAAACAGAAGCAGGATAGCTCGGGATCAAAAATGAGGAACTAGATACATATGGAATTGGTGAGGTAATTAATATCACTTTCCTGTATGTTTCAAAGGAAATGTATTGTGTCTTGCACAAAAGTGTTTGTTTTGACGTGAACAATCACCAGCTCTCTCACAGCTTCTTTACATTGTTTCAGTAGGAAGAAAAATCTCAAAGTTTCTGTCTACCGTACTCATTAAAAAGCACATTTACCAAGGACCAAAGGGCTCCAGCTCAAGCAGCAAGCACCCCAAGGCATCCCAGCCTCACTGACGGGATGTGCTTACATGCATTTTGGCAGCCACCAGCAGAAGCAGTCCCATGGCTCCCACCCCTCTCTCCCAGCCCCGTGCTGTCCTTGACCATTGCTGGTCAGATTATTTCTGTGGCTGTGCAATGAGCTGGCTCAGCAGATGGATCTGAGTTAAGGATCACTCATGAAAAAAACAAAAAACAAAAACAAAACCCAAAGAGTAAGCAGAAAGAAAAAAGGTATTTTTCAGCCTGGCTGACCAGGTAGCATCCTTGGTGGGGCATCTGGGGATGCTCACATCCCCAGCAGTGAGGGGTGGCAGCAGTGGGGGGCTGCTTACTCCAGCTCATGTGAAACCACAGCCTCACTGCAAGGCTTCTCTGCCAAGGAAGAGGAAAGAGTGAGGAGAGAGCTGGTAGCTCACTTCTCCCACCCTGGCGTTTCTCAACATGGAAAAGCAACACGCTGGCTCAGGGGAGATAGATAAAGGGACTAGGTGATAATGGAAAATAGGGTAGTGCCAACCCCAAGCATTCAGAAATCCTGAGTCAGGCCTGCAGAAGTCATGAGGTCTTTAAAAATAAGAAGGATGGTACTCTTTTTATTTCCTTGCTGCCATCTTAGACTTTAAGATACATGAGATACTGCATGTACACATTCTTAGACTTTTCAAACACAGGGAGTAGATTCTTTCTTTGATGCAACCATAAACCGAGATTTTCATGCACGATTCCTGGCCACCAGCCACAGGCGAGCAGCGCAGTCCCTGAGCCGCAGGCACCTGGAGCCGGTGGGTGGGTGAGCTCCCAGGCTGCCCATCCACTGGAGTGCCACACACTGCCGTTTTGGGTCACATCCTGCTCTGGACCCTGCCAAGTCGGTCATCCTCGGGAAATACTGCTTCCCCTGACTCTGCCGATTCAATTTCGCAAACCCTCTGAAGAGCAAAACCTTCCATGAATTGTTAAAAGTTTCAGATGACAGATATCTCCTCTTGGCCTTATGGTTGATCAGAGTATGCCCATACATATTCTTTATTATGCTGTTGAAGCTCTTTAACAGAGTCGGAAAATTGGCTATTGGGAGATGGTTCCAGCTCGGCATAGCTAACGGTCCAAGAGGAATCACAAGAATGATTGCATAGCGGAAAATCTGCAGCTCAGCACACACAGACCTGCCAATATATACACACAGATCTATATCCTGGACTGAGATATGCAGCTTTTTACTGCCCTAACTGAAGCGCCAACTTTCTTCTTCCCTCCCTTCCTCTCCTGTGTGCCTTTACACGGCTCAGCCTCACGCAAGTCTGTTCAAAAGCCTACTAAAAAAACCAAACAAACACTGATTTCAGGTGGATGAATACTTGATTCTGAGCCAAAATCACTTTGCCTTGCACACTAATTCTGTTTTGCCTCGTGAGTAATTATATGTACCTGTTAACAACAGGCTAAGCAGCTACGGCCCCGTTTAGGCAGGACCTGGCCATGTCAGTGCAGAGGGGTGGGTTTCCATGCTGGTGGTACAGTCTCTGCAGCCCTGAAGATGTAGATGCCTGTACCAGATGTCAGGTGAAGGGGTTTGTGTTAGGCCCTCCTGTGGACGAGGAGCAAAGGTATTAGCCAGTGAAAGGACTTTTGAGCTAGATTTTATTGCAATTTGTTCGGCACAGAGAGAGGCACAGTTCTAGTTGGTCTCTGCAAGTGAAATTATTAACACTCTCTAAGGATGTGATCCTGCAGTAGAGCTGGTCTGTTTTCCAACCAGCCGTAGTGCAAGGTCAGCAGCCAGCAGTTCGGGGCGGCTGGGGAAGGTGCACCATGGGCTGAGGCACCACGCAGCAAACCAGCTGGCTTTCCTCTGCCGAAAAGCTTCCAGGGAGCTGGGGATTCAGGGCTCTTCATGCCCTGTGATGGACATAATTATTTTTGGGAAGTGTTAAAAGCATGGCGAGATTCACTCCCCCCGACCTCACTGCTTTATCCCTCTCATGAGCACCTCAGACCTCTGAAATGACCCCAGGCAGGTCAGCAGCTCTGACCTTCAGCTGGACAGTGCCATAGTCATAACCTCCTCCATACAAACCCCCAGCAGGAGGGACCCCCCCCCAAGCCTCATCTGCCACCGTGCAGGCACTCCTGCCCCTTTGCCGCAGGCGTTGGCAGTCATGCAGCCCTGCCCACGGTGGGACGCCCACAGAAAGCTAATCCAACCATGGCCCCAACCAGTCATCACCACGCCTGTGGGCCCCTGATGCCGGTCAGGTTACCCGTTAGCTGACACCAGCCACCACCGCTGCCTCGTCTGCACGTCCTGCACCGCGGCCGCTTGCCTTAGGCTTGCAGGGTGAGATCTCTGGGAGAGAAACGGCCTTTTTGTTCTGTGCTGGAGCAGTGGCTAGTTCTGAAATGAATTCTCTTCAGCTGGAAGAGCGTTGCTCTGGTATTTATAGAAAGTTGCAAAAGAAACTCATGGCGGGAAATCTTAGCTGTAACACTAATGCAGATAATAGCAATAAAATGAAGCCTTCCATTAGAGCAGGCCAAATGCCTACTCTAAATGACAGCAATAAGGAAATGGATATGTATTTATATGGGTATAACGTATAGTTATATGTGGGTGGGTGTGTCTGAGCCATATTTCAGACGTGAGGAGGGTGCTACTTAGCATTGCATCTATGGCAGGTCTAATGGCGATTGTCTTCCAAGATTCGTATTTTGGAGGACGTTCAAATTAAAACCTACTCTGATAACACGAGGTGTTTTAACTTCCACAATATGAATGCATGACATAATTCTTGAAAGCCTAATAAATTAATTTTAGAATATTTTATTTAACTGGAAAATCTGCAGTTTAGAAACAAAAATCCACTCTGTGTGCAGCATTTTCAATACATGTTCATGTTCTGCTTCACTTATTAATGGGCATGTGTGCAAATGCAAAGGCTTTCCCTAAATCAACACTGTATTGCACAGAGCAGTAGCCTGTACAGAACTATTGCCAAATATGTTACATGGAACTTTTCCAGTATTTCAATTTAATTATGCAATTTCTGTGGACATAAATTTAAATTTAGCAAATTCACCTCACGGCAATGTAGAACTCTACAGTCAGTACTTTAGGGAATATTTGGTGTTAATGTCTTACATAATGTCTTAATTGCATTCATCCCAGCGCTGGCTGACCTGGAGGTTATTCTTTCCACTTTTCCAAGGAAAGTGTCATACTTGGCTATTTAAAAAAGAGAAAGTACGGGCCATGCAGCATGCCCTATGAGTTAAGAAACTCAGGCGCTGGCAGGGAAGGAGGGAGAGCGTGTTCACCGGTACAGATGCTGAATAGAAAACACACTGCCTGCAGCTTGCTTGTGTTCAGGGCTCAATCCTTGCACCTGCTAAAAGAAAACAAACACTGATTTCAGCGCTGTAGTGGCAGACCCAGCTATCAAAGAGCTGAAATGCCTGGTTTCATTTGTCATGGTGTATGTTCTAGAGGAGGGTGGGGGGAGCAAGTTATCAAATCGTAATTAATAATGAAGTTGTAGATATTTTAATGCATTCTCTCAGTGCATGGCAACTGTCAGGTCCCAAGCAGCTCTAGAATCAGTACTAATGAATAAACTCCAACTAAAATAACCATATATTAGGTTCTCTAACTGCTGCGACTGACAGTAGTACTAACCCTTACCTGTACGAATCCATTTCCTTTTAGTATTTCATACAAATGGAAATCCTTTAGCATGAGAATGAAGACAACATCATGAAAACAGGAATAAGGTTGTCTATTAAGATGCAAAGATAAATGCAAACTGTTTGCTTCATTTTCTCTTCTTTGAGTTACAAATTTCTTGCTGTCAGGAAAAACCTTTTCATCTTCCTTGAAATTCATCACTATGGCACTCAGTTGACAAATATATTCATCACAGTAGTGCATTTCCCAGAGATTCCTGTCTTCTGCCTCAAGCACTTTATTCCTTTAGATGATAAAAGTATTTATCTGCAAAGAGTTTACATACATGTCTGTGTGGCTGTAGACTGACATACACCATCAAAGTATTCAAAAAAATCGTACTTCAAGAAAAAAACAGCTTTAAAGACGGATATCCTTTATGGCAGAATCTTTATTCCACTATGGATGTACAGTGATCATCCTTCCACTACGTTTGGATGATGAAGTGCTCTCTGTTGTAGCAATTAAGGAGCCTGTAAGTGTATTTTATGAACTTGAAAGTTTTATCTGAGGTTCTCAACGTGTGGCAATGCAGCTGCATTACAACATGTGTATGTGTAACAGGCATTTACATAGAACGGCAGCAGGCAATAAATTATTACTAGGTGAGAATACATGTGCCTAGTTGCTGCATTTTGGTTTATTTTACAGTCTTGAGGGGAACGAGAGCTGAGAAATTTGACCAACAACTGCAGCAACTATGGTAGTGGTAGAACAAGCTTCATCTTCACCTCCACCATTCTTTACAGGACACACTCTCCCCATTTTCATGGCACCTACTCCTGCGGTACCAAGTGTGAAAGGGGAACACGTGAAAGCAGAGTCCCAAATTGCCCTCCTTTCTGAGCTCATGTTGCATTTCACGTAGCTGATTTTCAGAGGTCTCATTTCAACCGGAATCTGGCTATTTGAAGAAATGCCTTTTCCTTCACCCTCCTACCTCAGCCCCGGTGACCACTTAAGTGCTTTGTAACCAAAGATGTAAACTCTGCGCTGGAATCACTTTGCCCACAATTGAAACCAAACCACTCTGAAAGCAAAAACGCAGGATGTAGTCAATAAGGCATCTCTAGCTCATCAGGAGAGGAAATTTATGTATGCAGAAATCCTCTGAACAAGAAGCTGGCTGGGATATTAGAATTACATCATCCGTCATCCAAAAAAGTAAGGGGTTCGGGTGGTCAGAAAATTCTCCTTCAGAAGTCAGAACCTTTAGTTTGCTTCTCATGTGAAAACCAGCATTAACAGCCCCACTACTTCCACTAACTACTCCATTTAATACTTTGCTAGAGCACCGGTGAAATGCATCTCTAACAAAATAACCCTGTGTAGCAGGTCACGTTAAACCTTCCAATAAGCCTTTTATGGTGCATTAAGCTTTCAGCTAGCCAAGATGACTGACCAAAACTCATTCCGTTTTGTGCTTCACTTTGGGTGTTACTCTTTGAAGAACTGGCCAAGCCTGAAAAAATAATTTGCAAGATCACATCCCACTGGAGTTTCCAGTTGGTCAACACCAGCCATTCTGAGGTACAATAAGCACGGCAAAAGGATAGTTTGAGACATTTTTTATTTATATCAACAAATCCAAACAGAATATTTTGTTAAATAAATAAAATATTAATAAAAAATGCTGGTTTGTTTCTATAAAGAAATAGATAACAAAATATTCTATTATATAAACACTAATTCTAGTTGATGTGAGAATGTATAAGGGTGCTGATATTCACAGTGTTTTAAGGAGGAGTCATCTCAGGATGTATAAATACCAGAAAAATGTTAATTATGTTTTTTCTTTCTCTTTCCTTGTCTCAGTTAAGTTTAAAGGTACAATTTATTCCTTTAATTTTTATTAGATTAATTTTGGCTTTACAGCTATTCAGAATTAATAGTCTTTTATGATCACATTCCCAAAGGTGTACAACTTCTTTTCATTAATTTGGACAGTTTTGAGACTTATTAAAAAAAGAAATCATAAGAAGATTTGGGATAAAATTCTCATCTGTGTAAAAGTCAGCCCAGAGCCCAGGGTCCTTTACACCTTTCTTACACCTCTTTTAGACTCTGTCCTGCTGAAGAAGATAGACTTAATTTTACGGGGAAAAAAAGTTGCATGTTATTTAAACTAGAAGAAATGTGAAGCGAACAAGATTTCTAATATGCACGTTCAAGCCAAAATTGCTGCCTTTGTAAAAGCCACCTTTGTGTTCATTTACTGTATTCTTTAACAGTAATACTGGTGATTAGGGAGCATAAGGACACACCAGACATCTTGCAAACACCCCACAACATTTTTCCCATCAAAATGCAAGTGATAGAATTCCTTACCATTGTTGCCTCACTCCATATATTCTTAATTTTCTGTTTTCTCTCACTTCTACTTAAATTTTCCTTAGAATGCATGACTGATAGGAACTTAGAGCTGTTTGGTAGGCCCTTGCTGCTTGGTAGGCCCTTGCTGCTTGCTGATTGTACAAAGGACACTCATATTTGCCCTACCCTCCTCTGGATATTAAATTTGTTCTTTGAATAAGGAGGGCAAATGAGTTCTCTCTCCTCCTGTCTGCACCAAACAGGGACAAAATTGGTCAAACAAGCATCCATAAGCATAATGGTGCTTTAGAAATGCCAATCGATGATATTTGATTGATGATGCCATTATGATACTCAATATGTTCCCATTACAATCAGTAGCTACGAACAGCCAATGATTCAAAATGTAATCTCTGGGACAGAATTACAAAACCTTGACTGTTTTAGATTTTGATGGATAAAATGTGTCACAGCATGTGTAAAAAACCTTTATGATGATGCTCCCAGCATACCATTATAAAATGAGCGTGGTTTCCATCGGAAGACCAGCTCCCGAGTAATGCCAATTCAGGGTCATAAAGCTAAATACATCCCTCTGTAGGAAATTATAACATTATATTGATTTCAGACACCTTGTATTCTGTGCAAAAATGAACTTAGCTCTGCTTTGATCTAGGAGTACGGGACGGTGTTTGGAGGAGGGCAGAGGCAATCAGGTCGCCTGGATTCTATTCCTAGCCATGGCAGTGACTCATGCCATGACCTTGTGCAAGTCTGTTGACCTCTGTGCCTGTTTACCCGTGTAGAAGAATGAAAAAAGAATAACTACCTACTTCGCTGGGGCTGAAACCCTTGGTTAAAAAGAGCTAAGCATACAGGTGTTCCTGGCAAACTAAATAAAACATGAGCATGTTTCGGGCGAGTTCACAAAAGGCCTCCAGTATGAGGTTTCTATGGTCTCTTCGATGCGATCCCATTATGTATTTCAATGCAGCACATATGGTCCTATCTTTAAAACGCTGGGTAGTGTTACACACTGTGGGATAAGTTACAGCGTGAAGATTTAATGTTAACACTGATGGGAGCCGTGCAGTTAAAGCCTATCACGCTCTGCCGAAAGCCTGCCCTCAGGAGAGCTGTGTTGCTAATAATTTACAAACCATCTTATTTAAAAGGTGGTGTGGAGATTTCTAACTTCTGCGGATATATATTCTGACCATTATCAGAGGCGTGGTGGCTTTCAGTATGTTTGTATGTCAACACTCACAGACTTCTGTGAAACATTCCATTAATGTTCCCGAGGGACACTTGGGAGTTACCTACCTTGTGACACGGTGTTTAAAAATAACACAGGTGAAGTTACCCTGAAACACAGGGTAATAAATGAAAAAGAAGCGCTCGCTTCCTTGAAGCGCTGATACATTTAACTTTGGAAGTTTGGTTTCTATTATTTTTCTACTGCTCTGCAGTCAAATACTGTATTTTGCGGGACACTAGATCAGATAATACTGTTGGCGATACTGTATTTTTGTTCCAGATGTAATAACCATTTGGCCTGCTTTACACAGAAAAAGAATAGGAAAATAATTTATATCGTGACTCAAGAAAAAGAATCCATTTGCAACCGATTGGTATCAGGGAAACAACGCTCAGAAAATCCCCCACTTCTGCGTTACCCACCTTCATGTACATAAACCACCTCAATAACCACTTGTGCTTAAACTGAAACAGACAGGTATCTCCGGGATCGGTATTGTAACTTCCAGGTTTTACCACTTAAACTTTTTTCATGCTGTATTAACTTATAACTCGCAGAAAAGAAACCATGATCTGGGGTCAGAGTTCAGTTGGCTGATGACAAATTCAAGCACATATGGTAAAACCAACAGGCCTGGTCCCTAGCTATAGCCTGAGTAAGGAGCCGGGGAACCGATGAAATAAGGATGCGCCTTCCCCCACTGAAACAGCGCCCGTCTCCAAGCTGCAAGAGGCGCTGGTGACTCCAGGTGCGACATTTTTACCTATGAAGACTTGGTCTACAAGTCTACAAGACTTCTACAATACAGAAATTACTCCAAATAGAGGGTGAACTGAAAGTAGATGCTTTTCTGAATAACTCCATAAACTGATAAGCTTCACAGGAGGAAGCAGAACTTTATCAGCTCCCAGACATTCTTTTCACTTTGAAAAGGAGCAGTCTAATTTGGGGACAGACAAAGCCAATGCTTCCTGATGTCATTTTCTCCTTCACTGACTGCATTGATAAAATTATCTCTAATTTGCACAACCATCAGCCTCTTTACCACGTTGTTATCCCAGTCCTCAACCACTTTGCATAGTGTCAAAATCTACCTGTTTCGTATTTGCATACAATATGCTTTTATTCACAAACAAAACCAAAACCTTAGGTAGAATGCACAAGTACTAAAATAAAGGACTATTTGAAATTAACTATTTACTTACTGTAATCTGCATTCCTGGACATATATAGATGTCAACAAAACTGATTTAGAAGGTGTGACAATGTTGAGGTTTTTTTCCTTTCCCTGGCAAAAACAGGATTGCAATTGTAACGGGTTAAAATCAAGCTACATAAACCAGCATACCTCATCAGGCCAGTAGTATTCAAAGATAATGGAAGGCCTGCCTCAGCTGACACCTACAGAAAACCCTTCTGTCCTCCTGTTGCCAGTCATCAAGAGAATATGTTCATGTGCTAGGCTCCTACTGGAATCAACAAGCCCATCAGCAGGGTCAAAATCACACAAATGAGCATCCACACAGAATACACTCAGTTGCTTTATTAAACTTTCTTTCTTCTTAAGGTAATACTAAAGTCTAAGTAGATTCAGCTAGATGTGGAATGTTAAGGAGAAGGCACAGCCTATTTTGAAGTTACAGGGAAGTCAAGACACTTGAAACATTCCTATCGGTGTTGCCTGTATGCAATTCCATGAAACCTGGTCTCTTCAGTCTGTCACTTTTAGGGGTGGAACTCAAATTTCAGGAGAAAATAACCCTTCCAAACCACAGTTACCATGCTGGGCTGCCTGGCTGAAGTGTTATTTTATGGAAGAGCAACTTCATCTCTTTGCGTTCTGTACGCTGCTTTTTGTTCCTTTCACGAGAGGTTTTTAAAGTCCGATCTATGAAGATGTTCTTTGTGTGTGATGGACAGAGGCCTACCACCAAGCCTGTACATTACTTCTCAAAACACAGTACGGGAATTACGCAGGTGACAGCTCTACTGATCCTCTTGCCGAAAAAAAGATGAACGCTTAATACATAGTGACAGAATCTTTCTCTTTTCAGAACTGTCTCCCGTATTCTATTTGCATATGGCCACTCCATCTCACCCTCTGACAATTCGTCCAAGCGTCTCTTTGTGCCTTTGCCCAGCCTGCTGGCGCTAACCAGCCCGACGCCGTCAGTCCTTGCTGCTGCTGCTCCTCCTTCCTCCCACGCCGCCGAGGCTGGCAGCGGTGGGGTCTGCGATGGGCACCGCCAGGAGACCTGAGGGGAGCACAGCGCCACCCCGCACCTACACCAGCGCCGGGCCTGGGTGGCCCCCGGGCTGTAACGCGTCCTCCCCGTTAGCGGAGCTGCAAGCAGAGGAGACCGCAATTCCGTGACACGTTTCTGATGCAGAGAGGTGGGCGCGGGGCGACGCTTCCTCCCCTCGGCAGCGAAGGGGCTGAGGCCGGCTCTGGGGCGGCAGGTGAGCTGCACCCCCGCAGGGCCGCGGGAAGGTGCCGGGACCGGAGGCTGAGCGCTGCCTTTGGCTGAGGGGCGCCGGAGGAACCCCGCCTCGGGCCAAGCCCCGAGCCCCGCTGGGGCGATAACCCCGGTCCCGGAGCTTTCCTCGCCAGACGAGGCCATGCCTGGGGAAACCACCGTGATTCCTGAGAACCGCCGCTCCCCCGCCCCGCCCCCCCCCACCAGCCCGCCTCGCCCGTCCCGCCAATCAGTGCCGCCCTTACTCCGCCCCGCCTCTTGCGGGCCAATCAGCAGCGCCCTTGGTGGTGCGGGCCAGGGCCGCGGCCGGCGGCGCGGGCGGGCGCCTTTGATGCCGGCGGGCGGTTAATTCAGGAAGCTCCTCGGGAGCGCGAGGAGAGCGCCGGGGCGGGGCGCCGGGGCGGGGCCGGAGGGGCGGGGCGGGGGAGGGCCCCGCCCCTGGCGGGTCCGCCGCGCGCCGCCGCCCGCGAGCTCGGCGCGAGGCCCCGGCGCGGGGTGGCGCCGGCGGCCGCGGCGGCGGCGGGCGAGGAGGGGGCGTGGCCGGCGGGGGGGCGGGGCGGCGAGCGGAGCCGAGTCGTTGGCGCCCGGAGGCGGCGGCCGGCGGCGGTCGGGCGGCGGCCCGCCAGGTGTTCCCAAACCGCGAGCAGGTGGGTGTGGGGGGGGGCCGCCCGCCCGCCTCTCCCCCTTCCTTCCTCTCCCGGCGCCGCCGGGCGCGGCGGCTGCGCGCCCTTCCCCGCCCCCTCCCCGCCGCGGCGTGCCTGTGCCTGCGCGTGTGACAGGCGGCGGGAGGGACGGCGCCCTGCCCGCCGGTGCCCGCCGCCTCGGGAGCGGGGGAGAGGCCCGGGAGGGGTGGCGAGGGGTCTGCGAGCTCCGCGGGGCCGGCCCGCCCCCCGCGCCGCAGGGGTAGCGCGGGGGAGCTTGGGCCCGAGGGACTGCGCGGTGTGAGGGGATCCGTCCGGAGGCACCGGGCTGCGGCGGCTCGGGAGGCGGCGTGCCCGGGAACGGGGGCTGGCTCGGCTGCTCTCCGCCCGGGGCCGGGCCCGCGCTGGGGCAGTGCCGCCGTTCGCTCTTTGCCGTGCCCGAGAGCTGCCCGCTCGTCCCTCCGCGCACCACCTTTCCCTTTCAGGCCTTTAGAACCTTTTGTTCGGCTGCTGCCTCTTTCCCCGCCGGGGTCTCGGCGTACCTTCCGCGAGTCCCCGCTCCCCTGCCGAAAAGCACGAGGGTTTTTTTCGTGCCTTCAGTGGTTTGTTGCTTTCAGCACATCACACCCTTCTTTGTTCGCTCGACTCTTTGGTTTCCATCCCGGCTTATGAAAAATACTTGTCTTCGCTGCTCTGCCCTTTTCTGGTCTCTCCCCTGTCCTACCTATTGTCTCCTGTGCAGTACCAAGATACAAAGGTGGGAGGGTCTGCTCTGCCAGTTTGCCGCCTGTAAAAAGATGCTTGCTAGAAAATGTATTTTCTCCTGTTTTCATGGGCGTTAGACCAAATTCTCTGTAAAAACTCCTCCACCCTGCTGTTGGTCTCCTCAGTGCGCATCCTTGAGATTACTGACTGTCATGCTTGGAGATCCCACCGCCCCCCCCAAAAAAGCCCCACAGGAAAAAAAAACAAAAAACAAAAAACAAACCAAAACCCAAAAAAAACCCCCAACAAACCACCTAGAAACTTGGCAGTGGTTGGGCAACCGGTATCCTGTGTCTGTGTATTGTGCTGATCTGTGTCAGCTCGCAGTTACCGGCTCGTCCTTTCATCAGTCTGCACAGAACTCCTGTCTTCTTGCACTTAGGCTGCATGGTCCCTTGGGACTTGGTTCTTAAAAAATGTTAGCAATGTGGGGCTGGGATCTTTACGTCCTGCTATATTGTATGTAAACTTTGTGACGTCTCAGATTGTTACAGAACTTTGTCTATGAACGAGCAACGATCGTGGACCTGAAATACGCTTAGTGTCTTGGAGTTAGGTTTCTTTTTAGGCTTCGTTGCTGTTCTTCTGTGGGAGGCTCTCCACAGAAACGAACGCTTGTTCATCTCTTCTATTAAATACGCCCTTCTGTTAAAACCAAGAAATATGACTCTTCTGCAAGTAAGCATTGTGAAATAACTTGCAAAAAACCCCGTTGTGATAATGTTAACGTGAAAGTACTGTACTTCAGAACTTTTTTCCTGAGAAGGATCCTGCTATTGACCGATACTGGACTATGTGGGACCACTAGTGTGGCAAAGTAATGCACGTGAGGCTTTCAGCTTCTGTTGTAAAGCAAGCTTAAATCCAGAAGTGTGAGGTGGATTATTTTTTTTTTGAGGCTTCATGGATCTGTAACGGTGCACCGATACTCTGGGACTTGAAGTATTCTTTCTCTTAAAAGGGGGTTGGTAGGGGAGGGAGGGGAGTGCTGGTTTTGAAGAAGCTTTTGTAGAGGGAGTGGTTTTTAGCAGCAGCTGTATTTCTGCTGGCTAAGTGTCTGCTGCTTGATAAATCGGTTACTACAAACTCAATTCTGTTAAAATGGCTTTCTTTAAGAATGCCAAAAGTCATGAGGAACCACGTTAACGTGAAATATGCCCGTTTTGCTAATTACAGAGCATTCTTCCAGGTCAGTGTTCTTGTGCAGCATGCTGCAAGATCTCTTGACTTCAGGACTAGGTGCTGCACTAAGATTATAACACTACCTGCTCGTTATAAAAACCGACCTGTGGGGGTGTTTATCTTCGGTATTTCGTGAAACATGCTTCTTGTTTGCTTGAACAGAATACTTTGCTTCATAGTGGTGCATTCAGTTAGAATAAAGTAAATTGCCAGTGTGCGTTTGGAGTCCCTCTAGTGAGTCTGTCTGTCTGCAGCGGTGGCTGTGTTTCATGGGGGAGAGCAAAGGCTGCTCTGTTGTTTGTACTGAAGGAGGGAAGTGATTTGCTAATTTCCTTCTACAGCAGTCAGACAGATTAATAACTTTCTGGAACAAAAATTCTACTAAATGAAATACTACTTTAGTCTAATTCTCAAGATGATTGTTTTTTTTTTCCAAAATCAGCATAAACCTGTTGATTTTGTTCTTTGATAATGCAGAAGGGTTCTGCATTACTTACTCAAGTGCCAGAATTATGATGGGGAGAGGCAGGCTTAGGGTGTACAAGCAGCTTGATATTTTCTTGCACTTGGTTTAGCTTAGTTTTTTCAAGTTGCTGCAAGCTAGCGTAAAATCAGTGCTTGAGAACTTACAATGAGGCGAGAAATTCTGCTCTGAGGCTCTTAGTTGAGCTCAGAGGGTGAAATCCCAGTTCCACTTGCAGTTGGTTTAATTTACTTAGTACACTGATAAACAAAACTTTAGTCCTACAGATGCTTAATGTGCTTGTGAAGCTCAAATATTTGGTTATCTTTGGAGGCTGATTTGATCTGTTCAGCTTTCAGAATAAAGGTTTTTCCATGCACTGAGAAGAGTAGGCCTTTCCTTGGGTTCAGCCAGCAGGTACATTCTCTACAGGTTTGCATTAACACTGCTTGAGCTTCTTTGCTTTGCAGTCCTACGCGATAGGGACGTCTTTCAAAGTTTTGCAATAATTCAGGGTGTACATTGCACTTTCAGAAATGACTTCTGTTTGCTTTCAAAGTATATAAGATATCAAAAAAAAAAAAACCACAAACCCTAAGCCATGTTTGCAAAAACTGCATTTGAAGCTAAATTGGACTATATGGAGTGAAGTTGATACCTGTAATGCTCAACAGCAAACTTTAACTCTGGGATAGAAAGAGCGATCATTCAAGTGTCAAGTTAGAAGCTGTAGATTGTTCTCGCTGCTCTTGGTTTGTTGTGCAATGTTGGATGGACATGTTTAAAAACAGAGGAAGCAAATCTGCATATTCTGTCACCGAAGGTTAAGCCATTCAAGGTAGAGATGAAAAATGTAGTAAGTGTACCTTATGATTAAGGTATTTGCTCTTCAGTTTGTTTGCCTTCGTTCTGTCTTTGTAGATTGGTGCTTGTATACCAGGTTCTTCTAGGTGAGAAGCTGCTTTAACTACTAAAATGCCAAGCGAGAGGGAGGCTATAAAAGTTAATTTCTTCCTCAAACACTGTAGTATTCTTCAGTAAGAAACTGCATTGAAAGCAAAGTTTCCGTCAAGGTTCACTGATGTTTTATCAGACCTTTTTTTTTGGGGGGGGAAAGGGGAGGGGGGCAGGTATGGCGTGGGGGAAGAGAAAGGAGTAACTTGCTTGTGAGTCTCCATAATGGTATGCCTTGGTGTCCTGTATAAAAGCCTTCTTGACTCTGCACAGCTAACTGTGAAAGGCTAAGTGTCTTCTGGTTTTGTTTTTTTTTTTTTTTTGCTATTCAGTCATGGTTTCTAGGTACATTAACTGTTTCCCAGAACAGGTAAATTCTTGCTTTAAAGGGCTGCAAGTTAGTCTCCCTTACACCTAAGGAGTAATTGACAGCTTAGTTTTTCTTCGTGGGTAGGTGAAATCTGGATTGCCGAACAACAGAGGCGTTTGTTCCTTTCTGTTATGAGCCTCACCTGCATATGTGCCTACAGGTTGTCTTTTAGGCTAGCATAAGCCTACATTTCGGTATAGTTTTGTTGAAATGCATGAAGCTCTGATCAAAACTGGCTGAATTTTTTCTTTAATTTGCAGCTATGTAACTATTTGTGGCAAAGCTTATTGGATGCAGCATCATTATAGTTGGTAAAGCTTTATTTTTTTTCTTTCAGTACATCATAGTTTTAATTATGCATTTCCTGTTTTCTCTGAATCTTAAATATGTAATAGGAAGAAATCTTAGGGCTCATAATAATGGGCATTTGAAAAGAACTTGTATGGGATTTTTCTGTATTACTACTAGACTCTGCTTGAGGCGACGCATTTATTCCCAGAAGTCAGATGTGAGTGGAAAGGATCGGAGTATGAACAACGGGATGAGGATATTAGAGTGACCACTTATCTTGAAAGTCCTTGAACAGTGAGAGCGCTGACTTCTTTATTGCCCATTTATATCTTTCTCTTAGCTAAGGTGGATCTTGTTCAATTGGCAGTTAAACAAATGTTTGCAGTGTCATAGTGAACACTCTGAATGCCTCTATGGTTGCTATTTTCATTACTGCCAGCATTAGACATCATTCTTTTAGAATTCATGCCAAGAATAAATGTCCCAACTAGTTCCTTGTTACGCTTAGGGGAGGAATGGTCTCCTGTGGTGATGAAAAGGAGTTGTTCGATGAGGGAGAGATATGGTAGGAATGGAACTATGTGATATGGCTCTACAAATTCTATTCAGACATAGGCTAATGAGATACGTGTTTAATTTTGGGGGGGTAGAAGTTATTTTAAAGTTACTGTTCTTTAAAAAAACACTGCTTTTGGGAATCTTGTCGAAGCTGAGTACCACTCTTTGTGCTCTATTCTCCATCACGCGTTCTTCCTAGAATATGCATCTGTTTTAACTGTATATAAGATAACTAAATTAGGAAGTTGTAATACTTATCAAGACACCTTAAGTCTTACTGTTAATTCTCGTGTTCCTGGGCTAAGAACTCGCATGTACTGAAAAGATAAGTTTCTTTAATTGATGGAAAACTTTGAGTAACTTGAACTGAGTTTATCTTGTTATACGAAGTAATTACCAGCCTTTCCATTAGAATGTGTTGAGAGAACCTGGTTCTACCATGCGTTCGTCTGGGCGGATCAGATTCCCTGATGATAGCTCGGGAACTTCTGACTTGTGAACAAGCAGTTCTTCTCAGTCAAGAAAATAAACTTTTTTTTAAAAAAAAATAGAAGAAAAAAAAAAAAAAGGTGGTAGAGAAACAAAGCAAGCCTTGATTCTGCAGTCAGATCCTGATGGCAGATCCTGTTAACTGAGTGGCCTTCTGTGAGGGTATAAAGGTCTATTCATGTAGATAGCATTGAAGGTTTGTGGCCATTACTTGGAGGCAAATATCAGAGGGAGAAAAATGAGGCGAATGTGTGCCTGCCTAGGAAAAAGCGACTTCCTTAGCACCTACAAAAAAAGTCGATGATTCCTGTAGGAAACTGGTAGCTGTTGAGACTCTGAACTAGCAATCTGCTGTCTGATGTGTGGATTGTTACATTCCCAACTTTCTGGCCTTGTTTCTGTTCACTGAAATGGATTGTGGAATAAGATGACTGAAATTAAATAAATTTTGGTACTATACATTCCATATCCTCCACTTCATCTTTTAGCATCTACTTTGTTTCTCAGCTGCTGTACCTTTTATTTTCTGTAGTCAGCTTCCTGAGGTCAAACTAATATTTGATCATTTGTTTTCTTGCTCCTGCCAACTTTTTATTTTGTTCTTACCTCTGTTCCTCTATTCCTATTTCTGGAAATTGAGTGGGAGACTCGTTGCCTTAGTTACAGTGACTAACCGTTTCAAAGTTATTTATAATGTTGTGTTTAAATAACCTGTATCATAATACGAATCATAAAACATTTCACATCAATAAAAAAATAAACAAAACAGTCCATCACTAAGTGCTGGGAGCATGCTTACAGTGCTGATTCTTGGGGGGTTTGTTTTCTTTTGTTGTTGAGGGTGGAGGACAAGTTCTAATCTGGCATTTGAAGATGAATCTGAAATAAAGTGTCTTGGTGCTATCCTTTGTGCAAATGAGGATAGAATCTTAAATATTTAACTCTGAAATATCAGGGAATGTTACTCTTCCTCTCCTTTGTAATGACACTAGCACTCTTGCCAAAGGGGTAGGAATATACCAGTTTAACCATGTTAATTCAGTTGTGATTGCTCAGGTGCTGATGAATTATACAGCACTGACCCATTTCAGCTAGAAAAAAACTAGAGCTAATGCAAGAGTGGTGGGATGGGTAGTTGGGAGGGAAAAGGAGATGAGGCTTGTAGCCAGCTGGGTGGGTGCAGAGAGTTAAAGAAGAAGCACCAGCAGTGAATGCAAATGAAAGAGGGGCAAAATAGTTGGTCTGTAGCATCCTTGTAGATGGAGGAACTACTTGTTAGCTGAAGCACCTAATGAGTTCTCTACTATAATAAGATGCTCTTTGCTGTGAGTTGAGTATAATCTTAGACTTTCATTGATTATTTCTACAGTAATGTATGTGAATTGAGTGAACAATACAGTGTAAGTAGACTGTTGTTTACATGACTAAAGCCTGGCTATTCAGAGCAGCCTGAAAAATATTTATTTTTCTCACTAAATT
This sequence comes from Gorsachius magnificus, assembly GCA_034008185.1. Lineage (NCBI taxonomy): Eukaryota > Metazoa > Chordata > Aves > Pelecaniformes > Ardeidae > Gorsachius > Gorsachius magnificus. Next base: position 120,364,974 of record CM067082.1, read on the forward strand.
ACTGAAGCTGTATTTGAATTTGAGAGATGTAAAGCAAAGGTCTGCCTATTCTAACACAGGGGGTTTGCGTAAAACAAGGAAGAACCAAACCGCTTCACTTAAGCTTATGTTGTTAGACTTCAGAACTATGTTTACGGGGGGGGGAGAGAGCTTTCCTGCCCCAGAGTAGGAAAGAATGCCTCTTAGTTGTAAACTGACTCATATTAGAACTTCATGAGTGTTCAGGTTTTGTGCATAACATTGCCTGTTTGCATGGGTCAGTCTGTTTCTGACTGTGTCCTGAACTGTTGTGAAGCCATCCCAAATGTTTCATGTTTCCATAGAGTTAAACAATGCACTGTCGCTTAATGGCCTTCCTAATTCCATTTGATGAGCATTTGTGTATAAATTATTCCTGGTCATTCTGCAGTCGTGCAATCATACTTGAGGTTCACTCTCACTTTGTGCTGAAATCCTGTACTTCACTTCCATCTGGTGCAGAGAAGAAAGCATCTGGATTTTTTTTTTGACTTCAGCAAAATGAAGATAGAACAGTACCTTAATGAAGGAAGAGAAGGGGGCACAAGCATGGATTCCCATCAGCATGACACAATGGGAATGAAACCGCAGCAGTTAAAGCATTGAGGCCCAAATGAGCCTTTTTAGAGCTTACAGAATTTGTAGCAATCAAGAAGAATTCAGTGTTTTGTTTCAAGATCTTGCTGTTTGTCCTCTACATTTTGATAGCTCCATCTGTACTGGTACCTCCGACACAGAGGAAACTGAACCTTCCATTCAGGCACCTGGTCATCCAGCACAGGCAGCACAGGAGACCAAGGATCTACCTAGCTCATAGTTGAAGGACCTACTTGAGTCATAGACAGCTGAACTGGGGGGGGAAAAAACCCACTTTCAGGAAGTTCTGTACTTATTTATATACTAGCATAATCTGTAACTAATGCATAATGTAGTCATTTAAATGCATTGTTGCGGACTCAGTTTTGTATAATGTTAGGGATAATTGGTATTCTGTCCTTCACTGTCCCATCCTCAGGTCATCTGCATCTTCTGTCCATTGCTCGTGACTGTGGGCAGTTAGTCTATGCAAAGTCTTTTCATCCTGAGCACTTGATGTCTCTTTCCTGCCTCTGATCTCTGTGTGGTGTCTGTTGCTTTTTCCTCTACCTTTGCTAACACTTCATTCTCTCACCAGTGTCACCCCACAAAGTATTGTTGGTAGGTTAAAATAAAGGAAAACGATCCCATGAAACAAGCAGATGAAGAAAACCAAAATGCTAACATTATTTTTCTTATTACATTATTACTCATTGTTTTGAATTAGCAAAATGTCCCAAGTCTTGGTACAAGGACACTTCAGAAATAGCATGTTAATGGGAGTCCTTACCCCTCGCCTCTGTTCCTTTGTAACTGCAGAGCTTTGTTCAGTTCTTGCTATGTTTGCTAAAACATGAGGATCGATGGAAAAAGGTCTTATGCTTAATATTGTGTTGCTGTGCAGTCTCTTTCCCAAATTAGAACCTTGTATTGGTACTGCCAGATAGCTTTCATTTCCTTTGCTCCTGTCTCAGTTCCAGGAGCAGTATTTGGCTTTACAGCTCTACTGTATCTGTCGCTTTTTAAATAGTGTTCTTTCATTCTTGGGGCTATTTTTCAGTATTGAGGAGGACTTGTAGGAGAACACTTTCTCTTCTCACTTCTCTGTCACCTGCAAGGTTGCAGATGCCATTGCTGTCCTGCGTCATTCCTGATCCTATAGTAACCACCCAGCTCATTATTTATTTCTTCCACTCCTACCCCATGGTGTTAGGTTTTGTGTTTCTTTCCATCCACAAGCACAGAGCCATTTAAAGATTATTATCCGAGACTAGTTAGATGACAGATTGAGAAGTCTATTAAAGCAGAACTTTTCAAGTGAAGAATAAGTAACATCTTGTGTCTTGTCTGTAGACATTTGTCTATTCTTTTTACCGTAAGTTTAACAAGTTACAATTACTGCAGTCGAGGATGTAAATAGTCAATTTAATCTACTCCAGAAGAAATGCAGCTCAAGAGACGAGAATGTCTTCATAATGAGATATAGTAAGGCAAAGAAGGGATTTGTAAAGCACTAGAGTGAGAACAAGAAGGACAAAAGTGGGTAGGATATCACAGACTGTCAGTAACAGCGATCAGCGAAGCTCTTCTGATGAACTTCAGAGCTTCGTGGTCAAGGATCATCCAAAAACCAACAGGTATCCAGCTACCCTGTGGAGCTCCATTTGCAGAGACTTCAACACATTGGTTCTTTTTCTACCTGCTGCACCTTTCTACAGCACAGGAAGGAGACTCTCTCAGCATCTGTAGTCTTGAACTAACACTGTGAATAATATAAGGAAGAGTGCTTTCTACTGTTTTTCTACACCCAGAGGCCCAAAAATGGGTTTTGAGTCAAGTATATAAAATTTGTTGTCTTGGAAAGGCAAATACAGCTGCACGCAGTCACATCTTTTATTTTTGAAAGGGATTTGACTTTGCATATTGTGATTTAGCTTTTTTTTTTAAGCCTCACAACATTTAACAAGCCATAATTACTTAAAAAGAAAAAAGTGACGGTTTTCATAGTTTGCATTTGAACAGATTAGTTGTGAGTCTTCCTCACCTGATGGTTGATAAAATTTCTGCAATGCTCTGCATAGGTCTTTAAAACTGCCTTAGTAATTGTTAAAGTGTTAAATTGGTTGCATACATTAATAAAGAATAACTACTAGTATCAAGTAGAAGTATCATGGTTCGTGACTCTGTGCCCACGAGAAGTAGGAGAATTTTGCAGAAAAATTAGCATGATTGTTAAAAAGCTGTTGATCACATCTTTGCATTTCAACCTAAGTTTCATCTGGAAGGCTCTCTTTTGCTGTTGCAATGACTGTAGAAAATACCATAGGCATTTAGGTTATCGCACTGGTTTCCTGTCTCAACATCTAACCCCTTACATGGGGGAGCTGTGAGATACATTTCCTTCTATAAAGTTCTTCACTGGAACTTACATAAGCCAAAGAAATAGTATCTGTTCGAATGACAGGAGGAACAGCGATGCCAGTGGTGTCAGTGGAGACTGTCAGAGGAGAAGTTCAGCTCCCCTTCCCTGGAAGCTTGCCATGCCGGTATTAGCAGTGCTCTCCTCCCTGCCGGTTGGAGGTGTTGCCAAGTCATTTTGGAACTGTCGTTCTGGAGTAAGTTCTTCAGAAAATTGGCTCTTTGCCTCCTGAATGACCGCAAGCAGCAATAAATCTTCTAGGCCTGAAGCTTGGCCTTGTGGCAGCAGTCGGCCACAGTTAACTGAACCCAAAGTCAGAATGAGCGTGCCTGCAGAAATGATCTCAGAAATATCTGCTGGAGTTCAGCCTTCTACGCTGTGGGAGCCCTCATTGCTTCTTCTGAAACACAAGTTTTAAACACGTTCACAAAAGCCCCCTTTTTTTGTTTAATAAATCATGATTACAGTGCCCGTTAGTGCTTCCCATATGTTGCCTGACATTTTTGAGAAAAGTGACTTGTAAAAGTAGGATGGACAACTGAAGAAAAGAGGAGGAATTCTTGGAACGGTGTAATTTGACCTCAAGATTTCATGAGCTGGCGTTGTGTGGAGCGCGGTGACGTGTAGCGTGGCTGTGAAGCGATGCATCAGCACAGGACGCCTGTTCAGAATGCCGGGTTCTTACTCTGCGTAGCGTATGGCGTGCCTGCAGAAGCGCAGTGGCAACCGCCTTGGTGTATGTTTGCACTGTCTTCTTTCTGCACTAGATAAGAAACAATGAAAATGACCTGTAAGGAGCAAGGTTCAGAACAGGCAGCAGCATGAGGGTATGTTTTTCTTGTTACTCTGCTCTTCTTCTAAGAGGTTGATTAACAGCCAAAACTGTGCTAATTATGCGACTTGGAAATTATCTACCACAGTGAAGGCCAGCGTTTTCAGCAGACAGATAGGAGAAGGAAATACAGATACAAGAACTACTGAGTGCTAATGTATTTCTGGTGTAGGGTAGGACCGTGTGTATGGAGAAATGGAGTACGTTGGCTAAATGAACCCTGATCTTTAAAGTCATGTGGTGTAGGTAGATTTTCACAAAAGGCTAGGAGTTTCCTAATTTTAGGATGGAGTTTAACAAGAGGCTGCTTCTTGGGTTGTTTTTTTTCATTTGCAAAGTTTCTAACAATAGTGATTGAAACTCACTGGCTTCTAATCTTCTGCCTGAGGCCATGGTTTGGTATTTGGTTGCAGCTGAGCTTAAGCAGTCGCTCATTCTTTTCTGCAGAGTGGTGAAAAGGGTGGGGTGAGACATTATTTGGGTTAGCATATGACACTGAAGTTGTTCCTTGAAAGTTTTCCTAAGTAGAAATTAGAAAGGAGCATTTTGGCTTAGATAAACTTACTCTAATGTCTTCCTTTGTGACACAAGTCCTGTAATCATAGAAGAGGAGGTGTCTGCTGTGAGTGCCCTTTGGTTTGGGGGCTGGGAGGTGAGTGGAGGAACTTGAGCGTGGTCTGCCTTGGATCCTTCTCTCTGGGAAAGTAACTTTGAAGTTGTTGGTCTTGGAACATCTTAGAATGTGTTTTGAAACTTAGCAACATGCTTGATTTTCTCGTCTGGTTCCTGAATGGTTTTGGGTTTGAGTGTGGTTGTGAATTCCTCTTCAATTGTGGGAGAACCTAGGGTCTTAGGGACGTCAGCTTCTATATCTAACGTGCCATGTTGACTTACACTGGCTATGAAAACACTGAAACAAGAAAAGTACTTCTGTAACATGCTTGTTTACCACGTGTGCTGCCTTTCAGGACCCTCGGCTTTCTCCCATCTCCTATAGGACAACTGCGTACCAGTTTTCTTGCAGCATTTCTTAGGGTTCCCCCCCGCCTTAGGCTGATCACATGCACTGCTACTCATGGGTTTACAACCAGCGCTCTGAAAATGGCATCAAAAAGACTTTCTCTTGCCTTCCATCTCTTCTCAGGAGATTACAGTGAAAGTATAAGATCATGTTCAGGTAGTCCAGTTACCCAAAAACTGTACGCCAAAAGTAGTCTGGACTTGCTGCAGCCTTTTCCCTCGTAGAAACATGTATGGACAGAAAGCCCTTCAGCTTCTTAACTCCCTTGTATGCTTCTGTGTGTGCAGCTCTAATTCTTGGACACCATCCAGTGACTGCTTGGAGTCATGCCTGTTGTGACTGGTGATCCCTCTATCGCCCTGCGCAGAGATATGTGCTTGAGGTAGGGAAATAGCTAGTAAGAAAACATACTCGTAGAAAAATTAGTAAGTTGGAATAAACCAAAACAGTAGTTGGTCACTTTCCTACAAATAGTAATTAATGAAGCATGCCAGTCTAAGAATAAATTTAACTCTTCTGTAACGGAAGAAAGTTTTTTCATTTCAGCTCTACAGGAGATTGAAAATGAAATAGTTAGACTTTTTGGTTTATGTTCCACATATCACCTAGTGTTGTTGTATGGATTCCACAACATAAGTGGGTTGGTTGTGCATATATTTTTATCAGCAGCTAGAAAAGATAGCATTTTGAATTGCCATTAATGCAAACCTTATCAAGATAGACTATTCCTCACTTCGTTCTGTTTCCCAGTTTGATCCTGCTGCAAAGCTGTTTAATTCAGTGGGTTATGGATGAAGCTATTCATGCATTTGACTCTGGTTTAATTTTCTGGAATAAACAATGGTAAAACTACAAAGCTTCGTTTAAAAAAAAAAAAAAATTGGGCATGTCTTTTGACTGTAAGAATGCACTGGGAATAATTACCTTGGAAAATAAGGGTATAATAAAATTGCACTTAATAGTCTCCACACAAATAGTTGTCTATATATCACCTGTATGCTTGTTACGAGATATCTTTGTTATAAGTATTTTGAACTGAAAAGCAAAGAATATGGAAGATTTAAGTCGGGGCCATTAGACCTTATAATTTTTATTTTTATTTTATTTTTAGAAGCAAGCAGGGAAGACTCAGTGAAGGTCAGATTACAGCTTCAGTTTCATGCTTGTTCTTGTTCATCAGGACCATTTTAAATATTTTTTATATTTGCCTAAAAATCTTAAGCAGGCATTCGGGGACTGCTTCATGAGTAGGCCAGCTGTGTCTGCTGTGGGCCCTAGAGTAGGTGGCTGGAGGATGGTATCAGTGCTGCCTCTAGTAGGTGTCAGAATCCACATGGGTGACATGAAAGACTGGGATGGGGAGAAAAAACCCAGACCGTCAAAAATATAATACCTAAGTATTTTGCAAAGTTTTAATAAGAAAAGTAGCTGATATTTAAGAAGGCTTACCTAAGTCATTTAAGACACTCAAGATGCAGCTGGACCATCTTGTTTAGACTCTGCTCTTGTCTAGAAAGGTTGGACCAGATGATCCTTGAGGTCCCTTCCAACCTGGTATTCTATGCTTCTGTGAAGTGTCTGATTCTAGATTTTCTTTGTAAGAGGAGGGAATATAAGAGGATAACAGAATCTTATTTGCTATGCTGAAATAAATGAAAGTTGTTAAAAGTATGCAGAGTTTTGAGATCACCTGTATTATGTGTCTGATAGGGCTTAAAAACCAGGTTCAATGTTGTGAATTACATGACATTAATGGTAATTTTTTTTGCTATTCTGTACTTAATGTTCCCTATCTTATAAGAGATACGGAGTACTTTCTGTTGTGCTTTTTGTATTATGTTGTACGAAGGTTCTCAGTGATAAGACCAGGCAAAAGGTTAATGTATTTTCAGTGTGGTTTATTGGCGTGGAGTGTGGGAACTTTGCGGGAATGTTTAGCTTGAGGATGTAAAGAACAGGACAGGGAAATTTCTAATTTAAAAATTATATTAGGAAAATACAGGAATATAACTGCTTAAGATCTAAGTATAGCATCTACTTGCATTCAAAGATTTGAAAGAAAAAATGCTTTAGTAGTATGTATTTGTTGCCAAAGGATTGAGTTCGAATTGCTTTGCAGACGGAAATCATGAGCTAAGCACTTGGAATGAGTTTGTAAAAGTTCACTGAAAATGACGTTAGACAACAGTAGCCTCTTCTGGAGAAATGGCATTTTCTTGACAATTACTCCTCTTGGTTTGTTCAGTGTTGAAAACCAGAAGAAGCTGGGGAAAAGAAAAGCTTCTCTTATGAAGTCTGACAGAATTGTACTAATCCTAAAATTTTGATGGACTTTGTGACCAACCCCAAGTGATTGATTCAGCTCAATAACTGTCCGTGGTATTTCCTTCACACGACCACTGTTTAACTTGAGACATTTTTGGAAGCTTTTTAATTATGGCACATGTAATTAAAACAACTTAAAATATCTTTTTATTTTCTGTTTTGATTAAATGCCCTGATAAAATCATAAATGAAAAAGCATAGCAAAAGTAATAAAAGTGAAATAATTAACGTGTCATAAAGGTTATCACATGCTATTTAAATGCATCCAAAAAGCAAAAATACAAACCAAGATAATTCACTTTGATTCAATGGGACCTGCCCTTCATCTAAACACAGGTAGAAATTAGTTGAAAAAGTGCTAGTAAAGCAATCAGCTGTCTGTTCTGAGGAGTATGCCAGGAGAGGCGGTGTATTCTTCACAAGTATTTAGTGGTACCTTGCTTGTCCCCTCCCTGTGGAGGGATTTAAGCAGTCTAGGACTGAGGGCAGAGAAATTGCTGAAGAGATGTGGTATGTTCCCTGGAATATTCATCTTACAGGGTGGTGGTTCTGCCTCTGATTTTGGTTGTTTTCAGTCACACCCTGTTTAGCGCACATTGCTTTTTAGTTCCGTGTTCAGAAGGTCATCTTCTCCCAACCTTTTCCCATCTGACCCCTATCCTCCTCACCCCTGAATAAGTAAAAAATGTTAAATTTTTATGTGGTGCAATTCTCCCAGGGTTTCTGTCTGTCAAGGAAAAATCTGTCTCATTTTACTTATTTTTAAGAGCACTGCACCTAGGTATTTGGCGGTAACAGAATACACTTCGGAAGTGAATTCAGTTTAGTCAATGTAAGGCCACTTCAACTATACATGAGCAAGGTCTTGGTTTGGTTTAAGTTATCTGCTTTAGATTGATGGCATTACTTAGTTGGGACTAATTTTCCCAGGAATGTCTGTGTCTACTGTGCAGGTGACCTTAGCTGTAACAGGTAACCTGTCTTTTTCACACCCCTTTCAGTATTCCATTGTCTGTGAAATGTAATAATATTTTTTAAAATAATTTTTTACTCCTTATTTGGCCTTGCAAAAATCCTTTCCCCCCCCCCCTCATAACCACATCCTGCTGAACTTAAAAATTGTGCTCTTAGCACAGTAGTCCTCTGACCAGGTAGAGAAGATGACCAGCTCCTGACAGTCAGAGGCACCCAACTTTCCTCCCTTTGCAGGCTGTATTGTTGTAGTGGAATCAGCTATGGCACTTGTGTGTGTTGGGTAGCAATGCCAATTTTCCTCTTGCGTTCGTGTGGCAGTGACAGTCATGACTTAAACTTTAAGCAATTGGCAGGGTGCAGGTAAAGGAGATGTTTGGCTCTTGGGCTGTGCATCCTGTCCAAGCAATTGGGTTCTTCCCTGGAGGAAGAAAGTCCTGAAGTGTGTGGAAGTATCCTCTGCATTTCCCCTGGAACCACACTGAACTGGAAAATGCAAATCATGCATTTTGCTCGGATATCTGACCTCTCGGTGCCTGATTTGGGTCTCTTGTAAGGTGAGGTGCTGCTACCTTCATATGTTGAAAATGTGCCTCTGAGGCTGCTGGCCAGTTCTTTTTTAGAGCTTGCATTTGGGGGAAATAAAAGCTATAGATCTTTGAGCTGTGTCAAAAGCTTATATGGATACAGTTAACCCCTCTGTTCCAGGTGAAAGAGTTGATTCTGACTCTTCTCCACCTCAAAGCCATGTTTCTGTCCTGTACCAATAGCCTCAAGGCTGGTAAAACAAGGAAAAAGCATGTGCATTTGCAGTGCTGGAAATGTTTATATGAAATTGCAGACCCTTAAGTCTGTTCAAAGAAGTGCTTATTCTATGTGTTTTGTTGTGCTTTTCTGCCTCTCTTTTAAATGGTCTTTTGAAGATATAGTCAATACGATTAAGATGACAACTGCTGCTTGGGTTGCTGGCCCTGGTAGTAGAGAAATGACCACATGCACTGTTATTCTATATGTGTTACAGCACTTTCTTATTAAAGATACAGTGAGGCATTTTGGATGCGCTTCTGTTTTTGCTTTCAAAAATTACTCTACAAATATTCTTTTAAATTTTTTTTTTTTTCCTTTCGGAGTGGTGGAAACAACTCCAAGGAGGTTTTTCCCTATGGTGATTTGTTCCTGTTAATGGGTGAGCTGAATGTTTCCAGGAGGCATTCTTTTTATGTCTATCACTTAATTTCATTTTGCAAATGCGTATTTTTTTTGTTTGAAAGAGGATTTATATTTTATCATTCTTTCTGACAGATGTGTAGGTTCGCGGTGTTTTCTAAAATGCTCCTAACCCTCCTTCCTGTTTTTCCCACCCTCATATTAACATTGACTGGAAATGTTAAAATCAAACACGTGGAGATTAAATTGTGATGCTTAAGCCCCATGAATTAAAAAGCCAAATTCTTAAAGGTGATGTGCTGGTACAAGATTATTTCAGCAGCTGCCACTCTGCTGTCCTACAAATACTACCGATCAAGTCTAATCTTTGCTCCTTGGCAGATACCTAAAGTATGTGATACTTTCCTCCCTCTACCCAATACCAATTTTTAACTGTTGTTTTCCCCTGGATGTTCAAAAATATGTGACAGCTATGTACCAGAAAGCCTCTGTTCCATAGTAATATGAGGGGGTTTAACTCTTCAGTTCTCTTGTGTTTCAAGCACTGAGGTTTCTGTGAAGGCAAACTGTAGCATTTGAGAGGTAATCTACCATGGGCAAAAGTGGACTTAAATAGCTCTGAACCTGTGTGGTGGTCTTTGATTTTTAACGTGCATGAACATCACTTCTTGAATTGTCATGTCGTCTTTGAATGTGACAAGCATCTGTTCAGATTTGAAAGCATTACTCTTTTCTGGTCTTATTCAAGTACAGTGTTTTTGAAAAGTAGCTGTAGGTTCTAAAAAAGCTGTCTTGGTTGTGAACTTTCTTGATGGGTTGATTTATATATGAACCGCTGTGACTCATAGCACGCTACCTTATTTTTATCCAGATAATTACCTTGCTAAAAGATGTGCAAAACAGTATTTAAAGATTTGTTCCCTCAGCTTAAGGAGCAATGCTTTTGTCTACCTTTTTATCTGTCCTCTTAATGCCAGATCAGAATTAATCTTCTGCTTGCTTTGCTTTCTCCCCAAATTTTTAAATTGAAATTCTTTCTGAAGTGCTTCACAAAAAGAACTGTAAAAGCAAGATTGAGGACCGTAAAAATGGTATCTGAGCTGCAGTGGTTTGGTTTGTTTTCTTTTTTTAAAGCTGTGTCAATCCCAGTATATCATAAGAAATTTTAAAATTGATACAGCTTTTTGTATATGCAGTTATTGTGTGAAGAGATACCTGTGCACATGCTGAAAAGTCACATAGGTAAAGGTTTCTGGAATCTTTAGGGGATCTTAGTCCTCTTCTGCCTTGATCATTTTTCATTTTTAATAGTGGCGTGAACATCACAGGATCAGCATGTGTTTTCACTTATGTCATTTGGGATTCTTCATAGATTCAAGATTCTCCAGGCTTGAGGACTCATTATTTCACCTCTTGCTTTATGCTAGGGAGCTGTTCAAGCTCAAAGCTTTTTTCTGAACAGCAAATCATTTAAGTAGGATTCAACAGCAGGAATGCTCTTAAATCTATTTTTTGAATTTACTTTTATTTAAAAAGGGTGTCATACTTCTGCTATGGTCTCTGACAGTTCTGCTGATTCATAATGAAACAGCTTGAGTTACTGCTTCATTTGCCTGTGAAGCTCCTCCGAGTGGTAGTCCTTGGTAAATAGGTAGTCACTGAGGAAATGATACGGCATAGCATCCTCCTACTCCCTCATGTCCTCTCCTCTCCCCAGATCAACTCATCTCACAGCTGGACATATATATTAATGGTATTAGTTTTATGTTAGTGTACCTGCTTGTGAACTGTGATTACTGGGGGCAGACATCCTCGTGAATGTCTCCTGCTGCAAAACCTGCTGGGAATTGTAAATGCCATTAATGTAACCTACAGAACACACTGAAATAACATGACTGATTTTAACCAACAAAAAAGAGGATCAAGTAAATCAGCAAAAGTGGCTCTGATTTTTTTTTTTTTTTTTTTTGTTAAGATAGTGAACAATATTATCTTTCAGTTACGTGAAGGCATGAAAACTAGAAGGAGAAAGTGAGCTACGATTTTAAATAAATTGTACATTTAATGCTCCTCAAAGCTTGATATAAATATAAACAAATTATCACAAGGATTTTGGAACAGCAGATGGATGTCTCTTCTCCCCCTTCCAGCCCCCGAGATATCCAGGAATATCTTTGGGAGAACTTGGTGTCTTTCCTGTAAATATTCTAGCTTAAATGTAACCATCATCAATAAGCTGTGTGTTTGTGTAACACTGAAACGGTCTTTAGCATCATTTAGTACTACAAATGCTCATTTGATGTAGAAGACGGAGCGTTAGGCGGCAGATATGTTGACTGCATAGCCTGAGATCCAAAGTAAAGCTTGGTTTTGTATTTTAAAATACATTGCTTTTATTACAACAAACATAATGCTGGTAAGTTCAGCGTTCCACATACTTTTAAGTTTCCAGGACTTTTTAAAAGAAAAACAAAGCAAGCTGAACTTTGCACATTTTTTTTTTCCTGTATTAGTAATTTGTTTCATGATAAGCCTTTACACCTTGGTTATGACTCCCATGAATTCGGGTCCTCCACCCATGCAGCTGCGTTGGGAGTAGCAGCCTTCTGTGGAACGTTGCTCCAGATGCCGGCTTTGTCCGCCCGTGCTCGGATACTGCCACAAGTCATCTTTCTGGATGAGACTTCTGCCCCCTTTGCTGGGATTAGTCTCACACAGCACTTCGCGAGGTCCTTGTTGTTTCTTCCAACGCGGTTGTTGCTTTTACTCTGCTCAGCACAACTTGGTTTAGAAGGCTGCTTGCCAGTGTTGTTTCTGTTGGTTGGGTTTTTCTCCTTTGTCAATGCATTTTGTCTTGTCTTTGTAACAAATGGTTATCTTAAATAGCTTCTCTCTGAATTATTGATGTTCCGGAATGACTTCTTGCTCCAATGTATTTACTTTATGCTTTGATTGTCGCTTGCATTATTCTGAGAGATAAATATATTCATACGAAATACAGCATTAATCAGCCTGTCTTTATGCGTGAGTCTAGAGGTATCTCTGTAGTACTGCAGATTACTGGGTAGAATTCTACAAATAATTATAAATTCAGAGATTAAGGCATTCGGTATCTGTTACTGTCGGTAGTTCTTATTTTAACTGGTAAGTCTTCCTCTACTCCCCAACTTAACTGCTTCCATAACATTAAGAGCAGAGCGTCATCTTGCTTTGTGTTCTCCCTGCTATCTTGCCAGACTGTCCTTTGAATGTGAGTACAGATGGTATGACTCATTTACACTTGTCCTAAGCAGGCGAGGTACTTAACACCAAGTATGTGCCTCCAGCTTTTGGTTCCTGTGAAAAAGATAGTGTTTCCCTCCCCCCACCTCAACTAGAATTATTTTTGCTGTAATTCAATCAGATTTTAGTTGACCTTCCTTTTGAAACTGGGCATGCAGTTGGGTTTTTTTTAGTTGTGTTTTGGTTTTCCCCCCCCCCCCCCGACTAAAAAGCAATTGACTTAATTGTCAAAAGATGCCAGATTTCTGCTGATTTTGCTGAGGCCACTTTTAAATAGGGAAAATGAAGATTACCTAAGAAAATTGCTCTACCAGTTGGATCTAGAAAGTACCCTGTGGTACTGTAACCCTACCGTACTACTTCTTCAGTACCTCTGAAATATAGGTAGCTATTTTTTCCTAGTATATTAGGAAGCTAATGTATTCTGCATCCTGGGACATGAGTAAATCAGCAAGCATTTTCCCTTCTCAAACAGGCTGAGCCTAATAGAGCTTTAGGGTTGACTAGATTGACTAGACCTTATCCAGTAGGTCTTGGATATGCTGAAAAACGGCTTCTGTTCCCTCCTCAGCAGCAGGAATAGAAAAGTAGGCTTATGAAGTTGTGTGTTTGGGTTGGGGGAGGGAGGGTGCTGTTTTCTTTTTTAATGGGATCGTTCCTCCCTCTTTTCTCCACGCCTCAGATGACGATCTGCCTTTACAGGTAATGCTGAGGAGCGTGCAGTGGGTTGAAGTCAGACTTGGCGCTGAAGAGCAGCAAAGGGGAAGCGAGAGCATGGGATAAAGCGCGGGCTGCTGTGCAGTCAAGTGCCTTAGTTGTTCAGCTTGTCCCTTTTTACCTGGGTCAGACCCAAAATCAAGTTCCGTGTTGCGATACAGTATCCTTTTTTCCATTGGAAGGCAGTAAGTTTACTAAACAGAAGGATCAGAGGCACCTTTTTTCCTAACCTTTATTTAATATTACTAGTGTATGTGGGCAAAACTTGGAAGTTTTTTTTTACTGACCCATGGCCATGTCTGTCTATATATAAAAAAATTGTATAATAGCTCTGGTTTATTGAAAAACAGCTTTCTTTGTTTTCTTTCAGCTGTTTCCCGTACATGCTATTTATCAACAAAAATTTGGAGGACCAACCCTCCCTTAAGCCTGTGTAGGTGTTTGTAATCGCCCCAGAACTGCATGTCTGCTCTCACCTGGAAGCTGAACGCTTTTGTTTAAGGCTCTTACTCCCTCTGATGGCCAAGTGCTGTGCTTCTCTTACTTTCCATGTCTGCTTTCATCTCTTTTTCTTGGTCTCCATTTTATCTTTTTGCTGTTACGTTGGATTAGGCCAAGTTGTTTTGTGTGCATATGTGTCCCCCAGCGAAAGTGCAGTTTTAAGAAAGTTGATCAAACTGAAGGGCCGTACCAGACTGCATATATACTAGACAACAATAAGCTATTTGGTCAGGTAGGGGATAAGAAGGGAAAGCTTATCTTCTCTACTTGAATTTGTTTTATATTTTTAAATATCGCCGTCGCTCTTCTGTGACTCATGTATAGTGTTTTTCCTAATGTTTGGCTTAAAGTGATGATTCAGTCTCCCTGAAGCTTGAATAAGAATAGTTTGCTCTTGTAAACTTAAATTCTGTGCTCCAGAGGTCAAGTATTTGAATAACATCAACTTATGTATGGTACAAAAAAAAAAGTATTATAAAGACTTTATTAGTTGCTTTCGTGTGGAATCATTATTAACAAATGACTGTTTAAAATCTTGAAATGATACTAATCAAGATTTAATATCTAAAAAATAAATCTAAAAGAATCGTCATTGCAACTTGTGTGTTAATGATGTGATAGCACGTGGTAATTTTTTATTAGCCATAGGTAAGTTTGGCATGTAGAGTACCAATAGTACAAAATAAAGCTGTTATGTGGTTAGAGAAATAAAGCACAATAGTTTGCATGTCTTTGTATATGCCTATGTACAAGATCAGCTGGAGAAAAAGCATAGCTATCCTGTGTTACCCATGTGGTAAATGAGCCTTTGCTACAACATTAGTAAGAGGAGAAGGAGACCAGCAGATCTTTGTATGCTCCTTACATCTCCCTGCTGCTTCAGTAGTAGTAATTTCAAACGTTTCTTGGATGTGTTTGTTAAATTATTTAATCTGATACCTAACCTTTGCTTAATGTCAATTATTTAAATGGGTGGTGACTGTCAGTTCTGGTTCCTTGTCACTGACTATAGTAGCACTGTTAGGTATTTACTGCCTGTGGTGCTGCCTTTCATGCATGATACTGGCGACGGTTCCAGGTGGTGGAAGAGACTCTGGTAGAAGTTTAACTTCTTGCCATGAGTTTCTGATGTGTTGGTAGGCCTGTTCTGACAGCATGAAGAGAAGGTAAAATTCAAATCAATGGTACATCTGAGTAAGTGTCCCCTATTTAGTGTGTCTGAATGAACATTAGCACCGCTGGGACGTCAGGCTTCCAAGCATTGCTTCTGTTCGCTTGCCCATGCTTACGCCTGCTCGGGAATCCCGTTTAGCATGCATTGGGCAATTTCGGTGGAGGTAGGTGAACCTGTAAACGTCAGTGAGAAAGACTGAACTACCGCTCTCTTAATTTTGAGCCTTTAATGTCTACTTGAATGTGAAGTCAATAGTCTTAAAGATTTAGGTGCCCATCTTAAATTTGTGAAGTAACTAGAGCCTTTCCAGGAATTCTAGCACTTGTGTGAGAGATGTAAAGGAGGAATATGTGCCGCTAAGAAATTTTGTGGTCTTGCTCAAGCGGTTCTGTTCTCTTTGGTGTGCTGCCACCAAGTGACAAAACTTGATATTGCTGCTTTTTTTAAGAGTCATTTCCACCAATCGCGCTTTTTGTTTTCTTTCTTTCAAACTGAAAAAGCTAGAATATTACTTTGCAGTTTTTGTACATTCGCGTATAATATTCCAGATAATTATTCAGCGCAAAATGACTGCATAGACAGTCTGACTGAAATTTCTAGGATAGAAGAATCATCAAAACAAAGCTTTTCTTCATCGTTCTGCTGTTCAGTGTAGAGAGTCTAGATTTCTGTCAGTTACTGGATGTAATAATTTGAGAAAGTTCTAGGGTGGAATGGGGAATTTCTGATTCGAAACAATATACTGTAAGCACAAATCCAAACACAAAGCATAAAAATGCTCAATCAGAAAACAGTATTTGTCAGATTTGAAGTCCTGTTAGATGGTTCTTTTTGGGATATCTTTTGATGAACAATCGTATAAAAACAATCCGTTTATTAAACCAGTACTCTGATCGGTACGCAAAGTAATGTCTTATTTATTCAAAGAAGAGCCAGTCTTAAATGATTACTCACATCAGTGCATCCTCTCTGCAAATACATATCTTAAGCCCAGAAACTGTTTTCAGCACCAAAGAGAAAAGGTGTTTGAAGCGAGCCTGAACACGGGGAGCAGCTGGAAGCACGACATTGTAGCTACGAGCAGGCCAAGCGGCTAGCACACATGCTTTCTGGTCAGCTCTTCAACAAGCACGCACCTCCATGCGAGTCTGTTGAGGTGAGTTAACAGAGAAGCGCTCTATCTCCATCCCTTGCAGTCAGTGTTGCTGTTGAATCTGTGCCAGGACCATCTGCTTTAGGGTCTCTACTTGTTTGTGCTAATCTAAGCAAGAATGGATTGGTGAGGCGAAGGGTATCGACCTGGGTAAGGGGAGAGTGTTGCGTGAGGAGCGGGGGGTGGCCATGGGGTGCCGAGGGTGACCTCGCATCTGCGCAGCTCACACATCCGAGATACGCCGTCTGCTTTACCTTCTGCTGAGCACTCTGTGTGGTCAGGGGTGATGGAGGTGTGTGTGCAGAAATTACAGAAAAGATGATGTGTTGCCCCCTGGTTAATAGCTATTGCTTACGTTATATTATTTATCATCTGGTCCTTACACACCTAAGGTCTATAAAAATTGCCGAGCGGTGAACAAGAACATAAAGAAAGTAAGACTTTGGTTACAGCATTATTTGGGAATGTGATTAAAGGTTTGAATTGTAGATGAGACCACTGGCCAAGATGCGTCTGCACAGATTAGCAAAGCTACTTTATGTGCTGTTTAAAAAGATGGTAACTTCAAGCCCATGTTAAAAAAAGGTGGCCTCCCTTCATATCTCTCCCTTGGGAGTTTCCCAGCTGTCCTTTTGCACTAGTGTTCAGCTAATCTTACAGTAGGCCAGTTTGGGTGGAGTGAATTTGCAAAAAAAAAAACCCCACACTTTCAGCTTTCTGCCGCTTGGGCTCTCTAGGACAGTTTATGGGACAGTCCGGTAACCGCAGTGGGAGCACAAAGAAAATGCTGGGGACATGTAACTACAGTGGTAGTCCCGCTTTGTCCTTGGCTATACTGGGGCTGAATATGTCGTGTGCTACTCTGCCCAGTTTGGAAAGGTGACTGAGCATTGTTTTTTGACCTGAGTAATTAATTTATCACTAAGACTCATCTAAACAATGTTGTAATGGCACGGTTATTTTGGAAGATTCTGTACCTGCTTGCCAGAGCTATTACCTTTCGATTTGCCGTCATTCTATATGTCGTCTTATCTATGAAAGCTGAATCTCTTAAGGTTTGCTTTTTTTTCTCTTCCCCGCCGCCCCAGGTGGAAATGAGGCATCCATGAAGGCTAGGCTTTCTTCATAAACATCACAGATAAGAGGAGGAAGGAAAAATACTGATTCCTTCATTTTGGTCTGCAAAAAAAAAAAAAGTCCATCGGTAAAACCCGCTAGCAGTAAAGATTACAGCAACTAAATATATTGAAACTTCCAGAGATCTCTCCTCTGGCACGGGGAATCTCACCTGTTGCTGACTATACTTCCAGTTCTGTCCCAAGAAGTATTGGCATATTAGTATGCCAATTGTGCTTCTTATTTTGCGAATGAAAAACTTAATAACCCGTGGTGTGATTTTGTTTGCCTTGGTAAACAACAGCAACAGTTTTAACATAACTTAAAACCTTTACTTTTGAGGTGACAGTAGTAATTCCTGTAAAATATATCCAGCTTGTGATCTGTTGGGTTATATTTAATTCTAGTGAGAGAGGATTTAACTTCTGATTTTTTTTTTTAATGTAAATTAGGAATTAATTTTGCCTGTGGCCATTTCATCTCCTTTGTTAATCGTTCTCTCTCTCATGCTGCGTAAACACTACTACACCTAGTCACATGGCATTTTTCATATTAAGAGATTTCTGTATAACTTCGTTAAATGCTGAGTGGCATTTCTGTTTTGTGTTTCCTTGTTCTCCACATGTTCTTCAATTGCTTGTGTTATTTATTGAAATAACACAGTAAGTAAATTTGATGAAATCCAGCATGGGTTATATAAGTTTTCACTGGTCCCCCTTACAGAACTGATTTGTAAAGGAAGTATCTGAACTGTTTAGAGATCTTTGGCAACTGGAATCATGGATAGACTTCTTAATTGAAAAATACCTACTTTGTGTCCCTAATTCAGAAAGTAGTAGGGACATGTAATTAAGCAGTGTCTTTATTATGTTTAAGGTAAATGTGTCAAGGTTGCATGTTACCTTAATTCTGCCATTTTCTAGCTTGGTTTAACCCCAGTGTGCAGCTCAGCTTCTTGCTCACCCCCATAGTGGGGTGGGGGAGAGAATTGGAAGGGTAGAAAGGAGAAAACACGTGGGTTGAGATAAAGACAGTTCAATAGGTAAAGCAAAAGCCATGCAAGCAAAGCAAAATAAGGAATTTATTCACTATTTCCCACCGGCAGGCAGGTGTTCAGCCATCTCCAGGAGAGCAGGGCTCCATCACGTGTAATGGCTCCGTCACTCCGAACATTTTCCCCTTCTTCCTCCTTTCCCCAGCTTTTATCACTGAGCATGATGCCTTTATGGTCTGGGATATCCCTTTGGTCAGTGGGGTGCTGCCCCAGCTGTGTCCCCTCCAACTTCTTTTGTACCACCAGCTTACTTGCTGGTGGGGTGAGAAGCAGAAAAGGCCTTGACTCTGTGCAAGCACTGCTCAGCAATAACT
Organism: Gorsachius magnificus; assembly: GCA_034008185.1. NCBI lineage: Eukaryota > Metazoa > Chordata > Aves > Pelecaniformes > Ardeidae > Gorsachius > Gorsachius magnificus. The sequence goes on from CM067082.1 coordinate 120,383,615, forward strand.
AAAACATCCCTGTGTTATCAACGCTGTTCATCCAAATCATAGCCCCATACAAGCTACTATGAAGAGAATTAACTCTATCCCAGACAAAATCGGCACACTCAGTAACATGAACTAGTGTTGCATATGTGGTATTTCCATCTTGTGCATGTTTGGAAAAATGTAACTACATTAAGGAAGTATTTCGGCATGTAAATAAAACCAATGAACAAAAAAATGGAAAACTTGTCAGGAAGTGATGCCTGTAATTTTAACTTATAGCATGAAAACAAGCGAACTGTATGGCATCATGTGGGTTTTGGTGGCACACTTTTGTTGGCTGTATTTATTTTGATAGTTTCTGGATTTTATGAAGCCATGAGAAAAGTTGGTTTAGGCCCTGAATTGACACAGTGGGCGGCTGGTGGTAGAAGTCTTCAGGAGCACACAAGCAGACTTTTGTGACTACTTTAGTGCCTCATGTGTGGTTTAGCTTTGTAACTGAAGTTGCATAAACTCTGTTGTGTTTTGGGGTTTTTTTGCTTCTAACTCTGTTTTATATGTCCTAGTTTCAAGACTTAACATCACTGTTTCATTTGAAATGACAGGTTTTTTTGAGGGATGATTAGTTTTGGGGGTTTGTTGTCTTTTGCTTTATTTGAGGTCTGTTTTCTTGTTTAATCAGGGCAGTGACTCTTGAATGGGCTTTGCTTTCCAGTTTAGTCTCTAGTTCAGCTACTTCCTTTTTTCAGTCTAGCATGGGAAAATAGTTCAAGGCAGTTTGTTTGCACTTAAAAGTAGGTCTGAAATTACAGACAGAGAGCATTAGTGGCAAGTCCAAGGAGAGATCGTCCTATGCTAGTATGGTATCTACTGATTCTCTGAACAAAGTAGTCAGTGTTGACAAAAGTCTGTGGTAGAGTTCGCTTGCATAACTACTTTAGTGGTATAAATTCACTGTCCTTCCCCACTTGCATAGGTTTGGAAAATTTTTTAGTATAGGTCTCAGCTGAAGAACCAGCTTCTTGCTGTTGAGGAGTGCAAAACACTTCTGAGCAGCCTGGCAGTGCATGCCCCTGGCTGCTGGGATGCTTCTGGTGCCAAACCATGGATGGGCCTGGGCTGGACCCCTGGGGGCACTCGGGTTAGGGGTTGTTCAGCAAGACCCTTTAATTGCAGCACTTAACAGTGTCTTTAGTTGGTAGGTGTTGCTTGTGGACATTCCTGACTATATACCTGCAGCATTTGCAGCAAAATTGTAGAAACTGGCACTATTTGATTGAAGACCTCTTTTGCAAGACAAGTGTTCATATGGAGACTAATAGGATAGTTCTCCTTTTGTTTTGCCTGAATGCTTCTGTAGCTGCTATGATTTGTGCCGAGGTGTTTGGTTTCTGATAGCTGTCATATGGCTAGGATGATTATGTCTTTTTCAGGGTTTCAAGGTAAATTATATGCAGGATTTCATCTGAAGAGATAGCTGAACTCATGCTCAGCACCAGAAGAGAAACGGCACACAAAACTCCTCCAAGTCTTTTTTAGAACAACCTCCTCAAACTGTTCAGTTTGGGTACCTATTTATTATGGGCTGCGGCTGATATTTTCAAAAGGCTTCTCTATAAGGAATTCTTTGTTATAATTTTATCTGCTACCAACGAGGAGGTCTACCTTGCTGTTAAACCTTTTTTGCATCTGCTTGCCCCAGAAAGTTGCTGATTTTGGATATAAAGTTGGGCCTAGTAACGTAACGATTAAGCACCAGGATTTGCATTGGCACTGTAGGGGTTTTTTTGTCACACCCACACCCCCTGCACCCAGTAAACTTTAATTTTTACTGAGAAGCTGTGCAACTGCTTCTTACTGGTAAATCTCAAGGTAAACTGCTTATCAAGTCTAGATAAAATCTGTATTTATATATACTTGAATATAGGTGAAATTCCTAACATGCAGTTGAGTCAACTTCCCGGTGAAAGCTAGCTGGTGTGATCTGGGTTTTTTCTTCTTGAATCTAAACCATTTTGTTGATATTTAAACAAAAAAAAGAAAGATACTGACCTTAAACGAACAAAACAAACACCCCACAAAAACCCAAAACCAACAGAAGACCCCAAACCCAAAGATGCTTCGGTTTATTGATACAGAAATAGGCATCCCTCAGTTAGGAACATGCTGAGATTTGCCAGACTTCTGCCTGCTCCTGTCAGTCTGTGCAGTCAACTTTTGCATCCTAATTTGGTGTGAAATCCATTAGGGTCCTGCTTCGTTTTTACGATGCTTTGTACCTTTCTGAGGGGTATGCTTTAAGTTAATCCTCGCAGGGAGAAAGGTGGCTGTATTTTCGCTGTTTTGCAGTAGTAACACTGTCCATAGCGTCGTTGAAGTGCCCCAAAGAACTTGACTTTCTCTCATTTTCCCCAAGAAGTTCCATTGGTCTCTTTCCCTGTATAGTCAAGTGAATTTTGTACGTCTTCACTGATCCTGCTACATCTCCTTAGGTACATGTAATAATCAAGTGAGTTCTGTTCTGTACTGCTGGTACCAGCTCTGGTTTTACAGCACTGAAGAGCTGTGCAGCTTCTTTTAGTTCCTCGGTCTCATGTGCTTGGGATCCAGAGGCCAAGCTGGTTTGTGGTATAGATGTCTCCCATAATGTGGGAGCCCGTGTGAAGCTTCAGGGTGCAGACCTATCTTTTTTTGTTGTGGGTTTTTTTTTTTCCCCTTGCCTGAGCTGTCCTGGACAGGAATCAAACTGGAACAACTTAAGTGCAAATGGAAGTCTTAGGGGAAAATGTCTTGACTTCCAGGTGGTGTGGGGAGAAGTGTTTGTTTCCTCGCTCTATGCCTTAGGTCCTTCTTGGGGATGGAGTGGCCGTAAAGATAATGGTTAACACTGGTTTAGTCAGGAAACTGAAAATCATGGTTGCTGAAATACCATGTCTTGCTCTTACGCAAATACAAATGTGATGCACGTCCTTATTTAAAAATACAATGCTAGCTAAAATATTTCCAGAAACTGCACTTGCTGAAGCAGGAGCAATTAGGTTTTGTACACAACTTGCTAGTCCACTTTTTACAGGTTATGGGAATTGTTTATAGATGGAAATTGTTCTTTTGGGGTAAATTATTCAGAAGAATGGGTTGCCAGACAGCTACAAGCTAGCTGAAAACATTTGTAGTATACAGATAAGAGACTTTAACTCAAGGAAATTTGGGCTTATTTTGACAGCCCAGTAATAAAAAAAACCCTCCATAAATCCGTTATTTGTGTGTAATGAGTACCGGAATGATGCATGTTTCTTTGACCTTCCAAAATTTCATGTACTGGCTACAAAATAGTGTGGTGCTATAACTTGAATTGCTGTAAGCAAGCCTGAGTTGGACCAACGAAGATAAAATGTATTATTGCCTTTTTTTTTTTTTTTTTTTTTTTTTAAAAGCTAAACATTTATCTGTGGTTTTTAACTGATTCTGGCACCTCACACAGAAAACCTGAGTCTGAAGTTTGGCTGTGTTACAAAGCCGGGTGCTTGTGGCAGTTAGCATGGTGTGCCATTTCTGCAGATGTTGCTGGCATCTCTTTAATATATATGCGTGGGGCAAAGTAAGCTGTAGTTTTATGTGCATTACATCAGATTCTTTCTCAGGTGCATACTTCAAGATGACCTAATTTTAATCTTTTATAAACAAGAATAGGTGTGAGATTTCCCTTGTTGTTGACCAGATGGCAGTAGTCATGACTGAAAAATATACTCCTTTCACGATGAATGGAATTTACCAGCTGCTGCTTTTTGGCTGGGGTGGAAGGGAATGTGTTGGGGAAAATGTGCTGACTGGCAATTTGCTCATTCCATCTCTGTTAAAGCCAGGAGCCCTGTGGGTTAAGGAGTTGATGGGATGTTTCTCTGGGATGGAAAAGTGAATCTTTTTGTCCTTCTTGATTTGGTTTTAATGCTACAGGAATTCCACTTCAAAAGAAATGTAAAATAAGGCTTGTATTAAGTAAAGAGTAAATACTTGAGAATTTCTTCTTCCCTTCAGCATGGGAAATAGATGAGGCTTTTCTTTAACATTTGTTTTTAATAGTTTTAGTTTAAAAAAACCACAAAGCGTCACAGATTTTTGCCAAAATATTCAAAGATTGTGTTCAGGAATGCTATAAATACTTTAGAAAACAAAATTCAAGTGTGTGGTTGTTTGTGTTTTGGGTTTTTTTTGGGGTGTTTGTTTTGTTGTGTTTTTTTTTTTTTTACAAGATGAAGAAATTTGAAGTAGCACCTCTAAAGAACTGAGATAATAGAACTTCTTTTCATTTTTAAGAACTAACTTTACCCTTTAAGTGGCTTTGTCTTGCATATTTAGGTAAAAGAAGATACTTCAAAAGAAAGAGGAGTCTTCCCCCCCCCCCCCATATTAATATTTTGTGGATATCATTAATTAAATAAGCTCTACAGTATTTTAGAAGAGTCTGGTAATACCCATAGCAAATAAACGTTATAGGCCTATTACATTTATATTACCCTCATATTTTTCACTGTTGAGGACTTTGTGATTTTATTTAGCAAGGAGTAGTTTGTCAGTTTATCAGTCTTGAGATGTAGGATCTGTGACTTGACTATTTACATAGATTGCTACAGACTTTTTCCTTGGTGTGGGGTTTTGGTTTTCCTGAGTGGTTTTTTGTTCTCCTGCCTCAATCAATAAAAAAGAAATGGCAGAGTTGTTTTTTGGGGTGATTTTGGTTTTTTGGATTTTTCATACATTAGACAGCCTGTTGGGTAAAGTGCAAGGTAACGCACTTCTCCAGAATGATAATCTGGAAGCAAACCCTGTCTTTTACCTTTGTTTTCTATGGTACAACAGTGCTAAATAAAGCTTACTGCTACTTTGCCATAAGTTGAACTGGAAATGGTGAATTTTATTAATATTCTTAGGTAATTGTGTGTAACTCTAAAGGTTTTCATGGGCTTCAGAGAATAAAGGGCTTCTGCATAGCCCCAGAAAATTGTTCAGAGCTAGTTTCTGTCATGTGGGGAAGAACACTTCCGGTCTCGGTCTTCATAGGACATTTGTCCTCTTTTTCCTCCTAGTCTCTATGTTCTGCAGGGAGTTACAGGCTCTGTGACTCCTTCTCTCCAGTTTGGAGGGGCTGAAGCTGGAGAGAGGGAGAGAGGTACCTTGTCTTTCTATGTTCAGTGTTTGGGGGGGGACACGACACCCCCACTGCTCATCCAAAACAAATGCTAAGTAGTTTTCTATTAAGCGAAAGTTAGCAATAGACCAAATAATGTCCTGTACATTTCTTAAGAGGACAACATGGCATTTAAAAAAAAAAAAAAAGTTATTAGAGTTTTAAAAATGGAGAGAAAAACAGAACTAAGAAAGAGTAGACCCTAAAAATTTTTTAAATGTCCACAAGGTGTCAGTGTACATCCAGGAAGAAGCCTGGGAGATCAACACTTCCTTCTGAAAAAATAGTTGGTTGCCTTTATTTCCTAGGGCCTGGAATCATTTGCAGGAGCAAAGGTGACGAAGAAGCTGAGTCAAGACTTCAAAAATGTATATCTGCATGACTTAAAGGTTGCATTTTCATAATAATGTGTGTGGTGTTTTTTAAGCAAGATGTGTAAGTTTATTGATGAGTTTCTAGGTTTTGGTTTAGTTTACAAAATAATTTCTGAGTTCAGTGGTGTTCTCCCTTGATTGCCATACAGTTTGAGTGGGCTGCTTGCGTTAGCGTTTTCTGGGGAGGACTTCACATAGCTTCGTACGTAAGATATAAACAAATAGGAATATTCTAAACCATATTGATTTATTTTTTTTTGTTACTAAATGTTGTGTTCCTTAACATACTCATAAAACACGGTATATTTATATTTTATAGAAACCTGATTTTTGTTCTTCACAATGCTTTTATAAAATAAAGTTACCTTGTCAAAAAGTGGTGGAAAACAATCGGATACTAGATGTTCTGTGGCCTCGTTTCTGCAAAAATTTGAGCGGATACTTTCCCTTTTCATACCTGCGTGTTTGCTGGATGGGATTTGGTTATTTGTAGATTCTAAGATACCTAAGCCAATGGATTTTTGGAGGCAAGGGTATATAGAAATTAATTTTCTTAATGTTTTAAATAAATAATGTACTGCTCGTGTGTTATGTGTTCTGTTTTGATACCATCTTTCTAATCCTATAAGTATTCCATTATAAAAGCATTTTGTTGGCTTTTAGGAATGCCAAAATTTACTTCACAAGTTTTCCTCTAGGTGTCGTCTTAATTGAATAAATGCCTGATTGAAGCCAGTGGAAGATTTTGGAAGAAGTGAACCTCCAAATAATCCTGATTTTAAAAAAACCCAAACAAACCACAAGTTCAACTTTTAAATCATGTATGGGTGATTGTGTAAAGTTGTAACTACCTTCTTGTGCTTGTATAGTTATACATAAAGTGTTCACACGTGGATTCTGGATGCGTAATTGATTTTTGTGTACTTTTGAAAACTGGGCCCTAAAACTCTGTAGCTTGTTCTTATTGCCATATGCTTTATAAATACTGTTAGTACTGTAGAGCTGGTTTGAATAACATGATCTGTGAAATTTCTCTGTTGTGAAATACTTTCTTTTTTTTTTTTTTTAAAGAAACTTACCAGAAGTGATTTATATACTGATTCATGGGAGAAAAACTCGAGATCCTCACGTATGTGAGTTTTTGTGTAATTTGAAAGAATTGCATGGGTGGTACACTTAATTGTAATAGTGTAGTTTGGAAGAGTTCAGGTGTCCAGAAGGCTGTTTTGAGATATTTTAAGGAAGATATAAGGACTGATAACGTTGTTGATGAAGGGAGCTCAGCTTATGGGTGCGGTTTTACAAAGCAATTGAATCACTTTCTGTCACAGTGAGCAGTTGAATGCTCCCACTGCTTCTGTGTCAGCTGTCAGCCCATGATGAGCTGGCTCAAATAATTCACCAGCAAAAAAAAAAAAAAAAATATGGGCAATTGGATCACGTAAGTGCCTGTGCTGGCTCAGGAAGGGGATATGAATGTGCAGGGATCATGTGGGAAGGGAGGAGTGAAGAGTCTGGTGGCCAGCAGTTAAAATCAGACTCATCCACTTCCTCAGATGTCACTTTAAAAAAAAAAAAAAAAGAAAACAAACCCAACCTAATAGCCAAAACTCCAAACAAACAAAAACCAAACAAGTTTCTAGGCTGGTAAAACTTTAATTCATGTTCCAAATTAATACTCTGTTACATTTTGTGAAATTTAATTCAGTAATGGGCTGCTCAGCCTTTTAAGGAAAGTGCTTTTTAATCTTCTGAATAACAGGGTTGAAAAACTGATAGCAAAAGTAACTTCTAAGGATAAATGTAAGAGCCCTCCTGGGAGCTGCTTCCCTGGTGGGCATGAGGGGGAAGACTCTGCAAGGTTTGAAGCAGCCGGGTAAGATTCTTGGCTGTTGGTGTATTTGTCCTTGCTCAGTTTTGGGAAGAGCTTACCATTTTGGCAGCTGCAGAGCATTCAGATGAGCGCTCCCATCCTGTAGTAGTGTGCGTATGTTTGTGTGAATATGTGGATTTTATCCAGCTGTGTTTTCCAGAGTGTTTCCAGTTGCCAGAAAGGAGCTCACTCTTGGACATGAGGGAGGTGTAAGGGCTTCCTAAAAACTTCTAGGAAATTTAGCTCCCCCCAAACAGTAAATCCTGATATATGAGGCAGCTATTGACCCACACTATTTTAAAGAGAATTGGAATAATTCATATACGGTGATGCTGAGTGTTTACATACTGAAGAGAGATAAAATACATAAATATGGTGGTATCCATAGCAACTAGAATTCACTTTGCTCACTTGCGTATAGTATTTTAAGTCCCTGGTATGTATGGAAACAAAATCCCACATGTGAGCAAGCCAGCTGAACTGTGGCTTCTGTGGTCACAGTCTATTCATATCTACCCCAAACTGTATGAAAAGTATTGCTCTGGTAGGAAAGTTACATGCATTTTCAGTGTTATGCTAGTTAAATATTTATAATTTTGCAGAAGAGTTGTAAGAGTTGAAACAAGTGAGAATCTGATTTCCAAAATCTTTAAAAGAAAACTTAATTCTTTCAAAGAAAATTAATCAATGTATTCAGGACCCTCCGCTCCCAACCCCGTCCTGAAAAAAAACCCTGACCACCAGACTGCCCCCCCGCCCCGTCACAACACTCTTCCCTGGGTGGGACGGGGAAGGGGGAGAGCCTGGGCTGTAGGCAGATTGTACGATTAGATGACTAATCAGTAGGAAAATCTGAACTGAAACTTTTGAAGGCAACAGGTTTTTGTTTGGTTTTTTTTTTTTAAAGTTGAGAATTTTGGAGCTATTTAGCATTTCAGCCTCTTCCTCCCCCCTGCTATTACTGACTTCCAAAACTTTCTACTAGGAGAGTTTCAGTAATGACAAAAATAGAGAATAGGTGTTTTGAAAGAGTAGATTTTGTTGTCCTTTTCTCGTTGATGAAACCAGAGCTATGTTTTGAATGGTAGAAATTGTGTGGTCTTCCAGGAAAATATTTGCTGCTATCACTCTGTCATTCTAAATACAGTGTTTCCTCTTGATAACGCTTCTTGGTTCTTTTATTTATCAGAATGTTACGCTTACGAGTGAATAACAGACATTCAAGCTAATTGTAACTTCCCTAAGATGGCCAGACTTGGGAAGTGTTAGATGGGAATTGCTTCCATGCAAAGTGTCCTCTTCCCGGTGCCCTTCTGGCGGGGGAAAAGCAATCTATATTATAAAGTTGCTCCTACTCAGGTGGTTTTTTTTCTTTCCTCAGTCCAACCCTTCTTACTTCGCCTCATGATCATTTAATCGCCGGAGGCCAGTGAGTGCTGTATTAGACTTCTTCGGATTCATTGCTGTGCTCTATTCTTAGCTTTTCATAGGCTGTTCGTTATTCCTTACTCTTAATTGGTTATATCTTGTTGCCCCCATGATGGATTAATGTTTTGTTAGTGCTGGCTGCTGAAGTCACACAACCGTGTGAGTCCAAGCAAAACACAGGCTAAGATAAAACCCCACTAATACGGCTGAAACAAGACAGGTAAGGGACCTGCTGTAGCAAAATTTCCAAGCTGATTTTTGCAAATACAGCTAAAATCAAACTTAAATAGGCATAATTATCAGTTTGGAGTCAGTGGGCTTTCTGACCTTGGCCTGTGGAGATAATGATCCACTGAGCTTCTTAGGGTTTGTATTTTGTTGGGGGGAGGCAAAAAAAAAAACAAACCAAAAAAACCAACCCTTCCCTTTTTATTCTTTCTTTGATAGTTGAATGGCTCTGTTGAAAGCAGATCGATCTTGTTTATTTTCTTGAATAGTCAACAGCTTATTTTCTTCAATAGTCTACAGCAATTTGTTACGTGAGAACAGCAGCCGATTCTGGAAATGTCCTAAGCTGATGTGAGTCATCACTGAAGGTTTTAAATAGTTGAATGTGATGTTTGTTTCCTCCCTTCCATGGCTCAAAATGGTATGAATCATTTTTTTAGTGTTTCCCAGATAATAGCCTGAGCGGAAGCGGTATGCATTTCTGACTCAAGGTCTTAAATGTTGGAGGAGAACTCCCAACCACTGCTAGTTTTGGCCGTGTGGGAATTCCATAGGAATTTCAGACAAACGTATAAAAGCAAACACTTTGTAACCACAGCAACGTACCCACAAGGATTCATGTGGTTGGTGACATAAAACTGTGAAAGCCCTCTACTGACTGGCATAACTGACTTGACCTTTCTGCCTAAATTTTGTAAGAGGTATGGGATAAAAATTCAGTCATGAAAATCACTTTTCAAGTTTGCAGAAGGTCTTGTAGAACACTAGGATTTGTGCTCTATTTTTACGTGGCTACCTGCTACTGTTCTTATCTGCTAAAATGAAAACGTCTTTTATGAACCCGAATCTCTTCCATAGGTTCATATGCTCTTAGTCAAATTCAGGTCTCTGTTCTTTCTACGTAACTTGGAGCACAACTCAAAAATGATACATGCTCCAGTGTAACTGAAATGATGCTGAAAAAAATTAGCTAATGAGTTTTGTAGGGGGAAGGGAAGGGGAAGAGGAAGAGAATGGCACATCTGCATTAAGTTAAAGAGCGGCATTGGTAGCAATAACTTGACTTGACTTGGAAAGGGGTAATTGATTTGTCTGTCATCCAGAGCTCATCAAACATGTTGCAATGACAGCTTTTATATGTCATCACTTAGAATGGAGCTAGTGATAGAATCAGATTGGTCACTTGTCACAGGCAGCAGAGCAACTCTCATTTTTAGAAATCTACCTGACTAACATTTGCTTCTTCAGAAGCTCATCAGTATCGCAGTCCAGCAGAGTTCTAATGAGGAAATGATAAAACTTTGTTCCAGGTTTCTTGGCTCCGGCTGGAATTTCCTCGTCTTGAATCCCAACACCAGCACTCTGTCCAGTGCTGAATCTGGGCGCGTTGCGTGGTGGTGCCTTTCCTTTAAGGGGGTTTCCAGCCTTCAGCAAAAGACCCAAAGTTAAGAAAAAAGCAAAGCGAAGATAAAGGTTATTGTCCTGTAGCCCATACAGCTAAGTGAGCCTCAGTGGGGAAGCCAACTGACCCTATGGACCAAATGTAATGTGTTCCTCATCGTCTGCTAGAGAGAAACATGCTGGATTAAAAAAACAACCCAAAAAACCATCTGAATCCAGGGAAGTTGGAACCTGTTCTTTTCCTGTGTAACAATGAAAGACCACACTCATGGTTTTTTGATTAAGCAGCTGGTAGGTGAGAATTGCTTCTTTTCCTTGGGATACAGGCATAGGGATTTGGTTTCAGTGCATCAGAGCAAGAAGAAACTGTTAAGCCTGCTATGCCATATTTTAGAAAACCCCGAGGAGATCTACTGATATTCAAGGATGCAGCCTCTGAGAGGCCTGTGGTGATCTTGTGCTTTATAGCATCTGTCCTGGGAGCCCAGACCATGCACTGTGTTTGCAAGCCCCAGAATACCTACCGCGGAGGGAGAAGCAAGCCTATTGTATGGTGCAATACGACAATGTTATGTTGACTGTTTGTGATGTGGGTTACGCTTTTTTTGTAATAAATTATGAGCTTGATTCTGTTTTCTCTGCAGAAGCAGTGTTGCAGGAAGAAATTTTCAAAGGGAAAATACATAAAATCAGCACTTCCTATGCTCATCTTTAGAGCATGACTACCGATCATTAGAAAAGGAGATCAAAGGAGGTGGCTTCTCGGTGTATGCGTGCACCCAAAGGGAATTCTCTTAGTTGTTTTACCAGCTGCCCCAGTACAATTCAGTAGGATCATGTTTTAGTTAATTTATAAGAGTGTGCGCACTATTGGTATAAATACTTTCAAGGAAATGTGATAGATGCTATAAAACTGAGATTAGGAGTTCTGCGGTCATTCATTTGCCCCAGCCAAGCTACCTTTATCTGTTTCTTCTCCTTGGGAAGATGTAATAGCATTGCTTCTTGAAGCATCAGGCTGTCAACGCCAGCTGTGTCAGTGCGTTGATGTCTTCCAATGTCTCTGGGTTATTTTTTTTGTTCTGCTGTTGTTGCATTCCTGTCCAGTCTCACCTCCCAGCAACTCCCAGTTGACATGTGAAAGAACAAACAGGGGCTGCTGAGACTGAGCCTTTGGTTTTTGTTTTGTCTCCTTCAACTCTGCTTTTAGGGCTGGTGTGTACAGCTGAAATTGCTGCTTTCTGTAATTACTGCTGGAAGGATTCTGTGTTTATTATTGTAATTGATGCGATTTTCAGTTCCAGAACACAAAATTGGCTGTGGACATGGTCTGAGCTGGAAGGAGCTAAGGAGGCCAGAAGTATTCTTTCTATCAGTGGCTTTTCTGCCTTTGCTCTGCCAGCAGGTGAAAATACCTGCAACCAAACTGTCAGCCTTGATTTTCATATTAGGAAGTCATTTTTTAAAAGCTGTCATACTTGCAAAAACCTGAAGTGTACAGCTAATAATGGCAGGTTTGCATGGGTTTAACAAATGCTGGAGTGTTTTGCCTGCTTCTCTCTTTTGACTGAGCCGCTATTTTGCGATCTCCATTTTCCAACAGAAGTTGTGTTCTGTCACTTACCTTTTCCCAAAAAGAAAAGTTGCTTTAAAACCAACCCATGTCCTGTCCAAAACCCACATCAGACTACCTAAAGTAGTTTGTCCACATCTATTTGTCTGTCTTCATGGATGCAGACTTGACTTAACTATGGGTAACAGAATGTGTGGATAGGTGCATCTTTTTGTGGTCTCTCTTCCCTGAAACAGGAGTTGTTTTGACTCCTAGTTAATTTTCTAAGACTGACAATTCCACCATCAGACTTCTACGGTTGTTATTTTGGAAAGCTGGTGGATGTACTAGCTGCCCTCCGTCTCGGTCAAAAGACAGGGAGGTGGCAGCTGTTAGATGGAGCTGATGTATCGATGGGAGCCACCAGCAGGAGAACGTACACTTTTTGTGAAGTACCTTGAGACCAGAGGACTTCTATTATGTACTATCTGTTAACGTAAGAATAGATCGTTGGTTGTATGCTATAAGAGCACAAAAAGATGACCCCTGCCAGTAAAGTTAAATCTGGCCTTAATAGAAAGAGAAGTGTCGTGGGTAACATCCTAGCTAGAAAGTCATGAGGAAATATGCGGTTCCCTCATATTTCCACTTTCTTTGAAGAGAAATAGGACTCTTGTATCTGCTTTTCTGCTTTTTTTAGGGATGTCAGTTCTTTAGACAGCTTGCTAGACTACATATTTTGGATATCAGAGCTACATTTTTTTTTTTTTAAACTGTATTGATTTATCTTTTACTATGGTGGTTGTAAGATGCTTCAGCCAAGAGTTTCTCTACCAGTGTGTGGCTCAGGTGTATAAAATGTGCAAGAAGTCTTAAACAGAAAATTGCTAAATGGATTTTTGTACTTCTAAGATATTTCATTGTTCTTTGATCAGGTTGTATTTCTGAAGTATTTTTAAAATAAGTATAAGATTAAGTATACAGATTAAGTTTACATCTCGGTCACAACCATGCATTTTGCATTATTAATTTTTCTCCAATAGAGAAAAGTTAAAATGAATGCTGGATTTCTGTTCTTCTTTGTCATATTTGTGTCTCAGTTTTTGCCGAGATGACTATTTAGTTACTGGATTTTACTAATTGCAAAGCTTTATGTAGTCATGTGGGTTATTTGAATTAAGATAGTTCTGTCAATTAATTGAGACTGTATACTTGCATGAGAAAAAGAAGTGAGAACTGCCTACGATATGCGGGAGGTGGAAGGGAGGCTATTTTGCTTTTCCTTGGGAGCAGAAATCTGGAGCCTGGAGGTTAAAACTAGTCTCCTTTGTCAGCATCCCAGCTGTGCATGTGCTCTGGGATAAAAAGAGCAAAATTGGGAAGAAAGGTAGTAATTTCTTGTTGCCTTAGACCGTTTTCTTTCCGGACTCCACCTCATTCCCCCAGGAGTGGGGAGGAAACAGCAGAGGAGTTCAGATGAGTGACTCACAAGGCTTCTAGAAGTATTGCAGCTTATATTCATGGTGATGCTGAACATTTGTCTCTGTCTAGATGTGGGCAACACTTTAGTAAATATTCTAGGTAAAGATATAAAAAATCTGCTTATACAGGGGCATGCCTGTGCACTTGCAGCTGTAGCTGTTATAAGCAATCTTTGTCTTCTGAAGAAATCCATAGTTTAGGTCTCTGCCTTGCATAGCTGATACAGATTGTTTAAAGAATAATTCATAAGGCTTACTTGGCTTTACATTTTCTCATTTCTTTTACTGGAACCTGACAGAACAATTTCCTTCCTTTCCTAGATCCTTAGTTATACAAAATATTAAATGAAACCAGTTGAATTAATCTCAGCCTAGAAAAGACTTGGTAAATGCTGATTGGCAAGAGAGAAATCTTTATCTGGGTAGGTTTCCTGACACTGAGTGTGCTTCGGTGAGGTTTTCAGTGTCATCAGCAGTGCTGCTACAGTCCTCTGCTCATCAATTCCTAGAGAAAAGGGTAGGTCTTGAGAAAAGGTTGCTATTTTTAGCTGCTTCAGAGTTGATGTTTTTTCTGTCTGGTACCAGACATGGCTGCTGTCATCCATGTTTTAACCTGCATTCTTGCAATATATTCTCTTTATATACACCCATGAAAGACTCTTGAAACTGGATTTACTGAAAAACAGGTGTTGTTTGAAAATGACAAGGCTTTTTTTTTTTTATTTGCAAAAAGCTATCATGTCAACACAAAAGCTTTTTTTTTTCTCCAAAGTGCACATCCTCACTATTGTCCACTTGAAAATTCTTTTTATTCCAGCTCCATTGCACTCCTTTAAAATTTTAATGTTATGTATGGAGATCTTATTTTGCTAACAGATATTGCGGAGGCTGTGGATGACCCCTTGAGCCCCAGTAGACATGGCATTCTTTTTTCCTTTTTTTTTTAAGTTAAGCTATTTTTGACTCTTCTTTCGTACTACTTGTTCAATAAACTTTCTTATATGAAATATGTGACATTTAATCTGGAAACTTTTGAAGGCTTTGGGCAAGATGGATGATGATGACCTGCTATCTTCATTTATTTTTATTAAGATAAACTGAAAAAAACTTTTTGAGAGGTGCAATATTCTTTCTTCATACCTTTGTAAAGATCCGTTATGATCTTCTTCCTTATTGAAAGTTACTAGTTTAGATAATCTGCTGAAAAACTAGAACCTTAGTTTGGTTTATTTCAGTGGAATTGTGAACTTCAGCTTTTGGCTTTTAGAATAGCTGGTAGGTAGCATTAGAAACTTGTATTTTGCAAACAAGAGGATACCTTGGATCATTTTTGATGTTGAAAAAAGAGATGATTAGAGGTGGTGTTTCCATGAGTTGAAGGCATTACTTTCACTTGCAGGAGGTAGGATGGGGGGAAGATTGTTCTTTTAAGTAACCTCCAAGTGCTAGTTCATTGTAAGCAAAAGTTAAATGTTTCTAGAACTGGGTTGTCCTTTGGTTATGGAAGTAATTGCATAAACACATTCCTAATGTGAGCGGGTTGGTTTTTTTGTCTGCTTGCTTACGAGGTTTAGATTGCTATCAAGATCAATGTAGTATTGACTCAGTTATGTTGATTCTCTTTCTAATGCAAACTGTGACGTTATTGGCTTTTAACTCTTTGACCGTAGTAATGTCACCATTCAAAAATAATGATGTTATGCAAGATATAATGTTAATTGCTTTTGGAAATAGTTTATATTAATTTTACTTTAGTTATAGGTAAGATATCTAGAATAATTACGAGAGTAGATTCAAATGTTCTGAATTTTTGCAGTTAATTGAGTGTGAAGTCCTATACTTTTTTATGGTAACTGTTGAATTTCTACCTGATTTTTTTTTAAGTGCACTGTGGACCGCTTCCACATAATTTGAACTAAAATGGGCATTATCTCTGTCTAGCAACATGTCCGGTTGGTAATTTCGAAGAAAACGTATGGAACTCTAAGCATTTGCTTACTATATAAACTTACGGGCTCTCAAAGTGTTCATTTTTACTGGTCTTAACTAGGATACCATTATCTTACAAGCACATGTGTGTAGTATGAAAACTAAATATGCATTTTGTCGGTGTACTTTGTAGACTTAAAATCTGGGGGTTTAAATTTTTTTTCTAAACTAATGTTTATTTGTACAGTGTCTATTCTTCAGCATGCTTTTCATGAATAAAAAGCAAAATATTTTCAAGGTTGTGGTTGCTGCGTTCATAAGACAGTAGAGTGTTGCAGCAGATAAGAGAATGTTGAGAATGTCTGTGTTTTTATTTAAACTGGTTTTGCTGTGGCCAGGAGGAGCGCGAGTTGTCATATGTATTCATGTGAATCTGTGTTATTTCTTTTTAATAAATGGTTGAAATGCTAGAACAAAGCAGCGTAGTGTACAAACCATTCCTTTTTCATAATTAAAACCAAGAGTATGACATTCCAAAACAACTGGACTCTATGTAACGAACAGAATATATTTATAAAGATGTTTGTCAGTCAAATGCTATACATGAGAACATTTGGGAAATTTGAATCATACCTGATATTGCGCGGTGGATGAGAAGCTGGTGCTACGTTCTGCCAGGGCAGCAGTCCTCTTTTGACCTTACGGAAACCTTCACCCGCATGAAGTGTCAGTAGGTGTGCGTGAAGCAATTTGTGTATGTTCCAGTGAAGCTACTGTGGATGTTATTTCAAAAGAATGGCAATGTGAGCTGTTCGTGCCTGTGGCCCCCAAAGGTGGGAATTCATGTCTGTTAATGTCCAAACCATTTAATAGATCACTTAAACCTGTCTTCCTCTCTGCCTGCATTCGAGTGTGAAACCTGAGTACAAAATCTCTATCGTAGAGCTAGAAACGTGTTCACCATTGACAAATTCTGATCTTGCCAGGCACTGAAGGCCGTAAGAAGTGCCCTCATGCCGCACAGCGGGAACAAAAACCCTCCCTCTGTTCCTGTAACACTGACGCTTATCCAGCAACTTTGACAGAAGCCATTTACATAATACACCCACAAACCAGCACCATTTAGGCAGATCCAAGCTGAAATATTTATTCAGCACTTTGTAGGACTTGATATTCTGTATTATTATGATATGCTATTATATTTTTATAATATTAATATTACATTTACACTGTACTCTCTAATTTTTTTCAAGCTGAGGTTATGTGTGTCTATACTAGTTGCAAAAAACCCCATGGGTTTGGTCATTAATAGCTGGCTTTTTAATAGTCAACTGATGAATTTAAGAGAGATTTTACTTGCATTTAATTTTCAGAGTATTGATGTGGGGAATGTCTTGTCTTCAATGAGTTAAGCGAGGACTGTTTTGCTGCTCCGACCAGTGCCATATGAAAGCAGTTAAAATGCTGGAATTGTTTACTGCCTAAATAGTTGTTAGTCAGCAGAGCCAGTACACCAGATTTCTTTGCGGCTTTTAGTGGAAAATATTAAACAGTCGCTCTTTCTTCAGTTATAGGATTTTTACGTTTTCAGCTGCGTTAGTCACAGAACTGGCACAGACATAACTGCAAAGATTGCGCGCCCCCCCCCCCCCCCCAAAAAAAAAAAGTGCTTTTTTTTTGTGTTGTGTGTGTGCCAGAGGAAGTTGCACAGGGAGCAGTGGCTGGGCGCTCTGGTAAGTGCGACATGTGAGCATTACCAGGCATTTCATCCTGCCGGGCTGCAGTCGCTGCTCGCCAGGCTGCTGCTGCTCAGTGGGAATGCTGCCGTGGCGGTGGTTTGTGCTCTGCTCCTACAGGCTTCTAATGACCAGCTCGGACAGCTAGGCTTTTTTTTTTTTTTTTTAAGCTTTGCAAGGCTATCTGCTGATTGTATAGTTTAATTTGTCAAGGAAAAAAAACCTGATAAGCAGAAGCTCTAACTAAAGAGGAGAATCAGGTTGGCACAGTGACAGATGCTCGGGTAAAGAAGTTGGCTCAGAGAACACGTACGGAGTCTGATTTTTTTTTATTTTTTTTTTTTTTTTTTTCCCCTCCCCTTTTTTTCCTTCTCCCCCTCAATCTGAACGAAGACTATCATGGGAACTGCATTCACATGGTGATCAAAAGAAGCACTTGAGTGATGAACTGCTTTTGCAGAAGAAGTCTTAGGCAGTAATTTGAGCTTTTGTGTGCGGTAGCTAGCTTGTTTTGCTGAAGCATTCTTCCTCAACAGTATTTCTGCCGAACGCGTTCCGTGACGGAGAAGCCACAGCTACTGCCCGGTGAAGGGAAAAAAATGAATGCCCCGCATTGCTCGTGTCCCTGATGGAGTAACGCCGTCTGCGTTGATGTCGTTTGGGGAGGCTGGATTCAACCGGCAATATTATTCAAGGAGTTCATTGTCCCTGTGGTCTGACTCATCGCATGTAAATGTACTGCAGCCGTGCTGTACGTTGCAGATATTTTTCTTGCATGGGAAAGAATTCTTTTCCTCTAAGCAGGTCCTGAATAACTGCTGGAAATGAGATGCGTTTTTCTGGCTGGACTGTTTTTGACATTGAGAAAGGAAGCCGTAGAATGACAGGATGATCAGAAGGCGCGTTTATTTTCAGTCACCAGAAAGCCTGCGACGGGTGATTTAAAACTGACCTTGCAGGAGCGGGTATAGCTCCGGCCGTCTCTCTCGGGGCAATTGTCCCTTGTTCTGTCCTCGATAGGACGGTGTCCTGTCTTCTGCAACAATGATTTCACTGTGGGGGTAGAAGGACGCTGTGGAAGTTGTGACATTAGCAAAGACAAATTTGCTTGAAAGGACAGCTGTGTGTGGCAGTGAGCGCTGTTCGAATGGAATTGGATCTTGGGATATTTTTATCAGCTGTTCCGTGGTTTCATTATTGTGGTTTCAATGCCTAGAGGGAAATTTTATTTTAAAAAGAACAACTTTTTTTTTTTTTTTTTTTCTTCCAGCGTCGTCTTGAACATCTCAGGGTGTTTAAATATGAAAAATGAAGTGTAAGGGGGGATTGGAATGTCCTTTTTTAAATGCTAATGCACCGGCAGTAGCACTGGCAAGTTTGTGAGGGCATGTAAAACAGGTGAAAGTATTCCCTCTATGGTCCCCGTTGCAATACCTGCGGTCTGGTTCCCAAAATACTCTTGCTGGCGTTTTTTTGTTTGCTTTTGCTTCCTCAAACGGATCGAATGAGTCGAGTCTGTATTGTTGTTTTGGAGGAGGTGGAAGATGATTCTCCCACATTTATTTCCAAATTACCTCAGGACAATGTATCTTTACATCCATCACCCTCTGGAAATGTGCTGGTAAGGCATGTTGGCTGTTGGCATCTTTCCTGCTTATAATACTGTCGCAAATACCAATAGGAATTTTCCTAAGATTAACATGAACATGCATGATGTTGAAACTGGACAAGGTGGTAAAAGCTGCCTGTACTAAAGAGGGGAAAAAGCTGAAACATAGTTGTAGAACTAATATTTGCAAGGGCTCATTCTTTTTCATGTAACCTGTTTATGGTGCAGCAATAACATATTCCAACTCTTGTATAATAGCAGAGGGTTTTTGGAGGGCTTGGTAAACTGCATTTGAAGTAAATGGTTTTTCCCTGTTCCAGTCCTCATTCTTCAATGGTCCATTTATGCAGTACCACTTTAGAAACTGCTGTAATCATTGTATTGCAATAATATGCTGTGTTTGAGTATGTAGTGTACATCAAGTAAGGGCAATTCTAAGCTAAAATAAAAAATAGCATAAGTCATAATCTCGATGTAACTGTTAGGTTTGAGCTACTGCTTTCTGGACATGATCAACACTAGGCACTGCTTTTATTGCTTGAATTATTTTATTTTGTCAAGACTGACTTAAATCTTGCTAGCTCAGCAGCTTTTCTTACTTACTAAGAAATCCTGCTATATTTAGTAATAGATGTGTGTGAATGTGCATTTGTTACCATACTTATCTGATGCACTTTCCTTTCCCACTCTATCTAAACAGGTGAAAAACTTACAGTAACTTTAGTCACTTGCTAATGGGGTTTGTTTGCTTATATTGTATAGAATTTGCAGCACGTCACAACAGCCCTAATTTTATTTTGAGGAGTTCTTCTTTCAGCTGTTACAAGCTAGTCTTCTGGGCCTTTTTTTTTATTATTACATTTTATTGACTTAGGATATGTTTGTTTGAGGTTTTTAAACTTGGAATTTCTTCAGTTCTAAATACTGTTGCTGGTTTCTTTATTTCGCTGCCTGGGATGTTCTATTTTGTCACCATCATCTGTTTGTGTTTTATATCAAAAAGCCATACGTGTATCACTAAAAACTGAAATGGGGTTATATTCTAAGATGTGGGTTTTTTCTTCATTTCAGCCACCGTTGGTTCAAGCTATATTTAATGGAGATCCTGATGAAGTTCGAGCACTGATATTTAAGAAAGAAGATGTTAATTTTCAGGTAAAAACCAAACATCATTAGCTTTGAATACATTTTAATTTTGTTTTGATACAGCTTTCTGCTGTACTAATCACTTTCAAACTTTGCTAATTCATGAGCTGTACATTTTATTGCTTTTATGTAATAGGCAAAGTAAAGCCCATGCATATACTTCTCCTTCCCAGTATTAAGTTTAGCTTTGTAGATCTGTGTTCATAATAAAGACCTAATTCTGTATTCCTTTCAAATGTTAGTGCTGCACTGCTTGGGTAACTGAAGTTTGTTTATACAGTTGCATTAGACTTTCTAAAAAGTTAGACTGGTTAAGTGTGATGCTATGTAGACTTTGATTCTTTTTAAATTAAATACAGCATATAGTATAGATAGACAATTACAAGAAAATAGTCTGGGGTTTCAGTAGGTAGTTTTAATAGCAGATTTTTAAAAGGGAAGCATAATGATTATATTAGTAAGTAAAAATGAGAAATTGTGTTCATATGTCCTATTTGCAGTGCTGCAAAACCAAACACTGCAGACTTAAAAATTGTACTGAAGTGAAATTGAGTTTGTTCCATTGGGTGTGAAATTCAAGATTTCAACAGCATGCAGTTACTGTATTTACTTTCTATTAAATTTCTGATACGCATGTTTGACACTATACAAGATGATATACCATAAACTCTTTACATTGATTAGAAATTGCTTTGATTATTAAAGCAGACTGGCATAAACCATTTAGGGTTTAACATTATGGGAATGTGTGTAGCTGTTTCCCCTCCAAATGCATCAGAACAAGAGTGATGCTAAAAAGCAAAGGCCAACATCTAGATACTGTATACATAGTGGTCATGATAATGGTTTACACTTTCTTCTTGAGAGATGTAAACCAAAAGCAAATACATAGTTTGGTATGGGTGTTCTGACATTTAAAAGCATTCTGCAGAGCTTATATCTGACCAATGCCAGCTGAAGTATGAGGGAGCCCTCCATTGTCTTGAAGAGCTTGAGCAAGACTCTATAAATAAACTTGCTGTCAAATTTAAAGTTTTGCTTGGTAAGGTTGAACTTGTTTTTTCTCATTTTTCAGTATTTTTGCATGTTCTTAAGCATGTATGATGGCTTATATAAAAAGACTTAATCTTCTGTTTAGTTATGAGAGCATTAGCTCTGTATCCTTCCAGTCTCTTCATATGTGTGCTCTGGCCATATTGCCATTTTTATTTTTAAAACGTGATTTAGTCTGTATTGCTTCATTTATATTCCTCCATGTGTAAGTCAGGTTTATCATTCATAGCTACAGTGCCTGTAAACAAAGTTAGGTTAGTATCTTCTGCTTTCTTGATTCTCTATTACAAAAGCCACTGTTAGGTTTCAGTATGTCTGTGGTAGTGGTTTGGGCTTGGGTTTTGTTCTATCTCAAGTTTTGTCAAACAGTTGCCCATACATATGAATTCAGCAGATGTGCTTAAACAGGAAAACATGTAATTATTTGATGTCTTTGAAGAGGGTTACTTCAGACAGCCAGGTGGTTACAGCAAAGAAAAATACTGTAGGTAGAATATTCAAAATCTGGAGATTTTTACTTTTTTACATCTTTTTAATTATTTATTTGTTTTGGTGGATACATCTCACTTTAACAGAATATGTGTGCATATTAGGCTAGTAACACACCCAAGGTGTCTTAGAATCCATCAAGAACCAATATGCTATTTTTTCATAGCCACCTTCTTCAGCATAGGCAGATGCTTATCACACATGACCACTCCTTCCTACCATGGCATTCCTAGTCCTACTACAGTATTTAATATTACATTCACATATATATCCCTTAAAACACTGTTGGGACTAAATGAGCATATAAATTGCTTGGTAGAAATGAAGTAAACTGCCTTGTGTTTTTTTCTTAGTCTGTGTGTGTGGTGTTCTTTTCCTTGGGTTTTTCTTTGCTGTATGTACTTGACTGGAGGTAATATACCCCTACATAGTCTAGATCCAAAGTTGTCCCCTTAATTATGTGCTATAAATTGGTGTGGCCAGAAGGGGAGGGAAAAAGTGAAGAAAATGAAGTGATTACGTATATTTCCTAATAAAGAGAAGGATTGTGATAAACTGTTTTGACGGTTGTGGATTGTATTTTTTCCACTTCGCTATCCAAGTGCTTCAGTACAGTTGTTTGAATTCCAGAGTCATTCCCTCCAATGCCTCTGCAGAGTCATTTCCCCCTCTCAAGAGCAACTAATTATCTTGCAGTTTGTATTCCAGTAGTTGAGATTCCTTCCTTCCTCCCATCCCCTGAGCATGGGTTGGACTCCATAACTGGAGACCTAGCAGGGTTCTGCAAATCAATTTTGCCCAGAAGTGAACTGAAGATAGAGCTGTTGCAGGTCTTTGTCGTGACAATGACAATCATCTAGGAAAGTTGTTAGTGTCTTGATGAAATGTGGGCGGTGTTTTCCTTCTGTTTTCATCTAGCTTCATTTACTTTTTTACTTTTGGCGTACATTATCTTTAAGCAAAATTGGCTTAATACTTTTTAAAGCTAAGGGAGTTGAGTCTGTGTATTTGGCTTCCCAACGCTAGGCTGTGGTAACTGTTTGATGTTATGGCAATATCTAAAGATTGCACCCAGGCTGGGCTGTATTAGAACGTTACTCCTAAAACAGATGATGTCTTCTCCCATAGTCTTATATTTAGAAAGATTCTGAGATGGGTGGCCTTTCATAACGTGAGTTACTGTGTGTGACTGTAAGATGAGGTACTGATAGCAAATGGGCTTTTTCAGGAAAGAGGTTGTTCTCTGTTCATGCCACACCAGCCTTCTCAAGTCACAGCCTCAGTCTAGATTTAGAAAGCATGTATTGTATTCCGCTCTGCTGTTGTAATCTTTTGTGAAGAAAGAGCAAATTGAGTGTGTCCCTAGCTGCTTAAACTGTGGTTCAAAAAGGCTTACCTCCTCTGCAAGGTGGAAGTGTGCAGCTTTTTTATAGACAACACTGGTTTATAGGAACTTTGATCAAATGAATTGTTTGGAAGGTGAACTCTCCTGAGGCTCCAGTTAATGGAAAAAAGGGAGGGGAAGGCGTTGCTTCTCCCATTTCCCAAGAAAGCTTGAGAAACTGTAGCTGCTGCTTTCATGAATCAGGCTTAAATCACACATATCACGTATGTCTAGCCTGATACAGTTTGTTATACACATCTCTTGCTCTGCTCTGTATGTGCCTATATATGTGTCTGTGTATATATGTACATTAAAAAAATCATTATTATTTTTTGGTATGATCCTGAGCTTTTGAGACTTGGCAGTAAGGAAAATCTTGTGTGATAACTGACACATTTAATCTCTCTTTATTAGTTAATGGGGAACCTCCACACTTCTGGTTCTTGCTGATTAGAGTAGTATGGCTGGTTTGAATTTTGTGTACTTTTCAGCAGGTTTTAGCTAACTAAATGATTTCAGCATTGCCTTCTATAAATCAGGATTTGTTTGGTGGGTTTTTAAGATTTGGAGGCCTATTACTGTTGCAAACTATGCCATTTCTGTTTGTAACCAAAACTTTTATGATCTGCGTTCAGTTTAAAAGATCATGAAAATGGAATCTATTTCATCTCAGCTATGTAAGAATATAATCTTGTGGAGGGAATACCAGCTCACTGTCAAAAATTATATAAAGGCTGCAGATGTGACTATTCAAATGACTGTTCAAAATCAGAATAATTTTTCCTCCTCCTAGACCTATTAGGGTAATATTTCTTGCCATGAAAAATGATACTGCACGTAACCCAATATGCAGTTTTTATAACCCGATTGCACTTGATCTTAGCCGAGGGGATGAACATCTGATCCTCTCTGGAACTGGTGTCAGTGTGCCCCTTGCTCTTCTCATGCTAAAGCCAAACAAGCGCTCTTTTTGGAGGAATCACAAAATCACATGGGTCTTTCCCAATGTTCAAAAGTGCTCACTGCTGCTATTTAAAATAGTGATATTGATATATGTGATAAGTGATTTAAAGATGAAACACCTGTATCTTACTGCTCATTGTGCTTTGTGATAATTAAAATAAACTTAAACTGTGAAATGTATTTTAAAGCTGTTTTCTGTGTGAGTTGGTGGGGGGAGTTTTCCAACGCAAAATGTAAGATGGGAAAACTAAATTCCACATACTGTACCGAGGACTGCAGCAGTCAAGGTTATCTGTGTGCTTTATAGAAAGCATACAGATACTATGGACTATTGGCCATCCAGCACAGCTCTTAATTTAATGGCTCTTTTTTTGTAGTAAGTAACCAAAAATAAACTAAAAGCTCACCTGTGCTACTATTTGGGAAGAAAGGAAAACAAAAGAAAACAAAACCATAGAACCAAACGATCTTGTCTGCCCTCCTTACCCCCCCACCTGTATTAGATAGCAATGAAGCCAATGATAGCCCATAAATCCCAAGCGTTGTTCCTGGGACTGGCAAGGGATATGATCCAGTAGCACCAAAGTGCTAGGTACAAATAGGAGGGCTAAGTGTATGTATCTGACCTCGTTATTTTGAGCAATAAGGTTGCTGCGTGGATGACTGTTGCAGTAGAGATGTGGGCTCCCTTCCCAGTCCTGCCAAATGTGGGTTTGCATAACTCCTTGTTTGTGTTATTTGCGTACTAGGAGAATGTTGCCGGATGTCATTCTAGGATAAGATATGATACCTTATTTGATTATCTGTTAAATTTTATATTTATATTACTCTGCAGGTCACTGCATAGACTGAAAGAGGAAGAAAATTGGTTTGTTAGTCTAGTAACAAATCTAGGACTTCTCATACAGCCTTGGGTCTGGGTACCAGGAGAATTAGATTATCGAGGGTCTCAAATATCCTAGTAATTTAGGAATTAATTATGAAAATGAAAGCACAGTTTAAAAACCAAGAAAGATTCTTTATGATGCTGGTATTGGTCAGCAAAGTCCTAAAAGAGGTTAAATAGAAAAAAATGGGTAATGAATGTATGGTGTCCTGGCTTTCATCTTTATACCTAACCTTGTGGGTTGAACTGTGGGGTACCTGTTTGGTTTTTTTTTTTATGCAGACTTGCGAGTGCCGTGTAGAACAGGGAAACCTGAATTACTCGGCTGAAATATGGAACATTCTACAAAATTTAGTGGAGTTCAGTGTTCTGATAGTACAAATAAATTCTGTACCTATTTCCTACATTAAAAGAATTTTTAATGTGATTACATTGAAATATCTCTCAATGTAAAGAAGCTTACATAAGTAAATATGGCCTTCCTTAAAAACAAAAAGCCATAATGTCTAATGAGGTAAAAATAATCTTTAGGAATTTTTTTACCTTTATGTTAATCTCTTTCTGTAGCCAATTATTTTACCAGTGACTAATGTGGATTTTTTTTTTTTTTCTTGATAAAAAGTGTGCATGCATACAACTACAAATGTAAATTCAGGTTGGTTTTAACAGGGAGTGGAAATAAAAACAAAACCAGTGGGCAAAGCTTTGACAGTTTTGCACAGAGATTTGCATGGGCCAGATAAAAGTGATGGGAAGGCAGGTGTGTCCAAGTCTTACTCCTTTCTGCTTCAGTAATACTGTGAGTATTGATCAGAAAAGTGTTGTGCAGTTTTGTAATGGTTTGTGATTTGCTCCACCTGGAGTAGGCTTGCAGGGAAATCATCTTCCAGGCCAATTCACCTGTAACAGCTCTTGTTCCTAGGATAAAGCTTCTGGCAGTCAGAGCAAAGCTACCATGTGGCTCTTGTATCTAAACTGGTAAGAATAAATAGTAGTTAAAAGCTAGCATAATGTAGCAATGGCTAAGTGGGAATTGTGCGCAGTTTTTAACTCTTCAAGCTGTGTTTCTGAAGAGGTGAGAAATTACGGGTTTGCTAACTAGTCTGTGTGTCTCAGGCATGCGTCGGACCTGGTGTTGGTAACTATTTTGTTGGGTTCCTGCAGGTGACGTAGGCTATTTGCATGAAGGACTTTGTTGTTGGCAGCTGGAGTTGGCAACAAGAACTTGCACTAACGTATTTGGTACTGTGAGCAGCATCTTACTGTATTCCCTGGCAGGAGAGGCTGTGCAGGCAGTGCTCTTAACTTCTGGTTTGCTGTTTTGAATGTGAGGGAGGAATTAAAAAGACATTCGGAAAATAGTAAAATATTCTGAAGAGCACAATTTATTTATTTTTTTAGTTCTGATCTTAATAGGTAGGACTAGATAATAGAACTTTTCCTTTCTTAGTAGTGGTCATTGCTAGAAAGTTTCAGTCCAGCATACATTTTTCTTTAAAAGCAACAGTCACTTTTTTTTTTAATTGGATCTCTTGCTAATTTCCAGTTGCAGACAAGCATTTAATAAAGACATTGTAATTAGTGTCACTTGAACTATCTGGACTGACAGTGTAAATGTGTAGCTGTAATAATATCTTGGAGGAGTGCACAATTTAGACCTGCTAAAAACAGTCTTAAATTTAAGGCCTTCTCTCCAAAAATGTTTTAATATCTTGAGTCTCTAATCACAGCAAAGAAATATTTAGTGAAAAATGGTGACTTTTGATCTATTAATAAAGCATATAGAAGTACTTGCATGTTTTCCCTTATTGCGAACACTTTTTTTTTTTCCTGAGAGATTTAGAATGAGGACAAATTTTAGTTTCCCATCTTTTATAATGTGCTAGGTATACCTAGTGTGATTCTTAAGATTTATAGCTTCAGGTTTTATCGATCAGATCTAGAGAGAAAAATTGTTTTAAAACTGCTCGCTAATTTTCCAGATTATTTATCTATTTAAAATTCTGTTCAACTTTGGAGTTGTTTTTGTTTTGTTTTGTTTTTTCCCACTAGAAAGGTTTCTGCTTGGTTGACCATTACTTTTAATCTGTTTTTATTTCCGTTTTAGAATGTAGCAGATTTGGGGGATAAAATTACAGGTATTTGAAAGACTTCTCAATACAATGAGAACATAGGATGATTTATAACTAGCTAACGGGTTTGGTACTAGATGTTTTAATTCAGTTTTATCCTTTGGATTATTAAACACAGTGACGTGCTGTCAGTTTTCCTGCAGATAAGAACTGTATATTGAATGGACACCTATGTATGTGTGTGTCCTTATATATATACACTTATAAGTTCTATATAAAATGTGTGTGTATATATATTTAAAAAAAATATAGTGGCTTATCTAATGTTAATGACAGTAAGTGTATAACAAATTGACAGTGTGAACAGACCTTTGAAATAACTGTAGGAGGTCAGAGAGGAAATAAAATGTTCCTGTATAAACAAATACTAATAATGAGAATCCCTCCAGTAAAAAACCACTGCTGAGAAACACAGGCCTTGACTCAGTGCAGCAGCTCCTGCTTGGCAGCCTCTGCCTGCAGCCCAGCTTTAGGTGCTGGAGCAAAGAGTCTGAGAAATCTTGTATGGGGCAACTGGGGAGCAGCGAGACCTTGCAGAGAGCAGGTGAAGTCAGGATGGGCATAAATCACAAAACAAGCTGGGTGAGCCTTCAGACACTTCCACTGCTAACTTGTTTATTGAAGGATTTTTGTTATCCATCTAAATAACAATAATTACACCTATCTATTACTCAGAACCGATCTCTAATAAGAATTGAGAGAGCTCTTGTAATGAAAGGCATTTAAAATAGTTAATGGCTTTCTTTAATTTGGTATGTTTTCACTTTGCATGAGGTATATGTAAATATATTTTTCATATGTATGGGAGAGAAGAAAATAGTATATAATCTCAGAGACTAACGGTAGCGCTCATCTTCTCCATCCTGTTTGCCCATGGACTATAAATAAAATACAGCTGTAGAACAAGAGCAAGATGTTTCTTTCTCCTTAAAATTTTGCTTGGAGTTTTGTCAGATGTGCATGTTCACGTATTGCGTTCTACTTCTAGATAGTGTCTGTACTAAACTTCCTAAATGTTTCCACCACAAACAGGAACCCCCATTTCCTGTGTGACCAGCCTCATGAAATGATGAGTCATGAGACTTATTCCTGCTTTATAAAGTGTTCACTTCATTGAAATTTCTTTGTATCTGAAGAATAGCAGGAAAATCCTATGAGGAATCGTATTTATTGGGAGAGTGTTTGTGATCCTTTGCAGACAGGAGTTTCTATCATCTATGTGTTTTTAAGGGAGTAGATAAAGTTTAGCACTACCATATGGGAATGTCCAGGGGTTATTTTGGTAAAGAATTAAGTCAGTTCTTAAAAACATGAATATTCATGTTGTGCGTCTGAAGGGATAAGAAGAAACCTTGCTGCAGGGAATGCAGGGAAGCTTCTCCTATAGGAAAGCTTCTTCCACTTCTAAAGGATGTGATATGAGACAGTTTGCTCCATGGATCTGAAGGTTGACTAATTCCAGAAACGGAGAACTTTGGAGACCTAATTCTTCCGAGTGTTGTGGAAACTTGCTGCAAGTTGTAATATATCCACCAGCTACTCAAAGAAGAATTACATTCATAATATAACAGCTATTTACTGTTACTTAACTTTATTAAAGTTGTGGATTTCCTGTTCATTAGTATGGAATGTTTTTCAAGTATGTCATCTGTAATGAATAGTCAGATATCTTATTTCCTTTTTAGTGGTTTAGAGAGTGAATCACGTTTTTCAGCCTCAATGTAAAGTGTGTCCAAATGGTGTTGTGTTCCTCTTCTGGTGTAGAAACAGAATGTTTTAAATACAAATCTGTATAATTAGGCATTTTTCTTCAGAATCAAAACTCTTAATGAGAGAATCTTGCCAGTCCAAAAAGGAATAATTCCTTGCTTCATGTTGATAACACTGCATTTAGCCTGTGCAAATATTTTCAGATGTACTGAGTTATCACTCTCATTAGAGCGATAGAAACAAACCTTCACCCAGAGTTACGGGATAATCTAACATCAGCAAATTGCTACTTGGTAGAGTGGAATCTGTGGACAGTAGCTCCCAAAGTTACCATCGCAAAGGGTAGGACTCTCAAAAGAAAACCGTGCTTACGTGGCATGGTGCTGCCTTGAACAGGTAATGAGAAATACTCTTTAGAGACTTAGTATGAATTAATATTAGTGTGATGTGCTACTCAGGCTAATCTGTCCTCCTAGCACTATGCTAAGATGGATATTCTGTTTGCTAAGCTGGGCAAACAAGCTTGGATGTCTGCATAGCAGTGTTTTTACTGTCTTGGCTGTACACTGGATTTGTTTAACAGTAATTGGGGGTTTGACAGACAAGTTTTCTTTCGGTCATTGTTACTTCTTTAACATTGAAAAATTAGCACTGAAGTAGAGAACCATGAATAATTAGATCAAATTTAAATCCGTTTCAAGAATTTTGTGTTTGAGTCTCCAGTGTGATTCTTAGTGATGATGATTTTGTAGTTCTTGTCTTATTTGCCACAATACATTTAGTGATTATTACTTAAGATTGTAACCTTCGAAGTGTAACTGGAGTTCCGCGTGTCCTGCTGCTTTTACAAAAGAAGCTAGAGGCAAGCTCTTGAATAGTTAGAGCTTACTGGGGTTTCTCCTGGCAGTTGCTGTGCCTGTCACGCAAAGGATTGGTATTTGAGAACAGAGCATCCCCACTGAAAGAGCAGAGAGAAGGAAAAAGCTCAGTAGACTTAATGTGCATTAACTTCCAACACTGACACAGTCCTTCAAGAATGCATTGCTGGTGATAGAAAGAGAGGATTTGAATTTGCTGATTATTTGCAGTAGCTTCCTGGGTGAAAACTCTTTATGTGTATGCAACATACCTTTGAACAAGACAATTTTGTCTTTTTTGCAAGTGGTTAAAGCTATCTTACATACATACTGTGGAATATCTAATACACCATCGTTTCCTTCGTGCAATTTGGCCCTTGTACACAGGCTCTACACAAGGTAGATACACCTTTAAGTTCCTTATATCTACTCTAATAAAGGATGGATGTGTATCAAAAACTGGGAAAAGAACATGTTTCTCATTTGGTTGCTACATATTGTAGGAAGGGCTATGCCAGAAATGCCGAAGGAGGAGAGCTCTTGTGGACTGTTGGATGTGGCTGTAGGGCCTGGAAAGGCTCATACTGGTGTCAGGTCTGAGGATAAATGAACTGGAAGTTCCTTTTGCAGCGAGGGACCTCTGAGTCCTTGCTGAAGAGTATGCCCCAAAAGTTCAGATACAATGTCTGTCTGAAATAAGAATTTTGAGGGGAATTTTCTCAGGTCTGTCTCCAAAACTAGTGGAATTCTGTTCTTTTTTCAGTCTTTGTTAAAGTCGTACTTCATTATCATCCTTCCTGACCATTAATTTCATTTTGGTTTTTATTTGCATGAAATACTCATTATATACATATGTATATATGTAATTATGTTAACTTCTATAAATTACATGATGCTTATTGTCTCAAAGAAGTGCAAATGTCTTGCTTTAGTCGCTGCTAGCTCTTCCTATAATGATGGTTATCTTCTAAGCTTATCCCCTATCCACTTAGCCTAAGGAATAGTGCAAATAAAATGCTTAGATCCTAAGGCTACCAGCACTTTTGGAGTTTTGATCCTTGCTAGCAGAGGCTTTCTCTTGGGTTTCTTTTGTGATCAATGTAGAGACTTTGGTTTTCTGTTCCAGACATGTAATGTTGGGTGGAGGGGTTTTTTTTCGTTTTCAGAATGAATGTTGGATATTTTTTTTTTTTTTTTTTTGCCTAACAATTTTGTCTCTGTATTAGCATAGATTGTGTTATTCCCTACTTTGAGTCAGGTATTCAGAATAGTGCAGGGGTAGCTTACCAGAAGGGCTTTGGCATGCTGCAGCTAGTTGACTTGACTTTACAAAGCTATTTAGCTTAATGTGCACAATCGAAATGTTACAACCTGCTCCAAGAAGAGGTGCTAACATTAAATACACAACCTGAAAACCGCATCATTTCCTGTCACCAAGACAATGCAGTTAGTGAGAGGAATACCTGATTTACATCAGGCACTTCTAGGGTTGTCATTCTAGCCCTAGCCCTTGCAGTGAAAAAGGCAGAAACCTCAGCTTTTCTGAACAAAAGTGTCATTGGCCCGAACGTAATGCGGTGGATTTAAACTGGGATGGAGATGTGCATACCTTACCTAGTGTGGTGTGATCTTTCACTGGAGCATAAACAGAGCCTGTATTGTACTGTCTCCTCTCTTGGCATATTTTCTTATTTGTGTCCTCAAATATTACAGATAGAGGACGGAGTAAGGCGAGGCAGTCACTGTCCCTCGTTCAGCCCGCTCCGTGAGCGCGGACCGGCTTACGTAATGTGCTCCACATCACTGTGCTCTCATTAAGGAAAGTCCCTTGTTTTCACATAATGCTTTATTTTTTTCAAAAATAGTTTGAGAGTTGTTTAGCATTTTCCTTACCAGCAACTGCATTCCAACTAAAAACGGGGGGAGGGCAGGCATTTCTGCCATACGTACCAGGTAAATGTTTACAAATCATATACGTGGTATTTGGGAAGGGTAAAGGCAAGAGAAAGTTTGGTTGTTTTTTAAGAAGATATTATAGTATCTGGGTTTTTTAAATATAGCGTAGTTTTGAATGCTGTAGAGGTTTGTGGCTGGGTATTTTATTAATTTTAATGGTGGGTTTTTTTGTTGTCCTGTCGTGTTCCATCTCCTCCCCACCCCCAATGATCTAGTATATTAACAAATAGTCTTGGCCCTGAAAGTTGCTCTGCTTTAATTCCTGAGTTAAAGGAAGGAAAATCCATCCAAAATGTCTCAGCTGTACTGTGAGATCAAGTTTCTCTTATCAAAGGATAGAGAATAGCTCTTTATTTGTTCCATGTATTGGGCAAGAATTCAGCAGCCTTTATTAGTGATAAATGGGACCAAATTCTTGATGTTGGGACTTCCACTGAAAGGGAGCAGCTTGTAAAACCTACTCAGTTATTCAGGTCCTCACTCGATACCCAAATGGATGCTTGAGTTCCCTCACAAGTAATCATAGTCTCTATCATTTGGGCAGAAGAAGTTATGTAGACGTTTTTATAGAAGAGACCTAGGTTCAGCTGTTCTTACAAGCTCTGCTTGTTCTCTACATGAGTTTGAAAACCTGACCAGCAAGATTTATAACAGTGACATCAACATTATAAACCCTTCATAGAACATAAAGGTTAAAGGGTATGAGATTATGTGTATTTCCCTGACTTAGTGCTTACAAAAAACAAAAATTGAAGAGAGATGGGTTTGAAGTGAATTACTTGGAAGTGGAAGAATACACAGATGTTTGGTTGTTTCAAAAGACTTCTCTTGAAATACTTGACTACAAGTCAAAAAGTTTTCTTGCTGTATACCTCTTTAGTTGTGAGAGATAAGGATGCAGTGTCTGCAGAATCCCTCAGCCCTTCGTGTCCTCATATATGCTGTTACTGATAATTTTTTACTGTTAGGAGTAACACAACTTCTAACACAACTTCTAACAAAAGTGGGAAATTTAACTTCATTCTCTCTTGTCATTGGCAGACAAAAATAATGGTCTTCCAGCAACCACATGAAAAAAAAACCACTGTGTTCTACAAAATTTTGTCTGTTTTCTTGATAAAAACAACATATTTCTGAAGATGCAGTATTTCAAAAAGGCCTTCTTGAAAACAAGGCATGCTCATGAACTGAATCTCACTTTTTAAACATTTTAACCACGTCAAAATAACTTGTATTTTTTTGAGTGTACATCTTCAAATGAGATATTTTTATTCTTGTTCCCTGATTGAGAGTGTAGCTGGCTGTGGGGTCCAGTAATCACAATCATAGATGGAGTTGAAGCTCAATAGCTGTTCCTTCTGCTAAATGTGACTTGCTGGTTTTTATTTTTGTGTGTCTGTCTTTTGGTGCCACTGTTTTAAGTGGACAGGGCTTCAATTACACCTGAATGGTGTTTTGTACCTAACGCTTGTGGCAGAAGACAGCTAGCATTTGAAGAGTTAATTTTATGAAAAGATGTCCAGAGTAGAGTTGTTTAACAACATGATTTGTTCTGAACTTCAGTTTCCTTTTTTGCCGGTCTTTTTTGTAGTGTAGTACCAACTTGCATTCAGAATTACACTTCCTGAAGTTGCTATGGACATTAAAGTTTGGGATTCAATAAAAGTTAAACCAGTAGATTTTCTCCCACACCCTTCCTGTCAAGTTTTTCTACTGAGTGCCAGTGTTGAAGACCAGATCACCTTTTGGGCAAGAGTACTCTGGCATCTGATGTTTGCTCACGTAACTTGAACTCTTACGCAATTTTTATTAAAGGTATTTCCAGGTGTTAACTTAAAAACAAAAATACTGGAAGATACAACTGAGCTATCCTATTTGGTTTTAAAAATGAATTTTTTAGAAGAGGTGGTTGAATATAAGTGAATATTCCAATATAATATGTCACTATAATATAGATGAATGCTTGATGGCCTTTCTGGGCAAACTGATTTTTGATGTTTCCTACCAGTTTGCTCTTACTGTTCAGGCATTTTAGAAAGGAGCCAAACTTTCATGTGCTTTTTATTTATAAGATTTTATTTTGTGTATGAATTCTGTGCAATGGTTCAGTGAGGGTAGAGTTTTTTTTATCAGTTTTAGTTCTGTTATTTAAGTAGAATCAAATAATTATTAGCTGAATTGGAAGTAAATTTTTTTCTGTGGATTTTAGTGCTGTTCTGTGAACTTTAACTTAAAATTCAATCACAGAAGTTCCATTTTAGAAATGTCTGGAGACATCAGGTTAAACAAGGATGCTTTTGGGATTGCAAAGTATGTCCAGACAGCAAAGCCATGGAACGTGAATTCATCCCTTCTCCTTGGTTGGGCATTCCCATTTATTTTTGTGTCCTTGCAGCGTGGAATGGTATGTGACAGGCAGTGGTGGTCTGCCCTTCTCTAAGTAAAGGTAAAACTCAAATGTTTGACCTGCTAGTTTTCTGTAAGACTTAGATAGACTCCAACTTTTGTGTTAGGGGAGAACCATGATTGCCTGGGATGTTCCAACAGGCAGAAAAGGAAGGGACAGCCATTCTGTTATTCAGTGCGTTACAGTTGGTCACCATTGCTATGGACTCTGAAACTCCAGTTTAGGATGTGTCTGTAGTACTTTTTTTTTTCCCCCTAAAACTCTCACCGTGGCAGAAACCTTATTGTCCCAGGGAAGGAGGTGTCCTGACCAGTGTTGTTCTTATTCGTTCATTTCTCATGGTGGAAATATGGATATAGCTCAGAAGTTTTTTTATAGCCAAATTTCTTAGCCTTATATCACTGCTGCTGGTGACAAAATCAGAGTAGGTCAGGCTGTCCATTTCTGTAGTTTTTAATGCCACTCAACATGGGTTCCTCCCTCTTTTGCCCGTTCACCCAGACCCAAGTTAAACTTCTGTCCCATTCCTGAAATATGTCCATATGCAAAGCCTGAACAGCTCTGTGGTGGTTTGTCCATTTGCAGTTGCTGAGCATTTTATTTTGGTGTGGAAAAGCAAATGGTGGAGGAGGAGCATTAGTGTCTCCTTTGCAATTATGTAGTTAATGGTCTTTTCTTCTAACATCCTAAAGGTAATGTGCTTGCTGGTTGCTTTGTGTGTCAGTGTAGATCCACTGAAAATTACCTTGTTATGGGATTTGTTTTGTTTGTTGTTTTCTTTTCTTGTCGCAATTCAAAAAATTGTGAGTTTGTTCTCTCAAGGAACATGCACGCTTAGCGTGATATTTATACATTTGTATAAACTCTTGGTCTTTCCTAAAATGGTGCTTTTGTGACCTTTTTCCAGGTTGTTTTGTAGTTCTCTTCTGACTTACCTTTTATTTTCTACTGTATGCCTACCACTGCCATCTAATTTTTTTGAGGTCTCCATAAGCTACAGTGGCACTCACAAGCAAATGATTTAGTGGTTTAATCCACAATGTGACTACTGTTGTTGTTGTTGTTATCATCATCATCATCTACAACCAAGTCAAAGAGCATGCAATATTAAATTGGTACTGAAGATCTCAACTAGAAACAACGCTGGGGTTTGGCAGATTACAGCTGAAGTGACCCTTGCTGCTGAAGACACTTTTTTTTTTCCTCCTACAAGACAAAGTCTCTACAGTCTTACTGTGTCCAGTTCTGGGTTCCCCAGTTCAAGAAAGATGAGGAACTCCTAGAAAGAGTCCAGAGGAGAGCAACTAGGATGATAAAGAGACTGGAGCATCTCCCCTGTGAGGAAAGGCTGAGAGAGTTGGGCTTGTTCAGCCTGAAGAAGAGAAGGCTGAGAGGGGACCTCATCAACACATACAAATATCTTAAGGGCGGAAGTCACGAGGACGGAACCAGTCTCTTTACAGTGGTGTCCAGCGACAGGACAAGGGGCAATGGGTACAAACTGAAACATAAGAGGTTTCAGTTGAACATGAGGAAAAACTTCTTTACTCTGTGGGAGACAGAGCACTGGAACAGGCTGCCCAGGGAGATTGTGGAGTCGTCCCCTCTGGAGATATTCAAAGCCCGCCTGGATGAAGTCCTGTGTGGCATGCTCTAGGCGAACCTGCTTTAGCAGGGGGGTTGGACGAGATGATCTCCCAAGGTCCCTTCCAACCCTTGCGATTCTGTGATTCTGTGAGTCACTGGTTCCTGCTGTCATAACGAGCAAGAGGAGGGCAAAGATTCCTCCTCAGTTTTTTTGTGATTCCTTGAAAGTCTAGTTTTGCTCTGTCCTAACAGATGGCATGAAAAGGATATGGCCTGAAACGTGATACGTAGCGATAAAGTCTTATTAGTCAAAGTTTAATACTAGGCTTACAAAAAAATGTTTCTTTCAAATGCAGTACAAGTGTTTATGCAAATAGTAGCATGAGCATTAGTTCAAGAAATTTGATGGAGTCGGCATAACAAATTTAGTCATTTCAGCCGGCTTCAAAGGGTACTTTGTAGTTGGCCATATAATACGTATTATTTTTGTGGTTAATGGCATGCTTTCCTCCTGTTTTTAAGCATGCAGAAGACCATTATTGTAGCGTGTTAGGCTCGCTTGCTATATTGGAGCTGCATGTTAAATTTGAAATATGGTGAGAAAATAGAGGTCTGCTTCTAAAAATGATGTTAGCCAAAATTAGTTAGAATCTGTTAATTTTTTGACAATGTGAAGTTCTGAGAATTGAGTTAAGATGTTGGGAAAAAATCCAAAGAAATAGCAGGTTAATTGCTCTCGAGATAGGGATGCAAAATTGATTTGTCAATTTACAGGTTTTGAAAGCCTAATACTTAATCTTTTTCTTGTACTTTCAGTTGACAATAGTAGAACTAATTTTCAAATTCTAGTTATGTGGTTTTAAGGTACCACTTTGTGGTTGGACATATTTCCAAAGAGTTAGTGGCCTCAATTATAGAATTACATACCTAAACTAAACTTTTGTGAAGTTTAAAGTTGGAATGTAAAAGCCAAACATTTAAATGTGTTCTTTTTTGCATGGAAGAACAAAAACCTTATTTAGAGTGGACAGTTATTCTGCGTTACAAAATCATAATTCTAAAAGCTGTAGCAAAATCTGCAAATAAAATTCAGTGTTTAAGTGTAGCTCTAAGACTTCACATGGATAGAGACCTCTGTGATATTGGACACTGTCAAAGAATTAGAAATATTTTGTAGTCATGTTCTTATACATTTTCTATGAATCCAGGAGTTACAAATCATGCTGATTGAATAGTCCTATCTCTCTAGCCTAAGTGAAAAATATACTAAGTGTTATATTTAAAAGTAGTTTCACTTAGAAGGGATGTTTATTAAAGCTATTACAGGGTATGTTGGAACTGAAACTCTTTCAAGATTTATGATTGTGTGTTTAAGGTTGATGTCTGCCAGGAACAGATGGTATTGAAGCAGACAGCTGACAAGTGATACAGCAGAAAACACCTATTAAATGATATTTTCAAAGTGTGATCAAGAAATGATGAGAGCATTTCAAAGTGTTACTGCAAAATTTGGTTTTGAAGAGCTGATAGGATAAAGAGGAGTTTTTGTGAAGGGGGAAGTTGCATTCATGCTTCTCTGAAAAATACTTTAATTCAAAGATTTTGGATCAGTAGATACTGAACTATTTGGAGGGCAAATTGAAGTTATATTCTAATATACTCTTGGGGAAGCCATAGTCAGGTTACAGCTGTCTCACTGGATATGTATGGGATAAGAGATCTGCCTTTAAGGCATCTAGCTCGTTAAAAATCTCTGTAGCTATTCTAAATCAATTGCTGAGGGAGAACCCAAACCAGGAATAAATTGTTATATCTCAAAGGAAACTTACAACTTTAAAGAGGTAGATTTGAGTGCTGCATGTTTAAATTAGCTCTTGCAGAAATTTTGATCTGTGAAATAACCAGCAAAACAATTAAAGCCTATTTTTTAGGTTAAATGGAACAAAGATGGCCCTTGTTCTGGGTTAGGGGAGTTAAGAAGCAGCTCATAGCACCGCTATCCCTGCCACTTTATTCCAAATTCGATTTTAACGGCATCATAAGGCCTTCTCCTATGCATTTATCATGTTGTAATCCGTATAGATACTCCTGTGTAGATGAAATGTTTGGGAAACTTGGGAAGTGGAAGCACTGCGAGTGGCAGGATTATGTGCTTATGAAATGCAGTCCAAAGGCTCATGTAAATGTGATGTTGGGAGTTTTGTGGCACAGAGCTGTCATTCTGAAAAGTGATTCTGTAAGAACCGAGCCCTCTTAGTTCTTTTTAGTTTGTTGACAGTGTTGACCAATGTCTGGAATTAAACTTTGGGGTTTCTTATTAGGAATAGAGATTTCTTTGTTGTTTCTACTGGAATGCCAACATTCCCTTTCCACGATGTAAAACCTGCCTACTGCAGGTACTGTGATATGTTTCCTTACTAACAGTACAGCTGATTTAGAGTTGTAACAGTCCTGTTTGCCTTGCAGGTTTTGGAATTGGAAAATGAAGATGGCACAATACTTGCTTTTTTGTGTTGTCAAATACTGCAGTAATACAGCGATATTTGGAATTCAGTAGTCCCAGCAGTGTTAAATTTTGCACTCTGTATAACAGTGACTTTTATGTACAAACCCCCTTCTCTCTTGAAATGTTTCTTCATTTAAGTTTATGAAATTAAAGGAACACTACGGCCAATATTTATATTAGTATATCCGTGCTGCAAGATGTCTGCTTCCAAATTTTTTAAAACCGAAACTTTGTTAGTGTTATTTACTGTAATTTTTTGTATTTGCAAATAAAATGTGTTCATCAAATGATTACCTTTTTTTAAATAAAAAGTAGTTGATCTGTGTAGCAGTACTACTAAAGTACTTAAAATACAGAATTCTCTTTCATTTTACTTAGATTTTATATATTAAAGTTCACCAATAAAATGTAAGACTTCAGATGGAACAAGAGTAGAATTTTCTTTTAATGGAAGCATAGACTTCTGCATACTGATGAGGGCTTGCTGAATGCAGCATTTCTGCTTTTGTGAGAAGTTCTGAAAAACAGGTTCTTAAATACGAAACCAAGAACTTTCTCACAGAGAAGTTAAATAAAAATAAAATAAATTGTTTTGAAGCATCAAAAAGTGCCAGCTGTGAAACTAGGGGGAGAAAAAAAGAAAGTCAGGGCTTCTGTCAAAGCACCCTCAGCATGCAGAATACTTGTGGTCGATAGAGACCCTGGGGCTTGGGTTTGTTGAAATACCAAGCGCTGGAGGTGACCCAGAAGACGACAAGCCATGAGCGTCCCAGCAGGGCTGCCCTGGTGCTGTAGAGCTGGGAAGTGTCCACCAGCCTCCTGCATACGTATGCTCCCAGTTAGTGCTCCCTGCTGCACAACTGGGAGCTGGGCTTTCAGTGTTTTCAGGCTGTCAGTTTAAGAGCAGCAGAACTGAAATATTTGCATGACTGGAAGCACACAGCTTGGAAACATAGGAGGGCTGGAGTGGAAATGTTGCTTGTGTTCGAGCTGCTTTCATGTTTGTAGCTTGGTGGTTTCAGGATGCTCAACAGTTTCCATTAGTAGAAGTTGGATTTTTGGAGAAGCCTGGCTAAAATTTGTCAGAAATTTGGACCATGGGTGTTTTGGGAAAATATATTCAGGGTTTGGTGGTGATCAGCATTTTTCTGGACAAGAAGCTCTCTTCTCTCCACCATTTCACGGGAAGATATCTGATTGGTTTTATCAGATTGGCTGCTTACATGACTTCTGTCACTGAGCTGTTAAAAAAAAAAAAAAAAAAAAAAAAAAAACAAAAACAAAAAAAAACAAAAAACCACAAGCAAAAAACCAAGCCAAAGCCAAACCAAACAAACCAACACCACAACAAATGTGATGACAATTTTTACAGTAATGAGTTTTGCCCTTTAAGTGGGGAATGCAGTTTTTGCTTGTGTTCCTGAGTGAATACTGACTCTACAGAAGGATATACTCCTGGCCCATCTTATTTTCTCTAATTCTACCATGAAATTGCAGACACTATGATATCATACTGATTTTTCTGGGTTCCTTGATCTGTAAATTATAGGCTCTTTAGCATTATCAAAAAGGCTTAAATGGGGTTGCAAAATACTAGATAGCTGTAGTAGCTCCATTCCCCCTGACTAGAGGAACGAAAACTGATTTTCATTGCTGGCTGGTCTTTACTGCCTTTGGGCTGGGGAAGCAAGTTTAATACACGTGTTACTTTCTCCCTTGTGCTTCCTGTCTGTCTGGGTTGGTTTGGGTTTTGTTCCCCTTGATGAAAAAAAGGTGCCAGGGACACCTTGGTGCCAGGGGCTGTCATCTTTGCCATAAATGTGTAATCTGCAGCGGTGACATGCTGGAAGTCATTGGTGCTATGAGGCATGACATGGCATTAGTGATAAGTAAGCAGCATTGATTCCTTACTCAGGGCGCATCAGTGTCAGGTTTGCTATCTTGGGGGGGGTGGGGGGGGTGGGGATTGAGTGTAGTAACTTCTGACATTGTCTTTTATGTTTTAGAATTGACTTCTTGGGTCTCGGCTCTAGTTTTACTATCAGATCTCTCCTGTTGTGAACTTTAGCTCTCAAGTAGTGATTCACTGAGTAAGGTTATTTTATAAGGAATGCTTTTTGCAATAAAACGTCAATTAAAATGTGCGTTAATTTTACCATAGCAGTGACACAATAGGAGAAGTAATAGAAATGTCTTGTGACTTAAAATTTCTTGCTGCTTATAATCTTAATCCCTTACCGCCAGTGCATTTGAAACTACTAAAAAGATCTAGACATCTAAGCAGAGTTTAGGCTAGAATCAGGATGCTGACTGAAGATGATCCATCTCTCTTCTAATTTTTCAGCGGCCTTCCCTCAGAGAGCGAACTGGTTGGTTCTTGTTCATTTTGATCACTCACTGGGATGTGAAAGTGATGGTGTTTTTCTGATAAAGCTATAAACTGGTGCAGGAAAATTAGCGCTCATCCTGAAAGAGTTGAGAAAGTTTTTGTGCCAACTCTTTCAAAAGTGAATCTTCATCAGTGTATATTGCATATGGCCAAGTTCGTTCTCTTACTTGTACCTTCAAAAGGACCTTAGATCAGCCTGAACTAATTGAAAGTGCTGGGTCTTACTTGCATCTTCCAGGGTGTTTTCTGCAAAATAAAGTGCATCTCTACCTTCTCTTTGCTTATTTACAGTAAACAAAACAGTTGAAACTAGATTTCAGTATTTTTGCCCCTACTCACTCCAGCTTCTTTTCTGTTTTCTATTTAAAAAATTACTTCTGAAACTAACGTTAAACTTTCCAAAGAAAATGTTTCTTGCTAATTGTTGCATATGAAGGTGAAACACCGTTTTTAATTGAGTAGGACATCATCAAGTTCCTGTCTCTGGAGACAAGCGAATGGTGATTTCTAACTGTTGGGTTAATCTGAAGATGTGATGAACATCTGCCAATCTGTGTGTGTCAGGAAAACACTAGTTGACTATATAGGTGTTAAGAGTTCCTTAGGGAGAAGCATGCTTGTCTTAGTAAATGTGACTAATGTCTTTAGAGTAATTATGCTTTCTAAAATATAAAATGTATACAATATTTGGAAGATGCACTTTTATGCAGTGTTTTTTCATAACTCATAGAGAATGCTAATGCATACTTTTTTATTTTAAATAAAACCTTTTTTCCCCCCTCTTACCACAGGATAATGAGAAAAGGACCCCTTTACATGCTGCTGCCTATCTGGGAGATGCAGAAATTATTGAACTACTTATTTTATCTGGTATGTTCCGTTCCTGTTATGGAAAAAAAAATATCTCTATGCACATCCAAACAAATATTTATGTACATCTTAGTCTGTGTAGCTTTTATTGAGATATTTAATGTACTAGAAATTAAAGATGTTTGTACTGAAATTTTGGGTTCTAGGCTTATCAGTGTTACAATACTGTGTAGTTCTGCTCTAACTGAGAAATCTTTCTACAAAGAAATATTTTATAGTTATTTTTATTTGTAGCTTGATCAGCTTCAGGTACTTTAACTCTAATTCAAAGAAGTAATAGTGTATATGTTATAGGCATATGTTAGCAGCATTGCTTTGGTTCTGAAATGGGCCTTCAAGAAAATGACTAAAGTTGAACACAGAATATGGCATCCAGAGTTGGTTATATTATTTTAAAGTATCCTTTGCTGTTGGCTTAAATGCACAGAATACAATTAGGATCAGCTGAAAAATTTTAAAATCTCTTACCTTTTTACTATTTATTTGTACTAAGACAAAGTACAAGTTCTGTAAAACAGTATATTTCCATCTTTACTTTTTTTTTTAATTTAAAAAAAAAAAACAAACAAAAAACCCAAGAAACTAACCCAAAAACCTAAAAGCAAAACTTTATGACTGAGATACTGAATTGATTGTCTTTGGTCTTAGACAAATGTACCAATCAGGTAGCTTGAGGCTGAATTAATTATATGGAGCTTTAAGGTTAAGTAGAAAGATTAAAATTTGTGACAGTCCCATAGAGCTATTCCAATCTTCAGTCTGCTTAATGGCACACCTTACCTGTGCAAAGCTGGCTATTTCCACACCCCTCCCATCAACCTTTAATAACAAATTTTGCTTTAAGGAAATGTCACTTTCAAGATTATAGGAGTCACTTCCAGACTTTAAACTGAAATTGCCAGGCACAATTTAATTTGGTATATTTTAGCAAGATATACTCTTCTCATTATATATATTATATGTACTGTCTCTATATAAATATATATACTTATAATTAATCAATATCACATTATGTATATTTTTATATATATTTCCTATGAAAATAGGCTATAGTGGTAACTTGTCCAGGAAAGTTCACCTGTGTTGCTGAGAAGGTGCTGGTTTTCCCTATGAAGAAAAAAAAAAATAAAGTTCTGGTGACTCCTGGAAGTCTATAATGACCCCTTTCTTCTGAAAAGGGATCTTGGATTTGGCAAGGATATTTCTTTTTGTTTGGGTTTTCACAGTGATTAAAACAACCCCCCAAAACCATGTTATAAACTTTGCAAAGATGTAGTCAGCTGCTTCTGGGGGTGAAGCTTCTGACTGTTCTGGGGGAACAGAGTCCAGTTACCAGAATCGTGATTGAAGAAAATCTCTCAGGCAAAGGGTTTATGGAAGGAGCAAGATTCTAGTTCAGATATTAATGAAACAAGATCCTGATTGGGGGGGTGGCAGCAGGGGAAGAAAGGTTAGTCATTTGGGCACATAGCCTGGGGATAAGTGTAAGAAAAATTGGAGAACAAAGGAGGGAAGTGAAGAACTAAGAATTAGGGCTGTACCAATAGTCCAAAGTTGACCTTGCATGGAGGAGAGGTTGTGGGGTGCTGCTGTGTCTGCAGACTGCCCAGGAAGACTGGGAAGCATTGATATGTCTTGGATAGCATTTATTTAATGAAAATCAAGATTTACTTACACAAAACAACACATTAAATAGTTATAAAATCAAAAGCATCGGAAGTTGTGGAATGCCTAGGAGGTATCAGTGTAACCTTGCTGTGCTCATGTGCTGTGGACTTCCAATGACGTGTGCGTGCCTTGCTGTAGAGGCACAGCCTCACGAATTTCACAAGGAGGGGTGCGCTGGGAGTGAGTGGGGGTGGTACAGTGCAGGAGGCACAGGTGCCAGTTGTGAATGAAGAGGAGCATGAGTTGCAGGATGAGAAAGCCATGTCTGCCTGTTAAGGCCATCCAGTTTGAAAAGCTGTGCTGTACTTGGGCACTAATCTGTATGTTAACCTGCTTGCAAGCTGTGGTTTTAAGCTACTTGCTTAAACCAGACTCTTCAAAAAGTACTCACTCATTTAGTCTTCCTCATTTCTGAATGCTGGACTTGAAAACTTCATGGCTTGTCAAGAGTGAGCATTCACAGTGCTATCTGAAGCGCTGCACCAGCTACATCTGCGAGAAAATCAGGTCTAGGTGTCTCAAAATGCACAAGCCAAGATTTTTCTTTTAACTCTCCTCATTGGGGGATGGGGAACAGAGGTTAAGTGTATTTGTCCACTCCATTTCCTAAAGATATGGAAAACCCATTTATCGTATTTCAGCTGGCAATCAAATCTCTCCTTTGAGACATATACAATGTTACATTTTGTCATAATAGATGAGCATTAGGGAGCAAATAAAGAACATCTGTTACCACCGCAAGGTTTGAAGAATGCTTGCCGTGTTGCAAGACCTCTTTTTGAACAAGAAAATAGTTTGTTGGATAAATAACATTTCTGAACAACGGTCTCCTGTTCAGTAAATTTGCATGTAAAAAATTTTGTATGTGGCTTTAATTGACCTACTGTAATATATTTGCACAAGAGATTGAATTAAGTAGTGTAGACTACTTTCACCCTAGAAATTCTTACCTTGTGAGAGCTTGGCTTTGCAACTGGTGATGTCCTCTAATGTACTTTTGCTGGAATGTTATTAGGAACCACTTTACGGTTTTCCTGCTGTGCAAGCTATCCTACAAAGACTATTTGCTTTTGACTTTTTTATTCTTTCTTCAATCTGGACCTCAAAATTACTGAAGTCAGTATTAATCTTTCCACTACTCAGTGGCTCTTACCTGTTTCTTTCTCATTATTCTCTATTCTTAGTTAAAATGCGTATCATATGTTACCTATGCATAGGTTTTTTTAAATTTGACTGGAATG
Organism: Gorsachius magnificus; assembly: GCA_034008185.1. Classification (NCBI taxonomy): domain Eukaryota; kingdom Metazoa; phylum Chordata; class Aves; order Pelecaniformes; family Ardeidae; genus Gorsachius; species Gorsachius magnificus. The sequence continues at coordinate 120,427,634 of CM067082.1, forward strand.
TCTTTTGCATCTCCCTCCAGGGGATCCATGTTGCTTTCAGGTATGTATTTTGGATCATACGTTGCTGTTACAATATCTTTATATTACTTTGCTTTAGATCTAGGCAACCCATATTGCAAGTTCTGAAGATAAAACTGATTCAGCATATTTGCAGACTTTTGTGGCATAAGTTTTCAGACATGCAAGCATGCTCACTTAGTTTTTGAATTCTTGAGACATTTTCCCACCAAGCCTCAAGGTTGCTGTGTGATCTCTCTTGTTGTAGTCTTTCACCCGGGCAAGGGACCTGAAGGTGGTGGCTTAGATACAGACTCTGAACAGCAAAGAAAATCGCTTCAGTGACTCCAATTCGGGGCTGGACATTTAGAATGCCTTTTGGTTTTTATTTTGAGACAGTGCTTCACTGAACACTAATAAACTTGTCCCCTGAGGATGTGAACGTCTTGCCAGAAAATTGTCATACCACTATGGTCTGTGGAAGTCTAAATATTCAAATAATCTATCCCTGCTAGGTTGTAGCCAGATAAGCAATTAGCATTCCTAAATTTGTTAGGTAAGGAGGTGAACAATAAATAGAAGAGAGGCATAAAGTTTTTTTTTTATAGTATACAGTATGATGGAACAAAAGTTTATATTTTAGTCACCTGAGAATCATTATTTTAGAAGCATTTTCTTTTTTGTATTGTTCTGTGAATATAACAGCCATCACGGTTGCATTTTTATGCTGTATGTACAGCTGCATCCTGGAGCACAAATACATCTGTATACTTTGCATAATTGCACTGGCTTTGATTTTGTAAATACTTTATGGCAAAGTACTGAGAAGTAGAAAAGTAAAATAATGAAGTCTTAATTAACTGAATGTCCAACTTTTTGTTCTTCCCAAGAAGTCCTGATTAAAAAAACCCAAGCCCTTCTTTCAGTTAAGTCCTGCATGTGAACTGTTCTGGGGAGGCTTTTTGCTTTATAAAAAAAATCATTCTTTCTGTTTGTCCTAGGCTTTTTTTTAAAGCCATCAGAATCTGTTCTGCAGGCAAGTGACACGTGGGCAGCAGGACAGATTAGCATGATCCCAGAATGTGTTCTTTTGATAAGTAACTTTTTTAATGTGTTTTCTTTCAAATGCCATGCAGACTATTATTGCTTGTCACTGAAATCAGCGTAATTCATGAATATAAACACCTGAATTATCTGTTGTTTTCTTTTGAATAGATTTAGTGACTATATTGCATTGATACGTAAATACTAACACAATACAGTTCTGTTTGTTTAACCCAAAAATTTCACTGCATGGAGCTCAGCATACATGAGTGTGTAGTCAAACTCAATCTCATTAAGGTTTGGCAGCCCACGAGTTTTTGTTGTGCTTTCCTCTGGGTCAGCTGGAAAATGTAAGAATTGTGCTGACACTGTAAAACTATCATGACAGGAATAACAGATTTTGGAGGATAGTAAAGACCCTCCAACGTTACTCCACACTACCTGCCTTTCGTCTAATTCTGAAGCTATGCAGGTATTAAAAATCCATGCCATGACAGTGACAGAGCTCAGCTGTTGAAAGGCTGCTGCTGCAAAAATATCAGCCGTATGAAGCTCCCTTTGTTTGGATTGCAGATGTACCCACACGCCGAAAGTGTTTCACAGGAGCTCCTTTTTCGCTGGCTGTATCTTTCGGCCGCTTCCTCTCCTTTTGACAATGATGTTGGCCGCAGTTTTCTTTTTTGAGCTATCTTAACTTCCCTCTGGCAGCAGTAACAGTCAGTTGCTATGAAGAAAGGAGCACCAATGCTCTTTGAGAGAGAAAATGAAGCTGATCTAAAAGGGTAGAAGCGTTCAGTAGCTGAAGGAGTCCGAGAACCTCATGTTGCTCTCTGAAGCTCAAGGAGGTGGTGGCTGGGATGTGGCAGAAACTATGAAGTTCTGAAAGGAAATGGACTTCTTATATTGACAAGGCAGCGAAGTTCTGGAGGGTGGCTTTGACTTGACTGTGGTTTTCTTCCCTTTTGTGGCCAGTGTATCTCCCTGTGTTTTTTGGTTTGTTTTGTTGGGTTTTTTTTTGTTTGGGCTTGGTTTACCATAAAAATAAAAACTGTTGTTGAAGCATCATTGTAGCTGGTCAAAAGATATTCCAGTCCTGTCCCTCAGAATTTTTTTACTATTCTATAGACCGTCTACTATGCATTTAGCTTATAAGTAGGAAGAAGCTTTCTCTCAATAAAGACTTACTCATTATTTTTGCAGCAATAGTTTTCCAAATACCCAAATTTTCAATGGGAAATTATCCTAGCTTTCTATTACTGATTGCTCCAATTTGTGTCTCAAATCTTCTTTTAATTTACAAACTACTTCTGTATCTCCTCCTGAATTTTCCCAGATTTTTCTATCTAAGGAAAAGTTTTCTTTTCCATCTGTTCATTCACCAGTGTAGTCTGAGGACTTCTGCTTGCCACTTTAAGTGCTTTCATGGTCATTTTCTCAGATAAAAAGTGAATCATTTGAAAAGGAAAAAAATTCTGAAGCCCTTAGGAAAATAATTAAATAGAATCTAATTATAGTAGGACTGCTAGTTATTCTCAGTGATTTATACCTGGGACCTTCCTAGTTTCTGCAAAGATGATTCTGAAAATTATTTCAGGATACTTGTTAAGAAAAAGTTAGTTAGCTTTTTTGAATGCAATCTAAAGATCTTATTTACATGTTTTTACTCCTAAATAAACATTTCAGAGCTTCAAATACTGAACATCAGGTGTCTGTATTGCATATGTGAATGAAAACACTTTTGCTTTATTTGCTTGTATTGTGGTATTGTTCAATCACTAGCACATCTTGTACTATAGCAAAGGAAAACACCATCCTTGACAGTCTAAAAATGCAGACTACAAACAGATCAGTGGAAGGCAATTCAGTGCTTAAGTCAGTACTGCAAGTCAAGATGCAAATGTCTTGTCAGTTCTGTTTGTATTTCTTTTCTGAATCTATTTCCAGCTGGTGACACGTAAGTAACGTAGCCGCTGCATTCATTAGTCTTCTGAGGACATTTGCAAATAGGAGGAGCTCTGGTGCAGAGTAGCTCAGGAGGAGAGTCACAGCAAAAGTTCTTATGAGAGGAACACAGAGGTGACGTGCTGAGACACAGCTGTATGTAGTTATATGGCAGTTTATGGAGGAAGGAGGAGGTGGGCAACTATTCCTTGCAGCGTTTTCTGCTCAGTCATTCATTGCCTATCTCTTCAAGAGGCGGTTGAGATGCTATAGCTCTTACCTGAATGTAAGGATATTGGCACCAATGAAGTAGCAGCTGGATTGCAGAAACATATGTCCAGGTATTGGTGCCTAACAGCACAGTTAAATGTGCAGTTGTCAGATATGGACTGATATAATTCAAGCTTCCAGGATAGTTCTACAAATCAGTGCATCTATTAAGTTGGAAAATGTGTCTCATGGAACATATTTGCTGAAAGTAAGCATCACTGAGTTTCTCAGTAGCTTCTGTACTAGGTTTATTAAATAAATCATGTCTTTCTAATTGTCAGTCTTGTGAATGCAGCTTTACAAAATGAAATGTAAGATTCAAGGAGGAGGGAAGAAAAATATGTAACACTCCTTTCTCTCCCTCCCTCCCCCACCTTTTTTCCAGAGCAAAAATCCTGCTTTCATATTTGCCTAGATGTGTAAACTTTTACTAGGCTGTCCTAGCGAAGTTGGTGATGGAAGAGAAGATCATGTTTAATTTTTCGGTTTAGTGCACCAACATGGAAGAATAAGTTTGTTTGTTTTGAAGGTGCAGTTTTAGGGGAGTATCACTTATATAATCAGTTCTTAAGTTCAAGCAAAGATGATGGGTATTTGCGTTGCAGTATTGTATTTGATATCTCTGGCAAGCCCCCAAATCTTTTTTCTGCAGGCTCTATGACATTAAAATAATTGAAATGTAAGAAACTTTACATTAATCAAATTAAATATTTGAGCAGCTTTAATAAACATGTTAAGACCAGGCCCCTGAAGTCTGGAAGATCCAGCATGGTGGGAGTTGTTTTGGTTTGGGTTTTTTGTTTTTCCAAATTGGGGATTGGGGTACGCTGCACCATGTTTTGAAAGAGCAAACTGCTGCATAACTGGCATTTGAAGGCATCTGAAATGTGAGAAATGCCCTGGTTAACATATCAGCAGGTTGAGCTTCACAGAGATAATGTTGCATTGGCAGTGTTGTACAGTGAATTATATGCATACGTACGCTCAAAACTGTCTTTAAGCAAACCGTGAAGCAAATCATCTTGAAGCAAAAGATACTCAGTAAAGGTGCAATATATTTTCTAATATTTATTTGCAGTCATCTGGAGTAGAGCTTTACCCCAGAGGGTGAAGTCTGTAACCTCCCTCGCTGTTGCATGGTAGGAGTATGATAGGTTTGAGGGAGCTTTATGTCTCAGAGAGAGCATCTGAAGGGGGAGGGAGGAGTGGTAACATTTTCCCCAAATCATGTGCTAGGCAGTAAAGGACAGCCTGGAGGGGGATTATGTCCACAGATACAAGGCTGTTTGGGGAAGCTGTTTTATGGAATTTAAATCATTCCTGGCATCATGTAGTCTTGGACAAATTTAAGGGAGAAGTATCTCTATGTTAATTTAAAATAGTATTTTGTTTAACATATTTAGAGCTATAGATCTCCTGATTCCCGTGTGTATAGTGCATGCATGTTTTTCAGTTGTACGCTTATTCTGATTATTAGTTTAAAGTTTTGTCTTTCAATCTACCAACTTTGGAACTCCTTTAAGAGCTGTTTGGTGGTGGTGGTGGGGAACGAGCTTGGTGGTTCTGATCTTAAGGAAGTCCATCAGAGATGTAGATCTTCTGTCAAAAGCCAACTTTGGTTTTGCCTTTGTCAGAGAATCTATAGATTTTTTGTGCATTTGAGAAGTTAACTTATTTTAGTATCTACATATTACTCTAATTTAACTATGGGATGTCCTGGACCTAGGCTTTCTTGCTTCTTTGGGTGGAGGATCACTTACAGGGGTGGGGGTGGGGGGGACACATATTGTGTTGGTTTTGTTCTTTTGGGAGGACCATGTTACTTTTAGATATCACTTCAAATTTCCTTAAGCATTTCTTTGGCTAATGCTGCTTTTCTTTCTTACCAGAAACAACAAACACTTTCAGATATTCTTTTCCTTTAGTCCTAGCATGTTTGAGTAACCTACCACCGGGAAAAACTTTTGTACAGTATCTTTTTGTATTTATTCCTGCTCTCTTCTGATGCGATTTTTAGGCTGTGTGTTAAAGTACCAGAAATGTCAGCAAACGACTTAGCTGAACCCATAAACACGGCTTGGACTCTAAGCATGTTTTCACTAGAGCTTAGGTAACTGCCACCTCGTTGGAGTGGAAATGTGCATTTCTCACCTTCTGCTGGCCATGGTGCTTCTATCTCATGCTTCGTCACCTGAGGAAAGTCAGGATAGTGATTAGTGACCTTAATTCCTTTAAACACTTCAAAGACACTTGTATCCTAAAATGAGAGATAGAAATCAGTTCAACTTTGAAAGTCCTCATTCCTTGGTTGTTAGCTGTAGATATGAAGTCAGGTGGAGCTTGGAGTACCATTTTGGCTCTTATTTTTGTCTTGTCTGCTAAAACCAGGGTGTGGCTAACAATAACCTGGAAGACAATCAAGAATTACAGATACATTTGAAATATATTGATTACATTCTCACTTGCTGATCATTCAGGTTATTGTCTTTTGGGGAGGATTACCAAAAATCCTAAGACACTTCTGGTGACGTTTAGAATCTTCAAATTATTTTTTTGCTCAAGTTCTATGCAGAATTCCATACACTACATTATGTTATGGTACATGACATGGTGCAGTACATTAGGTCCTTACGATGGTTGCAAAAGCAAATGATTTATGGTAAGGTTAATTCTTTTAAACTTTTGTTAGATTGTGGGTGGTTTCTTCAAATGGACTTGGACTTTCTTCCCATTCCTTCAAACTTATTTTTCAAAAAGTCTAGATCATGAAGGGAAGTCCAGGAGGTCCTGAAGTGGGTTACGTGACCTGGTGGAGAAGTTTCATTCCCAAATTCCCAGAAGCATAGTTCTAGATACCTAGGCGTCAAGACTTACCAACCACAACGAAACTGGAGACATGGGGAATAAATGTAGCCTCTATTTCAATGGAGAATTTCAACTGTAGTGGGAAAGTATGAGACTTCTGTTGCTGAATGAAGGCAAGGAGGCAGTCTTTTGTACCCAGCAGTCTTTTATGTACCTTTCGAAATGCAAAAGATTATAGAAGACTACCTACTATAAAAAGATGAGTACACTTTGATGGAGGAGTATTGTGGGTGCAGTGTTAAAAGAATTTTCTCAAAGGGTGGGCTTCAGCTGGAGAAAAGACTCCTGTTCTATTTTTGGCATCATCCTGTGTTAATGAGCCTAGAATAAGTATCTCCCAGTAGTTCTAGCTCTGTACTGGAAAATATTTAAGTCTTTCTGTAAATATATTGTAAACGTCTGTTTTTCTTATTTTTCATTACAGGAGCTAGAGTTAATGCCAAAGACAGCAAATGGTTGACTCCTTTACACAGAGCTGTAGCGTCTTGTAGTGAGGTATGCTTTTTTTTTTTGATTGCTTTGTGTTAAAATAAGATATGTCAAATTACCTTGTTTGGTTTTTATAAAGTGAAACTACTCCAAATGTTTGGAATTGCAGAACACTTGCAACAGTTTGTGTGGAGAAGTATATATGTCGTATGCGTGAGTGGGAAGGGAAAAACTACAAATTTTCAGTTTTCAGGTTTGCTCTTAGTTCAAATGCCATTACCCTAGCAGAGAGGATTCTGCATGCAGTGTTCTCAAGTCCAGGTTACTTCTCTTAAGGTAACAAGAATGGTTCAGTGTGAGGGAAGTAGAAGTGAAATAAGATTTAGTACAGCTTTTACAGCATAATCTTCGCATTTCTTCATTTTTTTATGTGCTTGTCTGTTCAGGCACTGAAGAAATAAAGGGTTCTATAAGGTCTGCAAACATTTTTAAAAAAAGCAGTTAATGAGTAATGATTGTATTGAAAATCACTTTAAAAGTTATAAATGAAATACATAGAAAATTTTTTTGAAGTCTACCAGTGACACAATTGTGAGAATAATGTAAGAAATGAATTTGTTTTTCTCTACTGTTCATGTCCTAATAAAAATTTTAAATGCCTGTAGAAGATCAAAACAGAGAAATGCTGAGCTTGTTATGTGAAAGAGTTTATGCAAAACTGTCTCCTTTGAGATCCTGAGTCAAATTGATGCTCACTTCAGTATGTCTCAAAAATAAAGGGTTTTTAAAGATTCTGTGTAAAATTTTGTTTGAGAAGATGGAATTGAATATTTTGGGTTTGGCAAGCGTTGAGCTTCAAGTATTTGATCCAAGAACTATCTAAACAAGCCTTGTTTCAGTTTTGGTTTTTGAATTCCCTGGATAAATTGCATTATTTTGTCACTAGCATTAATAGCCAAGTTATGTGGAGATTGTTATTCAAAACAGTGTTTGAAAATTAATCTCCAAGGGTGCCTTACTCCCAAATGCTGTTTGTTCTTCTTGAGATATTTTTAGGCTGCTCCTTTGGGAGCTGACCAAAGCACCACATACTGCATTTTTCAGAGCTGAGGGGCAGTAAAAGCTCCTTATATCACTAATGCTTGTGGAGAGGAGTGCTGCAGACAAACTGGACCTAAATGAGAACTTCAAGAAATGCAACCATGGTCATTTTTTTAAATGTGGAATATTTTAAACAAAATACTAACCAAAGGCAAATGAAACATGTGAACCAATACGTCTACCCTAAAAGCAATGATAGGTGCCTGTCAGAATTTTCTATTTATAAACACAGTAAGTCATAGGAGCCCACAAACATAGATGGAGAGGTGGTTGGTGCATGTAGGCACTGTGTTCCAGCTGACAGACTTACATGGGTTTTTAGGCATTAGATGAAAAAAGCTGTGATGAAAAAAGCTGTTTTAAAAAAAAACCTTGATAATTATTTCAGTAAAACATCTAGACTTACTCTTGAGGCAAGTACAGCTGCAATTAAACAAGGACAACAAAATAGCTGGAATTACAGATTTAGCTGTCAACTGGGCTAGTTCAAGCAACTTCATGTCAAGACTGTCAGGTTCCAGACCTTTATATTGGTGCTGGAGCGTGTCCAGAGAAGGACAAGGAAGCTGGTGAAGGGTCTGGAGCACAAGTCTGATGAGGAGCGGCTGAGGGAACTGGGGTTGTTTAGCCTGGAGAAGAGGAGGCTGAGGGGAGACCTTATCGCCCGCTACAACTGCCTGACAGGAGGGTGTAGCGAGGTACGTGTTGGTCTCTTCTCCCAAGTAACAAGTGATAGGACAAGAGGAAATGGCCTCAAGTTGCACCAAGGGAGGTTTAGATTAGATATTAGGAATTATTTCTTCACAGAAAGGGTTGTCAAACACTGAGACGGGCTGCCCAGGGAAGTGGTTGTCCCCCCATCCCTGGAGGTATTTAAAAGACTGGTAGATGTGGTGCTTAGGGACATGGTTTAGTGGTGGGATGGCAGTGCTAGGTTAACGGTTGGACTAGATGATCTTAAAGGTCTTTTCCAACCTAAATGATTCTATGATGCTATGATTTCTGTGCCTGGTGTACTTAAGGTTTTTTTGTTGGTTTTTTTGGTTTTTTTTAAGCAGATTCACTAATTCTTGAAATTCATTATGCGCAGACCAATATAAGAAATTGTTTTTATGCTAGTACTACAGTGCTTCCTTCTACAAAAGGAGTAATAGCTGTTCTAAAATTTCCTTGTTCTGATTATACTTTTTCTTAATGTTTGGTTCAAAAAGGATAAAAGTTCAAAATATTGATTAGACTTTTAAAGTACTAAACCTGCTTGTTAGAGAATAGAACCTATTCCATTTCTCATCTAAATTACAAGCTTTTGATGCAGTATTTTCACTTTTATGTTTGTTCTTATTTTTTATTGACAGTAGAAGAAATTTGAGTGTTTCAAATGTAATTTATTGTAATATATAGAATCAAGTGTTACCTAGTGTTCTGCTCGAGGCTAAGAATAATGCCCACTATTGTACCACATGTAATTTGAAATTTCCAGTAACTACTTGTGGTAACATGTTTTAAGTTCAAAGCTCCAGCCATTTATTTGTGTGCTCAGTGTTTGAGTTGGAAGTCACTGAAAGTTGTTATCAAAGTGCGGGAAGGTCACGGAGTTGATGTAAAATGCGGTGTTCGTGGCTATGTTGATACCACCAACAGATTTTTTTTTTTTTTTAATGCATTCCAATTGTGTGAACATCTTTTAAAGGGATCTGTTTATCTTGCTGTAAGAATTGCAGTCTTATTTGTCAAATTTTCACAGCTTGTACTTTTAACAAAAGGAAATGAATAATCTTTTAGTGAGATGGAATTCAGTGCAACATTTTGAAACGGTTTTCAGTTTTGCAACAGTGTATGTTGAAACTTTTTGCGACCATGCTCCGTTTTATCTGTGGTTTTCTAAATGTACATTTAATAAGCTGTTCTTCTCTTTGCTGTCTCTAGTCTTTGACAGTTCAAAAATTTTTCTTGGCAAATTGATGAACATGCATTATAAGTTCATAGTACTTCACTAATCCTTAGCAATGGAAGAAATCCTAAGGAAGTGTATTGAGCTTTGGAAATTAGTTGTGATGACAAAAACAATTTGTCAGCCGGCTTAAGGAACTGGATAAAAGCCCCAGAAATGGTCGCTTGAGTTGAATCCTGTAGGGATGATGTTGCTCATGTTCTTGAGAACATCCCCAAATCTGGATTTATGATAAAGTACAAACCCCAAAGAATAAGATAATGCTTACCAAAGAACAAAGTGTAAATAGTTCTATTCCATTATACTGTCCTTGGATTTAAGGCTGGCATTTCAAATCTTATACTAAGTGGCCCGGGTTTTTTGTAAATGCTTTCAGGATGCTGTTCAGGTGTTGTTAAAGCATTCAGCAGATGTCAATGCTCGTGATAAAAACTGGCAGACACCCCTACATATAGCAGCTGCAAACAAAGCTGTGAAATGTGCTGAAGCTTTGGTGCCTCTCCTAAGCAACGTAAATGTGTCTGATCGAGCAGGCAGAACCGCGTTGCATCATGCAGCCTTCAGCGGACATGTTGAGGTAAGAGTTATTTTTCTTAGCTTGTTTCCCTCTCATCATTCTATCCCTCACATTTCTAATGTATAGTTTCTTGGTTTAAAATCATGCTCCTCCCAACACCTGTTTTGTATTTGAATTTGTCTTTGGTATACATCTGTGTACAGAATGGTTGTGGAAAATACATGTTGCATTATTAAGCTGGAAGGTTATTACAGCGTTCACCTTAGCACAGAAAGAAATTTGCCTGAGGTAAGTGGAGTTAAACTAGTAACAGATACATTTAAAATGGAAAAAAGAAAATACTTTTTTGTTCAGTAGATAGTGAACATATGGAATGTGTTGTCACTGAAATGTGGAGAAAATACACGTAATAAGCTATAACTCCACTTACTGGTTTTCAAGCCCTGAAAAATGACTGCTGAGAAATTCATGTTGTAATTGTGTATAGGTAATTGGGGACAAATTGGCAACAGGCTTGCTCTTAGTGATTACCTTTAGTGAATCCCTAATAGCCTGAAGATTTCAAAGATTCCACAGCTTTGCCATATTTAACTAGGAAATGTTTGTGTTGACATTGAGTTTTGTGTTCCTTACAGTCACTTCATTGTTGCTGCTGAGGTGGGCAGCCAGTTTTTTCAAGCTTATGGAATATTCAACACATTTGAAAACACATATACTCTTGTTTTCTCCTGTGATTTTCTTTGTCTAACTTTAAGCAGAGTTTTCCATTATGAATAGAGGATTTCTTTTCTTTCTGTTTATCTCAGATGGTCAGCTTACTGTTGTCTAGAGGGGCCAATATTAATGCATTTGACAAGAAAGACAGACGAGCTATACATTGGGCAGCATTTATGGGTATGTACATATTTCAGTTGTTTACTATTGCAGTAGTAAAAAAATTTCACCTTATGTATAATGGTTTAATATATTTCTAGGAAAAATATTTACATTGTGAGCATTAAGATTATCTGGTGTCTGCCAGAACACCATTAATAGTAGACTTCAAATTACCATGTAAATTGTTTTTCTGGTGACAAAAATCAATTTGTTGGAAAAAGAAAAGTAAGGTAAATAATTTTGTTCTTTAAAAAGAAGGAACTGTGTCCCTCAGTCAGCAGGAGTCTAATCACAGGTGAAAACTTCCACAATAATGCTAAATAGAAGGTGAGCAATTAATACAAGGGGCACCTGAAACAGAGGACTGTTATACCAACCTTGGGGATTGTATTTTAAAAGAATATTTAATCTCTAAAACTTCAAATTCTTGCCTTGCCATTCTTATTCCAGGAGTATTGGTATTGATCAATGTGCTGGCAGTACTGTCAGTAATGTACTTCATTGCCTTTTATCACCCTTCCTTTTATTTTTTTTTTTAAAGTGGTAGGAATTGTTTCCTTCAGCATAGCTATAGTAAATAGTAGAGCTTTGTATCTCAAGCTTCATTTAAAATATGAGCAATATAAACCATTGGAAGGTGACTCATAGAAAACGCAGATTAAGAGTTCTAGGCCGACATTGACAGAGACTTCTTAGCTTTGGCTAATTGTTTTGTTTCTAAGTAATTCACATGAAACTGCAGATTGTATTTGTCATTGCAGAATATGTTGTACCTGTTCACAAAACAAAAACCAGAATGCCTCTTCTAACTTCCAGAAAATGTCTAAAAACGCCCTTGAACCCGTGCAATATGTGTCGTATATGAGCGGTGAACAAGGAAGTTTCAGTATCAATTTCCGGAAGGAGCCAAGTTGAGATGATTCCGTAGTCTTGATTGTTATTCAGTATTTTAGTTTATTGCTTCATAATTTTATCCAGCCAAGGAAGAAGAATAAAAGCAGTAGCATCAGTATTGTATGAATATGCATGGTTGGGAATTTTTTCGAAGATGAAATGAGGAAATAAGACTTCATTATATGTAATTCTTTTGTTCCTGTTATGTTTTGATGATCTGCATTTTTCCTAAGTTTTAAATCTCCAGAAATACATATCTATATGCCTAAGATACCATCTTAAAAAATTAGAGGAGAAGGACAGTCAGGAAGAGAACACAGTCCTGTTACTTACGGCAATTTTTTTTTTTTTCAGAGGTGATCTAAAAATATGAACATTTTTGTTCCAGTTAAGAGGAAGATACTTCTTGGAATGACTATCTTGGTGAAAACCTTTATATATGGGGTTTACAAAGGAGTACCTTGTATTTTTGACGAACATTTAAGTTAATGTACAGGGAGAAAACTATCTATACTGCCCCTTCCCTGATTGAAACAAACTAATTTTACTGTATCTGGTACCAAACCAAAAAATAAACACTTACAAGGTAGGAAATTACATGGACTCATTACGCTGACATCTCTAAGTCTAGGTTAACTCTGATTTGGAGGCCTGATCTTGGGTGAAATGCCCCTCCTTGTGTAGTTTGGTATTAATGCTCACTATTATGAATGAGAGAATTACTTACAAATAGGCATAATGCTGTGTAATGTGTATGTGTGTGGGGGTGGTTCTTAAAAAACAGACTTAAGGTTACTAATTAAACATATTTCTCATCTGTGATTCTGTGGCACTGAGTATCTTACATAACTACTTTGGAGTTCTTACGTTTATCCAAGCAACATTTCCAAGTTTTGCCAGGAGAGACCAAATGGAAGCAGTAACTTAAAAGTGGAAATACAGTCTTAAACTCACATGCTGAGCAAAACAAAAGAGCACTACCACATGGGGCATACTTAAAATATTTTTTTAACACTTTAAAATTTTTACAGTATTTTTAAATACTTTCAATACAGTCACCAAAAACCTTACCCTGAGTTTTGGGGGTTGATAATGAGTTGTTCGTTGTATGAAATGATCTTCTTACAAACATCTGGATTCACACAAAAGCAGAATTATTAACTGTTGTCTTTGCACAACTCTGTGTTTCAGGCCAATCTTAAATTAGTATTATGTCCCTGACAATAAAGGTCTGAAATAATCTGATCACAATGTGAAATAAGGTTGTGAAATCCATATGTGAAATGCTAAAAAGACCCTGCTGACTGTCTTCAGAGGAAGACTTGAGTGTGCCAGTGAATTGCGCAGTGGTCATCACAGCGTTAATACTCATAATTTGAAGCTGTATGATACTGCACTTCAAGTACTGATACCAGTACTTGAAACTGAGAAATTAAAGAACAATCTTCATTATTGAGACAACATTCTTTGTGATATTTTGTATTAGTATTTTATAATCTACTTAGATATTCAAAGCAATGTCTGTGAGAGGCTGTCCAACCACCTTACTCAAGGTGATTATTTGCAAAATTGTGTTGAAACTTGTGGGTGAGATGGCAGAGATGTGATAAGCGTCAGTGAGAGGTCAGAGATGTTTTCTGGCTTGTGCTCACCTAGATGAGAGGAAAGTCTGCTATTTTTCACATACGCTACATCTATTCCTGTTTTAGTTAGTGCTATTTCATAGGTTATTGACAGGAAACTTTGTTACTGAACAGTGTTTGGGTGGGAAAAATGTAATTTATCTGATGTTGATCAACCTAAATATCCTTGCAGTCAACAAAGTAGAAAAAGCTTTTGAAAATCTTCAAACAAGTAAAAAAACCCCTGTGACATTCTCTCTTGCAACTTAGAGCCATTTTACACTTCTCCAATTGTTTAAAGAAAGCCTTAAAGCTTTTCCACCATACAAAACTGACCATAGAATAAAAAAGAAGTTATGCTTTTCGTCACTGTACTATAAATAACTTTCTAGGGTTATATCCATTGTTTCCCTTCCTTCCTGCTTTTCGCCCGGCTCCATTGCTGTCCAGCTGCAATGCTGCGACTAAAATGGACTTTCATTCTCGCGTGCGAGCGTCGCCCTCGTTAGTGTGTCGGGAGGTCTCCTCGGCGCTTCCCAGTTGAAGTACCTTGCTCTTCTGTTTGAGTGTCTTCCACTGATTGCCGCTTGCGTTTTCAATGCAGGTCAGGGATTTTTTGGGTTTTTTTCTTCTCTCTAAAGTTTTTCTGCCACTGTTCTGTTGAGCGTCTCTCTTCCTTTCATGGCTTTCAGTATCTTCTGTACTCCGTCTCTCATATAGTGCTTGTTTTCATTCGTGTCCCTGTTATATTTGGGTTGCAAGATGAATATCATGTTTGCATTTCTCTTTCTGTTCCTTCCTATAATACTGAAGTAATTCAGAAGTGAAATGTTGCATCATTTCACATTGCACTGGTAAACTCTATGTTTCTGTTTGTTACAGCTAGGTGAAATGTTGGGGTTTTATGTTGTTGGGCATGAGCATAAAATAGGTATCGTGGTGACTGAATGTTTATCAAAACAGCTTTGTATGTATTCCTTTTCCTATTCAAAGTTTTGCAAATTCTCTTAGTCATTGGGAAAGCAAAGATACTTTTTACTTACATATCTGACTGGATAAGCGTAAGTATTCAGTGTGCCCCTCACCACTCTTTTTAACTAAGGTAAGGGTGTCACTTGAAAGGTAAAACTAAGAATCCCGCATCCGTCTGGGACAGTTACAAAGGTAAAGCGCTGAATGTATCATGGTCTATTTAATGCAAGTGGGCTCCTTTATTCTGCAGACTTTGTCACGATTATCCGCGTGTTTTCAGTCATTGACTTGTTTGGCGGTTAAATTAACAACTGAGCAAGAATGACGGGGTTGTTTGGTTACCCTGTTTTCATAGCTTTTGTCTCAGCGTGCAGTGTCAGAGCTGCATGCAAGCCAGCGGGGGAGCATGTGGGCACGGTGAAGGAGAAAGCTGGTTGCCCTTTGCAGCAGTGGTGTGGTTTTGGGGCCCCTGGCCCAGCCACAAAGCTGGAGGCGAGAGCGACTGCCCACTACTTCAGGGTGGGCTCCCTGCCCTCCCGTCCCTTTTCCACCCTCATTCCTGCAACACCCCCCAGGTCATCCCTTCCCCACAACCCTGCTCGACTCTTTCTCTCCTCCCAGTGACTTAGGAGAATAGTTGATGCGTTCAAAAGGATACGGTTCCTCAGAGGCCCAAGTCAGTTTTGAAAATAGAGCTTTGCTAAATCCTGTAGGATTTGGGTCAACATTTTAAAGGCTTTGCAAGTAAAGGAAGTTTGATTTTGGGGGGCATATATTTTTATTTAAAATTAGAATATTTTCTTCTTTTCATATTTGTGTGATTTTTTTGAAGTTTATGCTGAAGGCCTTAAAAACCTCAGTGGGTGTTTTTGCAGTTGAGGTGAAGGTGGAAGACTGACAGACACATTCTCTCTCAAGTTGCTAACAGAAATTTGCAGTATATGTTTAATAATTACAAAGTTATTTCACCTCTCTCGTTCTCAGATCTTCCCCAAAAATCCTTCTGTGTAAGCAAAAGACAAGATTTTATTTATTTTTTTTTTAACATACAAGATTATTTTTTCAGTATAAACACTACGATTATTGGAGGGGGTATGTGGAAATACTGTCTTCTGAAGATGAATCTTTTATGTTGCTTTTATAATTCATGATACAATCAGAATACAAAAACAATTCTTTATTTTCCAGATTAGGTACAAATGAATAATGTCTTGTTCATGTTATAACAATTGTACAATTAATTAAGTTTGTAAACTCGTGCTGGTTAATATAAAATGCAGCTTCATTCTTTTTGTCTTTATTCTTTTAGGTCATATTGAAGTTGTGAAATTACTCGTGGCCCATGGAGCCGAAGTGACGTGCAAGGACAAGAAATCGTACACACCCTTACATGCTGCAGCATCTAGTGGGATGACCAATGTAGTCAAATATCTTCTAGATCTTGGAGTTGATGTAAGGAAGAATAAGACAAAGTGATACATATTTTTTTGCTGTTTGCTCCTGTTAGTACTGTAGCACACTTTATTTAGGGGCAGTTTATGATATAGTGAAAATAGTATTTCCAAGTACCTTCATTCACGTGCTTTTTTTCCCTATAAAACCTCATTGCCCCAAGTAACTTAAGAGCCTTGCAGATTTTGCACAATTTGGAAATACATTTATATTTAGTAGGGCTTTTGTTCATTTGGTATTTCTTACTCTTAGTTCATTGGACCAGAACTCAGGAAATAGGTATGCTGTTCCTAGCTTTGCCACACAATCCTTTTTGAACTGCAGGAAATTAAACCCTTTTGCTTCAGTTGTTTGTAAAACATAGATGTTATTTACTTTCTTACACCACATAAGTTTGGAGAAACACTAAAAATTGTGAGAAATTTCAATACTACAGTAAGGAAGGCCATATTAATATTGAAATGCAAAATAAATGCTGTACAGTACCTGCATGTAGAAAGTGTGTCAACAACAAACTGTGCAACTGTGTAAGAAATCTACATTGTGCATCACATTTCAGTCTTACAAGGCTGGAGAGTGCTGCCAAAGTTCTATCTTGAGAAGTAGATCAGAATTCAGTGTCACGTTGTGCACAAGAACAAATTCTACTTCTGTATGCCCTGCCCCTCCAAAAAAACCAGTCCCTTTGACCTTTGTTTTTAACAGAAACCCACAAATGCTGTTGAAAAATGATAGAGGTCCATGCTGTGCTTAGTTTGTAGTGTCTGTGCAGATTGCCACTGCCACTGTTGATGTCATTTCCACATGTATGTTCTGTCAAGTTGAGTACAGGAAACTGGTGTGGAGACAATTGGAGGAGGTTGGCTCACTCGTAAAACAGTTGTACTCTTCCTGGTACACACTGCTCGATCAAAGTACTACATCCCAAACTTGCTTTTAATTTCTGGTTTTGAAGAGTTCCATAACTTAGTGAAGAAGTTGTCTCATGACATGAGATTTTTCTTTGTCATAATTGAACGCTGCAGTAATACAGGTTTTTGCCTACTAAGTAATCTTGTTGTGTTTTTTTTTCTCTGATAGATGAACGAACCAAATGCCTATGGAAATACTCCTCTCCATGTAGCTTGCTACAATGGACAAGATGTTGTAGTGAATGAACTCATAGACTGCGGTGCTAATGTAAATCAAATGAATGAGAAGGGTTTTACACCTTTGCACTTTGCTGCTGCGTCAACACGTGGAGCATTGTGTTTAGAGCTTTTGGTCTGTAACGGAGCAGATGTAAATTTGAAGGTAGGTGAATCCAAAGCAATCCATTCACTCTTAAAGAGGCAGTACATCTTTATCAGAGGTAATTTTTCAAAATCATTGTTATGATAACATTTAGAAGTTTCCACTGATTGATGGAGTACTTCTGTGAAAAGGACTATCAGGACTAGAAAAAATGAGCCAGTATGTTGCTTCAAGGAACTTGATCTGAATCTGGAAACCTCAATGGGGTGTAGTAAATAGCCCGAAAGGATAAAGAAGAAAGATGACAATACTGTCTGGTCAATCTTGATGATATTTAAATGTCAGAATTCCATATGTCTTCCCTAGTCTATTCATATGAGTAAGAGCAAATCATATGGAAAAATGCAAAAGAACATGTGTTTCTTAGAAACAAGCAGCATTAATGAAATCAAAGATATTTCAGAGAAATGTACAGGCTAATGTTTGACATCTCTACTTGGTGACAAGTCTTTGGCTGCAGAATTTTTCTTACATTCTAGTCTTAATGTAGGTAGAATTTCTAATCCACACAAGCATAAAAGCAAACTATAACCTATATCTTTTATTATCTTCTCAAGTGTATAGGGTAAGGTCTTGAGAAGTGAGCGAGAGATGTGAGACCTCCTGTTTTGTATTGAGTTGATTTTTATTCTAGTAATGAAAACTTAATGGTGTTCAGAAATACTCAGTGGCAGTATCTGGTGTCCTGACAGGTTTTGAGATGGGGAAGTGGGACACGGGTATGTGGATTGAAGAGTCGAAGTGTTCCTCTTACAAAATATCTAATTGCCTGTACTGTAGCCCATATATGGTAGGAAGAGAATTGTCTATCCTTTTGTTTCTTAAAATAAATAAAAAAATAGATCTGTTTAATAGTTATGCCTGAATTTCAGCACATCTGGATAAGAGGTAAATATTAGAATAGCTAACACTTCTGTTAAAAAACATGGTTTGTGGCTCACCTTGTGTAAGATACACTGATTTTCAGCTAATTAATTCTAAAACACAATTTTATATCTATTGTTAGTATGAAATCTGTAGCCCACTGAAAATTTGGGTGTAATTTAAAAATAAGCTGTTTGATGTGGAAAAGTCTTAGATGTATGTTACTGTTCACTGTTACGTATATTTAAACATGCAGCTCCTTTAACGAAAACATACTTAAACTCAGTTGTGGAAAAATTAATCACCAAAGCACCCTGGAGAAGTAAGGAGCTGTGCTATAGGGTTTATTGCCAACTTGTCCTAAAAGACATAGGTCACAGTCCATTTATTTTTGTTGCCAGCTTTCTGCTCTACATAATGTCCCAGACTGGATATGACTGAGGGTTTAGCCTTACAGGGCTGACTTCTGTCCTACATTCCTGAAACATCATTTCTTAGTAATGTATGTTCTGTCATGAAAACAGCCCCACAATGTTAAATATACTAATGGATATGTACATATGTTACTTAACAAATAAGAACAAAAGAGAAACATAAATATTACCAAGAAAGAATTACTGTTTTCCTATGTGCTGGGTTGCAGAGGTTCATGACTTTGATGTAGACTATTTCTGATGTAGAAGAAAGAGGTGGGGAGGGCTTCATTTCAGAAAGATGTGCCACAAGTAATGGTGGTTTGATGGTTTTGGCTGTTCGTTTTCAAATACACCTTAATTGCAGGTTAGGAATGAAAATAAAAAACTTCCAACATTCTGTTAGGTTAATTAAATACTGTTAAATATTACTCTAATCTTTATGTTTGAACTTAAAATAAGAATCTTTATGTGTGGTATACACTGTAGATACTGACTACATTTAGTCAGTTATGACACTAAGTAACCTTAGAAATTGTGCAAAGAATGGCTAATATCTTCAAAGTGACTGGCAAAGTTCCTGAATTCTTTGAAGTTTATAATGTGGGTGAACTCTTGTTTGGAGGTGACAAAAGATGTTTTAACATCAGAGAGATGTATTGTTGCTTTCTTTCCCGTTCAGTTTTAAGTTATGGGAACCAAAGTATAGCTTTGTCTGTTTCTGTGACTTTTAAAAAAAAAAAATCCGTAGAAGATTTAGTATGGGTAAACCCAGTTTTTCTCTTAAGCTTACTCTGAGATGACAGAATCATTTTTTTCTGAAACATGATAATGATGGGGCTGGGAAATGCAGCCTGAAGCATATCAGAGAGCTGAGAATTTCAGCTGAAGTCTAAGAGCTTAGGAAAGATTTGGCTACTGAAGTTAGCTGCTTCAGAAGAAAATGTCTTTACAGTGGAAAGGGTGAGTAGTTTTAGCTATAGGTTCTGTAATTAAAACATGTTGATTTAGTAAGTATTAAAACTGCTAAGTGCAAAATTAAGCAACTAGTGTTGTGTAGTGATTTTAAGCAATTATAGCTTGAAAACAGCACTTATCCCATTTCCGCACCAACACGTTTCTGTTGTAACTCTGTTAATAGCATTTCTGTGGATTTATACCATTATGACTGAATTTGGCCTTTGAGTTTGCACCTGAAGGTGCAAACAGCCTTACTTTGTATGTGAAAACTTAACACTTGCACTGTTGAAAAGTGCAAGAACTGAGGCAAAAGTCCTTTCCAAGTCAACTTCTGCATCCCTGGAAAGGCCTATAAGGATAAACCTTGGATTTAATCAGAAGAACAATCCCTGAAAAATAGCAAAAGGAAATCAAATTAGAATATGTTGTGTAGCTAAGAGTAATTTGTAGAGTTAAAATGGGATGCTTTTAGAGCATTCCTACTAATTATTTATTGAAACCAAGCCTGTTCAGTTTCCAAATATTGAGGCTGAAGTTCATAGTAGTTCTTACAATGGTTGTAAGATGTATTTTTCTTCATAACTGTATTGCTTTTGTAATCCAATTCAATAGTTCCCTCCCATGTGCAACTGTTCCTGTGTTCTTAGAAGTAAGAGAGTGGGTATGGATGGTAATCTAGGTGCAGACTAGACCGTACTGCTAGACCACTTTCTGCCGTGGATGACCTAGTGGGGAGAGCAAAAGGAAAACACTCTTATTCTCCATGGCAGATGGAGAGTGAGTGCTTGTGCATATCTGTGGATCCTGGCCTCATCTCAAGAGGGGGATATGTAGCAGAAGGTAATGGAACAGTAGAAATATGCTATATGCTTTTTATCACCTCTGTAGACAGAGGACAAAATTTCACGCTCGTTTTTGTAGCCATGTCAGAGCCCATATAGTACTGTAGAATGGTGAATCCTGTTAAGTATTGCTAATTACTGCAGCACTCTCCTCACTATTCAGGATTTCCATGCATGGAAGAACACGTACAAATGAGTACATAATGGGACAGTATTAATTGTTTTATGGGCCCCCTTGCTGCTTGAAAATTCAGTGACCTAAATAGAAAAAGTATTTTACTTCCATTGGTGATACTAGAACATAAAAATTGTTGCCAGGGGGAGATTTCACTTGGAGGAATGCTGTGACATGATAGACCCACATTCCCCCTGACCCTCAGTAAAGCTCAGTAGTCTGAGTACAGTTAATATCTGAGTAATCTTTTGATAGAGCACCTTGTGCTGTGTGTTAACTCTTTCTGTCTAATAGCAATTACTGTTCTTGGGAAATTTCATATGATCTTAAGTATTTTGTGAATATGTTTTCTCTAGTGGTAGAGGAGATTTGGGCAATTTCTTTCCTGTCACCACACTTAATTGAGTTTCAGTGAAGACAAGTTTTCATAAGCCCATAGCTATTCTATCATGTCCTCTGATCCTATCTGATCTCGTAAAGTCAGACAGCTGTAGTTAACTTAATATTTAGATAGAAGACCTTAATGGCATTAAAAAAGGAAATTGAAGCAAAAGTTTTGGAGATACCTCCTTGCTTATGCAGCCCAACCTTCCAGCATCCCAGGAAACAGTACTTTGCCCAATAAATAGAGCCTTGCTGTTCCATTGCTTAAAGAACTCTTTGGCTACTGGTTCTGATTCTGTATATCCTTCCCTAGTGACAATGACTAAGAAGGGAGTGCAGTCTTATATCTAGTCGTTCAGCTTCAACATGGAAATTGTCCCCTTCATTTAATTTTATACCTGTTCTGTGTTTGCATGTTGATAGACAATTGTGTGTTATGTTATTCCTGGGTTGCAAAGGAACCTGAGACTGTTAGACTGGAAAGAAGCACTGTGGATAATCAAAATATTGTCTTAGAAATCTACATTAAGTGCATCTTTAAGTAAATTTGAACAGAGTAAATCTGAAATCTTCTATTGATTGTACTGTGGTTTTTCATTTACAACTGGAAAATGATTTTGTAGCTTATTTTGCTGTCGTTTGCAAAGTTGCGTTGTGAGGGTTCTCACTTGACCACCATGCTCCTTAATTTCTAATAGTTAAGTTATTAATACTTAATACCTTCAAGTTATTCTTATGTCCGTGTAAGGTACTTTCTTAATGTTCTCAGTGAGACTTGGATCTACTTTTTTTCTGCTCCATCTTCTTACTCTTCATTAGCCTTCCTTTGTTTAGAACATTAGTTACCAAAGCAGCTTTTGGTCACTCATTCCAACTAAGCTTATTTTATATGATCGTTTTTCCTTAAATGAATTGATTCTTCAGCTTAAAGGAGAAAAGTGAAGGAAACAGACAGATGTGTAACAATTGTTTTAAAGGAGGCAAATAATTGGACACAGAATATTAATGGTTGAATAATGAGAGTAGAACTAAACTGCGGGGAGAAAGATGAAAGGGTAGACATTAGAAGAAAATTGTCTTTGTAAGGAAATTGGAGCATAGAGATTGCTTGGGGAAGTCGTCACTTGTGATGTGTTTATTTGGCCTTTTCTTGAGGCCTCCGATGACAGAAGTAAAACTGATAGTCCGATTCCTCAAGTGGATTTCAACCCTGTTTTCTGCATTTCTTTGTGTCTGCTATGGATATGTGGATGTATCTTTTGGATTATTTATGGTCAAAGAAATCTGCTAGCTGAAACATTTGGAGATAACTTGGCTGTCATCAAGTGTTTTATTTCTTTCAATCTAGGTCTTGCAAGACAATGATTCCCATAATTGTATTGTTCTAGGTGGTGTATGCTGCTCTGCGCAGTGACACAACTAAAAATTCCACATCCAGCTCTTGTCTAAAAGGGTCTTTAGTCAGTAACACATCCATAGGAGCTTTGCCATTTGGTTCCAAAGTAGTAAAAAATATGGGAAGACACTTCTGCACCTGACAGCAGTTTGTGATATTTCAATACATATGTTCGTATCGTATGTTCCCCCTACCATCCTTGTCTTTTTTAACTCTGTGTTTTGTGAACACTTCATACTCTTCAAAGCCAGCCTTTAAAATTTAAAGATGTGGTGTGCATGCGCATCTGAGAGTGGCTTTATTTTCTGAGTGTCATGTTTGCAATTCTTTGTTTGCGTTTGTAAGAACTTTTTTCTGCAGTAAAGTTTTCCCATTACTTATGATAAAGCACGGGGGAAAAAAAATCATCCTAAAGTAATAATAACAGAAAAAAAATGGTTTTGTAAGTGCATTGAGATTGTGCTGTTAAAAATTGAAATTCCCTTACACATTATTGTTGGCCTACTTGAAGGAGATCTTTACTGGGTGAACGACTAAGTGCACTTTTGATACGTGTGTCAAATGTATAGTACCAGTTATGGTTGGATAGTTCTACCCTAGGATTATGTGTGGTTTATGATAAATTGCTTACAAATGCCACTGTACAGAAATTTCCATGAAATGCATGAGCTTTTTGATGTGTTGCCTTCTAACACAATGTGTAGACCTCTGCAGTAAATACAGCTATTTTCTTTCAAGAAACAAAATTTAAAGAAGCATTGTTTTGTTTTAGACTTGGGTGGGGGAAGAGTTGGACGTAGGCTTGTTGCTGAAGTTGTGCGCTGTCATCATCCTCTTGAGCGTGATTATCCTAAAGGCATATCTGTGAGTGAGTGGGCATCACTGAGTTGTCACTCACAGCTGGAAGAGTGATTAAGAGCAGCTCTTCTGAAAAGCTTGCCATGTCATGCTGACTTGTCACTGCCAGCAGCTGGCTTGTAGAAGTGCATAGAAACAACACAAAGGAGGGAGTAGAGGGGAGAGAAGAAAGTAAAAACATGTCCTTTTTCTTTTTTTATGTCAGTTCTGGTGGATTACTATTAATGGCTGTAAGTAAACACTGGTTTGTTTGCTTTTTTTTTTTTCTTTTCCAGAGTAAAGATGGGAAAACACCTTTGCACATGACAGCAATCCATGGTAGATTTTCAAGATCTCAAACCATCATTCAAAATGGTAAACAGGGGGAGGGAGTAGTTTTGTCATCAGCTTTCCAATATTACAGATATTTTCCTCTTCTTGTATTGATAACAATGTACTGAATTTTTTTCATATCCAATGTCCAGGAGTAGTTCAGTTAATGATGAAGTCTGGCATATCTGCTTGTAAAGTTTGATATATTAATTAATTAATCTCTTCCATAACCCAGGTTGACAGAAAGTTTGTCCCATATAGTTACATAATAAAATGCTTCTCTCTATTTTGCTTATTATTAATACTAAATACCACTGAAAGCTGTATAGATTTTAAATCCAAAGTAGTTATTCATGGACAGTTATTAATGTTGCTTAAATTATGATCAGTGCTGTTTTTCTAACAAAAGTATCTGTATGCCTATGTATATTCTTACTTAGTAATTACGTTTTATTATAGGAGCTGAAATAGACTGTGAAGATAAGAATGGAAATACTCCTTTGCACATAGCAGCTAGATATGGCCATGAGCTTTTAATCAACACTCTGATTACGAGTGGTGCTGACACTGCAAAGTAGGTAACTTTACTGACATGAATGCAAGCTGAGAGAATTTAGAAATGTTTTTATTAGATTAACAAGACTAGTGTGATTTTTTTTTTAATACTGTCTTCAACTTGAAATAGGAAATACTTTGTGTATTATCCTGTAATGTACATCACAATTTATACAAAAAGAGAAATAGGTTTTTTTTCCTCTAATGTATTTGAAGTAAAAGCTCTGAGAGTTTTAACAGTGGATGCATTCAGTGCAACAGCTTAGCTTCTAAGAAAGCATTTAATATGTGAAGTTTTTCTAAGGCTCAGTATTCTAGGTGGTTTGCTGAACCCACCATGCACGTGCACTTTGGCACGCAATCATGTTTGTTTTATTTTAATTGTAATGAAACTGTGATACCTGATTATGGTGTATCTTAGGCGGGGTATACATGGGATGTTTCCTCTCCATTTGGCAGCATTAAGTGGATTTTCAGACTGCTGCAGAAAGCTCCTCTCATCAGGTAGGATACTCTTTAAAAATATTACAGCTGCTTTGTACTTTGTTTTCTTTAATGGGCAGTCCTTAAAGAATGCAAACTTTTACAGAAAAAATTTTTCAAAAAAAAATGACACAAATTGAAATAATGTCTCTATAACTACTCTAAATGTTGTGTTTGTGTGCTTTAAGTTGGCCCTAGAGGTGGGATGACTGCTTCAGACCATAATTTCAAGGCAAAAGACTAATGTTCTCTTAAATGACTTCATGGAGCATCCTCCATTTCCCCTCCATGTCTTTAGCTTAATACAGATCGGTCTATTCCTGTCTGTTCCTGTGGTGGGCACCTAATAGCTCTCAAGACTCTGTGGACTGCTACATTAAGAAACATTGGTGATTTATTATTAATTAAATGCAACCTGAACTGTGCTTTGCTTTCATTGTTTGACTCCTCCCTGAAGTTGCGGAGGGTTGTAAGGTTATTACTTCCCTTGTTGTCCAGAGTCTGCTCTGGTGTGAATTGTGAGCTCTTTGAAACATTGCAATTCTGAAAAAGTAGATTTGTCTGAAGGATTGTGGAAGCTTCAGGAACAGAAGAAGAAGAAGAAGAAATTAAGTGATTCTACATTAATTTGAAGGCGCTTCATGTTTTTTGAAAAAAAGAAAAGTGAGGGACAGAGGGTTGGGGAAAAGGAAGAGTAAGAAGTTGCTTCCCCAGCTTTACATTGTCTGCTAGGGAAGCCTGGGAGAAGAACTAAAGGAGTATAACTAATACTACCACCGGTAAGGCATTTTATTTTACTGTCCTGTCATGGACAAGCTTGCAAGGATTTGCTCCAGGAAAACTGTCCTATAGTTCACTATATTACAATTTGATGCATTCAAAATGAGGAATACTCTGGTTTTTTCGCCTTTCTGCACATGGTGTTGTGCTGGCTGTGCCCTTATTGGAGATTCTGTATGGCAAAGGAGTCCCTGTGGAAGACTTGCAAGTGGTTTCTGTGACTTTTACACGAGTTGAGCAAACTTGGATATAAATATAGCCTGGAGAAGATAAGGACTTGAAGAATATGTTCAGCCTTCAGACTGGAAAGACTAGATGCTGCTAACAGCTTATTAGTACATGCTTTTGGTGTGGGGATTGGTATCTGCAGGCTATGTGCCCTTTTGATTCTGGGAGGAAGAGTCTCATTTATGTAAATTAAGAATCTGATTTTTAAATTCATTAATATTCATATTCAGACCTTTAAAAAAAAAAAAATCATCAATCTGCCTTGTCCCAGTACTGAATGATATTTAGGTAGTGGTTTTAGACAAGCAACCTAGGGGTGTGGAAAAGCATCAAAGACTACTTTTCAGATCAGATTGGTAAGCTATCTTAAATTGTTTGCTGTATATCCCTGCCTACTGAAATGGGAGGAGAACGTAGTGGCGCATACAAAACCTATGTTTTGGGGGATACGGAGTAGGAAAACAGTCTTGAATATTTGTACTCTTGAATAACACATCCTGTGTTGTTTGCAATTTATCGTTGTTGAACAGTTCTTAAAAAGAAAGGGTGGAGAGAACTTGCATTCCTAGGCAAAACTGGAGACTTAATGAATCAGTTTTGTTACACAAGAGCAAGACTTCTAGGAGAATATACTAGTTTTCTCAAACCAAAAGTGTAGCTTTGAAACACGATTCAAGTAATAATCTTCATCTCAAAGCATATGGTTAGATACAGAATTACACAGTTAAAGTTTGTGATATCAATTTTGGAATTCCATAGTTCACACATTTTGGGAAAATTACAGTGTTCTCTAAAGGGCTTCTCTGTAATTGCTATTTACAGTCTTCACTCCAGTTTAACAAAGTTCTTTCTCTGGGACTAAAGAGCTAAACTCAAGAATGAAATCTAAGTAGCTTCTGGATTTAGTAACGCTAACACCCCCCTCTTCATTAAAAAAAAATCTCCATAGAACACTGACAAATTCTACCATATTCTTAAATTTTCCTATTACCTTCATATGTTTTTTATTCAATACTAAATTACAGAGAAATATTAGGCAAATAGGATAAGGAAAGAATATAGCCTCTTGCCTCAGCGCAGCTAATTGCCTTTTACCTTATCCCTTTCAGTTTTACTTGAGCGCTTGTTTTTCAAAATACTACGAATAGCAAGGATGTGTTTCAAATTAAGTGCTTCAGTGCTTTTTTGCAAATAGCTGTTAAGTTTGCTTAGCAAGCATTTCTCTTAAGAGTAGATGAGAGCAGTTTTGTGAGAGGTGGTGTTACATAATGATTTTACAAAATGCTTGATTTGTAGGTTTTGACATTGACACACCAGATGACTTTGGCAGGACTTGTCTTCATGCAGCTGCAGCTGGAGGGTATGTAAAAAAGCATTCATGCTTTCATACTTAGTGTTCTTTTTTCAATTGCTGTTCATTCCTGTTCTTTTTTATTATTTCCTCTCTGTGCTTTTCCTGCCCTCTCCCCTTGGTATTTTTTGTAAACATGAAAATAATTTTGAGATGGATTCTATCTACAGAAAATAAAAATAAATTAAATATTCAGCTCAGTAAGTAATTACTGGAGTACAGTGTCCAAGTATCATCACCCTTATCTTAGGTTTATTCTTGGGGATGAACTGAATTTTATTTTAAATTCCTATGGATGATGATATAATTTTTAGAATATACAGCAAAGATGGCATGCCTGTCTAAGATCACTGTAGGACATGAGGTGGAGAACAGCAATTTTTTTAATGTTCTTACCGTATCCATAAACAAAAGAACAATCTAACTAAATTAAAAGCCATAACTGAATTTCAGAGTTTAGGTGGATGAAGTAGTCAGAATTACTTGCTCATCACTTGAGTTGTGATCCATGTTGATTATTGTTATTGTATTGTAGGTTTTCTATAGCAGCTACTCAAAATTGCCTGGAAGAATTGGGTAATAAATTTCACAATAAACTTTGTGTGACACAAGGACTCCATGATATTTATATTTTCATTTTTCTGTTTCAGTGTTGCTTAAGTAACAGTGCTAAGTAATCATTCTAAGTCAAAATATACTTGATGGAAACATCCTTGTTGCAAATGATGAAGGGTTAAACTGCTGTCTTCTCATACAAACAGATAATTTGTGATACATTCCCTCACTCATCTCTGGTTTAGGAAAGTTACTAAGACTTAAAGTATAAGCAGTATTGTACATCTATTGTAATGATCATATTGTATTGAAAATTGATTACCCAAAAAGGTGTAATAGTTATGTTGCATCTTATATTTGGCCTGAAAAAATATACATTAAAAACTTGCCTCTCTGCTGGAATCCTGATAGCAAAAAGCATGTAACATGCAGGTGTTCATGTTTGCTTTAAAGAATTGAAAATTCTATTAAATTATGTTAAAGTTTATATGCTTTTATGCATGCCATTTGATATGAATAAAATTTCTATATATGGATTTGAAATAATTTGTATTATTTCCTGGTTTGGTCCTGCAATAATGAAATCTATTTTACATATAAAAATATATTTATCAAAATTTTCATATGATAGTTCAATTAAAAATAATGTACAAGATATATATTTATGCAGCAGTTCTGATATTTGCAGAGGCCAATATTAAGGAAATAGAATTTGCAATCACAAGTAAAATTGCATTAATTTAATAGGAATTTGGAGTGCCTAAATCTTCTGCTAAATACTGGTGCAGACTTCAACAAGAAGGACAGATTTGGGAGGTAAGACATTCTAGATTTTTGTATTGTAAAAGGCTGTTTAAAGTATTACTAAAGTAGCATATTGCTATGTGGGCAAGTCTGTCTGTTCCAGTTTAAATGTTTTTAAGATACGATGTCTCTAATAAACTTATCTTCAGCATATGTTAGAAAAGTTACAAACATATTTTCTTTATTGTGTTTTGTTAAGTAGGTGTTTAGCCTTGTTTTTAAAGACTGAGTTCCACATTCAACTGTAATTTTTATGAGCCTTTTTTGTTTATAACATGGATCTAATGAATTTAAATTGTTCTCATCCAAGAACATTAGTGATGTTTTCCAAATAATGTATTAGTCAAACTTACAAATCTGTTGCTATTCCTAAGCTTTTTATTAAAAAAATCCATTATTTTATTACAACTGCTTCACCTTTTTGCATTCATTATATCCATCCCTTTCTGTTTCCTTGTTCATGCTCTGACCTCTTTTGCAATGACATTAATTTCTATTTTTAGTATGGGATTATTTAAGTTTAGATGGCATGATCAGTACTTGCGTAAAATCTCACATCACATCATGGAAAATATGATTTTCCAGGATGTGAATGGCAGGAGTAGGACTTGACGAGAATGTTCCAGATCCAAAGCTGTATTTTGCTTTAAATTCCACTTCCATTCTTTCCTGAGTAAGGAACAACTATCTGTCACAACTTTTGTCATTGAAAGTTAGTGGGTTTGGTCAGTTTGGTTTGGGTTTTGGTTTAACTAACATGTGATATAGACCAATTACTTCAGGAGAGGTAAAAGATTAAGATAGTTTAAGATGGAGAGAAATGGGAAAAGGTAATTTTAAGGGAGAAGGAAGAGGTAGGACACTTTAAAGTACCTGACTGGAACTCTGAGTCATCTTGGTGCTTTTGAAATTTTTTCCAATCTGGTTTATTTAGAGAATTATTTATGTATTTGAAGCTGGAATAAGTTTCCTCTGAGATTATATATCAGTACTAATATTTCACGGTTTTGTTATAAGAAGACAAGGTATGTTTTTAAAAGTTTTCTTTAACAATACCTTTCTTATGTTAGTATAGTTAAAAATAAATAAATAATGCTTGCCTCTCTTAGACAAGATACTGATCTGTTCATCAAAAACATCTACTTGTTAATGGTTGTATTTTATTTTGACCTTGTTTAGTTGCTATGCAGTTCTTAAATTTGTCCATATTTTTCCATGTGGCTTGAAATGACTTAACTAAAAATAGTATTTCTGATGTAAACTTGATTCTCCTCTATATCATTAAACAAGAAAATTCATAGAAAGCTTACCTTAATACAAAGTTTGTGCATATTTTGGCTGACAAACAGATCCCCTAGATATTGTTCTGCATTATTAAATGGCTCCTAGAGAACAGCCCCTTTTTTTTAACATTGTAATGATGCATTCTTCACCACAAATACTTTTTAAAAAATGTAAGGAGGATTTAAGTTTCATTCTATTTTGCTTTTTCTGTCTCTATAATATTATTTTGCTGTTATTTACCATTGTACTTTTTGTTTAAATGTACTAAAGAACTCCACTCCATTATGCTGCTGCCAATTGTAATTATCAGTGCCTGTTTGCCCTTGTGGGATCTGGAGCTAGTGTGAACGACCTTGATGAGAGGGGTTGTACACCTCTGCACTATGCAGCTGCATCAGACACAGATGGAAAGTAAGTGGCATGCCTCGTACCAAAGCCTTTTTTCCAAGAAACATTTAGGCTGTGAATTTCGTGTATGTTCTGCCTTCAGATTTGCCAAATACATTTTTTTATATTTTTAAAGATTAAACTTGACAGTGGATCGTTCATTGTATATAAAATATTTTATGTAACAAATACTTTGAGAAAAATGAATGATAATAAAATCAATTGTCATTTTGTGGTTGTGTCCTCTAATGCAGATGTCCTAATTCAGCAGTTCATTTGGAATAGTGTTTTTAATCCTGCTTGCTGTGTAGTGATTGAGTAAATATGGTTGGGGGGGTTATTATGACAGTTGTGAGCAGTAGGGTCAATTTGCTTTAAAATCAAATTCTGATGAAGGACGGTTCTTTATGGAGGGTTCTTAACATTGCCCAAAAATCTGTTAGTCAGTGGTACCCTGTAAAACTAGACTGTGAGTTACAGTAGGTCTACATCAGGATAGGAATTAACTCGGCATTTCAATATAAGGTGTTCTATCCATGTGGTGCTTAAGCTATTCATGTTTGGCATTACAACTCTTACCTCTTGTTAGTGTAAATTTTTGTGAAGTAGTTGCACTTTTATTAATGAAATGCATCCAGAAACTTCCATAAATCCATAAATGTCTCTGGTGTCTGTTTATTTTGTAACTGATATTAA
The DNA here is from genome assembly GCA_034008185.1 of Gorsachius magnificus. NCBI lineage: Eukaryota > Metazoa > Chordata > Aves > Pelecaniformes > Ardeidae > Gorsachius > Gorsachius magnificus. The sequence continues at coordinate 120,458,185 of CM067082.1, forward strand.
CATAGTTTTTAATGACTTAAGTGCTTACATGCAAAGCTTATATAGATGGCACAAAAATTCATAAAGTTTCTTAAGCTCCAGACATTGTATATATTGAGGAGACTCGAGAAGAGGCACACAGGCACATACACAGGTCAAAACAAGCTGGTGTGCAGCATCATGTTTCCAACACGTGCTGCGATACCTTCACTGGGAAAGAGTGCTGCTTAGTGCCACATCATCTCCTTTTAATACAGCACCTTTTAAAAGGTGAGGTAGCAACAGGAATGAGGTGGCATATTAATTTACAGATTGGGTTTTGAAAGATAAATGAAGAATACTTTCATGGCCATTTAACTAATATTTAAAGTGCATGCCTTTTTTATGCAAAGCTAAATTTCAAAACAAAATTGTCTGCCACTTTTTAGATATAATTTCAATTCCTGCTGGAGTTTGCTGAGAGAATTTTACTTTAATTGCCCTCTTACAACTTGAGCTAGGATTAATTTTAGCTTCACAGTTGCTCAGAAAACCTCCAAACTATAATGGTTCTTCAGATGACATCGTTTTGCCATCTGTCTTATAAAAGGCACAAGCAAGAATGATGATGGCAATACTGCAGAGCTTTGGGAGATAACTCAAAGAACCGTCTCTGGAACCCACGTGACATTGCCCTTCTGATTAACAGTTGGCTCTCTGGAAGACAGGCTGCAAAGCAGAATGGCCTGAGGAGAAGCTTTTTATATTTATGCAGCAAGATGATTAGTAACAGCTGGAAAACCAGTATTGCTCATCTCATATTCAAAATAGGAATGAAGCTAAGAATGATTACTGAGTGGGAATATAAAGCCTAGGAAAAAAAAGGTCGGGAAATTATCTATATAGAAATTCCAAAGATATTTATGTGCATTTTTGTAGTCTTTGTTCAGACATCTTTAAACACAGATTTTAGAGACAAGGGTGTTTTTGTTGAAAATGGTTTGTTCCTGTTTGGAAATGTTTCTTTTGTATCTTTAACAAATGCTTCTGATCTGGACCAAACACCAGTAAGCCTCATTTTGGCAAGACTAGACAGAGAAACATGATTTCAAAATGAGATAAATTAGGCAGCATCTTAGGGGAGAAAAAAACACTCTCTCTCTATGTTAGAATTATTTAATAGACATCACAGCAATAAATAAATGGGAAATAAATTTAACTTACCTGGGCTTTCAGAAAGTTTGATTAATCGTCTTTTAGAGAGGCCTGTTGAGGACAGTAAAGTATGCAAAAGATGCTAAGTTAATGCCTTTCCTGGATGAGAAGAAACAGCAAAAATAATTCTGTTTTGCATTGGAAATAATGGGTGCTCAAGGATTTTTAGTAGACTTTGCTGCCTGCGGTGTATTTAGCGTATTGTGGTTTTTGTAAGCACAAAAATACCGAAGGTAACAAAGTATAGGAATTTAGGTAGCCAAGGCCAGTGATGTTTAACATTTGTTAATGAGCCATGAATGTTAATACAAAGTCATCGATTAAAATTAACAAAGAAAGTTAGATGATTGGACAAATAAAATGTAGGGACAGTAATTCTCACTCAATGGGACAAATTGACTTGTCTTTGGATTCTCAGAAACCTCATCCCGTTTCAATACAAATAAAAATATGCAAGCACAGTTGCAATTAATGAAATCCAGGCATTTTTCTGCTAGGCAAATAAAATCCGAATTAGTTGTTTAAAAACATAGATATGCTTTACAGGTAGCTTTTTATTAGATACATTGAACTTGGTGTAAAGTTACTTACATCTTGTGTTACACGTTATTCTTTAAAACTGGAGAATTTTTGCCTTTTTCACTACCTACCCAAGTCCTTTTCTCCTTTATGCTGAACACAAAATTACGGAAGTGAGAATGCACTTTGGTGTCACTCCTGTTGTTCTCAACTTCGTAATGAGACAGAGTACTTTGTAATTAGGCACTTTCTTGTTCATAGTTTTTCCTGCAGCTTTTTGCCCCGTTCATCTTCACTCACCTTTGTCTGGGATGGAAAAGCAAATATCAGGTCTTCACTTCAGCACATCACTGTTGTTGCACATGAGCTTATCAGGCCCTTGCCCCAGTACAGTTGTCTTACTCATGTTGAAAAGTGTTTCCATTTCATCACAGCTGGTACTGGATCTCATTCAGATGATGAACTTGCCCGGAGTCAGCAGATGTCTTCCCTCAGGAAATAGCTGCTTTTGCAGAATTTCTGCCTGTATTTCTCCAAGGTTTGAATGTTCTCCAGGGTTTTGAATGATCAAGTTTCTGCTCTTTAACAGCGTTGATCAGAGGTCGTGTTAGGATTCCTGCCTCTCAAATCTAAACCTGCCATATCCCACTGCAAGTTTTTCACACGAGATCACGGTGTAGCTATATCATACAACTACAGATGTTGAAATTTCCTTTAACTTTCTACCAAACAATTTCCCCTGAGATAAATGGGAACTAAAACCCTCATATTATCAGTGTATCCAGCTGGCCCGTTTGTCACTACTGATAATGGTAATCTGTGAGACCTTTAGATAAACTGTGCTAAGGAAGAAAGATTCCAAGCGGCATTTGACAAGATAATATATTTTTTAGCTTCATTTGCATTTTATTTAACTGATAAAGAAGTATTTCATAATCCCAGAGAGAAGAAGGGATTGTGACCTGTTGTACGTTTCAGAAAACCATATGGCTTCACCAGCAAGTTGAAGGTCATGACGGTGACTAACTATAAACATCTCTGCATTCCAAGGGCATGTCTTTGTGCTTCTTGACCTACAGAATTAATCTTTCCAACTATAATATAAAGTATATGTCTTGTACAAAGTAGCTTCACTTAAAGGTGTTCCTGGACTATTATCAATGTAAGGTTCTCCTGTCTGGATTTGCCACAGGAACAATAAATAGTCCTAAACCAACACCTGTAACAACCCATTTTAGAAGGATCGGAATGTCACTCTCCCTTACTGGACTTCTGCTTGATGAAGTGGCCATTCAGAGGTTGGGCATCTTTAGACTTTCACCTCCCAGATTTTGCTTAGCTCTAGTTCAGTCTTTAGAAAGCCCTTCTATCACAGGATACGTTCCAAGTCATAAGAGATGTGATTGCATTTGAATGTATGGCGACTACCTTAGTGATGTCTTCTGTGTGTTTTAGTCACACAGCACCACGTAGCTTCACAGGATACGTCACAAGACTTAAAAATCTCAATCCTCTCTGGGATGGATGTTCCCCTAGCTGCTTGGTGGTCCTTTCCTTCAGTGGTGAGAAGACCTACCCATTCCATTCTTCATTGTGCTCTGTCATAGCAGATGGTTCTTTACAGACAGAGAGCACTTCTGAAAATCGTGGGTATCTCGGAGCAAAAGGACCAACCATTTCATATCTGTGTTTTTGAGCTCAGAGCTGTGTAGAACATATGCAGAGCTTTCTGGTCTTCTCTTCAAAAGTATTGTGCCCAGGTCCCGACAGACAATCTAACCACCACGTGCAGTGTTGACAAGTGGGTTGTCATGACGTCTTTTTTTCCCCTGCTGGAAGCAAATGATCCAGCCATTCGATATACTAGCAGATGGTTTTGAATCAGTTCAGCTTTGGTGAAACCAGGCGTGGAGATCAGATCCAAGGATCCAAAGTCCATCTGCCTTTTGTGAAGTACCAGATGTTCTGTTCTCAAGTCAGGTAGTCTTCTGAATTAGACGCAGTCTTGATTCTGTTATCAGGTAAAATTGTATGTGCAGTTTCTCAGACCCTAAAGGCTCTGCTTGAGGTAGGACATGAGGAGACCTTCTTTAATCCTAAGTGTTTCAGCAAACAGACAAATTAAGTACCAGAATCATCTTGATCTGTGAATAAGAAATCTAAAATCTCTCATCCTTTCCTAGTCTGTCAATTCAGAATTTGAGAGGCTCTGTACAATCTCCATCTTGCTCAGTGTCTATGTTTGGGGGCTGCTCTTACAGTCTCATGAACATTTTTGCAAAATAACCTGATGTTATTCTGGGAGTGTTTGTTTCTCACCAGTCTTTATCCTGTTATTCTGAAGCTCTTGAAGCTGAGACTGTTATGTGTCAGGTAGTTCAGTCTAGGTCAATTTACCTCTTTGTTCTCTGGGGGCTACTGCTTCAGAGTTCTCATGCTCATTATTTGTAGGCTTGCAAAATGTTGCTGATAGACAACATAAAACTATGAATAAGTAGGGTTATTGGTTGGAATAGTTTAGTGTGCATGCATGGAGTTTTTAAAAACAGAAAACGGGGAAAGGGAGCTGACTTATACCTTTGTGTAAGGAATGGTAGAATACAAGTATGCCAACCACTAAGTGTGTTTACTGTATAAAAAAACCCAATAAATTAGTGTCCGGTAGTGGAAGTGTGTGTATGTGTGACTTTCGAATTCGCACCGTGAAGAACTCAGCTACTGGTTCTCTTCCTTCTGTATTAAGTACAGAAGAATGTACTGATACAAGAAAACATATAAAAATAGTAATTATTCATATTAACAGAGGTAACTACAGTTGTATTAGCTAGGAGGAAAACAGCCACACAATACTAGTTTTAACCAAGTCAGATAATTCAGAGGATGCAGGATGTCTGCAGAAAAGGATTCTTTCAAATTTTGGAAGCTTTGTGATTGACCTTAATGCTTGGTGTAATGAGTTAGGTGTTCTTGACTCCTAGCCGATATTGTACATTAAATCAGTGTTCCTGTGTGCTGTATTCTATTTTCCAATTGAATTGGAACAATTTATCATTTAGTGTAAAGTTGAAATTCAACATTTAGATATATGGTTGCATATGTCAATTTAAATAGGTGCCTGGAATACTTGCTAAGAAATGATGCCAATCCGGGGATCCGAGACAAACAAGGATACAATGCAGTTCATTATTCAGCTGCTTATGGTCATCGCTTATGTCTTGAATTGGTAAGAAAACGTATCATAGATGAAAGCTGTAACAGCTGCTCTTATAGAGTACGATGCAGAGGCCAGGGGATTCCTCCACTTTGGTTCTTCATCTGTAAGCTAGGTCGATAGTGTTTTTCAGCCCCTGTGAAGGTAGATATTTAAGCACTTGGTACTCTTAAAATAGGGGCAAGGTGAGGAGCTAAGATGGTAGATACTGCCTTAAAAAGGTAATACGTTCTGAGACGAAGAGATAACTCTCTGAGGATGTGGGATGTTAGTTTTATTGTTTCTTAGCTTAGAATACACTGCTAAATTTTTTCCTGATGGCTGAAATAAAATAACCACAGGTTATCCCACTGAGAAGTGTTAAGAAATATCACAAATGTCATCTGAAGGAGCAAATTAAAATGCAGGAAAAACCTGTAAAGTAAGGGTGCCTTTTAAAATAGTTCACGTAGTTAGAGTTAACTAATGGCCACATAGTAGAATTTTAGGTAATAAAGCCTCAGGTCGTTTTTTTTAATCCTTAAAAATGTTTGTTATTTTATTAATTTTATCTTCTCTATGTTATAGAACTTAGTATTTTTATATGACTTATACTTTTATATTCAAATGTATTCAAACATGAATTCTGAATGTTTTTAATTGCAGATCGCAAACGAAACGCCTCTAGATGTTGTAAGTATTATTTCTTGCTGTTAAAGCACTACTGTACAGCAAAAGGGAACATGTCATTTTAAAAATACTGCTTATTTTTAGACTTATACAACCATTTCAATGCATAGATGTATTGTTTAATTTCAGTTGCAGCTTAGATTTAATTGCAATTCAGAATTTTAAAATAGAAAATTATTTTTAAGCCTTTTTTTTTTTTTTTTTTTTTTACTTAAACATTTGTATTACCATATTAGGAAAGTGTGATAATGAAAACTTAGTGATCTGAATGTATTTGGTGTTCTTCAAACACTTCGAATGCTTTCATTCTACTAGTGTACTAAATTAATTATGGTCTTGAAAAAGACCCAGAATTAAAAGTTCAGAGCACATCTGAAAGTAACAAATAGAAACGTGTACACATGGATATTTTAATCCTATTTTATAATGCTTGTGCCTTTTTTGGGTCCATTTTCTTCTCTTTGGGAAATGTTTTTCTGTTCTGAGAAATCAATCCTGCCTTCTGGCTTTTCATACTGTTTTCTTGCCACCTTTTCACCTAATGTAAATGCTTACTTGTTTGGGTTTTGTTTTTTTCCTACTACAGCTGTTCTCACCTGTCCTTGTCTTCCCTTTATATGCATTTCATCCATGTTATTTCATATGGCTGCTTCAGGAAAAATAATAATTTTAGATTAGTTTCTGATTTAATTATTGCATTGTTACGCAAAATTAAACAACTGCGCTTCAAGATGAATGTGGGGGAGGGGTTGCAGTCATTGCAATTCAAAAATTTTAAAAGGTTGACAGAGATTCAGAATTCCTAAGGAAACTGTAATCCTATGTTGTTATTCCTATTTTTCTCCCTTTATTTTTCAATCTGTGTATACTGAAAACTGTAGCAATTATTGCTGAATGTTTTTAAAGGTGAGGGGTTTTTGCACTCACTCTGACTTTATCTCTCTGCTAAGCTGATGGAAACATCGGGTACTGACATGCTGAATGATTCAGACAACAGAGCACCTATAAGTCCACTGCATTTAGCTGTAAGTATTTCATTCTTTAGTGATGATAGCTCATCTAATTGCAAACAACTGTTAACAGATGTCCATTCATTCTGGATTTTTAAAAAATAGGTCAATAGCAAGAAACAAAATGCAAAAATATGTACATAATATTTCTGACTGCTGTATACAGGGTGATTTTTGCATTTCACTTGAAACTTGCTTCATTTTGGAATCTTCTCTCGTTTGGAATCTTCTAATTAAGACTGATGTTATAATTTATACTAACGAAACTTTTAGAAGACTTGTTCTATAAGTAATGATGACTTTTTATCATCATAAGTGTTTTACCCTCGTTGTTTAGGATGAGAAATATTTGTCCTTAATGCTTGAAGAAAGATTTGCACAAAGAGTAGTGTAGGAGAGGACCTGATGAAACCGTCTATACAAATATAATCAAAATACAGAGTAACCAGCTCAATATGTAGCTTTCATCTTTTCACTGGACTTGGAGCAATTGAAAAACCCCAGTGTACTTTCTGAAAATAGCCTAAGTCTCATGCAGTACATACATGTATATATATATAATGGAAATTACAAAACCGTACTTGTAGATGTTTATTTTCATTACTAACTTTGACACTTTGTCTTGACACATGCCTACAGAGTATTCTTTATGCTTTTTTTTTTTTTTATCCTTGTAAATCCATTCTGATCTCTTAACTGGTTTCATCCCCTAACTCCCTTCTGTTTTACCAGTTATGTTAACTTAGCTATTTGTACTGTATTCTTTTTACTTACAAATTTTACTGGCTTTTTCTTTTTTAAATATTTTATTAAAAACCTAATAGGAATTAGTTAAGTTTGCACATATTCCTCACTTGAATTGCATCACCCTCAGACTATTTCTAACATGAAGCAATGAAACATGCAGTATTCAAAATAGTGGTAGTTATACAAATTGGAGACAGACGATTATCTGAAAGTTGTTTCAGTTGCTGACTGAACGGATAAAATGGAGAAATCCCACCAACATTCTTGCTTGAAATGGTGGGGGTTTTAAATTAGTCATAACTATTGTAACTACTTACATGCTGCATCAGTAGCTCTTCCACATATTAAAACAAAGCTACTATCTTCACAGTGACTTTAATTTATGTAATCCTGGTAAGTAAAGGGAAAAATGTGAAGGGTGGAAAAACTGAAGCATTTTCTTATTCTTGTAGGCCTACCATGGCCACCATCAAGCTCTGGAAGTGCTGGTACAGTCGCTGCTGGACCTTGATGTGAGGAATAATAATGGAAGGACACCATTGGATCTTGCCGCCTTTAAGGGACACGTGGAATGTGTAGATGTGCTCATTAATCAGGGAGCATCAATCTTGGTGAAAGATTATGTTGTAAAGAGGACCCCAATACATGCTGCAGGTAGGTGCTAACCGCTAACCTCTGAAATTGGGGGGTTTGAAGTGGATCATCTTTACGTTTAGAAGTCTCTATCCTTGATGTTCTAAGAAACGGTGTTTAGGAATAGATGATGACTTTAAAGGTGTATGCTATGCCGAGAAAGGTGTAACAAAGCAGTTGTGGGTGGAAACCGGTATTAATCCAATAAATCGTTTGGGCTGGGAGTGCTGTTCCCCACTGCTCTCTGGAAGGGTGCATAGTCCTTGTCCGTTCCACCAGCTAGGCTAGCTGTGCTGCCAGGTGTCAGCGACATGTTCCTGCTTCTCCCCTCGTCTTTCATGCAGCCCAAACTGTAGGCCCGAATTTAGATTTGTGAATTGTGTTGCCTATCTTGGCACTAAAATGCTTCTAAAAATGACTGGAGTCTTGGAGAATTTTGTCAGTTTGAGAAGAGACATGAAAACTATACTTTGGGTTTTTTCCAAGGATTTAAATGACTCCTGAGTGTTTTCAAAATAACAGCAATCCTTTGCAATATTTTCTCACTGCCTTTCCTAGAAAAATTCTACAAACCTACCTTTCTCGAAGTCCAGTGTTCATACTATATTCTTATTTTTTCCTCTCTTTGAAAATAGGCTTGTTTAAATCGACATCTATAGTTACAGTATTGTAGAAATGTTGCATTAAAAAGAGCATTATATACAAAACATTATCATTCTAATTACTTAATTTGTTGTCCATGAGCACAAGCTGTATTCTTGTGTTTGATTTAGCTTCTCCTAAGTTCTGTTAGCATTTCTGTCTGCTAAAGAAGCATGAATTGTCACTGTTCTTATGTGGACTGAATACAGCAGCTGTATGTCAGAAATAATTTCCCCTCCAACAAGCCATCATTTGTCTTTCATGAGTTGCATTTAAATGTGATTTCTCAATTTTTTGTTTCTTTTCTTTTTCCTTTTTTTTAACTGCTTGGTTAATTACTTCTATGCATTGCATTTCCTTCCCCTCTTTCTAAATGTGATTTCAATTATCGTTTCATAACTGTGCATATGCTACACTTGCTAACAAAATCCGTGTATGATGGGCTAGGTATGTGTTTACCTGTGCCTTAAAACAAGCAAAAGTTATGCTAATTACTATATTTAATTATTCCTTCTTGGGGATGTTGTAAAAGCATATATTCTAATTATGGTTAAAGTGTGCAAGCTCATTTATATGTAAAAAACAAATACCTTGTTGGCAATTGACAGTTGGAATGGATTACTTTTAATACTATACAGTTGCGAATGCCTAATTTCTGCAATAATTTTCTAATGTTCATATTTTTTGGTTTTAAGTTATAACAATGGTAAAGCTGTACAGTGGGTTCTCAAGCTAACAGGCTTTAGTTTGAGCAAGTTACTGTTCCGTTTGAGCTGTATACTCAAAGGCAATTAATGTAAAACTCATATTTTTATGATGTTTTACAGCTACCAATGGTCACTCGGAATGTTTGCGGCTATTGATAGGAAATGCAGAACCACAGAACGCTGTGGACATTCAAGATGGAAATGGACAGTGAGTTTAAACAATACACATTCTGTTCTTCACAAGTTGCTGCATTTTATAAAAGGAAAAACTAAATATTTTACATTGGGGATTTTTAATTTATTACTTTAAAGGGAGATGATATTTCAACTAGGACAAATGAGACTCTGTATTTGGCAATAAACATACTGTTGGCAGTGAAAAATGTTCTTATTCAGTTGGGAGGAAACTAAAATACGTTTTATTGCCCAGATGCTGAAAAACGGATTCTAGTAACTTAATCAGGACTTCTGAATTAGGCAATATTAATTTTATTTTCTTGTACCTAAAAAGCAAATGAGTAGCATTCTCAGAGTGAAGGCAGTGCTAGAGAAGATCATCGATGGTGTAAATTTGAACAGCATTGTCCAGAAGGACAGCAGTTGCTACGTTTCAGCTGAGTGCTAGTCTGTTAAATTTCCGTGTAGATTATGCTTTATTTCACTCTCTGCTTAGGACTCCTCTGATGCTGTCAGTTCTCAATGGGCACACCGACTGCGTTTATTCACTCCTTAACAAAGGAGCAAATGTAGATGCCAAAGATAAGTGGGGAAGGACGGCATTACATAGAGGGGTAAGCGAGTATTCCTTTTCTGGCCTTTCCAGTTTCACACATACTAATTTCAGATACAGACTTAATATGTAGTGTTAATGAATATCTCATTATTCTCATCTTGCCATTCTTAGTTTTTAATTGTCTTTTTAGTTGCTTTCAAAAGGCAAGCTTTTGCCCGTTTGCTCTGTACCCTCAAAATTCTTTCGGACTTCTGAAGTCTCTTAATCTTGCTGTAAAGTGTTGACTGGAGAGGTCCCACAGTACTGCTTTTTGATATGGGGTGGGGGTAGTGTTAATGGGAGGAAGAAAAGCGTGATGCATGCCATATGCCAATTTTTTTTTTATAGTCTCTGCCAGATAAGACAATTGAATGAGCCCTTGAGATTAGCAGTTCATTCAGTGTTATTCCAAGACATGATTCTGTCATCAATATGATAATACATTGCTGTTTTTCCAACAGAATGGCTGTTTCCAGGAATACAAATAACTGCTTATTTTGTTATTACTTAAAAATGTAAGAAATTGTCTGACGTTTGCTTGCTTTAGTTATACACCTTGGCATATAGACATGAATATTTGCAAATTTCCTGTCTCTCTCACAGGCAGTTACTGGGCATGAGGAATGTGTGGAAGCATTGCTTCAACATGGTGCTAAGTCCTTATTACGAGACTGTAGGGGGCGAACCCCTATACACTTGTCAGCTGCATGTGGACATATAGCTGTTCTAGGAGCTCTCCTGCAGTCAGCTACATCCGTGGATGCAGTACCTGCGATAGCAGACAATCATGGCTATACATCACTGCATTGGGCCTGCTATAATGGTAAAATACATTAAAGTTAAAATACAGGTCTGAATGTATTTATTGATATTGAGATAGAAGTTATAACTACTTATAAAAGCAACATATAAAGTCTGTCCTCTTTCAGTTTGTATTAGTCAATGTGACAATATGACAGACATGGTATCTTGAGGGGGAATGCATTACTGTCTAATACATAATAGCATCTAACATCGAATACACAAACATTATTTTTGTACTACATTTTTGTTATGGACTGCCTTCTTAGTTTTATGCCTCAAGGAGTCTTTCTAGAAGTTCAGCATAGTACCTGTGAAGAGAAATGTGCCACATGTCCCGAAAATAGAATCATCACAGGGAGTCTTGGGAGGAATGGTTTCAGATTAAATCTTTTTTTAAACTTCCTTCAAATCAACCTGGATAGGCACAAGAAGCTAAAGTATATGAAAGTGATTCAATAAGAGGTTGTGGTTTTTTTCTTCACTGATACTTTTCTTGGATTTGGGGGTGAGGGAGGCCTTAAAAGGTAGGAAACTCATTCACCTCCTTTGCTAAAGATTTTGTTTTCCGTGTGTTCCTTTCCGACATAGTAGAGGTTCTCATTTATTTTACCTCTGAGTCACATGATAGAGAAAGATCAAGGAGTAAGGGTGTAGAGCTTCACTTTACCAATTATTTTTAAGTGAATAACTTAACTAGGCTGTCTTCACAGCTGAAGCAACTGGGTATTACATTGATGATTTGAAGTAGAATAACATCTCTTCATCACATTCATAAAATTAAACTCTTATGGCTTGGTCCATTTTCAGAGTGACCACAGTGTCTGAATAAAACAGAACTGAAATATGCTTGAATTGTAGAGTGAAAACTGGACAGTTTTGTGTGAAAATCCAGATCTTCAGACAACAGTGAATGTTGAAGGTTCTCTGCGTATATGCATTGAAGATCAAACAGATCGTTACAATTGTTAGCCACCTGTACAGCAGCAGGCTATAGAATTTTGAAAATAATAGTATAATAGGTTGAACATGTTCTTTTTCACACGTTCTTTTGTTATGACTATCGATTTGATTTTTCTTTGGGTTTAGCAAGACAGTGGAACAAAAATAACCCCCAAATGGTGGAGACGTTTTCATGTAGACTAAGTGGTGAATGTACAGAAAAGTTTGAAACGTGGTGGTATAAAGAACTAAATTAAGTGTTCTGGATGTTCTTCAGGCAGCATCAGATCCCTTCTAAATTTCAGAAAGTTTACAGTGTTAAATGTCAGTTTGATTTTCAGGATTCTAAAAGTGTCTTTGTTCCTAAATGTAGCCCTATCGAATATAACCAGTGTGGTGTTGAAACTTTCAGGTGAAATATTGCTTAATCTAATTTAGATACATAGTTTTGTTGTAATCCATAGATAGACCTTTTCCCTTTTTTTAATATCGAAATTTTACATTTGCTTTAGGTCATGACAGTTGTGTAGAGCTGCTCCTGGAACAGGAAGTTTTCCAGAAAATGGAAGGAAATTCTTTCAGTCCATTGCATTGTGCTGTGTAAGGAAGTGCAAAATTATTCTTCATAGATTTCATTGCTGTATTTAACAAAAGATTTATCATTCTGTAAATAACAGCCTGTTTAATTCCTTATAGGATAAATGACAATGAAGGTGCTGCAGAAATGTTAATTGATACACTAGGTGCTGGTATTGTAAATTCAACAGATTCAAAAGGAAGGTAAGAGTGCAAATGCACAGCGGAAGAATGTTTGTAATGTAATAGTTAGAGTTGCTCTGCTAAATTCTATAATCTTTTGGGGTTTTTGTATTTGCTACTCACATTAATTCCCCCTTTCCCCTGTTTTTATTCTTTTAAGATTTTTTTTTTTTTTATTCTGTGCTAGAAATAAATTTTAGATTTTTAAAAAAACTGTTCTGTTCAATAAACTTGAATTGGCTTTTTATTACGTAGTCAAGTTTGAGCATGTTTTAAATTGTATCACTTTGTGGGTAGTATTTTATGCATGTTTTATTTTTTCTGAATCAAATTGTATCTATTATAAATGACATAGAGGGAATTATTTGACACTTGAAAGTGTCTTTCTAAAGGCAGCAGTTGCAACTGCAGCAATACTGATTTCAAAGGATCAGTGAGAGGGCCTGCCTAGTCTTTTGTATCTGCAGGGTCACAGTCAGCCTTCCCCTTTGAATAAAGTACAAAGTGTGGCTGAACGTGGCCATGTTGTCTCTTGATCTGTTATAGAACTCCTCTTCATGCAGCAGCTTTTACGGATCACATTGAGTGTCTACAGCTTCTGCTCAGTCACAACGCTCAAGTAAATGCTGTAGATTCTTCTGGGAAAACACCTTTAATGATGGCTGCAGAAAATGGACAGACAAATACAGTTGGTAAAGAGAAAGCTTTATATATTTCTGCTCTTAAGTTTGTTAATCTTACTACGGGTAAAGTTGCCTTACAGTTAACATTCTTGTGGATATATTTTGTCAAAATTATGTTTTCATTTTGCACAAATGTAAGCCATTAATACTTTAAGGAATGTGCTTTTAGGTAATACAAATCTTTATTTCCCCAGAGGTGCTGGTTAGCAGTGCTAAGGCTGATCTGACTTTGCAAGACAGTTCTAAGAACACAGCACTCCATTTGGCTTGCAGCAAGGTGCGTGCATGGTCTGACTTACCAGTGCTGAGCTTTCTGTTGTCAAACGCTGATTGCAAATATTAACTTGTCACTTTGAAACTGCATTCAAAGCATTTTTTGAAGAGTATTTGTTACATGACAGATGTTTGTTCTGTATTAAGGGTCATGAAACTAGTGCCTTGTTAATACTGGAGAAGATTACGGATAGAAACCTCATCAATGCCACCAATGCAGCCTTGCAAACGTATGTATCAGCAGTAAGTGTGTTTGACAGATGAGTTTTGGTGTGTTTCTGCTAAAACCACTATCTTGCTTATAAAGAGGAATATTTTTCAGAGTTTTCTTCCAAATCAGTTGAATTTTTATTGAACTGCTTAACACAGGTATCAAGAGTTTAACTGACTTCAAGTGAAATGGTGTTTTGTTCATACTTAAAGTTCTAGTTTTAGCTGAGAGAAAGAGATGATAAATAAATCTTACAGTATTGTGATTCAGGGAATCCTGTGTGGAATTACTGCAATCTGATGAGATTACCTGTAAACCAATTTTTTGTTTGTTTGTTTTATGCATTATCTAAGTTGTCAATTAAAATTCACTTCAGTTACCAACTCACTAGAGGCAAACTGAGACTTGGTCTTCAAAGCTAGCTAATAAAAAACCTAGCTGAAGTACGCTTTTAATCTTCAGCATGCTTTCTGTTAGGAAAAGATATGTGTTGCTACTGGGATAAAAGACTTTTCTATTAAATATGATGGAGACTGTAGTATTCTTAATGCTTCCTGAAGATCTTCTCTCAAGTAGAGTTAAGCCTATTTGGTTAGCCCAATCAGAAGAAAAACTTAAAAATGTAGTGGTGTGTCGTACTGGGGAATGTATTTCAGGATGAGTTTTAAAATGACTCTTCTGCATTTTTTTCCTTTTAAAGAATGTGTTTGTGTTATAGGCAATATTTGACACCTGATATGTAGCTGAGTTATGTACATGAATTGTTAGGCTGCTTGAATAATGCTATCACAGACCATTTAGGGAAAAAACCCACCAGAACTTCTAAGCAACTTGTGTATTTATCTGGCCTTGCATCCTTTCTGGAATCTGTCATGTTCAAACTCCTACAGTTCTTCCAACTGTTCTCAAGAGATCTGCTCAAACTCTGGAGTTAAGATAGTAAGAGGTCTTCCTCTGCTTTTGCTGCTCACCATGGTGCACCTCAGGCAGCGTGAAATAACCAGAAAGCAGGAAAGAGATTCATTGCCCCATTTCTGGCTTGAAGGGGGGTATCTTGGGAGGAGGAAAAGCAAAAATGAAGTGGGAACAGAAGTGGAAAAGTATGCTACCACAGGCTCATCTAAGTCCACCCACATGCCTTGGCGCATGTAGTCTGATAGAGAGATGTCATGGGGAAAAATAGGTACATATTCACACCTCCATGAAATGTTTATCTAAATTGCAAGATTTTAACAGTTGTTTAAAATATTACCGGTTTAGCAAATGTTTTTTAATAACTAAACTGACTTTCTAAACAGCTTTCATTATAAACAATGTCCTACTTTATGCCAAGATAAGCATTACAATTGTTTGCCTCTGTTTTTATTACAGTTACAGTACATTTTTCAGTATGTCTGTGGTGTGCAGTAGTTCTTCAATTTTAATACTTTATTATAAGCACCACAGATACAGCTTCTCCGAATTGTATCTTTTGCATTTCTCGTAAGTAAGGCACCTGTTTCCAATCAAAATACAGTTCACAGTTAATTCAAACAATTTTAAGAATCTCAAAATGAATGAAGAGCAGTATATAGCAAAAGGGAAGTAAGCTGATTATTCTGTTTCCTGCTGAGTGGTGGTAGGGTTTTATTTAAGCCAGTGGGAATCAATTTTGAAAAACTTGCTTTTGAAAAAGATATCAATAGAATATTTGAGGTGAAGCTAGACTTCCCTTGATAGATCAAGTCACCACAAAACAGGGTTATGGTTAATAGTTTGAGGTTTTGAAAAGTAACCTGTTTTTCCTGCTTCATGCATGATACTGTAAAATAATTTTTTTCATTTCTAGTCACAGTGGAATATAGTGGTTTCTAAAAGGCAGACTGATGAAATGCTTCTGCATCCTTCATAAGCATTTACATGCAATAAAATGACTACCATTCTGCTGTTACTATTCTAATGGTTATTGCCAGTGGCATGGAGTAACTCTCAGATGTGGTGATATATGTTACAATATTGAGTGAAGGATTTATCAACAGTGAGGTACCAGATGTTTCTAAATTTTTAAAGTGATAAAGTCATAAGCAGGCAGGTGTCTTCTAGCAGCTATTTCCTCACTGTGTGGTGCCATAAAAAGAAGAAAGTAAGTGCACAATTGTTATTGTACAGTTTCTTTGCAATAAGAAAAGAGATTTCCTGTTTTTCCCATCTTAGTTATTATATCTACAATATTTATATAATGTGTAAGTAACATGCCAGTATAAATACTTCAGGAACCATTTAACTAGATGCAAGCTACCTGTCTTACATTATGTCTTGTTCTAAGGTTTATATACCAGTTTGCTTGTCTTCACAGGCCTCTGCATGTTGCTGCTCGGAATGGACTAACAGTTGTAGTTCAAGAGCTTTTAGGGAAGGGAGCAAGTGTACTTGCTGTAGATGAAAATGGTAAGAATAAATTTAACTTTTTTTCCCCATAAGGAACTGTGGTTTTAAACTTGGCTTACTGAAAAGCAGTAATCCTTTGGGAATTTCATAGGAGCCTTGCACTAGGTTTCCCCATAGAAAAAAATGTGTTGTGTTGGCAATGGATCATTTTAGCAAAGCAGCGGAAGTGTAAGGGGAGTGAAAACTTTCAGAATGATGTGGGTCACGGCATGGAAATACTTGGTTTGCATTTGTAGTTTTATAATGCATACACTAGCTCTGACATACTGGAGACAGTCAAAAAATGTAATGCTCAAAGTAAAATACAACTTTCAGCTGTTCAGAAGCTGGATTGAATCGCCGTCCATGTTGTCACGGTAGGTATGTTGGTGTTAGTGTTTAAAAGCAAGTATGAATTACAGATCACAGTCACTGGTGTCAAGCTTCTGGCTCTTTAAAGTTTTTTGGCACATAGAAGTAAGAAAAAGTAACTGCTTTATCACAGGGAATAAATCCTACACCTTGTAAGAACAAAAGAAAATCAAATCTACTGCATATTTTCATGTAAGACATCTGTGGTCCTCCAAAGTTGTGCTTTTAAAAGCATAAGAACTCCTGCTGTTATGCCATACCCCAATGTATCTTAAAGCAAAGCAGTAGCTGGGGTTTGGGGTGGGAGGGGTTGGGTTTTTTGGTTTTGGATTCCCCCCCCCAAGAAGGGATGTGCCTAATTAACAGTTCTAATTATATTTCCAGTTTGGAAAGTTTTTCCTCTCTTAACGTTTACTGTGACTTTCTCTGTGTGTTTCTCAAATTACACTGCTTAAAGGGTGCCTAAAATAGGGTACAGTGGTAACTGCTAAATTAAACTCCCTAGAATGAAAAGATGGGAAAACATACCTTTTTGATTTTTGTTTCTCATCACAAGTATGCTAACTGGAGATAGTGTTTGTATTTTTGTGGGCTTTTCATGTGCAGCCAGCCAGTCCCTTGTCAGGGTGGATCTTTGAAAAAACAGAGAAGAGAGTTGTTGGTATAGAAGTCACAGTTCTGTGGCAGCCTGGGGATCTAATTGCAACATGTTCAACTTCTTTTTAATTCTGCTCATATTTTAAACTTTAAAGTAACTCTGAGGGCTACATAATCTAGTTCTTCACTGTGGTTCTTAACTTTTCTTTCTAATAGCTATTGCCTTGCTTATAAAATCTTAAGCAGCCTTGCAAATATTCATAATGAATTCTTTTTCTGTTGGATGAATGTGCCAGCTTAAAGTACAGTATGTGTGAAGTGATGAATACTTTGATTTGTAAGAGAGCAAGGGAAATTTTTGTGGGATTTATCAATCTATTTCACCTGCACTATTTTTTCTTCATTCTTAGTATGTCAGCAGGCTTGCTAAACTTGTTGCAAAAGTTTACTTGATCTCCATAGTGTACCTTTCTGTATTAAATGGAAAAGCTGGCAGTAGTGATAGCCAGGTCCTGCTTTAGGTCTACTTGTCTTTGAATTTAGCATCTACTGCTAGACTATAAGTGTTTATAAAGAAAAAATAATTACATTTATTTAATTCTAATAAAGGAAAAAAAACAGGAGAAACTTTGAATTTTTTTTTATTTTTGTTATTAGGAAGGCTTTAAAAGAGTATGATTCATGCATTTTGGGGGGTGAAAGCTATCTGTCTAGCAAAGCAGGCTGAAGAAATAGGCACTGGAATATTTTGCATCACAACACTGACATTTTCTTACTTTAGCATAGCTCAGATACTTTCAGTGATCTGCTACGCAAGCTTGGCATTTCAGATAGAAATAGATGAAATTGGAGGTAAAGTTTTAGGTAGTGTTTTACATGAAGGAGTGTCTTGATGTATGGAATGTGTAATCAGCAGAAGCTGAGCTGGTAAGGAGTGCTGATCATCCCCTTTCTGTCTCTGAAGTTGTCGCTTTCTATAAAGGCTGCATTGACCTTTTTTACAAGCAGTCTCTATTTGTATCTGTAGATGTATAAAACTACTTAGTAGTCCTCTGCTGCTATATCTGGGCTACAGAAAATTATTGAAAAACGTAAGCTTTGGAAAAAACCTAACATCACTCCAATTCCCTGCATTTCCGTTTATAAATAATTCATAAGCTATTTAAAACTTTAGATTTGAAGTCATACTGCTTTTGTTATAGACCATCTCTTAATCTGGTGAGATCACTTTTGGAGATTTTTAAGAACAAATGTCTTTGGAAAAAATGTAATCCTCTTGGTTCTCAAAAGATTAAATGCAACTGAAACAGCAAATTAACTGTCAGGTATACTTCCCAAAAGTAGCCATGTTGAGGGTTCATTCTCAGTTCTGTAACAGTTCTCACTCTCCCATGTTTCCATACCTGTCTTGATGAAATTTTGCCATCACCCGCATCTACAAAATTTCTGTTGAATTTTACATTATTTATGCAAGTGTACCTGTCTTAAAAGAAATTACTAGCTTTTTCTTTCATTTGACACCAGCTGAAGTTTTATGTTTGGTCACTCAACCAACTTCTCAAGTTTTTTTGTTTGTTTGTTTTGGGTTTCCCCCCCACTATTTAACTACCTAGGCTAGCTAAATTCCATCGTATAGGGTCTGTCTTGTCTTTGTTGTATTAATGTGCACCAAAGTAGTGAGAGAAGGAGGCATCCTCTAACTCTGGAGACTGACATAGCATGGAGGTTTCACTTATTTTCTATATTCATCGTTGCAGTGATCATTGGATGCCTTTCAAGCTTTTAAAAAAATAAAAGGGGGGGCAGGCGATAGTTTTGGTTGGGTTTGGGCTTTTTTGTGTGTGTTTAGTTCTTTTCCAAGTCTTCCTTTATTCATATTCTAGTTTATATTGGAGACCTCCAGTTTTCTGGAAGGAATTTTTCTTGTAAATGCTTCCAAGAGGATTCATGCCTCAGATGACTCTCTTCCCTTTCTCAAGTGTAAGGTTTCGTTCAGTTTACCTTGAGAACTGTCTTTGCACTGACCGTGTTAGTAACCCTCTGGTTTTCCTGTAGGTACCTTCATAGAAACTTTCAAGTCCCAGGGGAGGGAGCAGCTCAGCGTTTGGGTGGGGGAAGCCCTGGTCTTAAGTCTGTGTCCACCACTTAAGCTCTGTTTTCCGTTGTGCAAGGAAGCTGCTTCACCTCACTCTGCTTCACCTTCACTCTGCCCAGTCTATAAATGAAGATGGTGATAAAGCTTGCGCGAATACAGTACAGGTTATAGGGAACATCATGTGAGAACTGCGTATACGAGTATTTCAGTGGAGTTGGTACCTTTACCAACATCTTATTAAGAGAACATTTAAAGTATTTATGCCTAGTGTTGCCCTAACATATCAATGATCAATTTGCAGTTGTTTAAGGGACATAGAAGTAGAACTTGTTTGTATAATTTTTAAATAATATAGGTGAAAATAAAGTGGTGGAGGACACAGATGTCAGTCTTTCATGGTCAAGCAGTTACTTCATTTTGCTATGTCTAAGGCAAGACTAAAACTTGTGATATTTCATTCCTAGTTATGAAAGCCAGAAGTTTAAGATCTACAATCAAATATTAGCATAAGTACTGTCTTTAGAGAACTTTTAAATGAAGCAAGTAATCTGTTTAATCTTTCTGTTGGCCTTGGTTTTTATGATGAACTGGGATGCTCAAAGGTAGCTTGGTGACTGCTCACTCTTCTACTTGAGCTTTTATCAAATCATGTTAGTGAAAGAAACAGCATTGAGTATGACCAGCTTGCAGAAACTTACTTTGTGTGTCATCTTGCCTTCATACAACTCCAGCAACTGTAGATACTAAACTGTGAGCATTTGCCTACCAGTGCTGAGCCTTCTGTTCTGCCTGATGTGCCTGAAATGCAGGCTTCGTCCGAGTGTAGCAAGCTCTGGCCCTTGCTTCTGAATCCTCTCAAAACGCCTCTCTTCTGCAGACTGTCACTGTTAACTCTGAGCTGTTTCAGTCCTGTGGCAGCTTACTAACAGTGAAAACATCCGCTGCCCTGCACTTCTGTACGGCCCTATCGCAGGGTCAGCTGGTGCCTTTTGTGCTGGAATTACCTGTGTGTTTCCTTGGATTGTATGCTGCTTTGGGCAGGGACTGTTGTCTGACTCTGTACCAAGCATCAAGCACAAGGTCTGTCCTGAGCAAATAATAGTTAACTGCAGGATTATCTGTCCCCTGCTTGCTGTTTTCTTAACTTCCAGCTACAACTATTCTCCATAACGTGCCTACTTGTTTAAAACTTCCCTCCAATGGTACAACACGGTAACTACTTCTGAGCTCTAGCTTATCACTTGACCTGGATATACTTCTGCAATAAAGGTGATTCCTTAGAAGTTGAAACATTTGCTGGTAGAATGGGCGTTGCCTCATTTCCTATGCCTTCCTAAGCTCTGGATAGAAGTCCATCACACAGTTCGCTTTTATTTAAATAGAGCTAAATTATTTCTTTTATTATTTAAAATTACTTGTGTGCTTTTTACCTGGATGTCATACGCCTTTAAGTTGTGGACTGGGGGTAGTGCAGGACTTCACACTCCCAAATGTACCTGAACATGAGTTTTCCTGTTCAGCTCCCTGTGGCCGTATCTGTCGCACACGGGGAGAGATACTGCAGGGGTGCTACAGGATGACCTCCCCACCTGCTTCTGCTTGGAGCCAGGCAGAGGGAACTTACTTCGGTCCTGGCAGCAGAATTAGCTGTTGCCTGTGGTTGTACTTGTGTGACCACCATGCTCCTAGAGCTGCTGTCGTCGCCACTGGTTACACCAGTTGCCTCAGTGCTGGGGGTATAATCTGAGACCTCTGCCAAAGTTTATGCTCAGGTGCCTTGCTGAATGGTTAAGACTAAAGCCTGAGGCAGGAGCAATGTCCAGATCTCCACTGAGGAGAACCTGAAGTATTTTTCTTGGTATCTAATGAGCAGAAGCAAGTACTTCCCAAGGAAGGGGGAAGCTGCAAAAGGAGAAATGTTGGAGGACTATTAGAGCCACAGTTACCCAAAAGAGATTTCACAGCTACGTGACCTGACTGGAAATTGCTCCACAGCCTGAGACCTCCTGCATTTGGGGTTCTCGCAGTAGTGTTGCCTGGCAGGAGTTTGGCCGGACCAGTTGGGCAACCAAGAGGTGTAGTTTCTCTCTGCAAGTCCTAGCCAACTAATCCAGCTGGCATTTCCTCAAACTTATGTGGATTTCTTACTTTATATCCCTCAAATAGAAGTTAGACATGGGCTGTATAGTTTATATTATTCTATATTGTAATAAATAATAGGTTCCTTGAAATTGTATGCTCTGCCTTTTCAATTAACTGGCCCTGATGCTTTAGCCAGCTTATTATTGAGACCAAACAGTCTTATTAAAGTGACTGTCTGTGATGAACAGTTGTGCGGAAGCTCCTGGATGAAGAAATATTTAACACGTTGACCTGTAGTTCCTGTAGTGCCTCTCTAGTGAAAGCCTTCACCCATCACTGTTGGCTGCCATTAGTTGTCTCTCCTCAGCCAGGTGTCTTCCTCACCATTTTCAAATCCTGGCTTTTCTCGCTGGCCTAGGGTGTCTGACTGTGCTTAACAAAACAACTACATCTGTTCCAAAGCCCAGTAACTTCTGGGTTGTTTTTGTAACTGAAAGTTAAAAAATACTAATTGTTAATGCATTAATTTTATGTTCCTTTTTTTTAACAGTGCAGAACTAAGCAATATAAAATACTTTTGCAGCTGAAAGCTGATGTGATCTTGGAGAAATTTTTACGTTGTCTTTATTTGAAATGAACGTTTTGTTTTTTTCTTGACTTTCTAGGTTACACACCAGCTTTGGCCTGTGCACCCAACAAGGATGTGGCTGATTGCCTGGCTCTCATTCTGGCCACCATGATGCCTGTTTCATCGAGCAGCACGTTACCTTCCCTTACGTTCAATGCCATTAATCATTACACCAACACCTCAAAAACTGTCACCTTCGATTCCTTGCCAATCATGAGGAGTGACCACAGCTCTTACTGTACTTTCAACAACATTGGCAGGGAAGATGGCTACCCGTATACAGAAGAAGATGAACTCAATGACTCGGATTCTGAGACCTATTAGAAGCTACGTTTTGTAGGTCTGAAGAGTGAACCCTCACGCTGGAAGGTCAGAGTTGTGCTTTTGGAAAAAAGCTATCAGTGTTTCAATGCAGAAAGAGGACAGGCCCTTGAGAAGATGTTTTTTATTGTGGTTGCATATAACAAAAAAAAAAATCTGTGAGACTCTAGGAGGATTTTTAAGAGCATATTTTGCAGAAGAAGCATAAATTCTTGAATAAGTACTTGGAATCCATGGCAAAAAAAAAAAAAAAAAAAAAAAGAATGTCAAAACTGTTTTATTTAACTGTATTCTACCATTCTGTTTCTGGTGCCAGGAGTAGCTTCTGCAGACTGGGCACCCTACTTGATGTAAATGAACAACACGAAGGATGCTAGATTTAAATATTATCAATAAAACTAAAACCATTTTGAAGGCAATAAATGAGTTTGGTACAGTAGGCATTGTTTATGCTGCAAATTGCCAAAGGACCAAATAACTTAAAGATTTTTTTTAATTAAATACCTTTTTGTGAAAACTGGAATAGGTTATTTGAGAAGTTGTTTTAACCAAACCTTAATTACTTCTGGAAGAGAAGCTTAGATTTGGTTTTAAATGGTTTTGGTTTGTTGTTTTTTTTTTTTATCATCTGAAAGCCTTCCGACACTATTAAATGTACCATGAAAGAAAGCAGATGTACTTTTAAGTTTTGTTTTCTTTTTCTTTTAGGAGAAATGAAAATGAACTTGTCATACTTTTATAATACTAAAATTAAACCAGCTAACAAGGTGAAGTCAGGGTGAAAAATGTACAGTGTAATAAACAAGGGAAGGGGTGGGAGATGTGGGAGGGAAGCAGTAATTGTTGCACAGTTTTAGATTTTTTAACTTTTGGGTTTTGGATTGAGATTTTTTTAATTTAAAAATACATGAGTAACTTGGAAATTATGAAACTGCATAAAACATTGAAATGTCTTGATAACCCTGTTGTGACTGAGAGTTCTTTTCAATAATCTGTCCACTTCCTTATTTAATTAAAAAAAGGTTTTTTTTTTTTTTTTCCCTTGGAAAAAAAAGTAAGTGTCTGGTTGTGGGAAGAGCTGTGTATCTTTGTTGTGCTCCATTTAGAAAATAAAAAAGGCCCAACAGACTTGCCCGAAGATTTTTTTTTTTTTGATTTATAACAGACTACTGTGGTTTTTTTAATTGCCTGAAGAATGAAAAACTGACATTAAGTAAGCTGAAGTTTCATCTGTTAAATATGAATATTTACTTTATTTGGCTCTGCTTTAACTATAACTGTTACTTTCCAAGTGAATTTGTTTATGTACATGCAAGGAATCCTTGCATGTCCTGGTAAAGTACAAATAAATTACTACAAACTGATTCCAATTTCCTTTTTATCCTTTTTGTATTGTGAAACTGGAAATCTTTATGATATTATTGTAAATTATCAGCTGGTTTTCTGAACATCGTGTGGAAACACGGGACAATATTTTGATCTATTTGATAATTTTGTGGGTTTTTTGAAGAATTAATGAGCATGTACATAGAAATAGTGACTGCTTGAATACTGTATTTACCTGCACTCTTTCAGTACTTCAAGATTCCTGTATATTTTATGGATTATAATAAAACCCAAATGTGAGTTCTACTAATGAATAACTTATTTGTATCTACTAAGCATTAATGACAAAGTCCCTTTTGTTAAACTGTTAGAATTTATAAAATCTACTTCACAAAGGCTTTGCCAGCATTTTAATTCTAAAGTGAAGGTGAGCTATTTAAAGCCATTTTAGATGTTAAAATCACTTCATTATTCCTTTAGGCTTCCGCTGAAGTAATTACTTTCTTAACCGTTTGTGCCCATGCTCATCGTTTATATACGCGGTACATTGGTCTGTGAGCAGAATTAGATGACCTCAGGGAGAGCGTGATTTCTGTGTTGTCTTCCCTCTGAATCTTCCAAAGCGTAGGGCTGTGTGGGAGCGATGTACGTGCCTCAGCTGAGCGTGCAGGCGGTGCTGAAAAGATCCATATTGGCCTGTCTTGAGATTCACTGCATCTCTTTAAATGCAAAGGTTGAAGCAGCACAGGCCCATTTTTCCTCATACGCTCATGGAAAATCTGAATCAGAATGCCAAGTAGCACGCCTGCTGTTTAAAAGGTAACAACTGCGTATTTCTGTTAATGAAACCATCCCATCTTTGTCGCTGCAGAGGAACTGTGAGGAAGTTATATGAATAGGCCTTTATTATCTGTGCTAACTTCTGTGGGGCGGCGGGGTGACCTGTTCCCTCAGAGCGTGCCGTCTGTAGCCGCGGGGCACTTTGTAGGAGGGGACGCTCCCACCTTCTTTGAAAAATGAGCAAGGCAGTAGCGACTGAGAACTCGCTCGTGCCCACTGTGTTGCCCGGGTGATAGAGGAGAAAAAGCTCAGAAGACCTTGATTTAAAAGTTAAAGATTGGGGTACAGAATATGGGCAAATGCAGAAAACAGTGCTGCTAACACCTTCGGTTCCATACATCAGTCAGAAATGGTGCCTCTCTTTCGTTACCACTCACCTCTTGAGGAAGAAAACTTTTTTGCTGCATTAAATTGCTTTATTTTTAACTTAAGTTTTGTGAACTTTTTAGGGCTAAAGACCTGTCCTTTTCTTTATTATAAATTGTTAATTCCACTTAGGAATTACATGGTTTGTGTATCTCATCATTAGAATTTATTCAGTGAGCCTGTCTATTGCAATTTGCATGTATTTGGTTGTTCCTATTTAAAAACCAAAAATTTCCATTACTACCTGGCAACATGGGTAGGGCAGTAATTGTGCTTTGTAAGTGATAATTGGGACTATTATTAGAATATGGTCTTATTCCAAAAATGGAACGTGATTTGTTTAAAGAACATGCTACTGTGGTCAGAGACCACTTTCTTAATGAGAGGTCAAGGAACAGAAGGTTCCTTGTTTCTGTAAAACAAATAATGCTGTCTGTGGCTGGTGGGGGTTTTTTATTTTAAAAAAAAAAAAAAAAAAAAAAAAAAGTGTTCATACCTCAATGGAGGCCTGTTTGTTTCCAGAAAATTATCTTGGAACTGCCATCTTTCTAAAAGAAATCCTCCCTTTTTTGTACAGATGAATAGGGCACAGTTATTGTTACAACCTTCATCCAATCTCTTGGATTTTCACTGAGAGGACGCGGTGAGCCTTGGCTGGACCACTGAAGCAGTGTATTAGAATAAAGGAAGCCCTTTTTATCCTGGGGGGGCATCGAATGGACCTCAGGAATGAGAACAGCCAGCTCTGCTCAGCTTTCTGTGCACTCCTGACTTCCAGGATGTTTTATGGGTTTTTCAGTTCTCAGGATAAATGTTCTGCAGGAGACAAAGCCACCTTAGTATTATTAACCTCCCAGGCTGAGCTGTTACTTCTAGAGTGTAGAGTGGTAGCATAAGTGCTCGATGCTGTTAAAATGAAGCATCGGTCTGTCTTCCCCACTCCCCCCCCAGTGGCCCCACTGTAATCAACATTTTTCTTGTAATTTCTGACAAAATCTTGACACCTCTGTGTCTCCTGCTTTGTATTTCCTCCTATTACTCTTTATTGCTTCCCCATCCCTAGATGTCTCAAAAATAATAATATAAATATATTTGGAACAATCAAAGCTATAAATAGCACTTTATAAACTTGGATCTTGGTTGTGGTGGGTTTTTTTTTTTTCTGGTTTATATTTTCTGGTTTAAAATTCTGACTTGTCTACCAGACTTAAGAATTAATAAGTATTTGATTAAAAAAAGTTAATATTTAAAAATCAATTACTTCAAAGTTTTGCTCCTTTTAACATCTACATAAAGGGCACTAAAGATCCCAAAGCTGTTGACTAAGCTGTATACAAGATCACAAAAGAGGAGCATGAGATAATGTTTACAGGTTCTTCAACCCAATAATTCTGGTTTTGAGAAGAACTGGCCTTCCTGTCTTGGCCAGAGATTATGTACATTTAAAGGCAGCAACTACTGTAGTAATCCAGAATAACATACTCTTATTTATATTGTAGCTTACCAAAAAAAAAAAAAAAAGTTAATTAAGTCCAATTGATTTGAGAAAACACAACTGGTGTTCTGGTAGCTCAGCTTCTTCATTGCAAAAAAAAAAAAAAAATTATGGTGACATTTCTGTTAATCATGGGTGATAATCTGGGTGAGAGGATAAGCCTGTAGAAAAACTGTAAGCAGCAGTGAATACTGTACCAAAGACTGTTGTCTAGCATATACGTGTGAGAAGTGTTTTCATGTGCACAATCGTAGAACATCAACAGTGCTAGATGTGTCTGGTGAACCCATGCTATTTAATTCCATGTTTGGAACCTTTAATAAAACTGTTTGTATCCACTGAAGAGATATTAGATGATGGGCTGTGTTTGTTACGAGTCTGCCGGTGTGAATGTCAGCCTTGCTGAAGTTCCTCGCGCCTCTCCAGTCATAGAAGTACGTAGCTTCACCCACACGAACACCAGGCTGTTCAGGAGCGGTGCTGCGTTCAGCGAGGCAATGCTGGGATTGCCGTTCCAGCACAGACTTCCAAAACCTGCCGACGGGTGGTGGCGAGTGTCATAGGTTCCTGCCTGGTCACCCCGTTTCAGAATGGGTACATCTGTGGTCACTCAAAGATTAGGATGGAGGGGGGGGAAGTTAGTTATTGGTAATTCTCCATCGTGTTTAGTACTGTGTTCTGCTTCTTCCAGTGTCTCTTTGCTAAAGGCTGCTTTTTTCGGGGAAGGGAACAAGGAATTAAAACACACTTGTAGTACTTATGCCTGCTTTCCTCAGCAAAGTGACAGAGCAGACCCATGCAAACGGTAGGGCCAGAATGGCTTGTCTGCTAATAGTTTTCACACACCCAAAGCTAGAACGACTCTGTGGAACAACACTTTGTAAGTATCTCACAGATAAATGCGTATTTTTTTTCCTTAAGCATAGCAAATACATGTAATGCTATTTACTTGTTTAGCCTAATTTATTGTGATACTAACAGTCTGAAGCAGTGGTTAGTGCAAGAAGATGCGTGATTTTCAGCTTACAAAGTGAAGTGGGGAGGCTTGTCCTGAGAGCTGAAATTCTCCAGCCATTCATTGTTCATTTCTTTTAGACTTGGTCATTATTGTGCTTCTGGTTCTAGGACCATTTAATCCTTTTCTGTTTTACCCTGTATGTTCTGGAATCTGTGCAGCATTCAGCAAGAACACCATTATGGGTGCCAAAGAATTAATGATTTTTAATAACCCTGCAGTGGGATGGCCTACTTTTGCATCAGCAAGTTTATGTCTGATGAGATAGACATTCCCCTCTCCATATTTCTGTCCAATATATGCTGCAGCATAAACAAACCTGTTGTGCTGCTATATCAAAACTGAGTGTGACTGGCTTCTGGCTCACAGTCACGCAGCTTGAGAAGGAAGGTTTGAGAGAGCCCAAGATCATAAATATTTATATGCTTATTTTGTGTAAATATCTTAAGTATTGAGACTATTAATACATAAACCTTGGGGCAGAAATTCAGCAATTTCTTGGTTGTTTTGGTTTCTGAAACCAGAAAGTGAGCTCATTCAAATCAGGAGCTTACTGAGCACCTTTCAGTGCGCGTACCTGTTGCTGCCATAGCAGTTTGAGTTTGAACGCATCTCGGGACGGACTCAGACACCGAAACGGAAACTCGCAGCTCTCCCGTTAGCGCTCTGCTCCTCCCGGCCATCGGAATGCAACTAACAGACTGAGCAACTGGAACGCGAGGACTCACCAAAGGAACAGTTGTGTTTATTCCATTACTCAACAGCTATTACGCAGATGAAATCATAACGGCCAATAAGGCCACACAAAATTAAAACATTTGAGTATAAATTATCTTCTCTGAATTTAACCCCAAATTCATATCCTTTGAATATTCTCTTCCCAACTTCTTCACTGCAGTAGAACAGTTTGTCACTGCAGTACAATATTTATAGCACTTCATCTAGTTATTGCTCTGGAAACAATGGCGTGTTCTACTCATTTAGCAGCAGGAACCTGCCATCTGGCACACAAAGTATTTATGTAAAAACCTTGCTATCCCACAACGCATTATGTGCTTTTCATAGCTCTTATTGAATGAAGTTATGAAGAGTGTGTAAGATGTCTTAAAACAGTCTTGAAATGACCTCTCTTTAAAAAAGAGGAAAAGTTAAAGTATTTAAATGGTACATAACACAGCTGTTGATACTCATTGCTGTTTTCTTTAAACACAATCCCTTGCACAGTAGGCTGGAAATGATGTCTTAATGCAGTCTAGTTTTTCGTAATCATTTGATATCCTCTTCCCCAGACCGGCTCTTCTGTAGATGTTCACAACTGTTAGCATTCAGTTACTGTTAAAAGTACATGAGAAAACTCAAGAGTTTTCTAAGGGGATTACAGACAACTGAGTGGCCAGTAAATGGTACTGACTTCAGCTGAGAGTTTTTGACTCTTAAGGGAAAAAAAAAAGTGGAACCCTAATCAGAAATCAGAACCTCAACATATGCAAGATATATGTATGTATAGAGCTGTATTTTCATGCATGTCGTGCATGGTAATTGTGTCTTTGTCCCCTTTCCTTTTCTCTTTTTTTTTTTTTCCCCCCCCTCCTTTTGCAATGGTTTTCCATTCCATTTATTTCCATGTTCCTAGCCAGGACCCCAGAAAAACCAAAGAATTAAATTAAAAGGAACAAATTCAGCTGAAATGAGAAGTAATATTTTCCCAATATAAAACATCTCAACACATTACAACAAGCCTTTAGCTCCACAAGGCAGTTATTTTACTTTTGGTAGGACATAAGGTACCACGGTACGGACTGTACTTACAGCCTCTTAGGTTAAGTGCTTCCACTTATCGTTTCAAATGTGGAATCGAATCAGTCAGTTATGTAACAAACATAACCTGAATGCAGAGATGTTGAACAACTTATGTGAAGATACATACTCCGAAAATACGGGCAGTTGTTTTCTGATCCAGTTGAGTATCTGCACTAGTCCTTCTCATACCATCGTCCATAAAGAGCAGCTGTCAGTAGGCCAGCAGATGTTCTATTTTTGCTTATGAAATAGTCGTTGTTTTTCCATCCCATGTGATCAGCAAAGTCCAAGGTAATACCAGATGTCAGCAGTAAAGGAAAGATATAAGGGGTACTAATATTTCCCCACAGCTGGAAATCTATCAGAGCAGTGGCATCTGTAACCTCGTGTCCACAAGTGCTAAAGCTAAGACCACCACACTTTACTAATGCACAGGCCTGGACATAGTATGTGCCATGCACTGTATGGAGCCCATCAAAAACTCCCAAAGCATATAATTCATCAGTTAAAACAGTCCTCCGGTAATTTAAGTAACAACAAAGGGTATTGGCACAAACCTGGACCTCTCCTTTTTCCCCCCATACAGGAACAAAAGTAAAGTTGTCATACATCATTTCTGCATAAAATAGGGGAGGTAACTGTTCACTTCCTTTTTCTGATACTCTGCCAGGAGTCTCTTGTCCCTCCTTAAAGCAAACTTGATCATCCATTGGGGTGCTTGTAAAAGTCTTGCACGAGTGATGCAAGTTGTCTCTGAATCTTTCATTACTCTCCAAACTGGTTTTGTAATCTGTGGTAGTCACAGGAATTTCTGCTACTATGAGCTTGCCACCGTAACCTTCCATGTTGTGGTAGATGAACGACTTGACTGGAGTGTATATGCCACTCCCTGTCATGCCCAAGGTAGGGTGGTGGATGTTAGCTGCTAAAATATTGATGTTGAAAGCTGTTGCAAAAGCTTGTTGAAATTCTACAGCAGACAGGAGCGGGAGCTGGTTCATCCAGGCAGTTGGATATACAATTTGTTTCAAATTGTATTGTCTGATGAGGTTCACTGCAGGCTCAAAAAAGAGTATATCAAAGCAAGTGAACATACCAAACTTGCCAGCAAAAGGGGTATCAAAGAGTTTATAGTCAGGCTCTGGAGGGGTATCAAAAGCGTATTCAAAATACAGATTGTGTTTGCGATACGTGGCTACCAGCATGCCATCATCATTGAACGCCACATTGGTATTGTACTGGTATCTTCCATCTGATGGACAGTGAGGATCAGTGTGTTCACAGGGCTCCTTAGTTCCTAAGTTTGCCACAAGGAATATTTTGTTCTTCAGCGCCATGCAGCTCAGACGCTGAAGAACCTGGAGAACAGTACGGGGAAATGTAAGCACTTCAGAATACAGAGGGTTAAGTTTTACTTAAGAAGCTACGATGTATTTAATACTTTTCAACTGGAAATTGAATACATTTGACCTTACCTGTAAAATTTAAACAGACTGATGATTTTGTGCTGTAAGCTATTGGAACCAGTAGAGTTCTAGACTGAAAAGTATTTCAGATACTAATTTCAAAATAGCTTTGAAAAAATTATCTAGGTTTTATTTCCTGGGAAGTAAGTAAATAAATAATCTCGCTATTTCAAGGGCATCAGTTTTCAGAACCTTCTGACTGTTACAGGAGCACCAATGGCTTTAAAACACCATAGGTCAACTGAAAGCTTTGACAAGTCAGCGTAACTGAGCTGTGTGTGCCTTTAGAACAGCAAATATCCAATAATGATCATTCACACCTGCAATGGCTTTTTCCTGCAACTAATGGTTTTACTCTAAATTTAAAAAAAAAAAAAAAAAAAAGTGATGACTAGCTACAACTTAGAGAAGCAGAGATGTAAACTGATAGCTTTTGCTTAGTTGGAGAAAAGAAATACAAAAAGTTACAGACTACAGTATTACTGGGATGTTTCTTCCACGCCATACAGAGCTGTACCAAAGACTGCCAGTACTGCAATCTCCAAATAGGATCTGAATGGCAAACTAAGTTCTTGCTTGCTTGTGCATGATCATTGATAGTAAAGCCTCACAGGCCAAAGTTGGTCACAATTTACAACTGCGATTAATGTTTGCGAACAATTTCTCCATAGTAGGCACATGCATGATTACTTACTTTCATTATAGTGACTACTGTAACCTTAACAGGAATAAATAGTTTGTATTACCAAGCATGGTTATTCTCATTTCAGGTTCAGAACAGTTGACAAAAATACTATTTTTGTAACTTGCATAATCACACTTGGTCTGTGCTAAGCTGTAACTTCTATTACATTATAGCAGGTCAAGTCCTGCTACTCGTGCTTTGTGATTTTACACAAAAATCACTAAGTCAAAATGTTCTGATATAATTAAGTCATTAAAACTGAGTAACAGGAATGTATCAAAAGTGAAGATACTGCTGTGTTTTATATAAAGCAATCTTGTTCAAAATCACACACAATGTATCTTATCAGAGAGTAATTACCATTTCCTAGGTTGGGGAGGAGGAGGTGACAAATCCAGATGGCTCACAAACAAGCTAATCTTGCATGTACATATCTAAAACCCTCCTCTGCTAAGAATGAAACCAGCATAATCTGAGAGTTCATGAACACAGAATCTGGTACTACAAGCTGTTGAACTTCTTGCTTACTTCCCTAAGCAAAACTAGTTTCCCACTTGGAACACAAATCTAGCATTCCACCTCTCTGGAGAATTCACTCCTACATTTACCTCTGTGTCATTGAACAAATACTTCTCTCTGCATGGATTCCACTTCACAGACTGTGAATGCAGAACGAAATCTAAGTAAGGATAAATGGAGCTTCTGGTGAAGTTGAAGCCGTGGATTCCATCTTCAGGAAAAACAATGATCTGTGCTCCCTGTATGTAAAACAAAGGCATGTTTTGTAGGCAAAGCAAACCCAACCTAAATACAAAGGGGGAAAAGGGGAATCTAGTGGGTAAAAAAGAGCTAAAGAAAGTTAAGAGTATGTTTTGACATGAATGTATCTTTTCTTCGACTTCATAGCAGGTGTAACTGTGTGTATAAAAAAAAGTTTATTTAACCTGACACATACCTTCAGCTTGAAAAATAACCTATTTGACATTATTTTAAGGGCATGCAAATAAGAGCAGACTTCAACCAACTTCTTAGCAAAAGTATTTTCCACTCATCATTCAGGTTAGAGACTGATGTTAAAATTTGACCAGATTTTCTTTTTTTCAGAATCATGCCATTTGCAGATGAACTGTCAAAAGCCCTGTATCTGTGTCAAAGGTGCAGCATCACTTAGTCTGGGCAATATACCTCGATTAGGTAAATAGGGTTGGATAGGGTACTGGGAATACTGTTTTCAAAAACAGACCGTGGAAGCAACACAGATTCTGGTAGAAATGTAGCCATGCCAGAGCTAGGCTAGCTCTACCTGAAGTTCAGGGAGATCTGTTCCTAAAAATGTGGTGGATGCCTCTTAAATCAGACACAGCATCAGACAGCCAAATTCGTGTGACTTTAGAAAAGTCAGTTCAAATGTGTTATCTGTGCTACGGCCTTGGGGTAATTCATGCATCCTGGATGCAGTACTGCATAAAACCAGCTATTATGCTTCTGGACTGTGATGCCAGTCATCATTCTCATCATTTTTCAAATTATATAAAAATTGTAACTCTTCTGTTCCAAAACAACACATTTATGAAACTTGCAAGTCAATTCTTCTCTGTGTGGGACAGTAATGCCTGCTTCCTCTGGCTAGAACCAGCTTTGGGATTTCTTGGAGAGGGAAGGAAAGGCAGCTGTGTATAAGAACAGCCAGAAATACTAGTCTCTCTCCTCTAATTATATTTAGACTGAGAACCATTCCACGGAGTGTATAAGAAAGGAATGGAAAACTTTACTTCCCAAAGTTGTTAATAGTGGAACATTCATTTCCAAAGCATTTAACTTCCTTACATTTTAGAAACATTCAGGGATTTCCATTGAGAGCACTGGAATAAAATCAAACCCAAAGAC
Organism: Gorsachius magnificus; assembly: GCA_034008185.1. NCBI lineage: Eukaryota > Metazoa > Chordata > Aves > Pelecaniformes > Ardeidae > Gorsachius > Gorsachius magnificus. Next base: position 120,491,318 of record CM067082.1, read on the forward strand.
AGCTGCCTGTAAGACAATCTTTCAATAAAAACATTCCATTTAAGAAAACAGAAAGGAGTTAGGTATTCAGACCAAAATAGAAAATTAATTTCCTTATCCTAAATAACTATAGGCACATTTTTCCAAGCTTGGAATAACTCAAGTTAGGCGAGCCACTAATTGGCCTGATTTTTTTCAAAGTTGCTGGCAGGTCAGAATGTCTGGAAAACCAGACCATACTTATGTATATAAATATGGCTTTAGTTGCCTGGGAACACAAATGTGAAAGATTATCCTCAGATAGCACTTACTCTATATATACATAGGACACACGTAACTGCTACTAAGCTGCGGCATACCTGTCTTGCTGCAGCCACTACTTGCTGCTCGTAGATGTCTAGGTTTCTGCCCATGAGTTCCAGCGCAGACTGTCGATCAACCAGGGCTGTGGGGTTAGGACTCAGTATGGACTCATGTTCGTACACAGCAGCAACGTAATGCCCCTCCCTCTTAACTCTTCCTGAGGCAACTTGACAGCAAAAAAAGCAGACGGACAGCTTGCAGCACAGATCCACCATGGTGTACGCCATATATCTAGAGCGAAAAAAACAGGTGGGGTAGGTGGAGTTTGAGCAACAAATAGTGCCAGGAATTTAAATTTACCATTAAATATGGACTGTAACTGAGACTCTTAACTGTGTTTGAACTAAGTGTGGTGTTTTTAAATTCCTGAGCAACCACATGCATATTGTTTCTAAGCCTAAAGCACCTACATTGGTGCTTTAAATAACTGTCCTGTTTAAAAGCATTTTAGCTTCATATATAGTTCCACTGATCTCCTTGATTTGTCTCCCTTTCCAATAAACTGCATCATTCATTTATAGACCTTTTGGACCACATATCAAAATGTCTTTGGGAAAAGTTAAAAGCAGCTCGCAAATTTGCAGTTTCTCCCCTGTTTGGTGATGGGGGATGTATTTAAAAGCATTTCCTACACATATTTGGACACGGTATTTAGTAATCAAGTAGTGATATAACTTATTTTACCAATACTGAAACAGAGAATTGTCAATATAATTACACCAGACACTATTTCTGTGTCTATTTAACTTTCTTTCATGAAAATACCTCTCCTGATGGATTATGGATTCACTCTATTCCAACTCCATGTATATAATAGACTCATACAACAAGGCTTTTTTAAACATTTATAAAAATGTTGAGTGCAATTCAGATCTGCATTCCTACTATAGAATGCAAATGATAGGTAAGGTTAAAAATGCTTTCATGGTAATAACAATAAAGCAAAAATCCATACAAAATGCAGAAAATCTGCATTACTGAGCTTTTCTTAGAAAAAAATAGTGAATCCGGAAAGCTGGGGCACTCTCTCCAGCATGGGCTCCCCATGTAGCCTTTCCAGTTTCCCAAGTTGGGAAAATGCTTACTTATACAGAAGAAGGACCAACACAGTCAGTGGCTGTGCTATGCTTAAGAAATACTATAGAAATGCCATGTTATTCTCACAATATGAGAATTCTGTATTTGTCACCACAGTGTTACTAGTATCATTGAGGAATTAAATCTTGAATATCAGTGAAGTTGAAAGAGCATGCAGGATTGATGCACTGACGCTATATATTGACGGTCTTCAAGTTCAGTTACTGACTTTTTAATTGTATTTGCCCTTCGGTGATTCTTATCAAGGCAGTGTTCCAAAATACTCTTTGTACTTTTCAGTCTTTGTGATCCACAACTCCCTGATTTTTTTACAAAGGAAATACAGACTCTGAAAGACAGACGCATGAAGACCCTTCTCTAGTTCCCACTAAGGAGTTCAGCAGCAAAGAGAGATCAATTTTAACTAATCCCATTTTTATATTTATTCATGTTATATTAAAAGTATTTTCTACCTAAAAAAAGAATGTCTATAGCAAGTTAACTTAAAATATCTCTTTTCTTAAATCCCAGAATGAAAAGCAGCTAATAAGCGATCCTCAATATTGTTGTTTTGGGGTTTTTTTTCCTAATGACCAACTGGTTTAGTATCTAACAATGAACAAATTGAAGCATGAGAAAAGCTATTCAAAATGCATCGAGTAAATAATACCTTAGTTTAAGCCACTTGTTTGCTTCCATGTGCTCTACGCGCTATTTGCAACACTGGTTTGATAGCAACACAATCCCAGGTAGGACAGGAAAATCATAACCTTAGCACCTATGGTAGGCTGCAGACTTGTTTGCTCAACCAAAAAGTTTTAATATGTAATAACACTTGTAAGGGTCCAGGAGTAACTTGGCTATTAGATGCTGCCAAGCTCAACTACATATTTTCTTGAGGCTTAATTTGCCAGTATGTCCACATACACGTCTTCAACAGTAAATTTAAGTTACCTAAAGCACAATAAAAACGGAATAAAGCCTTGGTATCTCTGTAAACAGTTGTATTACAGATACTCCATTTATATAAACAGTTTTGAGAAGTGACGTACAATAAGCTACCCTTGCTATTCTGCATCTTGAGGAAAACACTCGGTACTTATTGGGGGAGGAGGGTGTGATTTGGCAACATGTATCAAGAATAGATGATCCTACTTTGTCCTGTGCAGCTCAACTTTGCAAATGAAAGACCACAGTACACGTGAAGCTGTAAGGCAGTAGCAGGGGGAGGGAGAGGTGGGAAGCCTCACGCAGTTAAGGAAGCCACTGAAAATAAAGCGTTGCGCTTCTCTGACAAAACTATCTTTTCTATTTCTGTCATCCCTTCAGAGCCAAAACGCCTATTTAGGACAGGAATGAGTTCTAGTCAGCCGTTCCTCAACAAAGTTGTCAACTAAGATGTAATTAGAATTCATCATTACTAGTGATGGAAAAAGTTGGAGAGTTTCAGATCACAGGATGGAATTGCTATGCTATGTTTTTCTAACAGTCTTTGCCTTCTAAGCCAAACACACTAACATAAAAAATGAACAGGCTTCTACAAAATGTTATATTTTACAGAAATGCTTGGAGAATTCTCATTTTTCTGCGATGGTTTATTTTCTGGTGGTCAGAAACATTCAAAGTACTAATCTGAATCCCTTCCTCTTCTAAATGCGCAAGAGGTTTAGGACTGAACATCCGACTACACAATCTCATCCGGCTGATCCTAGGCCAACTAAAATCATAACTAAACTCCTCTGAGCCCTTACCCTTGGCTGTGATTGCTGTTAGTCCTACAGACAATGGCTGAGCACTTACATGAGTGCTCCCTAATCCCTTTCCCCCATGTGACAGCAAGAGAACCCTGCTATGTAACGGATTGCTTCTCACCCAAACAGAAGTATTTCACAGCAGTATTGCTGTCATGCAGTCACAGTATTCTAGTTATAGCTCTACACAAAAGGTAAAAAGACTGGTGTTTAAGTTTGGATGCCAATTCAGACAAGTTTTTCCCTCAGTCACAGTGCAGACTGTTTTCCTATTCTGTTTTGGAACCATCTAATCTCAGCACATGGTGAAGTAAAGCATCCAGTCACTCACTTTTCAACAATTTTGGAAACTTAGAATTTTGTCAACCCTTGCCATACATACATGTATACACAAAGAAATGCAATACATACCCTGCTTCTTATCACGTTTATACTTGGAAGCATCCAACAGACTGTAAAAACACAGAAGCAGCACAGCACTAGTCTGGGTCCTGTGAAGTGATTAATAGCAAATGCCTGTTAAGCTACAGTAACATAAACACTAATAATTACTAGGCAAAATATTAAATGTGCTATGAAAAAAAATTAAGTCTTTTTTACATTGACTGATATCCGTGAATTGTGATGTTGCTGCCATTCTAATACACAGAATCTATAATGCAACAGCCCCTACACAGACGTAAAAATATAGTGAAATTCAAGGTTTTTTTACTGATCCCCCCTGTCTACTGCTTTTATATGCTACACTAAATTTTAATACTGTACTTCACTATATAGGTTTTTTATGAAGGTTTTTTTAGCAATGCAGTCATAGCTCAATGTAAACTGGTCTCTTGCATTTCCATTTCTGAAAAATGTTTATGCCGTGTGCATTGTATCACCTTGCTCTAGTTTCCTGGCTTTTATCCAGAGGTGCACTCCATTGCTAAAAGAACGTTGCCCATTCTAACCTAACGTTTCACAAAACGTCGTACACATTTCACAGGATTTCCAAAACATGCTATGCTCCTCATCGAAAGATCAACGGTATCCGAGTTATTGACAGAGTGAGGATGAGTTGAATTGCTACCGTTACCAGCGGTTCCGCTCGAACAACCCAAGACCTTAGCACAACCGAGAAGTCAGACGGCAGAGCGGAACACACCATCAACGGTGTCACTTCTCGGACACGTGCAAGTGTGGCGTGGCCAGGCCCGGCAGAGCCAGGCAAGGTGGTGCACCATCCTCCCATGAGGATTTTGGAGAAGCGTCTCGCACTACGCTCCCGCTTCTCCTCATGAACGCTGGCGTTGGGTTGTCTTCATCTACAGCTACTCGGTACTTGGCCCCGCTCTGCCTTAGCGCTCTCTGACCAACCCCGCAAAGCCGGAGCGTTGCCCCGCGGAGCCGGCCGCCCTCGTTACAGACGCGCTGCGCCCTGCAGCTCCCGCGGGCCTTCCAGGTCGAGCCGCCCCCCCGCCCCGCGCGGCCTCAGCGGAGCCCCGCCGCCCCCCCCTCGCCGCCAGCTGCCGCGCAACCGCCGCGCAACCGCCGCGCCGCGAGCCTGACGCTGCGAGCCTGACGCTGCGAGGCCGAGGCCGCCCGCGCCCCCTGGCGGCTGCTCCGCGCTCGGCACCGCCACGGAACTACGGGCGGCGTGGGGCGGGGCAGGGCAGGCGCCTCCCAGCCTCCGATTGGGTGCCCGCTCTAGCCAATAGGAGACTTCCCCAGCCTTCGCCCCCCCCGCGCCGCCTGCCAGCGGGGTCAGAGGTGAGGTCCGTGGCCCTCGGGCCCGCCCCCTGCGCTCTCATTGGCCAGGCAGCGTGCCCGTCAACTGCACCCGACCTTCGGCCGTGAGGCGTCGTGTTCCGCCCCCTTCCCCGGTGGGCGGCTTCGGCCTGCGCGGAGCCGGGGCGCGGGGGGGGGGGGGGGAGGGGGGCCCTCATCGCTAGCCCAAGTAAGAGCGCAGCGAGCAGCTTCCCTCGGCGAGCGGGGGGGCGGGTCCCGCCGGCCTCGCGGCGCGGGGAGGGCGGCAGGGCCACGCCACGGGTGCCGGCGGGGCTGGAGAGAAGCGAGTGCGCGCGGCCGGACTCACCCTGGGCGGTGCAGCCGTTCTCCTGGGGGCGGGCAGAGCGGGCGAGACGGGCCTGCCCGGTCGCTCCATGGGAAGGAGGGAGGTGCCACCGCCGCAGCCCAGGGAGCGGCCCCGCCCGGCCCCGGTGCCGCCGTGGGCAGGCGTGAGGCGGTGACCCCTGGGCGGCCTTCCCCAGCCCTTCTCTTACTTCTGCCTTCTTAGGAGCGTGCGCCTTCCCGAGCTCACCTGGTGCCTGCGCTACCATCCAGCGCTGCTGCCTGTCCTCTGCCTGCGGCAGCTCCTCCTTGCAGTTATCACAAGTCTGACTTGTCTCTAGACTTGAAATGGTGCTGAACTGGTGCTGGTCTTAGCGAAAGACTTTCTGTTTGGTGCGCAATACACGGGGAGGTAGTTCAGTAGTAATAAAAATAAGCATGGTCTTTTCATCAGTAAGTTTCTTGGGCATGGTACCACCCCAGTTGTTTCTTGGGGCCTTTTCGCTGTTAATTCTCTGTGAAAGCATAAGAACGTGTAACGGTACGAGGAATTTTCGGAAGAGGTGAAGTTGATCTACTGAGAAACAGGAAAATAATATAGCAGAAACATCCCAAGTAAGAAGTGGTCAGTTAAAAAAGCTAAACATAGGTTGACTGAGCAGCTGGTCTGGTCAGTTGTGGAAGCACTGGATTTTGGAAGCCTACAAGCAGTGGAACAACTGCAGAGGACTGAGCTGCAAACACCACCTGCTGTTGTGTACACTCCCACAGTCGCCTGTGAACTGTTATGTGAATATATAGTGTTACAATTTACTTGTAGACTGCCTGTGTAGTTAGTATGACTGTGTTTCACATGTCATACTAACATACGTGGCAGATAACATGACTTATTAAAGCTATCTTTTAGAAGCAACTGATTTCTTCTAACATTTTTCTTTTTAGAATATTGAATACGTATTTGGCGTTGTTGGTATTCCAGTCACTGAAATCGCAATTGCAGCCCAAGCAGTTGGAATAAAATATGTAGGAATGAGAAATGAACAAGCCGTAAGTATATATCTATAGTAGGACCAATTCTTTCTTCTAACTGTTTTACAGGAGAATGAAATCTAATTTACTGTTTCTTACCAGGAAGAATGTGGTCTCTGAACATTCCTTTGAAGAACCTGTAGAGAAGTAGTTACTGTCATTGTAGAATAAGGGAGAGCATTGGTAGATTGGGTTGGTTGTTTCTTTTTCCCTCTTCCATTTTTAAGTGCGCTCTCTAACTTTTTTTCATTATTAGATGCCTTTCTCCAATAAGGAAGAGAAGATAGGATGAAAATAGGGAGAAAAAGGATTTCAACACAGATCATTGTACTGCAGAAAGAAAAAATGACCAACTTTGTCTCCTTCAAGTGATTTATTGTCAGGTTTTACCTGCCACTTTTTGGGGAGGCTCACCCAGGTTTTTTTGTTTTTCTGTAGCTTTCTATAAACTTCCCAAGATACTTCTCCCTTAAACGAGCATACACTTAGGCAGTCTTAATTGTATATATTTCAGCTTCATTGTCTAGGTATCAGAAATTAGACTCAAGCTCACTAGCATTTTGATGCTATGCCACTAATTCTTGATTTGTTTCATTTTCCCCAGTAGTAACTCTTTAAGCGTTCAGTAGTTTCTTAGGTGGTCTGAGGTTGAATATAATAACCTCAGGTTGATACCTCATTTTCAAGGGTTGCTATATTGGGCTTGCTAGCAAAGGGACCATCAGTTTTCCATACTCATAGTTGCTCTACTACACTTGTCAATTTTTCATAGCTGATGCCAACAAATAAATAAATTGTTTATTATCTTATTAGGAGATTTTTCTTGTGTTTTAATTTGTTTGTGGATCCTGTCTCTCTATGAGCACTATTTAATTAGAATTGTACCACTTACAAGGAACTCCTTTTAATATTCTGGACCTGCACGGTATTTAGGTGCCTGTATTTTGCAGCACTGTTCTTTTTCTGTTTTCCACCACGTAGTTCATAGCCTTCGTGGATTGTTCCAGATGTCAATAAAGTATTATCATAGTAGTTTTCCTAAATCAGGTGGTCATGAGCTGTATGTTTTTGCTGTCTAATGCTTACAACCCTATATTGGAATGTGAGAACTTATAGAGGAATGTATGTCTCTATGGAAAATCTGTAACGTGAGAGAGGCAAATACATACAAATATGTTTAAAAGGTGTATTTGCTTCCTTTGAAGGACTGGGAATTCAACACAGTCTTTATATTCCTGTAGGCCATTTAGCAAGTATTCTAGTTTTAGCTTTGGTTATTAACATGATTAAAATTAATTTCCTCATGTGTCTGTAATTAACAGAGAAGATTGCTTTGCACTGCCAAATGAGATGCTGTCCTATTTTTCACTCCTTACTAGACTTTTCTGTTAGAGTGAAGAAGACAAGAAACATTCTGCTGTGTAAATGGTGAGATACTTTTGCTTAGGGGAATAGCAGTAACACAAAGACTTGTTTTAGCATCAAAATGTCAGGGTTTCTCTTCTTTGGGAAGTGGAAAAGGATGAATAAAGATGTATCTTGTAGTGGGTTTCTTTTTGTTCTTTGTCTACACTGAAGAGTAGTTGCTTGACAGAGGAGAGGGTAAAAGGTTATATGCAGTATATTCAAGGTACACTTAATATTTACATGTCATGGTTTTAGTTGTCTAAGTTTATTAGTTGTGTGGTCTGGCTGTGGAGGATGTGTATACAGCTGCTTCCTTTATTGGTGAAGGCAGCTCTATATGATCTGAGATATATGGAAAACAAAGATTTTTTTTCCAGGGGTTGAGTTTCTGTCTCCTTTCTGGGCCAGATGTAGCAAAAGCCCATAAAACTGCAGAATAAACTGTTTGACTAGGAAGACCAGGTTAAAGCATGAAGTTAAAAAGCTAAGTAGTACTACCAATATCCGTTAGCTAATCTCCTGTGGCCTGTAACATGGCATAAGTTTGCTAGAAGCCATTTAACGCATGTCCCATATGCCCCTTGAACACTGAATAGTTGTGTTGCAACTCAGTAGGGGCGTGTGTTGTGTGTATCTGTCCCTGGGTAATTAGAGATTTCTGATTGTTTAGAAGACTGATAACCCAGGTCAGTTTTAAACTTCAAAAAAAACCCTTACTAGATTGTTATTCATTAAAAACACACATTGTTAATGTTTAGTTCTTAATCTTTAATAATAATAATAATAATCACTACATATTCAAAGCAATCTCTTCTTGATAATCATATACTAAGTTAGTGATGAGTATATAATATGCTGGAGCTAGTACAGCATAGTTAGCTGTATGGTGCTAGGTGTCAAGAGACTCATACTTGAGAACCTTTCAATAAGGGCAGCTGGAACCAAAGTGGACATCTTTTTTCTCCACCCCTTAGATTCAGGATCTCTTTTTTTATAAGACATTTTGGTCTCTGAGCAGATCTTACCCCTTGGCCTCCATGCCTGGACTGTGGACTGTGCGGTGCTGGATGGGTGTTACTTTCCCAGGCCAAGACAGGTGCCTTATCCTGTTGCACATCTGTTGGTTGTTTTTTGTTCAGGTTGGTTTTTTTTTTTGCCCCTGCTTAGCTGTTGCTGCTTTTTCCTAAAGCAAAAGCAGTGTCTTCCCAGATGTCAAAGTTGCCCTTTTTCAGTGACCAGTAATTGGCCATCAGCAAGTTGCTTTGTATTCTGGGACTGCTGCTTTAAGCCCGTGTCTGTATTTTCAAGTCCAGCACTTAAGTTATATTTCATAACAAAAGATATCATATACCAAGCTCAGGTTCATACAGCAAGTTCTCGTACCAAGTTGATTGCAAGCCCTATAGGAACATTAGGTACAATTAACATAAGGGCTTCAGGTCAGCTTCTAGGTATGGCAGTACTATTTTAACTGGGCCACTGGGTAGAAAAATGCTTAACTTGTTTACTAGCTTTGTTATCTTAGTTTGCTTATGTTTGAGTTGAAAACAGACTGATTTAATTAAACCCTGCTTAGCGTGCTTCTACTTGTATGGGAGCAACAGGCCTCTGCTTTGGCTACAGTTCAAACCCAGCGCTCACAGGTGGTCGCAAACTTTCAGTTCAGTGCCTGCATCTGGACCTCCTACACTTCTTCCTAATCTTGACTGTGGGTTTGGTGGTCATTGACATTTTATATGCCTGCGTCCTTCTTGCCTGTCTGAGGAAATAAGGATCAGCTTTCAGCTGATCAACTGTGTTGTGACCTTAACAGATAATGAGTGCCATTACTCATATCTTGGTCGGATGGGGTGCAAGGTTCATAAGTAAAATGGGTTTTTGTTCTTACTGTTCACACACACACAAAAAAATACCTTCAAAATTATTTACTATCTCCTCTAAATACAGATAGATTTAGTTGTGTTGCTTCCTCGTGGAATGAAGCAGTAAAAGTTTTAATGGCAATGACTGTACATGAACCCAAATTCTATGTGCTGCTTTATTTTGCCAGTCAGTTCTAAAAAATGATTGCCATGGAAACTCAACACCATGCTTTGAGTTCCATTAACAAGGTTTTTAGTAACACCTACTCCAAATATTTCTAAACTTTTGCACACAGATATGTCATCAAATTGTTATCTAATTCTTGAATATTAGTGACATTTTTCTTCTCCATGTCGGAGGCTTATGAAAAGTAGAAAGAGATTTTTCTTGTCAATTTACTTTTTTGTCAACAATTCCTTATCCTAGTGCTGCAAAGAAAACAAGGGCTGTTTATTATTCCTCTATTAAGCCCCACATTTTTCTCAAACAGTTGGTCTGTATCTGTAGGAGCATGATGATATTAAAGACATTTTCCCCTTTTGTGTAAAAGCTTATAATAAGTCTGTGTTTTCACTCATTTAAGCTGACATTGCTAACATGCTGTGTCACCTAGAATTATTCGTAGGTTTGAGGAAAATGTTTAGTAGCTTTCTAAACTTCTAGAAGGAGCTTTTGTGTTACTTATTCTTCTTACCATAATAGTACTCAAATAAAACTAAAAAACAAAATCCCTATGTTAACATATGTTGTAGGCATTACTTTTGTGAAAATTATTCAAAATGCAATTTTTCTTCAAAATGTCAAAGTAGCTAAAGCTAAGTGTGATGCCTAAAATGGAGTGAGAAGTACTTCAGCAGCTCAGCTTGTAAAAGACAATCCCTAATCGTCTAATGAATCTCTCCAGCATGTGATTTCAATCTTTTGCTTAATTTCTGAAATAGGATGAGTCATTCCTGTGATGGCTGGAATTTTGTTTGTTGCCTTGCTCTTTAAATTCCTCTTCCATGTTAGTCTAGAAAGCAGTAGAAGGCAGAAGTTTCTTACGCTGTTCTGTTCGCTTTGCTTCACTGGTTATGGGGGTTTTCTTTCATGTTGTTTTTTCTTTTTTTTTTAAATCATAAATATTCCTAATGTAATATCCTGGAACAACAGAACCCTGAAATGTGGAGGCAAGTTTTGAAATTTTTTTGCATAAGCTTTCATGAACACACCTTATAATGGGGAGGGTTGAAGGGGTGCTTCTACTTACGTTTAAGCTCAAATGATCAGGGCAAAATCTGTCCCTTCTTATTTTCAGTATTTTTGTTGAAAGTTATGTACAAGATATCATGAAATGTATATATAATAATAACCTTTATGTGATCTGTTGGTTTGGGGCTTCCATAGTTTTTAATTATAATATATTAACTGTGTTAGACTCAGCAAAAGCTAGGAATGTTTTTGTGGTTTGGAGCTGGGTGTTTTTAGTGTGTGCAGATGTAGGGCAGTTAAAATGGAACATGAATTTTAAAATAACTGTCAGTAATGGTTATCAATATTTCTATTACTATGATTCAGGAGATGCTTAAGCTCATACAATATTTCCATCTTATAACTTCCTTTATTTTTTTCTCTTTTAATTTCTGAATAGTAGTTTAACACCATTGGTATGAGGGGCAGAAATCACACCACCATTGTTTGTTGCAACTTGGTGACCCACTATACCTTAATCTCATCTTCTGGCATATTATTTGACAAATACCTTATCAATACAGAGACTGATCATATGCTTTCCAGTCTCCCCCTGTGCGTCTTCTGACGCAAAATATTGGCTTTTCCTCTTTTCTACTGCATTTTGTTCTTAATGTTTTTGGGAAGCATTCTGTGGCCTGTGACTTGCGAGGTGTGCTTCTTTGGGTGTCCCATGGATCCTTCACTAAAGTGTCTGCTTGTTGACAATTGCAGACCCGATGATGCAAGTGATTATTCCTTATTCCATCTGCAAGTATGACACCTGTGTTAAACAGTTTTGTAGTTTTTCTTCCTTTGAATAATCCTCTGGAATAAGCTGATTGTTTTTTTTCTGATATGTAAAGAGTCTATAAAGCTACTAAAGAATGCTCAGTAGTTCAGAATTGTCATTTCTATCTCATCACTGGGAATAACAAGTGCCTCTGCCTGAATTAGACTATAATAAGATCTGTGTTGAATCAGATGCACTTCTTCCTTTGTGAGTTTTCTTCACTGATATGTAGTGCTAAAGCAGAGCTGAGGAAGCTGCAAACATAAGTGGCTTACCAAACTTCATATAAATGCCAGATGATGGAGTAAGGGCAATAAAAGAAGTAAGGAGCTGTGTTATGGTGAGCCTGCATATGTTGCAGACCTCTGTGTGGGTGGCACATAACTGTTCACTTGCTTTTTCAGTTGGGTTGGTACAACTAAATGATTTCTGATTCCCATGTCTATCTTTAGTCCTTAACCCCCTTGCCGTTCATGCATTTTGATGACATGAATAAAACTTTAATATTTTTATATTTTAGCATCTTACTAATTTTTGTTGGTGATTTATTCGGTGTTCCTTGTGCTCACTTTCCTTTTCTTTCTGTCTCCTTTTTTGTTTGTTTGTTTGTTCTTTGTTGCAGATATTGAGCTCCACAATATTTAGTATAGGACTCTTTTTTTCCTTCTTGTGGGTGATGAGAAGTGAATTCTTCATTTATCAACCGTAAAAGTAATTTAGTTCCATTTCTTGTATTCTCATGGATAAAATTCTCCTTTTTGTCCTACCCCATTATGCGTACATTGAAAAATCTATCAGTATACCTGATTGTATGGGTAAATTGGAAAATGAGGTTGATATTCAGCCTGTAATGCTTTATTGATCATGGAGAGTCTTAGAGGTTTTTTCTAAATTTAAATCCATGTTGCCTTTGAATTACCATATTTCATATGTGAACAAATTGACAACTGCATTGTTTAAATCCATATTTGCTCCCCACGCAGCAGTAATTAAGTATTGAATTAAATGATGTACAGAGTGATAGTGTTTACTCCCATAAGGCTTCCCTGGGACATGGCAACTTTAGCTGGTCTGCCACCAAAAGCTGTTCAGAAAGCTGTATGAGGTGTTTTGGGTAGAAGCTCCTGTAATACTAAGCACATGTGATCTGAAGCATTGGATTAGGAGTGGCTGATGGACAAGGGAAGCTCGATAATGGGAACGCTAACAAATCAGGTCTCTGACACTTTGAAAAAAGACCTCTAGTGTTCAAATTCTTTTTTGAAAACTGAGTTAACAACTAAAGTTTCACTGTCCCTATGTGACCTTAGATTAAAGAAAAGATCATATGAAAACCTTGCTTTAGAACAGTTATGGATTTGGTTATAAGAAAGAAGCATTCGTGGCACTTGTTTATGGATTTATGGGAGATGTTTCTGTTTTCTTGGAAACCAAATTTTGTCTGAGATTAGATCTGTTTACCTGACTTGATATTGCATAAAACTGTACTGTTGGCAAAAGGTGAAGGGGATGACTTAATCTGGTTTGGCAGAGTATTTGACAATATATATAGTAAGACGACTGGTTTTCACTGACCAAAGCACAGTGTTTGGCCAATGATTTTTTCACTGGTCACATCAGGCTTGTCTTTTGCCCGTCCTGTGCCAAAAGGAAAGAAGTAAGCATTCAGAAACTCTAAATTTAGTTTTAAGATTTGAGTGTACAGTAGCATGGTGAAATACCATGCTCTTTACCTGAGGTTGCAGCTGAATTTTTTTTCAGTTTACTGAAGTTCTTCTCCTGCAAGTATATAATGCTTGCTATTCTTACTAGTTTCATTGTAGTCAATGTTATTCCTGCCTAATTTCTGTCTGTTAATTTAAATATATTAGCTAACAGCTTTAATGTCTACAGTATTGTGACATAGTCAGTATGATGATTTTATTGGGGGGGGGGAATTTCTGTCTGTTACAATTCTGTAAAATTTCGAAGCAGAACCAAATCTTTTCAAGCAGTTGGAGTTGGCTTTCTTAAGAGTAGAGCGTTCTCTTAATTATATTTCAGTATTTGGACATAGTAGTTATTTTCTTTATTGCAACATTTAAATAAATTTGAAAAAGATAAGCGTAAGGAACATAGGGTTCCATGGTTATATATGGGTAGTTATAATCACTTTTTTGAGGGGAGAGAATCAGCAGAATAAAATATTTGGAGTATACATCAAATGGATTCTCCATAAGGATTTTTCATAGAGGTAAAACTACAGTGTGAAGTTCTCATCTTACCATGTCAGGGGATAGAAGTGAGATTTTTGATCTGTGGCAGAGAAATGGCCTGGTTATGAAATTTGGATCTAGATACATGTATCCCCAGATTTTATGGGTGATTAAATTTAACACTATGTATTGAGCATGCTGTAAATGTTTCAGCTTAACACTTTGTAAGTGCAACTGAAGGAAAAATGGTATCTGAAGAGAAATCATTTAGGAGAAAAAGCCTAGAAAGCTGTTGACCCAATATGTCAATGTAGTGTGGATGAATGAGTAGATTAATAAGTCAGCTTTCTCTTAAGTCAGTGTTTAGCATTAAGGAGTTCGAGTGTGACCTACAAATTTAATAAAAGGCCAGTTTTCATTCCCTGTAGGACAATAATTTATTGTATTTTCTAGGCATGACTAAAATTTTGGAGGTTTATTTCAGTTTGGTTTTTATTTTTAGTGAAGACTGAATGCAGGGAGAAGTGCTGTCAGATATTCAACTGTGTTCCAAATTGTATGCGAAGAACATCTAATCTTTCTGAAAAGATTGTGTCCTACTGTGTTTCTTAGTTTTAGTTTTTACATTACAAGACTCTTATGAACAAACATCTTAATACTTTTTAGATCAATCAATACTTTTTAGCTTTTTACATTAGCTGTTTTCATTCCTCTCAAACCATCTTGTCACCCATGTTACCAAACTTTAATGAAATTGCTAGCAATATGACTTGGTTTTATAATTTTTAAGCTAGATGTAGGTCACTTAATACAGCCAGACTGTCCTAAAACTGGTGACCCAAAAGCTGCTAGGAAGTCTACCTGCTGACACACCAGTATTTAGAATCCACTCCTGTATTGTGCTGATCGCTTTCTATTCCCGTTGAGATCTGTGGATGCTGAATGTGCACAACATCCCAAGAGCAGTAGGTTTTGACCAAGAGAGTTTACAGATGTGATTGCATTTACAAAAAATATGTGTATGCCTAAGGTTGGGTTTGGGTTTTTTTTTATATACTTTTCTAGGCCTTTGATTGTTATTGGAGGTTCTTCTGACAGAAATCAGGAAACCATGGGAGCTTTCCAGGAATTCCCACAGGTACACAGACATAAAACTTTGTACAAAAAGATTTCAGTTAAATAATCAGTGCTGTTTCTTCATTAGTGTATTGTTATTCTTACACTAATCCAAACACTAACATTTCCTAACAGATCTTAAAATGCTGTTGATTTGCTCCATCTACTGGTTTAAGATTGACACTGCCTAAATACAGCAGATTATTTGGAATGTCTTTGTCCACAGTCCTGTTAGAATTCATGCTCTATTTTAGGTTCTCAGCTGGTATAAACTGCTGTTGTCTGTCTGTTCTGAGATGAAAGAAAGCAAAATAAACTTTCCAAGAAAATAAGCACAACTTTCTGGAAAAAAATACCTAAGTGCTTGGTGGAATGAGTACGGCTTCAACAGTTTTCACCAGCTGAGGAACTGCATTTTTTTATGTGGGAGTTTTCAACTTGTTGCTTTCCATTTTGCATTTTTTTTCCAGTTTATTCATGTTGCGATGAGATGGAAATGAGTAAATCGCTTTGATAAATCAATATAATGACTGTGTGCATTTATTCAGGTTGAAGCTGGTAGGCTGTACAACAAATTGTCTGTCCGCCCAAGCAGTCTAGAAGTTATTCCTGCTGTTATTGAGAAGGTATGAAAAAATATTAAATTAGCAACAGCACATCAAGTAACTGTCTCCTACTGTATAAGCTTTGAGGGTTTATTCTTTATATCGTTGTTACTGTAAATAGTTTGATCCTGCAGATGTTAGGTGATGTTTGATTGAGTAAATTAACAACCAGGGAGGTTTTTCCTACGTACTGTGTGCTAGGAACAGGTTAGAAATAGATTCTGGTCCAGTCTGATGCATACTGATCCCTGCAGCATTTTTTGTTAGCTTCAGTCAGAGCTGGAAAATTTTTATGAAAGAAATGCTTTTAGGGTGAGGTGCGATAACTAGAAATGTAATAGTACAAACTTCAGCTCTTTTAGCACTCTCATTATGTGAAGGAGATTTGGAAGGAGGGCAGTGGAGATGGTTGGGTTTGGTGTTTGGGTTTGGTTGTTGGTTTGGTGGGGGTTTTTAAGAGTGAGAGAAAACACATCCTTATATCAATCCTTCAGAAACTGTTACTAAAGTTTCTTGCTACCACTGTAGCAACACTTCAGCAGTGTCAGCCTAAATTCTGCATACAATGATACTGTTTCCAGAGGCGCAAATTCAGCAGAGCATCTATGTGTAATAGAAGAAATGGAATCAAAAATAATACAAAATGGAGGCCTTGGTTGTCTTGGGTTTTCTGTTTGTGTTACTTTAAATAGAATTCAACATGAAAGTTTAATATTTCCAAACACAACAGATGATAATCCAGTTGTCTCATTGTAAATTAAGCAAAGAATTTACACTCTGATACTGTGCATCTACTGAAAGGCTTCAGCTGGCATATAGGGGAAAATGTAAATACCTATCAAAACTTGAATATATTGGTATAAATCAATCCATGGGAGCTTTTCCTGTGGTGATTCAGCAATATGAAACGGCATGCTTCCTCTCTGCCTACAGAAGGATTTTCTTGGGTTTTATACATGAAGATTTTTAAAATCTTTTCCAGCAGTGGTTAAAACTGTAATTATCTGTTTTCTAGGCTGTAAGAACCAGCATGTATGGTCGTCCAGGTTCCTGCTATATTGACATACCCGGGGATTTTGTGAATCTTCAGGTGAATAAGAGCTCTGTCAAGTGCGTAAAGATTATATTCATTATTTTTCAAGTCACTGAATAAAAGAAATTTTACTTTTTTATTTTCTTTTCTTAAAACAAGAAAAAGATAAACAAGAGCAAAAGGTTAAATAATTTGCACAAGGTTGAAATGATACTAAAAATCCAGCCTCTGCATATAACATTCCTTCATAACGTGGTACAGATTATAGTTTGTAATGAAATGTGCAAAAATGAATTAATTAATATTTGTAAATCTCTGGAACAACACTACCTATAAGATTAAAGAAAATGCAAGAAAAACTTCAAAGCCTGTTTTTAAAAAAATATATATCCTGTTCTGGTAAATGCTGTGAGTAACATGGTGTGTAGTAACTGCAGTTTTATGCTAAACAGTAGGTTTTATCTTTCAACATTTCTTGTTTTGAATTTTTTAAAGAGCCTCTTTTGTTTTGCTTGACTTCCAGGTATGTGGAATGCTGCCTGCCACCTCCCATCAGCATGGCTGAACGCTCTGCTGTATCTGAAGCAGTGTCTGTCATTGCTTGTTCCAAGCAGCCTCTGCTAATCATTGGCAAAGGTAGCATGCTTTGATGTAGCTTTGAACTATACAAGTTCTGGACAAAAACAACAACCAAAGTGATTTCTTTTCCCCATGAGTGTTAGCCATCTCCTTTTCACTCTCTATCCAAACAAACAGAAAAAACAAAACAAAAACACAAACAAACTTCTTTGGAATCAGATGTTAAAATATGTTCTGGTTTTAGAATATTTTTATTCTGTTGTGTAACTGTTGTCTTTTTCATCTATTGTAAGAGAAAAGTCAATTGATAAAATATTAAGTTTAAGTAGAAAAAATTGGATAACCATCGTCTTAAGCCTAGAGCCGATACCAAGGGATCACTTCCTAAATTCCAAACACATTCTGTTAGAATACAGAAGTGATATTCTCTGTCTGATGCTCTAGCATATATAGCAAAAATCAGAATAACCAAAGGTCACTTTTCCATTTGGACTTACTGGAAGTTCCAGCCTACCTGTGTGGAGACATGAAGCAATGCAGCAGGCATTGCTGCTGTTGCTGTTTTACAGACTTCCCATTGCACTCTGCCAGTGTATTTCATTCCTGAAACAAAGGTGTCCCTAAAGATAGAGGATAATTATTCTCTGTGCTGGTTTGCTTATTTTGTCCCGCTTTGTGGAACATTAGTAACTGCAGCGGCATTTCCGTTGAAGATGCAGGTCTGCTAGAAAGAGAATTAAAATAACCACCTTGTTTCACCCAAGCTGTTTTTTTTGAAAAAAAAAATAGAGAAGTTTATTCTTCAGCATTTAAGTCTTGTGGACTTAAGTCATTGCACAAGGACCAGTCAGTTATTGTAGCTTGCCTAGGTAACCTTGTTTCAGCAGCCTTGTGCTGAAGGTAGCACCACAGTAAATGTATGCACAAACACTTATCTTTACAAGGTCTTCTTTTAGCTTCTCTTTTTCATTAAAGGCCTATAGTAGACCTATTCGGGCAGATTGTTATGGAGCATGTGATACAATGACATGCAGGGGGCAAGCAAAAAATGACATGACACAACACAAAGGTTATCTCCTGTTGCTGCTGCAGAAGTCTCTGCCTCATAGTACTGAACTTCACCCATTCAAAATTGTCATTTTAGATAAACAAAATCTCATATTTTTCCCTGTTCAACTGAAGTCTTAAAAAAAAAAAAAATCAAAACCCTTTTGTCAAAAATATGGGAAATTCAAATGCAAATACCTGTAGTTTGGCATGTTATGTTTTGAGTTCTCCAGAATGAAAAATAACAATCAGCTTTCATAGTGGGGAATAGTACTCTTTCTGCCACTGATGTAATCAGGTTAATTGAAATTCAAGTGAATACAGTAGGTTTCTGTAGTATTAAGTAGTCTCTTTCATTTCATTCAGGTGCTGCTTATTCACATGCTGAAAACAACATCAGAAAGATGGTGGACCTTTGTGGACTGCCTTTTTTGCCTACACCAATGGCAAAAGGAGTAGTTCCCGATAACCATCCAAATTGTGTAGCTGCAGCAAGATCAACGTAAATATAAAGCAAGGCTTCTAATCCTAACATCTGAGAAACAACTAGGAATTGTGCTGGTCTACAGATGCCAGGGAAGACAAAATGCATACAGTAAAAATTTTTCAACCACATTTTGCACCTCATTTTAGAGCACTGAATATCTTGCTTGGAAAGAGACAACAGATTTAGGCGGATTGTTTTTGACAATGCTTATAGTGCTGGCCAGGAAGATACTTCATCTGAGAGCTAATATTCTGTAACTATGAAACCTATGGCAAGTAGATGTATCAGTGTTGTTAGTATGTATTTCATAACATAAAATGAACCTGGTAAACAGTTTATGTTAAACATTTAACTTAGTGCACTAGACAAACTACTAGCTTTTTATTTTAACACCATAAGCAGAAGCTTAAGATACACACATTGCAGATGAATTCTTGCTATCTGCTATCTCTGCGTGGTGTTTGCAATACACCATCACTGAATTGCAGTTTATTTAAAAAGAAAAATAAATTATTTCAAACTACACTGAAGGACTATGTTTAAAGTAACTTATAAGAGCTCTTTTTGGCTTTTGGCAAAATTAATGTGAATGAACTATAAGAACTCTGCTAGGTATGAATATGTGTAGAGCCAGCTTGTGGATGGAACATTTATATACTTTGAGATTAAAATATTATCCATTGTTGAGCATCTTAGCTTTATCAATGTTAAGCATGCTGTTAAGAAAAATGGAGAATAGAAGAATATGCCAAATATTGTCTACCCAACTGAGAGGTAAGTTAACAGGAGTCTAATCTGAGAGGTGCACAACAATCTAAATTTTGGCACCCACTGTTGCCAATATGACAGTAGTGACTCTTTTGCTTTAACCTCAGCATCATTATAGCATCCTGTTAGTCTCTTAGTGCAATGATTCCTTTCCCAAACACAGTGTATTAGGAAAACAGTAATTCATTTTCTTCTTGAGTTCCTAAACCCAAGAATGGTTTGATGATTGGCTATGTGAAAGGATACATGGTTTTGTATCCAGGCAGCTTAGTGAAAGGAAGGATTACATTCTGGGTTTGCTGTTGCGGTTAGGATTAATTCTAATTCTGAAAACACTATTAAACTTAATAATAATTCCTCTTTATCCGATTCTCTTATTTCCTTTTATTAGGGCGCTACAGCATGCTGATGTAATCATCTTGCTTGGTGCAAGGTTGAATTGGATTTTGCATTTTGGTCTTCCACCAAGGTTTCGACAAGATGTAAAGGTTATTCAGGTAAGCAGCAAAACGATTATTGCTTGAAGGAAGTCCTCTGTTCTAGCATTGCCTAGAGCAATTATTGTGAATTGTTTTGGTAGGGTACTTCATATGGCAAATACTGCCCTGTGGACAGTGCAATGCAGTGCATATAGTTATGGTAGTTCTCCAGAAATAATTCTGATTGTTTTGATTTTTTTTTTTACTTCCTTTTCTTTTCTAAAAGTTGTTACAGCATTGTTCTAGCTATCAAGGACTTGGTGCTGCTGTAATGAGGAGGACAGACACTTCTATATAGTTGATTAATACAGGATTAGACTTATGATATTTGTGTGATCTTTGGAGCACTGGAATTTCTGTGATTGAAAGCAAATTGTCTTGAAATTGTGAAACCCTTCATACTGTTTGACTGCTCTCTCAGCTGGATTTTTTTTGAAATAGAATTACTTTCAGATCCAGAGTCAGTCATTATAAGAGCTCAGTCACTCAGAAATCTTAATAAGAAAAGAGGAAGAAAGGCTATGTAACTAATTAATGTATTTGGCAATCTGCCAGCTCTTAGAAAGACACATCAATAAATTGGTTTTGTCCTTAAAATCTCCTCGCTTAGAGTCTATCATCGAAGAGTAGTAATTGCTTCAGTGTCCTGACTGACCTGCCTTCAGTGATCTGGAACACAATCTCAGCTTCCAAACTTTGCATCTTTTCCAGAGGAATAACGTAAATCTTTAAACTGGAATTCCTTTTGACTCATGAAATAATGCATTTTTTATGTTTTCTTTTTCTAAAGAATGTGAAGAAAAATACTTTTTTGTTTCACTTAAAGTAATTTTTTTCACTGTCAAGGATTAGTATTAAAATACTAATTCAGTTCATAGCCTGTGTGACCTGGTCATAAGTTAGTATTCCATGTAACCTTAGAGGTCTCGTACATCACTAATAAAGAAAGTGGGGAAGTTTCTTCAATGGTCACAATTCACTTTTTTCAGTTTCTTCATATTAACCAAATTCTTACTGCCAAGTAGCTTACACAAACTTTTCTCAGTAAGAAAACTACAGCTTTGAATAGACTTTAAGGGTGTGCCTAAGCCTAGATTTTTTGTGCTCATATAATTATCACTGAAATCACCACCTTCTCCTTAATATTCTAATAAAGTTCTATACAGTCTGTAAGAGCTTGAAAGAAGCAAGCAGTCAGTTTTAAGGATATATATGAGCTCTTATTAAAATAGGATTTTACTTCGAATAAAGCATTTCCTGGTGTCGTTTCAATGAAAAGCAGAGGGATTTATCTGTACAGCCAAAACAAGGTATGAAGACATTGTTAGACAATGTTCTTCACTTGAACTGAAAAAAAATTCTCTTTAATAATGCTTGAGTTAATGGTGGTCTTTCTTTTTGAAATATAGATTGATATTTGTGCAGAAGAGCTGGGGAATAATGTGAGGCCAGCTGCAGTTTTATTAGGTGACATAAACACTGTGACTAAGCAGGTAATGTAATGTCAGGTGTCCTCCTGTTTTGACCTTAATTTCCTCTGATTGATACAAAGTAAGTTACCAGTTAAAAAAAGAAAAAAAAAAAAAACAAAACCTGTTCAAGGAAGACCATTTTTCAGACAACATACTCATGCTGCGCATGTACTTTATTCCCAAATTAAATGTTGAAGATTCTGATTAGTGTTACTGTGATTGTGCTGGGATCTTTCTTGATAACATTATCCTTGATGGTTGTTTTAGATATTTTGAAATAAATCTCTGCAACATTTCAATGTTGTTCCAGCTCTTAGATGAATTCAGCAGAAGACCATTGAAATATCCTTCTAATTCAGAGTGGTGGAAGAAGCTGAGAGAGAAAATAATGAACAATGAGGAAAGATCAAAGGTAGTGTTATATTAAAGAAAAGAGGAGGTGTCCCGCCTTAACAGGTACCAATGCACAGTCAGTTTTGTCACTGGTCTATATCCAAGCTCCTCAGTTACTTCTGACAGTCATGTCACCCAGACTTTGAAAATTTATACCATTCTGGTACAGGCTTACTCTTGTCAGGCTTATAAACTGTAAGTTATGTCTTCATACTTAACAAGTTAAGTATTCTAGGGTTTATATGAATTCAAACTGTGTGGAAGTCATTGAGCTTTGGGATGATGACAGCTCACTTAAGGTTATCAATAGTCAAACCTATGTGCAGAAAAATTTCACGTGCTTCTCAGTTTAAACTGAGTTTTAATAGCTTCCTGTTAACGACAGGCCATCCAAGAGTTGCTGAGCTGAGTGAGCCTCTGATAAATACATTGTGTCACCAGGATAGATACAGGAGTGACCTTGATGTAGTGCATGGAAGACCAAACACTTCAGCCTGCTGTAGCAGAGTGCTTTTTTTTTTTTCCATCATTATTATTTACATGTCTCAGTTCTGCACTGTATTATGAATTCTATGCATAGGAGTTACTAATATCTCTTATTTTTAAGGGATTAGCATTACAGAAATCCCTACCTATGAATTATTACACAGTCTTTCATCACATCAGAGAACTGATACCCAAGGACTGCATCTTAGTAAGTGAGGGAGCAAACACCATGGACATTGGACGAACTATGCTTCCAAATTACTATCCCCGTCAAAGGTGTGGTATTTTCTTCGTTGTGCTGACTCAGCAGGCTAGATCTATGTATAATGTTTTCATTTAGCTGAGAAGTATGATGGTCCAGAATTTTTGTAATCCTTTTTAAAAGTTCTAAATAAAAAATAAAAGCTTAGTATGTTGAGAGAGGGGTTGAGGGAAGCTTTCCATTCATATACTGATGACCTGTCAAGAGAGGGGTAAGGGAAATTTTCCACTCATATACAGATTTTAATAGTTCTCTGCAATTTGTCTGTGTGTTCTGCAACAAAATGGTGATAGTTTCACACTCTTTTGTGGAAAGTGAGTGAGGAGCATTATGTTGAATTTCCTGATCTAGATGTTTATTTCAGTGCTCAGAGTATGTGGTAAGTACCGATTTAAAATAAAAACAATCGTTGGGATTCTCATGTTGAAAACAATTCATGCAAAGAGTTTTTCTTTGACACGTAATACCAAGGAAAAAGAAGAATCGACTCATTTTGAAAATTGGATTATATGTTTGGCACACTTTCATGTAAACCTGCATGCTTAAAATGTAGGCACTCATATTTGGAAGTGTTGCTGTCTCACTTCAAATGTGTAGTCTAGTTTTAATATAAGTAGGAAGTGCTGTTTCTTGAATGGGGGGAAAAATTAATTGTTTGGTGAGGTGAAACTTGTGATCTAACTGTGAAGCTTGTGCTTTCTTGTGAAAGTAATGCTAAAGTCCTAAATAAACCTGAATGCTTTGTAAACAAAAAAGAGCCAACCAAACAAAAAACTCTACGTCCAGTAAACTTGGAGGAAGAGTTTGCATTTTTCCCCCTTATTTAAATAAGGGCACAGTAATGTTAATGGCTGTCTTTTCAGATTGCATTCTGCATACCTGAAAGCAAATTTGAAAAGTTAACCCTAGAATAATCTAGTTCTTTATGTACTTTCATATCCATTATGTGCTTCTGACTGAAATGATCTAACTTAATTACAGCTTTCAATTTGATTTTGAAAGTTGAACACAGACTAAAATTTGAACAGCAGCATTTAACCGATGGCTTTCAGACTTCCAGTTATATTTTCAAGGGATTAAATATAGGAATATTTCATGTAGTCTGCCTATCTCTACAGTAATTGAATGTTTTTGAAATACTGTTCTATGCAAGCTGAAAGCATACAAAATATTTCTTTATTGTAGTACAACTAGTGTATAAGAGTTCTTAATTTTAATTAGAGTTCCAGTATGTTTCTATCACTTAAAACATTTGCAGCCTTATCAAATGTTTGACTGAATATTGTAATCTATACATCTGATATCTCTTTATATCAATTGTTTATGAAACAGTATTTGAATAGTATAAGGCAAATTATTAGAAGTAAAGATAAGTTACCATGGATTAACTTAAAAGTTTGAGTAGAAATAAAGGGATAGTAATTCTGTATTCTGCTCTCTAGGCTTGATGCAGGTACTTTTGGAACGATGGGAGTTGGACTGGCTTTTGCTATAGCGGCTGCAATGGTAGCTAAAGACAGAACACCTGAAAAGCGAGTCATCTGCATAGAGGGAGATAGTGCTTTTGGATTTTCTGGGATGGAGGTGGAGACTATCTGCAGGTAACTGGTTTTTGCTCAAGACCCTCTTCATTTATTGCCAGGATCAATTTAACTAGAAGGCCAAGGATGCTGCTGTTACATGAGGTACTCTTAAAAGCACATGAAAACAAGCCCAAAAAAAATACACGGTCGTTTTTATGCTGTTGTGACATGTTTTACCAGTGATGAGTAGATAATTTTTCAGGTGAAAGTGATTTTTTTTTTTAATTTATTTTCCTTTTAAGGAAAAGCAACACTTTTAACACCTTACAGAAAGGTACAAGTATTTCAGAGTTCTTCCAAATGCATCTTTTTGTAGATACAACTTACCGATCCTGATTATCGTAGTAAACAACAATGGGATTTACACTGGTTTGGATGCAGATGCCTGGAAGGAGATGTTAAAGTTTGGAGATCCTTTTACATGGTGAGCATCTTCAAAGTATGTCTGGTTAATTAAGGAAGAAGTGACCAAAATGGTCATTCTCTTCACTTTTAATGCTTTGTCATCCAGACTGAATTTTTTCATGAAGTGAACTTAGTCCTAGGCTAAGTTCATGTAAGTAACAGCAACCAACCAAATTTCAGACTATTGTTTACACAGCGGCCCAGCAGAGAGATGACGCTGTGAGTTGTCTCAGATTCCTGTAGCAGTTCAGGCCACACAGTACAGAGTTCGTAGTAGGATAACCTCCAACATCATGATAATCTCCAAAATTACCTGAGACTTGTGTTCTGAGTTTACACTGAGCTTCTGCTTCTGAAGCAGAGATCTCTGTACCAAGAGAACTAGGCTAAATCTTTGCTCAGGAATGTCTCCAATAGATGAAAATAGGTATGGTACCCTATAAACATAGCTTAAGTGGTATAAGAAACACAGTTCTTCCAGCCCAGAAGAATTCATCAGGCCAGCACAATAATAATTTTATACTTTCAAATCAGTGCTGAAGTAATTAAATTGGTCAGTCTGGCAACTCTTCCCTGACATTAATCAGAGGTTTTCCTTTTTGTTACAGTGTACCTCCTGTTTCTCTCCTGCCAAATTCACACTATGAGGAAATTATGTCTGCCTTTGGAGGTAAAGGATACTTTGTTAAAACGCCGGAAGAATTGCAGAATGCTCTGAAAGCAAGTGTCACTGACAAGCAAACACCTTCTCTTATAAATGTAATGATTGATCCACAGTCTGAGAGAAAGAAGCAGGTGTGTATATGTTTTCCTTTCTTTTTCTGCAAGCTTCACGTGGGCAAGCCTCTGAAATCAGAAGTATCACTTAAACTGGAGAGAAGGCAGAGATAGTGCAAGACAGAAAGATTGTCTTTAGATTTGGGAGATGGGAGGTAGGAGAATGGGTACTTTTACAATGTGCCCTCTGCTTTCCTTGGGTCTTGGTTTGTTTTTATTTTCTTCTGTTTGCTATTATTAATTTATAGTGTCTCTAACGACTGTTTCCAGAATTTGTGGTTGTGCCTTTCCATTCCTGACAAAATGAGACAAACCATTTTTGAAGTCTTTGTTTCTTGTGGATTCCATCTGGTAGTTAATACATATTTGTATCCTTTTCTTCTTACTATTTATCCATTCTGATATGTTTTTTGCTCTGTTTTTCATTTTCTTTTCTTGCAGGAATTTCCCTGGCTGACTCGTTCTAACCTGTAGTAGAAGATGGAGATAATGGTGGTGCAGGGCACTGCATTAAGCAAAACTGAATTGGTTTCCAGAAGTGCAACTGGTACAACTCTCTTTTACATAAGCATTGGAACAAAGTGGGATTTTTAGAGCTGCTATTACAGGAATCTTTAAATGCTGAAATTAAGTACAATGAACAAGACACATATGAATGTTTACCAGGCCTTCCAGCAGATTGTACAGAAAGACTGATGATAAAATTACATACTTTTTCTCAGTCATACCCATCAAGATTTGTGAGTTAAAATCTTGGATGTTCTGGATGAAGGGAGTAAGCTGAGGGTTTTATGCTGACAGAAACATAGAAGTCGTCTTTGGCAGTCTGCAATTATAGTAACTTCATTTTTAACTGACCACCAGTATGCTGCTTGCTAGAGACTTTGTCCTGTAAGGACCAAAGCAAAGCATCTTGTTGTGAAAAAGTGCTGATTGGCATCATTATGCATCAAAGCCCATTGAGTTAATAGTCACTTCATGATTTTACAGGTTGCTTTTTCAGCTTCTACTGCAGGTAGAAGTAGTGTATTAAAAATGCAGACTTACTCAAGGGCTGAGTTTGTGTCTGTTGCATTTGTTTTTGTTAACTGGAACTTACGGTGCTTGCAAGGAAAAAAAAACTTAGATTTTTGTTTGAAGCTTTGTTCTCTGCAAAGGCAGTTATCATCCCTGTGGGCTGAAAACAGGACTGGATTTATTAGTGAGATTTCCAGGTTTAATAGATCATAAATCTTTCTAATCAGAAGCATTTAAAAAAACCAACAACAACCACAAAAGAACAAAAAAGACTAAAACCAAAAAAAACCTCATCAAAACAAACAAACAGAAAAGTGTTAGGCTGGAGCTTAATGTTCTGTTTGGCTGGATCACAAAGAAACCACGAGCATGCGTGCTGTGGCTGGCTAATCGTGCAACAAAGGTTCTTCATATAATGTACTTACTGTACAGAAACTCAGTGCCCCACTCGCACTGATTGAGTGCAAAGCTGACATTTAAAGCGGGTAATTGGCCTACCTGAGGTTCTGTCTACTGTGTTTTCATCTGTTGTTGTATCTAACAATCTGACTTAGAGCTCAGACTTTAAAACTGAAGTAGTTATTTCTCTGTGCTTCTGTCATGGCCTACATCAACTATTATTCAATATAAGCTAAGCAGCTTACTTTATATTTACGTTTGTTCTTAAATGCACTGGGATGTTCCTTGTTGTTACATGTACAGAAGGGAAAATTCTGGCTCTGATTTGGGTTTTGATTGCTTTATTGTCTATTATTCCATTGACATTAAGTGTTAGTTAACTAGTGGAAGGCACTTGGATGACCCAAGGAAGAGGAGGACTGGGCTGGCAGGAGATTCTGGCCTACAGTTAGGTTTGTTGCAAAAAGCTTGGCTTATTCTTGCACTTCAGTCCAAGTTACTGGCCATGGGTTACTCTTAGGCAGAGGAATGCCCCTGCACACTCATGCAGAAAGGTCGTATCTGATATGAGCAAGAGTAGTGCAGCCTGACTAGAGGTACCACTGTTTGTTGTGTGTGTGGGATTAGCCACGTGGCACATGAGTCAAGAAAGGTAATACACTTAGGAGGGCTAAGAAGTGCAAAAAAGTAAAATCCATAGAATGAATGCAAGTCATGAACAAGTGGAAGGCTGCTGAGATGGCAGAGTTGCTGTGTTCTCTGGGTTACTCTACAAGGAATGTGGAACAACATGGGATCTTGCCACTGCTTTTGTTTCATTCTTCAAAAGTTGGTTTTAATATGTTGCAGTGATTAAACACAATCCATTGTAATGACGTAAAATATCTGTAAGAGTTAATGCTGGGACTGACCACAGAGGAGACCATTTGCATTGGATAAGCAAATGCAGAAATTGTTGGTTTATATTTGAAAATTAATAAAAAGTGATTTTCTTACTGTTTCTCCTTTAATTATTATTTGAATTATATCAGCATTTTGTGTCAGCTGTTGGAAATCAGGTTACATTGGATTTTTAGAAAAGTTATTGACTAACCACAAAAACATGCACAATTCACTTTAATAAGTCAAGATGCCTGGAAAATGGAAAGCAAAGAATTTGAAACTGTGGGGAGGCGATAACAGTTGATGAACATTAGTTTGGATTTCACTGAGCTTCTAAAAAGCTCAGAAAAGAATTAGCACTGCATTTCTTCTAGCTTTAAAATAGACTAATACCATGATATAATAGAAATTCTTAGGTGGTAATGATTAGGTTTTTTGAGACAAGAGAGTGCAAAATTTCCATATGAAACCAAGGAGAGTGAAATCTGTACTGCTTTGTTTACCTGCTTGATACTATGTTTTACACCATTGAGTTGCATTTAGGAGGACTGTTAGGCAGATGAAACTGTATGAAAGAAAACAGCTTCAGAGATCAGACAGAAACAAGGTATCTTGAAAATGTCCTAATTTTATTAAAAGGAGCAAAAAATGACACGTCACAAGTCTGGGGAGTGCTGACCCATGTGGCTTTAGCCAACCAACAATTTTTCTTCAAGGCCAGAGCACAGAATGAAAGGTATTGAACAGACTCAAGACACCAAACTCAAGAAGAAAATGCCTGGACCTTAGCTGAAGAAAGGTGCTGTGGAAGAGGTACTGAGTGTAACTTACTGAGACATACCAGGAGAAGCTAGTGTTTAAATAAGGCACAGTTCTGAGTCTTTTTCTTCTAGTGGCTTTCAGGTAAATAAAGAATATTGGAAGTGTTGCTATACCTGTCATGGGAGACCTCCATCAATTGTTAGTCTAGTTCCTGTGAAAACTTTTCCTGCAGGGGCCTGCTCAGTTCACATAGTTGGGAAGCCCAGAAGTTCAGACCAACAGCACTTGTCCTCTGCAGAGAAAGGACACCGGCATGCATGGAAGAGGTTGGAACCTGGACCAACAAGTGGTACAGGAAAAGTATTACAGAGATGTCCAAAATACAGCAGGTAGTTTAACTATGGCACCGCAGGTGAAACCATCAGCAGCCACAACAGAATGGCCAGGTATAAGGAATAAGAAATAAGGTTTGTTACTGTCTTAGCACCTCATGAGATAGCTTAAGGTGCTGAGTATGTGTTCCTGCAGCCTCTTGGTATGCTCAGCTTGCTAACAGGTTTAGTTTGCAGTAATTACTAACCTTCAAATAATTACGTTTCACTATTAGTATGCAATGAATTCTGTAGACTGTCTGCTCTGTGAACATTTGGGTGTATGTCATGTGTACTTGTCTTCAGTTGTTATGGCCACATAGCGTATATCCATTTTGATGAGGAATCAGATGCATACTTGGTCTGTCTAGATTTGTTTTTAAGCACGCATGCAAAATCCCAAGTGCACTTAAAACAAGCAGCAATGCATCTTCAGGCCTGCCACTCTACCCGAGAAACTAGCGTACACTGGCTGTAAGCTATAGTAAAAGTCCTATATTATTAAGAAACGTGAATGACTTCTGCCTTGCCTATATTGCTCCTTTCTATTTTGGAATCACAGTCCCCATTGCAGCTGCTCTTATGCTATTTAAAGAGCTTGATGGTCGTGCTTAGTAGAGAAAAGACTGCTTGGCACTCCCCTACTTAGTGATGTTCTGAGGTCAGAGCAGGTACATGATCGTCTTTGTGACATACAGGCAACGCGACTTCTGCTGATTTATTTACTTATAACTGAATATTGTAATGAGTGAGAAGCAGCTATTCTGAAGGAGACATTTCCTGTTTCTTTTGATGATTTGATTGAGAGCAGATGGACAAGGTTTAAAGAGGCCCTCAGGAAAGCAGACCCTTCCAGCTAATTATGGCACACACTAATATAAATGAGAGTTATTTCAGTGTCTGTTCTTTCCAGGAATCTCTAGGCTGCCTGAAATAGTGCAGAAATCATTAAGAGAAATTAATAGAATGACAATTTGCTTGCTTGAGCTAATACTCTGAGAAATTTTTTGTTTTCATCAGTCTTTTAAAGACGGAGAAGATAAGGAAGCACACTACTGGAAATGTTGCATAGAATAGTTTCATGTGGAAGTTTTTTACTTCTTGCCAGCTACGGGATGTCTGAGCAATCCAACTAGCAATTAGTTGCGTAATACCTTGGGTCAAGTTCTGAACTGGATGCAGAGAAGGGATGCTTTTGAAGACAGGCTTTGAATTGCTGTATTTTGGAGTTGAAGAAATAGATTAGCAACGCAGCTAGGGTTGTGTAAATGGCCATGGACATGTGAATGTCAGCAGCTTAGAACATCTTTGCACGTAGCTGACGGGAGATTTTCTCTAGTACTTGGTGTGGTAATGCTACCAGATGAGGAGGGTAGTGGAAGATTCATATAAATTGAGTCTCTTACACCCCCTCTAGTCTATGCAGCAACAGAAGTTTTTGTGGCTCTTGCTTCCAGAAGGCAATCACTATTCCTGGGCGTGAATTTTGTGCAGTGACTGCCTGCAGCTGCTGCAGCATGAAACTTAGTATAACCTACATGCCTACCTGAAAACCAGATTGTTGGGCAGAGGGGCCCTTTATGCTCTCTTTATGGTGGCTGCAGTGGGTTTGTGTACCTCTGTGTCACCTTGCAGCTGCAGTGATGACTGCAGTGTCAACGTACACTCAGGCACTCATCCAGGCTAGAGCTCCATGCTGTCCGGATACAAGTCCCTCGATAATGAAATCAGCACATTAGAAGTATAAAAAAATAAAAAAAGTTGGCACCTTTTTTTGAGCATTTGAAAAACTTGTTGTCTGTCTCCTTGGCACTGTCGTTAAGATAATATGCACGTATGGCATTTTATAGACCTTGGCGCTGGGAGGTGCTGATATCAATACCAGTGGGCTTGCAGGCACACCTCAAGTTCCAGCCAAAGCAGCTCATCCTTGTTACAGCAAGGAGACACAGCTGGAATTTAGGTATGAAAGCCTCATTAGCCAGGCCATAAACCTTCTGCTTGCTTTGCAAAAACAGGGATATCATTCAAGTGCTCATTTATGTTAGGAAAAATTAATATTTCAGCCCTACCAGGGATTTAAAGCTACCACAGATAAGCAGCTGCTGCTGGGCCTCGTTCTGTGTAGTTGAAATGAGTGAGACTTTTTTAATACTGAATTTAGTGTAAAAGCTGGTGTTTCTCAAAGTTTTCATCCCTCTGTGCCAAACTGCCCCTCGGTAAGGATGTCTTAAATACAAATGATTGAAGCTTCAAAAATAGGACTTTACAATGGAAATGCTAATGCAGCCTTAATTATAGCTCCCTAATTCTGCAAAGGGAGCTGGGAAAATGCATTTGTCTAGTTTGATTAGGCTCAGCTGTTATCCTGTGTTTAGAGGACAACCGCCCTGGCATACCGGAATGACTGGGCAATGTGCAGTGCCCAGCCATTTTGTATGCTGCCGCAGTAAGAGTGCGGCCTGGGCTTCAAACTTTGAAGCACTGTAAAAAGACAAAGCCTCTCCATCCATAGCCTGACCCAGCACCCCTTGAAATCGTCATCAAATTTGCCATCAGCTTACAAAAACGTGGCAGCTTTAAAATGTAGATGTGGGCTACCCAACAGATAGGTGCCAGAGACGTCTCACTGAGTTCTGCTTGTGGTAGTGTGATGGTCAGCGCTTGTGGCCATCTATTTGCTAAAAAAAAAGGCAAATTTGGCAACATACTGCTCCTTCTTCCTGCTGTTCTTCTGTGACCTATTTCTTTACCCATCCCCAGCTTTGTACTGTTGGTTCTTTTGTCAGACCTTTGGATAAACAGGTGAGCGCCGTCCTCTGCTACTGCTCCCCGAGTGGGCTCAACAGCTTGCTTGCATGCTGCCTGGAGGTATCCATGAGAGGAGAGGAAAACCAGCCTTGGGAAAGTCGGGCATCATGGTATTTTAAAGACAAGGGATCCGAAGCTTTTTCAGGCCCTGGTTTGGCATGGCACCTATGCACATGCCTCACTTCAGGAGCCGCTTCACTGAGTTCACTTGCATGCTTGAGGTTCCACTCCTGATTAAGTCTCCTGACTTCTCCAGGTGGCATTCTGATTAAGTCTTCTCCTGATCAGTGGTGCTCTGGCCTCTCATCTGATAGGGAACCTCTACAGAAGGCTACAGTGCCTGCATTAGCGGGCATTCTCCAAGACGTGTAGGCACCAGTGTTTGGATCCATGTTTTCTTGCATCTTAATGGTGTAATGGGCTGTAGCACAGTACAAAAATCAGGTGCTGCATTGCCAGCATCCATGAAGCTCTCTGGAATGAAGAGTTCTGAGACCAGACTGAGCGTTGAAACAATAATGTTAATATTTTTTCCAGCAAGAATCTTCACAGAGAAAAAAAAAAAAAAGAAAATTGTGCTTTGTGGTGTTAAATTGATTGGGCTTTTTGGAAAGCCAGATGATAAATCACTTAAATTAGGAGTCATGAGAGCCAATTACTGCCAGATTTTCTTCTGTTCTGTGCCTCCAGCAGCACTGCAGTACTAGTACAGGCGGCGAGTCCTGCAGAGCTTTACTAATAGAAGTAAATAACAGCAATAGACAATCCAAATGAAAATAAAATGAAAGAATTACCCTGAAGACCATTTCTATCTCCTCTAGTTGTAAATATCAAGAACAGACTGAGTTATAGCTGTAACTTGTTTGTGGTTCACCACCCTAGGATGCTAAAGGCTATTTATCCACTTCCATACTAGTAACTGTAGATCTCAGCTGGCTAGGACTCCCATTCTCAGGGCCATTGTACACATGGATGTCCACAGGCATCCTCTTTTTTTTTTTTTTTTTTTTCTTCCCCCCAATGGAACATTTTTCTATGAATAATTCTAGGATTTTGCATGCTTGTCCAGGATTTCCAAATGCCTGGCAATCCTGTATATATCTCTTGGATGTTGGATATGCTGTATATCCACCAAACAACCAACTAGTACCTGAGCATCTTGAGGAGCCATCAGACTTTCTGCACATTTGATCAACACATTCAGCAAGTCCATGGGATTCCTGCCTATATAGGTTTTTGCAGCACATGCATGCGTTGTAGGGAAGCGTAGGCCTTCTGCATGTCTTCTGCCTTATGTATATGGACATATTTCTGCCTTTCATGTCCTGCCACTGTGCAAACTTTTATACAAGCCTACAGTAACTGCTAAATGATTTGCAGCTTGAAAGGCAAACTCTGAAAGGCAAATAAACAGGAAAGGGGAAGAAGAGTAATGTTATAAAGGTCAGTGGATGAATTATTGTTTAAAATTGTTCTACTTTGTTGTGCCTTCCAACATTAAAAGGCCACAGTGGGGTTATTCAGATGGCTTTGATGGAAGTCACTTGGCATTATCCCATCAGCTTTAATCATGCTCATAACTCTTTTATGCTGTAGTTTGTTCCATTATCATCAATAGAAGAAGAAATGTATGCATGGGGATTACTCGTAGGAGAAAAAAGTCAAGGACTGAGCCTTTGAAATAGGTCTAAAGGTGCAAAGTTAGAGTTTGGAGCTCAACTTTCTAAAAACAGGGTGAGAGCTGGGCTGCTCTGGGAACAAATAACCTCTGAAAGGTGTGAAAAGAAATCAGATTCCCCAGCCAGTTTTGCATTTCTGCAAATACAGAGTATAGAGAAAAGAGGAGGTCAGAAGGCCGCTTCTTGTTGTCCAATGTATGACATCCGTTAAGTAGGTAATTTGCAGAAAGGGCTGCTTCTGGAAGTTGCTGGGCATCAATGTCTTGCCTTTTGCAGGACATCGGTGTCCTGCCATCAATGTCCTGCCTTCACCCTGTTCATCCAGTGGGTAATCTGAAGACTCACCAGCACTGGCTTGCCTTTAGCTGGCCAACTGCCCTGTGACCTGATACCCTGCTGGGTCACTGGCATGAGTGGAGCTGGCAATGAAGTCAGAACTTTCTCATGTGGTTGTATTTACTTCATCGCACAGTTAGTGGGTCTATTCCTATATGGGCTTCTAAATTAGATCTAAATACACCAGCAAGGAAATGGCGAAGCCATTCGTTGTTTTTCTGTACTTACTATCTTTTTTAGTTCAGCAGCTGCCTTTGTACTTGTAGATAATACCATCTTCCAAAGTAACGTTACCTATGCTGTCAAAGTATTAAATCTAAATGTTAGGTGTAACTGATTCAGATGTGCAAACTTGGACAGGTATTTTTATTGTGAAAAACAATTGTTGCTAAATAACTATCTAACAAGGAAAACATAATTATAAAGAACCTTTTCCATGTCCTGCACTAATTGAGTGAACAGAATTCTTCTGTACTACTCTGCAGACATAATCTGTTATTGAATTATTGCATTAACACTGGGTTGCTGTTTTACCTTTGCTCCACTCAGCAGAAGAGCTTTCAGACTTTGGCACTAGAAAGTCTCAATTATCTTTGTCCTTCTAACTAGAACTGTGCTCATATAGGACCTTGAGGTGGATAATATTTCACCTACATTACCTTTTCCTTGGCTTGTTGATGAAGGACCCGCCAACCAGAAGTGGATAGGACTGGGAAGAAGCCTTTTTTTAACAAGCATTCATTAATTCTTGCATAGAAAAGATAGGTTGATAAATTCTGTTTACATGTAGGATCATCAGCAGATTCTTCCACCCACTTCTAAGAGTTCAGTTCTGGGTTGAAAAGGTCAGGCAAGAGTTACTTGAGCAGGCAAACTGTGCAAACTTTTTTTTTTTCATTGTACATTGGTTGGCTTTTGACATTTTTAGTTGTTATGGCATCTATTCAAAACAGGATTTTTAAAACTGCAGTTGATTCCCTGTGGTAAAACTGTGGGGATCTTTATCTTTGAACGAGAAACTGCAGGTGACATTTGGGGTTCTGGGGTTCTCAGCGTGGAACAATTTTTTAAAGTCAAGTCCTCAAAACCTGTTGTTCTTACTTAGGCCATTGGGCTAAGGCTCAGAAACTGCAGAGTGCAAATACTTTGCTGTGTTTCTTTCTTAAACTGATGTAATCTGAAATAGAAATACTGCTGAAGCCATGGTATTTCCATTGGATGAACACTATTCCTGGTATCATAGTAGCAATTCTAGGTAAGACACGAGTATGGATTATGCAGGAAGAAACAGATCCTCTGTTTCTAGCAAATCCATAATTTTGTAGCAAAATTTTAAAGATTTTTTTTTAAAAAAATCTTTTTATTCCCAAATTTTTATGGGATCTTCTCCGGTGGTTGCACCATGAAGTCATATTAATGTAGGTTTTCACTACACCAGCAACAGCAGCTGCAGTAACTACAGAAGGAAGAAAAAAATTCCTTTGTTATTAATTGCTCTTTGGATGATAGAGACAAGGACTGATCTTTCATCTCAGAGCATGGGCCTTAGCTCCCTGGTGCAGAGCTCTCTGAGAGCAGAAGCTTTCCGGTGGCTTCATGGACCCACGGGAACAGATGGAGGAATGAGCTGCCCGGCTGAGCAAGTTCACAGATGATAGATGGCTCGGAGGCCTGGAACGCAGACGTCTGTCAAGTTTCTTGCGCCATGTAGGACTCGCTCTGCTGCATGAGGCTTCCCCTCCTCGGGATCGTCTCTATCACCTGCACCGATGCCACGGAGCTCAGCAACAAGCCATGTAACCAGGTGTACATCCTTGTCATCTAGGGCGGAGCATGACATGTCAGTCTTGTACACTGTCACCTGACTAAGGCAAAAGCAAAAAGCCTACAGCTATTTTCCAATTTTATTTCAAACGGACTTCATTCTTCTCCCACTGAAACCATTAGCAACCTTGCCAGCAGGTTTAGCTGGCCAATGCCTTAGAATTAGAGGAAAGAAAAATGAGTGCTTGCACCTTGACATGGCCTGGCTTGCTGCCTTGTAATGAGAGCTCTCCTCTGTGTTGACCTCATGGTGATCCCACTAAAAACTAATGAGTTGATGAACTACCGCTACATCATGATGAAGAGGTCTCTCCAAATATAAGTCCAAACATCTCCTTTGAGTCCTTTGTGGAAGATGCCATGTTTTCCACAGCTGGGTGTTCGCCTGCAGAGCTTTCTTCTCCCGGTGGCCAAGAGCCGGTTCAGGTCGAACAGGCTCAGACTTAAGAGTGATGGAGATGCTAAGTTACAAGAAAGGAGAGTGTTGACAAAACATCTGTTTTTAATCAGGGTTGTCCACTGAAAAAAGTGGATTTAAAAATCTCTACTTAAGAATTGACCGCAAAGCTAACTATTTTTTTATTTTTTTTTAACTTGGAGGCAGCCCTGGCATCCTGTGTTGCTTCTGGCCACCTCCAATATAGCGCACTCACTTGTGAGGGAAGGGTATATTCTTTGTTCCTATCTTTAGAGCAGGTCGGAAGGGTGGATGTGGTTTGTGATAGAATTCCTTGCAATATTCTTCAAGCAAGATGTTGCTGCGTTTTTACCCAAACGTACGTTTCTGTTCTAGGCCAAAGAAGCAAGAACTGAAATTGGTAAGGGGGTGAGGGAGGAAGGGAAAGATACGGCTCCTAACTGTGTGGTCCTGGTTCTTTGCAGTATTATTGGATTAATTAATTTCCTTATCAAACAGAGCCTATTTTGTACTACAAATTTCTACCAATTTTTCTATTGCTAAATGAGTGTAGGAGGATTTCAGGAGGATTTGAAATTACTCAGTTGTTGCTTTCACGTAACTACTGAGTGGATCAAACATTTCCAGGGGTGAATCTTTTGATAAAATCTTGACATTTTAACTTTTGAGCAATTTTTTTCCAGCATCCATGCAGGCTTCCAGTGTGGCAATTGTTCACTGCTTACTCTTATAATCAGGCAACTGGGCATTTGTCTTGCATACTTAGGGCTTGTCATGATAAACTCTGCAGGATCTATACCTTTCCCTCTGAGGTGCAGCATGCTGAGAGAACTAATGGCACTTACTTAACCTATGGTCATCTTGGTCAAAGAAGAAAGAGGCCAAACTACCATCTTCACCAAAAATAGCCAAATACTAAAAAGTAACAGACAGTGGAATAAGGTAGATTAAATTAAAAAATAAATTCAGTTATCCAAAGTGTTGGAGTACTGGAAAGAGATTTTTAGAAAGCATTGTGGTTATATTAAGCATGACCTTTAAGGAAAGAAATATATAAGGCAGATATGCTTGTTCCTATCAAACCATTACATTTAGAAAGCTTTTGTTCATGTGTTTGCAATGTCTTGAAAGCAACAGCCAAGGCTGTTTAACTAGAATTGTGGAAATTCATCGCTTTGCCCTTTCGTGGTGTACTCGGTAGGAGTTGACGCCCAGGGGGACTTGTCATCATCTCTGTCAATGAGTACTTTTCTCCAATGAAAAAAAAAAAATCAATTCTGTAATTGATCCAAAAGATTTCCATGTTTGTGTGGGGAGTAACAATAAATGGTGGGCAAAGAAAACCATCTCCATTGGGAAGAGAGGAGGTAATGATGGGTTTCATGTTGAAGAAGTACGTCTGCTCCTCATGGAAACCCCTGCTGGATCCCAGGCAGAAAGGAGGATCCCTGTGCTAGTTATTTTGAGGACAGAAATTTATTTGCAAAGCCCTGCCAGCTGGAATAAGGCACAGAAGCACCAAGCTTTTGTACAGGTAACAAGGGCACACGCTGCTCTTTGGAGAATCGGGGGTTTGTTTTCTTCCCACAGTGCTGTGTAGCGTGTTGACCGTCACCACCCCCGGAGCCGATAGAGTTTCACTCACCCCATCATGGCACACATATTGTTTCTTCCACCTGTTACACCCTGTCAGCAAACTCATTGCGGTCCTACAGTGCCTGGCACCGTCAGTGATCCTGTCGTTTTCACTTAAATCCTAAATAATAACCCGGACTGTGGTTTGTGAAGCCTTTGGTGGCATCCCGCAGCCTGAGCTGCGCTCTGTAAATGAATGCGATGCTTGTAACTACCAGTGATAAGCAGATGTTAGGTCACTGCTCATCTCTCTTATTAAGGCAATTAGTGACCTGTAGCAGATGATCAGTCAGGGATTTTATCCATCTCGACGTCGGTGTCTGGTTGCCTGCACCCAAGGATGCTGTTTATAGCCCAGTTTATAATTTCTCCCTCTCCTGCTCATCATTATTATTATCCAAAGTGCCTTTTTGCTTCTGTTAGCAAAACCAGAATCCCCCGTGCCCCAGTTTTAGCAGCTAATGACCACAATAGGGGCAACTGATCCAGCGCGGGAGTTAAATATAACTGTGTCTAGTGTAAGGAGAAGATTTAATGGGAAATGGTTGGCATTCTTTCTTCCTAAAGGCACGGGGAGGGCGGGGGGGAGGGGGGGGAAGAGAGGGAGAGAGACGGACGTACACACAGAGACACAGACACACGCATCCCGCAGCGAGGGAAGAGGCAGAGAGGGAGCAAGGGGAGGGAGAGAGCAAGAAATCCCCAAAGCAGCCCTGCGCCTCCAAGCTGCAACCTGCCCGGGTGCAGCCAGCATGTTGGTCCTCAGCCCGCTTGTCTGGGGATCTTACCTGCAGCTTTTCTTCTGCTTTGCTTTATCCCAGACTGCGCACGTTGGCAATGTCTTCTCAGTTTCAGCAGGTAAATTGCTTTAAGTCTTGTTACTGTTACTTGCTTGGAGCTCTCCTCTGCACTCTGATTCTTGCACTTTCTGGTGATTTAGGAACACAGGATCAAAAAAAAAAAAAAAACCCAAACCAAAACCAAGGACTTCAATTGCAGATCTCGGTAGAGGAATTTTGCATTGCAGACCTGTTCTGCTACATGCTGGGACATTTTTGTTGCTTGGTTTTTGCTTTATTATTTCTGGTTTTAAACCCCTTCCTTCCCTTCCCTTCCCTGGGAGAAATAACAGGCAAGATCCTCAGCTGCTCTAAAATGCTTTTTTTCCATTGGCTTCTATGGTGCTGTGCTAATTCATGGATCTGGCCCAATTAGTATATTACTTGCATGTCTGCATGTTTCTTTCTATTTTGGATGAGCTTAGGTAGATTACAGCAAGGGAAAGCAAATGAATCTCAATGTATATCTGCTTCTATAAATAAAGCCCTGACCTCAATGAGCGCTGCCAGAGTCCGACTGGATGTTAGCAGCGTAAACATCATCTGGCTCTGGCTATGACACTAACAAATACTCGGATGACTTACATAGCAAACAAGAGTTCACTGCATGGAAAATCCCTGCTAGGCAAAGGCAAAACAAATTGGTTGTCAGCTGGGCCAGGGCAGTGGAAATCCTACTTAATAGATTTTACAGTTTCATCAGCAAGACTTTCCTTTAGCTGCGTTCTGTGCAAAGGAAGAGGAAAGTTGGCGAGAGCTCCGACTCCATCTCTCCTTTGAGGAAAGTACACTAACTTAGGGCAAATTGCTATCTCCCACCTTCTGTCTGTTATTCTGTATCTGTCAATAGAGATGTTTCTAACATCCTAGATTCCTTCAGTGTCAAATTTGAGATGGTTCAACTGAGATTTGTAGGTCAAGGTCAGCTATACCTACAGATACACACCAGAGATCCTCTCTGTGCCTTTCAGATGAAGACAGTGACCAAAAGGGTGCACCACCGTTTTAAGATGGTACACAAAATCAGCCTTAGACATAAATCTAAAGATACATGGCCTTTCCCTCTCTCTCTAATGTCTCTGGTGTGACCGGAGAGCCAGATGGTTTACATTCAAGGCCTTTAAGAGAGAAGGATGATCAGGAGGACAGCTTGTATGAGATGATAGATGATAACAGTAACTGTGTGCATGATTTCTTCTAAGGGTTTTTAAAAACGTTTTAAAATGTGCAGAGCTAGCACACTGTATTTTGTTCCCAATGGTTTGAACAGTCCATTCATTTAAAGATATTCAAATGATAAGATTCTGAGGACCACAAGAGTAATGCGGATAACCTTTGGGGAAAAGCCCTATAGCATTTAATAAGGCAGCCATTAGAGTTCTGTAGTCATTTCAGATAGCTTTTCAGATAAGATCTAGAGAAGCCTAATGTTTGAAGAAATGCATCCTTTGAAAAACAATTTAATCCATTTTTTCGAGCCTGTAGGAACTAATCATTTTTTCTGCTAAGCTCTATAGGATGCTAAAAAGCATTTACATTTGTTATTGTTTCTGTTCAGTTGGGTATGCTTTTTCCATGATGTTGAATTGGCTAATGCTGAGGTACAGGGTGTCAAGATTTATTTCCTCTGATATATTACAAACTGCTTTGCAATAACATGTGAATTGTTAGACCTCAAAAATTGTTTCGAAGAGATTTACAATTATTTGACACTGGTAGATGCCACCCAGATGAACAAGAATTTCATGTTTCCATTGCCTGCATGGCCTGGCCTTTCTCCTGTGGCACACGCTTGTGTGTCTAGAGAAGTCATTTAAACTGTTCCCTTAAAAAATAATGGTATAACAAACAAGTCCTTTCTCTTCTGAGGGGGAAGTTCCTATTTCTGCTGAAATCGTAGTAGAAGAGGCAAATATGAAGGAAAACGCATAGCAGAAGGGTACTTTACTATTTCACCAGCAGTTCAGCTGTGTTAGTAAGGATCTATGAGCACCATTTGAATCCCTAATTCTGCACCAGTGAGAAAGCTGAGGTAGAATAACAATAATTGCACAGCAATAAAAATATTTTACAGCAGTAGTGCCACACGTACAGGTTCAGCGTTAAGGATAGTATAGCGTCAAAGCAGAAAGAGCACTCGGGACTGGCAGGCTAATCTTCCACCCAACTATCACATCATGAAGCCGTAACCTATGCCTACAGCCCTTGAAACCGGCTGTTGATAACAGCAGATGCCGCCTGGTTGCTCTTAGGTCCAGCCTCCACTCTTCGCAGTTTGCATGGTGTGGCCCCCAGGGCTTGCCCATGAGAGACCCCAGAGCTCCCCAGGCAGCGGCGATGGCAGCCAACCACGGTTCCTTCCTCCTCCATCCCCACAGGCCAACACCTTCCGCTTTCAAGTGCGGAGAAGGTGTGAACCCAACCAGGAAATCTGGTTCCCAGCGTAGCAGCTCAGGCAAATCACCGCCCCGCAGTAAAGCCCTGCTCCAGGCTCTTCTGGCCAAGCCACTGAAAATTACCTTTATACCCAGCAAGCTCTTAGCAAGGCTTTTATCACAAACACATTGATAATATGTGGAAAAAAATAACATCGAGTGGATGATTCAGTCATAAACCCGCAACCCCAGGGCTGGATTAAAAGCCACACTTTGGGGAGCCGTTACATACTTGTGTGCCATTATTACTTGCTAATCTGGGCTGTTTGGTATGAAAAAATGACATCATCAAAAATTCCTTTAGTGCTTTGATTGCATCTGCATTTTAAGAAACATCTAAAAAAATAGCAAAAAGGTCTCTATTTTCTGGTAGAAATCTCACAGTGGATACAGAAGGTGAATTAATTCCATTTAAATTCTCTGTTATTTTAATGGTTTCTCAGATGCTCTGTGACTGTCAGCTGAGTCAATTATTTGTATCTGGCACCAAGGTGTAATTTCACATTTAAAGAATGGATTTCAGCACTGTACTTGCAAATTCTAAAACTAATCACATTTAACAGTGAGGATGTTCTTAAGCGACAACTTGTCTTTCCTATAGTTGGGAAAATACATCTGGGTATTTTCCAGGTATGTCTGAAAACTTCTAGGCTAAAAGTACTTTTATTTCTGTCCTCACACATCTTTGCATAGCCACAGGTCACAAATAAAAAGGTTTACAGGTCACAAAGCAGAAACTACAAAGCAGAGATAAACAACCAGTAAGGGGGGGAAAGTGTTTGTAGAATAACTGGGGCAAGAAGAATAATCTGGATCCTTGTCTGTTTTGCTGCTAATTCCACCTGATAGTCCCATCAGCCTCGAGCAACAGCGCATCCTTGTTGCTGGAAGTATTTTGAATGTCACATCAGCTCCAAAGAGTTGAGCATCCTGGTGCTGAAGTATAATTTCTGGAGGTAATGCTTCAGGGAATAATATCACAACACACCTAAACACGTGGCTGTGGTTCCACGTGGCAGTGAAGACCCCCAGGGGTGGGTGGCTCAGCCCCCCCACAGATGGCAGGTTTCTTTTCAGGGTAACCTGTTGTATCCCGCCCTTATGCCACTGTGTTTATGGTGTCCTTTATAACCATTTTTCAGAGCTCTGCTCTACTGAGGTTCCTGCACTGTGCACTTGAGGAGGTTGCACTCATGTGATGAAAACCAGGTGGGAATTTTATACTCATTTTTAGTAGGGTTATGTGAACCAGTCTGCACCTTCTAAGAACCAGCCTGAAGGAAGCCACCTTCCAAATTCAGATAGTAGAAAGACTCTTTTCCTCTCTCCCTCATTCCTTCTCCTCCCCTATTCTGCTCATCCAGGCCAAAGGTTTCTGAGGTTTTGCGGAGAGATGGGAAAGTATTTCAATCGCCAGCAACAGTTGGAAAGGAAGAAAAACAGTGTCTTGATGCTTATTCTGACCCAGGCTTCCTT
The DNA here is from genome assembly GCA_034008185.1 of Gorsachius magnificus. Lineage (NCBI taxonomy): Eukaryota > Metazoa > Chordata > Aves > Pelecaniformes > Ardeidae > Gorsachius > Gorsachius magnificus. The sequence goes on from CM067082.1 coordinate 120,533,409, forward strand.
TTACACCTGCCACAAATATATCCCTTGATTGAATTTTCTCCTACGATCGATATTGATACACAGCCCTATGAAAAGAATATGGTTGATTAATTTAACGGAATGAAATGTGACAGTAACACCTGAGTGCTATTAGCGGTATTCTTCATGCTTTCTTTGCCTTTTTACAAAGAAAAGGAACACCACATCTCCCTGGGTGGGTGGCACAGCCTCTTTGGAGATGTAATATCAACCTGCAACCAGACCTCGTGTGGGATAGCTGCAGAAAACAGTTCAGCTCTCTTGTGGACCGAGACTGCTGGAGCAGTAAGAGCAGCAGTGAAGGGCAAGGCGGGTTGCGAACGGGAGCCCTGCAGGGTGATGGCCTTGGCTGCGCAGCGCAGGGAGGGGACCACGGTACCCTCTGTGTTGCTGCGCTGGGGGGAGAGGGCCTTGCGCGTTTGTGAGAGAAACCATGGGGGAGGGAGAGAAAACACAAAAACAAGTGGTGATTCCTGACCTCGAGGGAGTCAGGATCCTGGCTGCCTTTCTGCAAAAGGAATATCTGACCCCATCATCAGGGGGATCCTCTAATGAAACAACCTGCGGGAACCCTAAATATTGTCAAAACAGACAGCAGACATGTCAGGTAGATGATTTTTGTTTCTAAGGAGAGCAATTGTAAATATTTGTTTATGTAAAATCACAAGGGAAAAGATGATCAGAGGGCTTGCAGGGGTAAGAAAGGTGCAGAAGGAATTTAAAAGAAGGCCAACAGTAAAAGCTGGAAGGCTCTAGAAGGCAGCAGCCAGAGCCCACTGGGGAAACAGCTCAAAGGGTGACTAGCAAGCAGATGTCAATCTTTGAGGGGCAAAAATATCCATCCAGGGAAGGAAGCCAGGCTCTGCTCTGGAAAGCCAGCATGGGCCCAGGAGCATGGCCAATGTCGTTGGTCAAGGGGGTTCTCATGGTACACGCATGAGCAGGAAAGCTTTGGTTAGATTAAAACTCCTGATGGAAATGAGCTGCTAGCAAAAGCTGCAGCTTCATTAGGAGAAGGAAAGCAAAGTAAGGTCTTGGGGCTGGACTAGGCTGGGCATTTAAAAGCTTTCTATCTTGTTTGTGGCTCACAGAAGCCTGAAAGGGAGGCAACAAATTCTTTAAATAGAATATCTCTTCAGCTTGAGAGAAAAAAATAACCTTGGGATTGGCTCAGCTGGGATCATTGGGATCAGCTTCATGTCAGGAAGGGCAAGGGGAAGACCGATTCGAGCTGCAATAGCAAAGGACCCCCAGGAGGTCCTGTGACATTGGCAGTAGACCAATGAGTAGAAGTCCACTTGATCCTGTGGGTGAGGGAGAAGGAAAGGGCATCAGAGGCAGTTCAGGAGGTTGTGGCATTTGCCTTGCAGCAGTAAATAAAAATCAGAAGAGGACACAGCCACTAGTGAGGAAGGTGGAAGCTGGTTGTGACAAGGCTCCTTAAGTACAGCTTTGGGGCTTGCATGCAGGAGGGGAAAGGGGCTTCTGACCTGCCCGTGGCCTTACCAGATGACAAAGCGCTCAGCTTGTCGAAAAATGTTCAGTGACTATAACACAAATTAAGGGAAAAGGTTCAGTGAAATGCTTCTTAAGGGGAACATCATGAACGGTCACTCGCTCAGGAAAATGCATGTCAAAGGACTACGTGGTGCCCCCTGTGTTCCCCTGCTCCCCCCTGTAAAGGCTGACTTGGTTGGCTTCATCTGGTGAGCTGATGGGGGCAGAGATGTCCTGAAATACAGAAGCCAGGTTTGACACCTGGACTCCTGAGGTGCAGGAAGCTGTGACTACACCGGTGACCAGTTCAGTTATTTTTTTTTCTGGGGCAACATTTGTGTTACGAGTAAGGCATCTGTCCAGCTTGAGGCTGTGGAAGCTCCTCTGGAGGCACAACCCAAGCAGAGCCAGTATTTGGCAGGTGGTTGTTTTGTGGTGAACAAGTTCTCCAGCTGCCAGGGACAGAGGTCAGAACAGGAGCTGAGGCAGTGCTGGCCTGGGTGTCCAGCCAAGGTTTGATCTGATCTGAAGGTTTTTCTATAACCTGTGAATGTTTCTGGCAGGCAGCAACCAGTCCAAAAGGGAACCTCAGCTGAAAGCAACACTGCAGCTGGCATGGAGATCCCAGCTGGTTTGAGTAAGCTTGTCCATGCTGTCTCATTGTTGTGAATGAGCATAGCACTACCTGTAGACCATAGGTATTGGACGTGCTGGGGAATGCTAGATTTTTGTTGTGACCAGACTGGAAGGCGGAGACTTAAATTCCAGCACAGCAAAGCAAGCTGTTTCAAAATCAGGTGTTTTCAGTGAAAGGATAGGAGCTCCACCAACAAGCAGTCCAAAGAGCTGTAAAATCAGCTTATTCCCTATGTACTTTTAGAGAGATGGTGCTTGTAGGCCTCTGCTCCTGGTACAGATGGTTTGTTTGCCTGTTTGCCAATATTACCAACCCACTGGACAGGAAGAGAACAGCCTGTGAATTTGCATTTTAACCTCTTTGGTTTTTACAGTCTGTTTCATATTGGACACAGAGGATTCCTGTGGGTGGGCTGTATTGGCACAGGAGCACCAGCAGCATGATTGCAGCAGAAGAAACTGCTAATCTTAGTTAAAACTGTAGAAGAATATAACTCATGTTTATGCAGGAGGAAGTTTGTTGTCAGGATAGGCTACGTATCCTTGCAGTCTATAATTCTTGCTGCTAGGATAGTGTGTGATTGCAAAATCAAGGGGCACACTCAGCTGTAATGCAACATAGGACTCACCCAGGACACGTCTGGGAGACCTATTTCATCCTGCAGCTTAGTATGCAGAAGGTAATTGGGAAAGCCCTTCAATTCGAGGGGGAATTGTCTGAGGAAGATCAAAAATAGAAAAAGAAAAACAAACCAGGAATGAACAGACCCTAAACTAGATGTTCTGTTTCTTTCCTTCTCCTCTCCAAGGAATTACCACTTTAATGAAAAGGAAATTGGGAGGATGCTTTCTGTAGTCACACAACTGTAATGGTAAAAGGTCATTTGGGATGAGAGGATGAATATAGGAAGAATGCAGAAGAGGATGGAGCCAGTGGTGGGGAAGAGGAAAGAAGCTGTTAACCATTTTTCTCAGGAACTATCGAGTGTGTATGCATAAATGCATGCACCCAGGGAATGCACATAAGTAAAGGGAGATGCTTTTCCGGTTTTCAGTTGAATATGAGGAAGAACTTCTTTACTTTGAGGGTGACAGAGCATTGGAACAGGCTGCCCAGGGGGGCTGTGGAGTCTCCTTCTTTGGAGATATTCAAAACCCACCTGGATGATGTCCTGTGCAACCTGCTCTGGGTGAACCTGCTTTACCAGGAGGGTTGGACTAGGTGATCTCCCAAGGTCCTTTCCAACCCCTGCCATTCTGTGATTTTGTGTGATTCTGTGACGCTTTGTATAAAGAAGGCTGTTCCACAATTTCAGTTTTCTTCTACCCAGGGAAAAGTGTCGATGGATTATTTTTTTTTCTTAGCTTCTTGAAACTGCAAACTTGATGACTATTTACTATATTGAGTCAATACAGGGTAATTTTTTGTGAAAGGCAGGAGAATAAAGTCAGATGGACTGTGGATCTGTTGCAGTGAGGGAGTCACGAGGAATTCATTTAGTCCATGGTAGCAAAGTTTCAAAGAGGGATTTGAAGGCGTTTCTCTGAAGCCTTGCTGAGCACACAGCAACACCCACAGTCTCACCGGGATTCTCTGGGACTGTCTGAGCATACGGCAGACCAACATCAAAGTCAAGTACAGGTTTGCTCTATGCCAGCACTGACAGATTATGATCTTGTAGTTGCAGAAGAGTGGCACTGGTGCCTCTGGGCTTTGTTGCTACTGGTCCCGCAGGTAAATAGGGAGAGGGGCTGCGTGGCCGAGAGTGACACACGGAAGTCTCTCGGGGCTGATGCAGCAGCCATCTTGCATTAATCTTTAGGGCTTCAGGCTCTTCTACATATTGTAGTAGGTTCTTAGGCTTTAATACTCAGAGTATTTATAATAGCTTTTTGGTGTGACAAGCAATTGAGTTTTATAATCCGGTTCATAAAATGACTGAGATGAGATATTGTGATTTAACAGACTGGAAACTCTGTTTCTCATCTTGTAATCGAGTCATCCATTGCTTTGGGGGAGTTGCTTAACTTCTCTGTGTCTCAGTTTCTCATGCACTGAAGGGGAGCACATAGAGTTGTCCACATCATTTAGCAGTGTCTAGAGCTCTGGACCTCTGCAAATGGAAGGCAATGGAAGGAAAATTGCACAAAATAGCCCTGTTGTGGTTATTGGGATTTATAATCCAAGTGTTTATTTTATAAACCCTTATTATAACCCACTGAAGTGTCCCACCCATCAGATTTTATTGGGGTTTTTCATGTTCTTGTGAAACTGGAGCGCAGACCCAACCCAAGCAAATGCTCCTCTCTTTTTCTGCACTGATCTCGGAATTTTCCTTCTACAATCAATCTGAGAGAACAGTATATGATCTTTTGGCGTATGCGTTGCCCTCATACATGCACATATGCACATGTCTGAAGTGTTTGCGTGCAGGGAGCAAAAGGCCTTTCTCAGATGCCCTTTTGCTTCCCTGCATCTTACCACTTCTGCAGTGTTTTCTAAGGCTGACCTGCAAAGATTCAGCCGCCTACCGCCCACCAGCCGGGCTGTGAAGGGCTTACCTGGGGCCACACTGCCTGTGAGCACACAGCAGGTACCAGGAGATGCTGGGGGCAGTGGGCTAAATATTGGGTAGGGGCAGAGGACAGAGCATCCTTGCTCCTCCAGCTGGGCGAATGCAGAGATCCGCTGTCTAGGCAGTGTGCCAGGGTTCCTGCTATTGTCGAGCTTTTTGAATGTTGACTGATTTGAAATACTTTTATTTATTTATTTGTTGTGACATCTTCTGAGTGCGGGCCAGCTGGGTAAGTACACATTACTGCTGCCACAGCCCATAGCTACTTTGGGGATTAAAACCAGAGTATTTTCAAATTTTTATGAGTTTTTCTTGGCTGAAAAGAAACCTGCAAGTTTTTGGCTGGATTTTTTCATTTTCGTCTTAAGGATGGGGAATTAATATCTGATCAGCTTTGCTCTGCTCCTTAAAGGCTCTGAAGCCCCATTTCAAGCAAGAGGAAAGGCAGGTTTAGGCTAGACATTAGGAAAAACTTCTTCACCGAGAGGGTTGTCAGGCTCTGGAATGGGCTGCCCAGGGAGGTGGTCGAGTCCTCATCCCTGGAGGTATTTAAAAGAAGGATAGATGAGGTGCTTAGGGACATGGTTTAGTGGTGGGATGGCAGTGCTAGGTTAACAGTTGGACTCGATGATCTTAAAGGTCTTTTCCAACTGAGGTGATTCTATGATTCTATGAAAGCAGAAGCAGGGAAGGGCTTCAGCCCCGCGTCTCATCCTGTAACTCCTACAGGAGCTTCATGGGTCACTGCCTCCTCCATGCAGACACCATTACCTAAACTGTAGGGCTTGGTATATTTCTTTGGCATATTTATATTGGCTGGTTTATAGGAAAAGATACATTTAGGCCATCAACTATGAGGTCTAAGTTCAAAAGGGTACCGAGAGATGCAGACCATTCTCCAACCCGACTGTCCAACCCACCTCCAGACACGAGCTCTATTCCTGGCTCTGCTTATATCTCCTTAAGGCACATTTTGGGTCACAAAGCTTCATAAAACACATTTTAAAGAAGTGTATATTGTTAATTCTGATGCATGTCTTTGGGGTTTTGAAGGAGAGCTTTGTACCTGCACCTGCTCTGTAAATAAAAGATTTTGACCTGTATGGCTCTCAAAAGGCACCTTTGTCAAGCTCTTAAACTTTCCTAACTTAAAAGGAAAAAGTGCCTTAGTCACCTTGCAATAGAAGTACAGAATGGTAGTGGGTGGCTGTGGCCCATGGCACGCTGCTCTCCTTGCAAGGAGGGAAAGAGGAGCCTGAATGAACAACAGCAAAGCAGATGAAAAGTCTCAGTTTCAGCTGGACAAGCCCACATGCATTAACCGACTAGTCTGCCCAGCTCGTTTATTATTAATTCTGAGCACCATCCAAGTGGGAGAAGCACCTGTGATGGGGTGTCAGAGGTCTCCATCTAGCAGAGTCCTGCCCGTCACAAGCTGGGCAGGCCACCAGCACTGCTGTTAGGGTGACAAGCCTTTGGATAGCAGCTCGGCGTCCCATCAGGGCTTGCTGGATGAATGTGGTCACAAATAGGAAGGGAAAGATATGTTAAGTATCTTTTTCCTTCCTTGTCCTTTCCTCCTGGCCTACAGCTTTGTGAGTTTAGGATGAAAGTCACTTTCCTGGTTTACTTATGATTTTTTTCAGTGAAATCCTGTAATCTGACCCAAACCCAGGACAGTACTTCTCCGGTACCTCCATTGCACATGGTGGGGGGGTTCGTAGGGTTGAAGGTCAGCTCCAGGAGAAGCTCTAGGAGGGCTAAGAGACCTATGAGCCCCACTCCGGGGGGACTCAGCCTGGGTGAAGGCTTCTTCTGCCCCTGCATTGCACCATCTTGGGTCAGAGTTCCCAATTTCCAGCTATGGTCAGCAGCAAGAGTCTGCAGGAACAAAATGAAATATTGCAACAGCCTATCTAAAATGTTATTTTCTGAAGCAGCCATTGCCAGTATACCCATAGATTTATACAGGCATTTTCTTGAATTAGGTTAACATATAGTCTAGACCATGAAAATAATTTGAGTTTGAAAATTATAAAGACTTTCTATTTTAAAGCTGACTATTATAATTTTTATGTTCTCTGAAATCGATTGCCTCTTTGACAAGTCCTGTAAGGATTTTTTCGTTTTGTCTTCCTTCTCTTATTCAATATGTTCGTTGATATTGAAACTGCTGAAAGAGCAGTTTCCATACAAGAGCAGTTTCCATACGAGATGTGTAAATGCGCGCTCCAAGTAGGCAGGGTCTTCACATTTCACAGAAAACCATGACAGTCCTATTCTTGGGCTGAGATTTTTTCCACTGATGGGGACTGGAGTATTTCGAAGCTGTGTTTAGCAAACAAAGGTAACCTGGAGCCTAAAAATATACATTGCATTTGCAGAGAGCCTGTAAGCCTGGCAAGGTAACCCTTTTCTGATACATGAACCAAGCCAATACTGTAATGGTTGTACATCTTGGATCTATCGCAGTTACAAAATCCATACCAATGAAATGCAGAGCTTATTGGAAGATCAAATTATAGCGGTCACACCTGTAGTCACTCCATGATTCATATTTTTTTGCTCCCCCTTCTGTCATATCCACCTGCCATACCTGGGAGGTCCTTGGGTCCAGGACCAGCCTTTTCTTAAATACTTGCTTTGCAAATACACCTTCTAGAACACAGCCATGATTAATGATGGAGCCCCTGAAATATTAACTACCTACATCATTATAGAACTTGTATCTATTCTATATCACAGTAATAGTAATTACATACCTTTTTTCCCCTTGTTTTTTGCATTGACATCAGTATATGTTATCACTGTTTATACCGGCAAACCGAAATTTTCAACCTAACTTGTGGTACAATAGTATTAGAATAAGACTATAAAGACTGAAATCAATGGCTATTTTGCTATCAACTTGGTTAGCTTACAGTGTTTTTCGCAATAAAAGCTGATTTACAGAATTTCACTGCCAAAAAGGGAAAATCCCAATACTTCATAACTCAGGACTTGACTTTACTCATGAGGACATGATAAGTATCCTATTAAAGTTCTAGATATACATCTATGTTTGATCTCATATTTGCAAAATATTTAAAGAACAACTCTTTTTTTTTTTTTTTTTTAAGGTAGCAGTACAACTGCAGTAATGCAAACCTTTTTCTACAATACCTGGTAGTGATCTCTCTTAGCAACTAAGCCACATCGGGCCAGCTTTGATATTCTTGTTCTTGCTGAATGATAATAATCCTACTGAAATTTATCTAGAACATGGAATAAGGTAATACTAAGAAAGAGTGACGATATTGGAATCTGGCCTAAAATAAAATAATAATCATGTTTTATATCCTGTTAAATTACAAGCTGTCCATTGCTTTAATAGTATGCAATTTAGTCCCAATGCAATATATTCAAAGACAATCCTGAAATTAAGATAACCACAGAAGCATGTGTGCTAAAAATTGAAGACCTTAGTTACAGCTGCGTAAGCATGACTGAATTCAGGATAAACCAACACAGAACTTAACTCTACATATTTTTGTATTTTATTGCTTGTGTGAACTGGAGACAGGCAAACTCAAACCTTTGCTACTTTTTAAAGAGCATTGACATTTTCAGTATGTATTTAAAGCTTTAAATGTAACAATATATCTCTATTTTTTATTATAAATCTCCTGCCTTTCTCTTAAATTGAAGGTTTTGGTTGAGTTTCAAACTTGTAAAGAAAAGTTAAGAAAGAGTCTTCATTATGGATCCTTTCAGGTTTTAATTCACCCATCTCTCAAAAGTATCACCAGAAAGAGTGTTTTGGTAGAGAAAAAATCTGTATAACATCAAATAGCCCTGAATGCTGCTGAATCACACTCCTCTGGGCAGCTGGTTTTTGTGCATCAGGGCCAAGGGAAGTGCTGTTCCCATTAACGTGGGATGGTGGAACTGATACAATACATTTTCTGAGGCATCTGAAAAACTAGAAGCGTCTCTGTCCCTTAGAAAATCTGCCTTACCTTGAGATGTGACTAATATCCAGCCTGCAATTGACTTGCACACAAATCTAGCAATTTTGTCTGCCTAGAAACTTAATTTGGAGATTTTCTATTAATACCAGATACTTTACCATGGGCTTTTCTTCCTACTGGCTCCCTGCCACCCTTCAATTCACAGACACCCATTCCAGCTGCGACTAGCCAGAGGAAGAAACCAACAAACATAAATAAATATTTGCTGGCCTTGGCCAAACCTTTGCAGAAGGCCCCCACCCTGATTAGAGATGTATTCCCCAAGGAGTACATAGATTCAGGGAAAAAGACAGTATAAATGCATCATCTTCACATCCTTTCTCTGTGAATCTTTGGTCACAGCTTCTTATTTTACTGATGGAAGTTTTCCTCTTAGAAAAGGGTAAATACTTTGCCAGGTGCAACTGAGATCCTGCCTTACCATCAGTCTGTGTCAAAGCTACCAGCTAAATCTGGGTTGCAGAGTATTTGTTCTTAGTGATGATGCACAAATCAGAAATAAGGTGACCTGATTTCTGTCCCAGGGGAAATAGAAGCAAAAGTGTTGTGGACAGCTTCCCATTTGGTTATCACAGAAGTGCCTGAAGCAATTCAGTCCATGGGGAAGGTTGGTGGGCAAGAGCACAGGAAGCTTCCTGATGGTACAGGGGCTCTGGCGGAACCGGGACATGTTATTTCTAATAGAATTTTGGAACAGGTTGGAGAGAAGCAGAAGTATTTCAGTCTATTTTCTTATGTTGCCCATATGAAGTTTTCCAAACACAGCCTGTGTCATAGCCACAGTAAGAGTGTAAAACTCGGCATAGCCTTCAGCACAAGAAGGATCTCATAGACTTTGGGGACCACCCAGTTTCTTAAATCCCTGCTTGGATTACAGCATTACAATCAATGCACACGGGATGTAGAAAAATCCCGTGGAATGGAAACTCCTCTTATTCTGTAAGAAATGTTTGTGGTGTTCAAGACAACGGATGAGTGTTTGTATTGAACAGATCTCCCTTGTTTGGAACAGAAGAAACAGCTCAGCCGCAGAGCATGCTGCCTTCTTGGTCCTCCACCACCGCCCCTGTTTCCACCACCGTACTTCAGGCACAGCTGGAGCACTGTAAGTGTGGCCCAGGAGCCTTTCCCTTCTTTTTACATGACTTTTTGTGTTTGACGGAGGCTGAAGCATCTTCTCCAGCACTGCTTCATGGTGTCACTCAGCAAACCCCTCTGGCTGTGTTGATGTGGCTTTGATAGCGCATTCAACATCCCAGACCACGGCTTGAAGTAAACCTCAAACAGATCAAGGAATAAAATGAGGCTGAGTTTCTTCAAGCAGTTAATTCTAGTAACTTAAAATATTCTCCTTACTCTGTTTTGGGACCTTCCTTAGTGTAAGGCAGTCCTGAACTAAAGGAAATGGAAATGTAATAAACCCAGTAAGGACGGAAAGGCAATTTCCTATCCTACACCATGATTTCGGAGTGTACATTATATATGTGTCCTGTTTTTCATCATATTTGCCTTACCCCGTAGGTGAAACGAAGGTCCCCAAATCCTCCTATGGAATCTGTTCCCATCATTTCATTTTGCAGCAACAAAGACGCGTTTGGCTTGCTGATATGGAGTTTTTGCTCACCCACCTAGGCACTCACCTGCTCTATATGATATGTATCCATACACATACATTAACATATGAAACATACAGGATACAATGATATAGCACTTATTGCCAGGGTCTGCTAACTCCAATATATTTTCCATCCCACATAAAGAATTTTTCTACCTACTGAGTAATTCCCATTTCTTAATTCCACTATTCATTTACCATAGGCAAATACTGTGATTATTGCTGGCGTTATGTTCTGACAAGAACTAACCTAAGAAAAAAATACAGTGTACAATCCCCTGTTGTCTTCAGAGAGATCAGGATTGAGCTCAGGGTGCTATCCCCTCCAACCCAAAACCTAGTTGCCTCCCCTTTCCTCATCCCCTCCCCTCCCTGTGCTGTGGTTGCCACGGAAAGGAGACCCAGAGAAAAGATCTCCTTAGGAAATGGGATGTGCTCCTTCAGTCAGGAGGAGCTGGGGACCTGCGATTCCTCCAAGCAGCCCAGAGAGTAAGCTGAGCATAAAATCACTTCACACCATCTCCCCCACAAAAAAAAAACCAAAACCAAAACCAAAACCAACCAACCAAACAAAACAAACAGAAAAAAACCCTAAGTAGTTACTAGGAGGATGGGAGCCACGTGAATTCGTTACGAGCAGCTTGTGCTTTGGAGTATCTAGCTGGAGCTTTTCTGGAAAACAGCTTTTCACTTTTTCACTTGGAAGCTGAAGATCAGTTGTGTTAAGCCAATGTTTTTGGCTCAGTGTTCATCTGCATTTCCAGGGGAGATCTCTTTTGTCATGGGACAAAAATAAGGCAGTTTAGTCATGCGAGCCTAATTCTGAAGTCAAAAGATTAGACATTTCATTGATCTTTAAAGGCATCAGCTCTGGTCTGTAGTGAATGAATGCCTACAGGTTAGTACCTTCTGCAGCTAAGTTCACCCTGCTCCCCTGCTGAGCGTAGCCTCTATTATTAGAGCAAAGACGCTATTTTTGGAGAGGAGCAGCTACTTGTAAAATGGGATGGAGAGAGCAGGGTCAGGTCTAAGAATAGGCCAGGGTCCCACACTGGCTCGGGGGGGCATGTGGCAGCCTGGCTGCGACATGCCTCTGGGAGAGGAGGAGGAGGAGGAGGAGGAAGCGTGGGGCAGGATGCTATGCTGAAGTGCTAATGTTCAAGCATCCATGACGATAACCTTGTGACAAACCCTAGGCTTCTCCCTAAAGGAGTTAATAAACTCTTCTGAGGCTGTAGCATTTGGTAGCTGCTTATTTATGCATTTCTCCGACTGGCTATGTATGGCTGCATGTTTACTCACACGTTTTATATTACGTAGAAGCTGCTTGCCCTGGATGTGGAAGAGTTGTCTCAAGAGCTCCAGATAATACAGGCTTCCTCTCTGCCCGAATTACATTGCCCCACAGGGCCTCCTGGCCCCCAGGTGAGTGATACATTTGTGGTTAAACCACATAATTCTCTCACTCGCTTCAAGGTCCTTACAAAGCTGTAAAACATCTTCTGCAAATGCTTTTTACCACTTAATAAGCACACCAAGCCCTGGCTTAATTTCATTTTGATATGACTATCCATAAATTACCTCACCCCTGCCTTGCATACTCCAGTAGGTTTCAAGTTCACCCTTCATTTTCATGGAGTTTTACAGTGGGTAGCACCTATCAAAAATCCCGGAGGTGCCATCAGTTCCTTCAGAGGTTCTTTGCTAGTTTTTTCTTTGCTTTAGACTCTGTTGTCCTTTATGTGAGGGAAAGAGCCTGCAGGATGGGTGCACAAGAGGTGGAATGAACTTGAATGTTAGTGGAGTACCTCCCTGAGAAGGCAAACACAACAGTACAGATCAGAGACAAGGGAGGGGCTTGAGAAGGGTAATGGGATGAGATTCAGGAGACGTAGGATCTCTGAGCTTGCCCTGCAACATCTCTGCCTCTGAATTGCTGGGTAGCCTTGGGTCAGACCCTTTGAGGTCCCATTTCTTTTTCTACAATTTGTACATTCAGAAGTCTTCTGAGGGAGGTCAGAAATCTTCTGAGGAAATGGTCCACCTCTAGGGGGAAGGGTTTTGTGAACATCTCTATAGTGTGGAGAAGATCGCCCACCTGCCTTTCCGTTCCAGTTCATTCCCTCCAAGGAAAAATACTACTTTTCAGGGAGAGGTACTTCCAGTTTCTCCTGGGGCACAGATGGTCCCTACCTACGTGCCGTGCCCGGTGTTTTGGAGACAGCGATCCTCGTCTCAAGGCCCCTGGGTACCGGTTTTATTACAATACAGCTAATATCAGGCCTTTGCTACAGCAAAGCTGTGACTGAGGCTTTGGCAGCCTGAGAAGGTAACAAGCATCCAAACACTGTTTAAAAAGTAAGGACGGTGCATCACAATAAAGGTTTGGTTATGTGGCAAAGAGCTTAGCTTTAATTATTTAGAAGTCAATACTTCAGAAGGTATTTGTAAATAGTTTAGAAGATGCAATGTGAATGCCACAGTCTTTTTTTTATGAACCTTGACTTTTCTGTTCCGTCATTTTGTCGCTGCTGAGTTGCAGGATGAGGCAGACTCGTTTAACATGTGAGTGGTGAGGTGCGGGGAGAAGTGATGGGAAGTGTTTGTCCTGTCTTGCATTGAGAATAGTCTTCTCTGCATTAGGAATCAGCCCTGCAGTGTGGCTGGCCACCATCCAGAGTTGCAGTTCATGTGAAAGAAGCAGTTGTTATTTCAGTCTTTCCTAGACTGTGGGTTTTTTTTAAAAAATCCTCTTAATCCTCTCTCTCACTTAAATTGGAAGAACAGTAATATTAATTCTATTGTTCTGCAAGGTCCATTGCTGTAAATAAAATGAATCTTGCAACCAAATGACCTATGATCCCTCCAAGAATATTTTTAAATAGAGTAGGCTGGCAGATTTTATCACAATGGCAGACAGTAGGGTGGGTATAACATGGCTTTGGAATTTTTAATTATATATTGAAGAACTGTGTCTTATAATGGGACAATGTTAGAGCCAGCAGTCCTCTGGGCCAAACTTTTATGACAATGGTCACCCGGAAAGAAATGCTAGCATTACAAAAAATATCTAAGAAGTATTTCTGAATTCTTTTCTGCTGTAGCTTGCATGACTTTCAACGGAGTTGTAAAAGCTCATACTGTTGACTCAGAGCTGAATTTTAACACTTTTTCATAAGAAGGAGAATTAGATTTGTAATGATACAACTCAGAGTATAATTTCTCCCATGTGTAACCCGAAGTAAAATGAAAGAAATAAGATAAAATTTGGCTGTGACTCTAACAGGGTGCATTCTGATTTACACTACTGAAAATGTAAAATAACTCTACTGACTAAAATAGTTGTAGTAATTTGCATCTGAGGGTACACTTTGCTCCTACTCATGTACAATTTGCATCATGTTTTGGACAGTATATGACAGCCATGATCCAAACCTGAAGTGACTGATTTGTACGGTGAATTGAATGCTCATCTGGTGCAGGCTTATGGGATTTTTTTTTTCCTTAGTCATTCAAAAATAAAAGGTGGTCTGTAAACTGAAGCATTGTAGAAACAAAACTGGTTTTTTACCCGAGATGGGGTTCAAGGTCTACCTGGATAAAGAAGTCTCCTGAAAGGAGAATCAGCCTTATTTGAGAGAGAGAGAAATATCTTCAGGATTCAGAAGTGGTGGCAATTTTCCATGTCCATATCATGCTGCAGAGCCCACCCCACGTGTTTTATGCCACTTCCCTTACCACCTCTTCAGCTGACCTCCTTTGCCAGCTGATGCAGTGTCTCCGTGTCCTCGTTGTCGCTAATTCTTCAGGACTTCAATAACTTCTCATCTCTCCTTTGCCCCGGGCCTTTTTTCTTGCTAGTTTTCTTCATCTAGAAGATGACCCTGCACCTTCCTATGTCAGTCCAGCTCTCCAGCCTGCCCTTCAGCAGGGGCACAGACCTGGCATTTAGAGGTCATGTTCAAACACCGCATCCAACAACCCCACAACCTTGGGGGTTCACACTGTTCCCAGGAGACACCTGCAGGGCCATGGGTTGAGGGAAGGCAACCACCAGTGCCTTCTTACTAATGCATTCACTTTTCTCCCTAGGGTCCACAAGGAATTCCTGGTATAATGGGACCAAAAGGGGAAAAGGTAAGTGTCTGTGTTATGGAGTTTGGTGGATTTTTGAGGGAGCAAGAAAAGAGATTGGGGAGCTTGTGTTCACTTTTTTCCTTGCCTGTTTAGTCAGTGGAGGGCCTTTTGGATGTAGGGATTTGCTTTCTTTTGAAATGTAAAGCTGTGAATTGGTTTGAAGCTACAATTTAAATCTTCATCTTGCAGTGTTAATTATCAGTCTTGAAATTTTTTCAATGGATTCTCATGATAGCTACCTATATCTACAGTATGTGTTAAGAAAGCAGCTCAGGTGCACAAGTCAGTGATCTTACTGATCCAAGAGCTTTTGACTTCCTTGTCCCTCTGGAAGGACATGAGAAGCAGAGCTCTCCCATGCAGTGGTAATGATATGGGTCAGCTCAGATATTAAAAGTGGTCTATATGTTAAGTTATGGCTTCAGATCTGCAAAACATTTGCTCCACGATGATGCTTAAGGAGCCTGATACCTGAAGTTGGACACGTAGTTACATGCTTTGCTATACGAGGGGGTGACTATAGATTTAGGGCTGAAAACGCAGGAAAGACCAAGGAGCTCTGCTGAAGCAATTCTTCTCATTTTACCTCTGGTAGCAAAGTCTTGAACACAAAGATGTCCCAAATTTTTATTATTTTTTTTTTTTTATAAATGCATTATCTAATGAGCCACTGTGCTTCATGTGGTGCCTATGAAACTAATATATTCCTTTCTCTGGCAGGGGGAGATTGGCAGGCCAGGAAGAAAGGTATGAATGAAGGTGCTGTCTCAGATACCTGTCTGATACTTGACACATAGCAGCTGTCAGAGTAGGGTGCAGACGACAGTTAAATAAAAATCAGCTAATGTTGAAGTTTAACAGGTTTGTGCAACTTCCCCTGGTACCCAGGATGGGTGGTAGGAGCTCTGGGCACAGGGCTGGAGAGCTGTGCTCGTTGGCTTGGAGAGCTGTCCCAGCTGGTTTGAATTCAACAGATTCCCTCAGTAAGAGCATGTGGCTCTGGCCAGACTATTAAAACAGAGTGGGAAATCACCTGAACTACATCTCTGTGGACAGGGGAAGCAGAGTATGGGAGCTACCACAAAAGGTGTATTAAAAAAAGCCCAAAGCAAAAGCAAACTTTTTACTCCTCCAAAGTCTAAACAAGGCTTGGCCAAATACCCCAAAAGGAGGAATAACCATGAATGATTACACTTTCAAAGTTTTGGCACCAATGCAATATGCTGACTACAGTCCCATGCTTGGTGACATAGGAGCTGTGATGTATTGTCAGAAATATGTGCCCCTAAATGTGATGAAATAGAATATGTTATCTCAGTCACTAAGGAACTCCATTTAATGTCATTCACTTTAAAAGATGACAGAAATGCAGGATGAAATTAGAGATTCGCAGGGGGTAGTCACTAACCAGGAAAAGAAGTACCCTTCTAATAATATACCGAGGATTTTAACACCCTTCTAATAATATCCAAAGGATTTTAACACCAGCTACCTATTAGTAATTCAAATAAATATGAAACACATAAACAAAAAAGGTCTTTTTCTTAATCTAAATTGCAAATGCCCTACAGTAAAAAAAAAAAAAATCTTATATAAATTCAAGTGTTCACCAGTAATGTCTCAGAGTGAGTCACCCACCACTCTGCAAGAGAGTGCAAACCTTAAACACAGTACATCAGTACTTACTCTTCTGACAAAAACTGGTAGGTCCCAATAGAGAAGTTGTCCAGGTTGGAAATAAACCAGTATATAATGCCTGCTAAAAGCCGTCTGGTTCGTGGGAGGTCACTCGTAGCGCCGAATGTCACGATGACATTTCTAAGATCATGTTGCCAAGTGGCATAAAGCAGTGGAATAGTACTAATCTGCAACATTTTAGGAGATATTCAAAGAGTGATTTACGGGTGGTAATTAAAATAAATAAATAATAGTATGGATGTAGTTATTGCTATTCATATAGTAGCTAATAAAAAGCAATTATACCCAGTGATATGGGAATGTTCAGAATAAGAATAGTAGTAAATAAAAATAGGAATGTCAGTTAAAGAATTGGTTCTGTTCTTAAAGTAAATTGGATTTGTACTGATATAATTACACACAAGTCTTTTATTTATATCATGTTACTAAATGAAAAGAGGATTTAAGTTATTGATACTGGGGTTGTAGGATGGTTATGCTGACTGCATGTAGACTTACTCTGTAGCTGATCTACTTATTTGAATCATTATACCTGGTATTTCTGTGAGCCCACACTTCCTCCAGTAGCATCAACACAAACTGTATTACGAATATAATATAGTATTTTTTGTTTTAAAAACAAGGTAAAGAAGTATTTGCAGTTCTTTTCCTGAAAAGACTTTATTTCTCCATATCTCCTGTCTCCAGTGGAGGTCTGTGTGTAGGAATGATGTTACATGAATCGTTGTAATCAATGTTTTCCGTTCAAGGGTAGACCAGGTCCCCCGGGCGTCCCTGGGATGCCAGGACCAGTAGGATGGCCTGGACCTGTGGGACCGAAGGTAAGACTAAAATTCACATAGGATCACCTGTTCAACATCACGATCTGAACACAGCAGTTGTCTCGGGAAGTCTCCAAGCCACTATCTGCTGGAGGCTGGGAAGCTGCAGCAGTGCAAGGACGCTCTGTGCTTGTCCCATTTCTTACCCTGCTCTGCAAAGACCTGCCCAGTCTAGGCTTAGGTTACTGCACCTTCAGCCTAGCCCCCGTAGCACTTTTTATGTTGATGAAAATACATGAAAGGGAAATTGAAAGTCAATCTAACGACAACTCACTGATAACCACTGATGTCTCACACTCACACGAATCAGTGTTTCAAAATTAATCATTGTCTTTGCGACTGTCCTTTATGATGATCTCTCTGCCTGAATGTGTGCTTCTTGGCAGCGTAACTATGTGCCTGTGTGATCACAGGGAAAATACCACATTGGTGCCAGGGGAAAGAGATTACAAACCATGTGGACTGCTGATCAGATCTTTGAAGTTCATTCCCATACAAACAAGCATTCATTCCTGTGATTTTTCATAGCCAACAGCAGAAGAAATGGCAGGACATGCTTTGCTACTGCAGAGTGGTTGCTTCATCTGCATTTATTACAAAAAAGCTGAGCGACAGTCCTTTCCCAAGTATTACCTTACACAGAAGGTATACAGCTCTTCACAGGAGCCACAGCATATGGAGTTTCTACTGGGACTTTTGAGATAACTTACTTTTCTTCAATCCAGTATGCACTGGGCAAAAGGCCTGCCCACAGTGTTTAGTTCAAAGCTGCATTTTCCAGTAAATCTTTGACTCTTCATTTGCTCCATGAAGGTCGGAGCCCCCACCTCAGAGGATGTGATGCAGTAGCTCTTGCTACTGCAAGAATAATAGCAGATGACTTCTGCATTCACCTGGGAAGCAGACCCGCCAGATCTTCACATCTGTGTTAGATGAGGAACACCATATTACAGTATATGGGAACATAGGCAGGCAACAGGAGACTATGTACAAAAAAAGGAGCCAATGTGCACTTTGAACTGTGAGATGAAAAATGGTGTCCCCCAAAATGCAGCGTGCCATGACTGGGAGCAGTGAGGGCAGAAGGGAGGTCCAACTACCTTGGTCCCTCACAGTCTGATTACTGAGAGCAAGGAAGTCAGAAAATTCATTCACTTGGCCTTTTCCTTATATAAGCTCTAATTTTATTTATGAAGTCTTCCTAATTTTGATTTTATCTCCTCTTTGTCTATTGTTATGCCATTTCATCGCACTTCTAGAGGCATCTCTCACACTCAGTAGTAATACTTTTTCCTATACTTTGACTGCAAGTCCTACTTGCTGTTCCCAATTCTTCTGCTTTTATTGTCTCCTCTTATACCTGGCTCCTCTGTTCTTTAGATGGGTTCACATTTGCATTTCTTCCAGTCTTTATAAAGTTTGGTTTCCCGTCTGTCAGTGAAGACTCCAGCCAAATAGAGGCCAGCAGATGTCTGTTCTCAGTCCACCAGTTGTGTCTCTCTTTCCTTTCTCTTCTGATCTTCCCGAACTCTCGATACTCAACTTCTCTATAGTCATTTGCTGCATCCTCTTTCCAGTAAGCTGCTGTTTGGTTGGTTGGGTTTTTTCCTCATTCCCATCTCTGTGCCTTCATTTCTTCAGCTGGGTCTCCTTACCTGTCTTCTCTTTCTTTGACCCAGCCTTGGTCCAATCCTTATTTCTCCTGCTTTGTTTCTTCAAGTATTTTCTGAACTTCTGCTGGGGCAGCAGCCAATGTGAAAATCCTCTCCACTTCTAAGACAGTGAAAGCCAAAGGAGCGTGAGAGCCAACTGTATTCTGCTGGTAGGACTGCTGCATGTCTGCGGGGACTACCCCATATTTCAACATAGATATAATTAGCTGACAGCAGTCCGAGAAGTTGTTGTAAAGCCTTTTCATGATTTACTGGCTCCAAACCATTGTAAAGCACATGATGCCTCAGAACTATGATAAAAGTAATTGCTTTGGCCTCCCCAAGCCATAAAGGCTTGCAGCAAAATATCTTTCTTTTTTGCAACTCAGTGGAAGCGATGCTGGGTAGAGATGATGCACCTTCATGCAGTAAAAGGATGCACTGCTGCTGCTAATTTGCTTGCATGTCCTTTCATAGCATCTGGCTAAACTGAAGCACAAGTTACGCACCCAAGAAAACGCAAGTAGAAGAATAACATGTGAGGACTCAGGCAGGATACAGTTGCAATATAGACCTCTGACTACAAAGCTGCACCAAGGTCAGGCTTGTATCAGCTATTTGGCATAAAACCTGAACCGCTAAACTATCAGACATTCAGATATGACCTTGTCAGAGAGCCACAATCAATAACTCTCTTTATTGACCCTTTTAGGGTGAAAAGGGAGAGTTGGGTGTGATGGGCTTGCCAGGTACAAGAGGACCAATGGGCTCCAAGGTTTGTTAACCAAACGCTGTGTTTTCAGACATTGGTTTCTAATGCTCTGCTGACAGCTGCTTCCCTCATGAATTTGCTGGAAAGCGTTTATCAAGATACATCTTTTCTAATACAGCTAAAAAGATATGTTCTCCTTCAAGCAAGGTTACGCTGTCTGGTTGGGCTTGGCTGTGGTTTTGGCTTTTCATAAAAATGCTTTGGTGTAAATTACTGTAATGCAAAAACTTATTTTAAAAGCAAAACTTATAAATAATTGTATCCCACTAGAAAACTGGAGTCCTTAAGTGTATCTGCAGAATTCACTTATGTCTGCAATGTTTTCCACCCACCTTATAAGACTGTGGAGACCATTTTGCTCCTTTACTAAAACTATGTATATGTATTGACAGTTGGATAGTAAGCACAATTAGATCTGGATATTCTAGTATCTGCATGTCACTGGCTATAGCATAGCCTCTGCCTTCACAAATTTAGGCCACAATATATTAAGGTTTATTCAAATGAAGGACTGGAAAGAAGAACTGAGCACTGTTGTTTATTTTACGTTTCTTAAAGAAGAACCCGGTTTTAGAGTCAGCTTCACATTAGAAGATTACTTAACTGTAATTTAAGAATGTTCCGCAGGGGAGAAAAAAAACAGAAGAGGAAGATTATTGATAAAATTATTTTAGATTATTAATTGTGGCATCTAAGGCTTCATTCACTTTCAGTTACATTTTATTTCCCTTGTTTCAATTTTAAGAGCAATATCAAACCTGCTGGCTTTACCTGGCTTTTTCACATTGGCTTTTGGGCTGAATTGTCTTGCCTTTAATGCATATTTCATAGTTCTGTTTCAGTGCAATTTTGGAAGCTATAAATATTGATTTGCATTTACAAGTTGATGCAATTTGTTATTTGTGCTTTGTTCTTTTTCTTCACTTTAAAGTCTGAAAGTCCTGCTTCTTGGGTAATCTTGAAAGTGAGAAGCATTAAAATATCTATCTTTCCCTTTAGGGTTTTCCTGGAACTAGAGGAGAAAAGGTCAGTGTGACAATAGAATAATGCATCATTTAACAATTGGAAACAGTTATGTAAAAAAAAGTAACTGTAGAAACAAGATTGGATTTTGATGGAGTGAGTTCTAAAGGTCCCACTAAGAAATGAAAACAAGCACCGAGAGGGAGCACAGTCTTGTGGTTTGGGCTGGGACACTAAAGAAGTGAGTTGTACACCCTGCCTTCTTATGAACAAGTTACTACAGTGCACCTCACTACAGTTTCCCCATCTGTAGAATGGGCATAATAATCCCTAATTGTTGTCCTGGTTTATTTAGGCTATATATACTTTGACACAGAGACAGTTTTACTGTAAGACCATACCATGGGACCTGAACTTGGATGAAGCCAATTGGGGGAAAAAATCAAGTTTGGAAGTATTATGACCAGGAAAGCATGTATTTAAATTAATTATCTGGGGGGAAAATCAAGTTTGGAAGTATTATGTCCAGGAAAGTATGTATTTAAATTAATTATCGGGGGGGAATGAGCCCCTTTTCCTACAAGCCTTACTCTTAATTCTGTTATAATATCAATGAAAGTAGTAAGGAAACATTTAAGGCATCTACCATATACACATTACCCTGGAGATATTACTGTATTCTGTGCGACTCTAAATAATGCCTCGTGTAGGAGAAATATTTTTTGCTTCCCTGTCAAATGGTAGTAATGAAGCGGTTGTCGCCCTTTTATCTCTCTCCAGGGGTCCAGAGGTGACAGGGGTGACAAAGGAGTCAAAGGAGACCAGGTAATTTTCTTTTCCAAGTGTCTGTGAGCTTTAGCTGAACGTGCACATGAGGACTAATGTACTTCTGATAGCAAAGAACGGGAGTGGTATGGAAGAAGGGAGCCTGGAAGCATCCTCCTGGGAGGGCAAGAGTGGTGAGGGCAGGCAGTGGTCCTACCTCAGGCAGTGGAGCAGCCTCCATGTCCATGTGCCCCCCAGTCCCAACACGTAGCAGGGTGTTGTGGTGGGTTGACCATGGCTGGACACCAAGTGCCCACCAAAGCTGCTCTATCACTCCCTCTCCTCAGCTGGACAGGAGAGAAAAAATATAACTAAACGCTCATGGGTCAAGATAAGGACAGGGAAAGATCACTCAGCAATTACCGTCACAGGCAAAACAGACTCAACTTGGGGAAATCAGTTTAATTTATTACCAATCAAATCAGAGTAGGATAATGAAAAATAAAACCAATTCCTCACACCCCTCTCTTCTTCCTGGGCCTAACTTCACTCCAGATTTCTCTACCTCCTCCCTGCCAGAGGTGCAGGGGGATGGGGAATGGGGGTTGGGGTCAGTTCATCACACGTTGTCCCTGCCTCTCCTTCCTCCTCAAGGAGAGGACTCCTCACACTCTGCCCCTGCTCCAGCATGGGGTCCCCCCATGGAAGACAGTCCTCCATGATCTGCTCCGACATGGGTCCTTCCCAGGGCGTATTCTTTGTGAATTGCTCCAGCGTGGGTCTACCCTTCCCATGGGGTGCAGTCCTTCAGGAACACTCTGGTGTGGGTCCCCCACGGGTCCACAGATCCTGCCATAAACCTGCTCCAGTGTGGGGGTCACAGCCTCCTTCAGGAACCCCCCTGCTCTGGCATGGGGTCCTCCCCTGGCTGCAGGTGGAGATCTGCTCCACCATGGACCTCCATGGGCTGCAGGGGGACAGCCTGCCCCACCATGGGCTGCACCAGGGGCTGCAGGGGAATCTCTGCTCCGGTGCCTGGAGCACCTCTGACTGCAATTGCACAGGGTTTTTTTTTCCCCCCCTTCTTAAATACATTATCCTAGAGGTGCTACCACCATCGCTAATGGGCTCGGCCTTGGCCAGCAGTGGGTTGTCTCAGAGCTGGCTGGCATTGGCTCTATTGGACACAGGAGAAGCTTCTGGCAGCTTCTCACAGAAGCCACCCCTGTAGCCTCCCCACTACCAAAACCTGGCCATGCAAACCCAATACAGGTGATGAGGCAGAGGGGGATTTCCCTGGAGGTAACCTCAGTCTCTCCTGGTCTGTGCAGTCCAGAACCATGACAGCTTGCCAAAATGCTCTTGGCTGGTGATAAGATAATGCTGTGAGGGGAAAATAAAATAAAAAAAATAAAAAAAAAATAAAAAAAAAAAAAGAAAAAAAAAGTTAGATTCTTGACGTGAGAAAGGAAAAGTAAACTGCTTTTGATGTAACTGGAGAAATGCCATTCCCAAATGCAGGCTTTGGGAGTTGTCCAGGCAGCAGGGTTGCCTGTAGAGAAAGCACAACCGGGATGTTTTTGCTGGAGGAGAGGATCAGGTGGAGGAGTAGTGTTGCCGTACAAGGGGCTTTACAGCAAAATTTTGCTTATAGGTCTCCACCTACTGCATTACCCGCAGTGCTGAATCACAGTGCAGGCTTTTTAACTGGTATCAGTACATGGCACTTGGTATTCTTCCTTCCGAGGAAGGTGCTGCTTTGTCAAAGATCACTCTACAGTTTTTGATATTTTTTCTGCTTTTACTTTGTAGGGAGAAATAGGCTTCCCTGGAATGCTGGGACAAAAAGTAAGTGGGCTTGATACATTGGGGAGCTGTGTTAAGTGCTGGCATAGGGTCAATGAAGGCTTCAGGGACATCCTGGAAAGTATAAGACACTGGAGCTCTTACTTGACTCAGTGACTAACAATTCTTGGCCTTGGTCAGTTCTTTAGGCTTTTTATCTTAGGAGAAAACTCTGAGATGTAGTTGTTCTTGTTTCTCTTTTTTTCCCAGAACATTATTTTAGTCATAATATTCCTCCTAATATGTTCAAAATCTTGATTATAGAGTCATAGCTGGCCTAATTGTTTGGGTGTTATTCACTTAAGATAATAAATATTTCCTTCTTGATACCCTGAGCCAAAATGGCACTGTTATAAATAGCGGTGGTAATCCTGACCAGTTTTGAGATCATCGTTATTCTGTACTTAAAAAACAATCACAATTCAGATGTTGTTTTATGGATAGAAATCCTAAATGAGGATAATTTAATGAGATAATCACATTTTATCTCTGAAATTAGGATAAGGAAATAATGGTTGCTTCTAAGGAAACTAGAAGATGAGTGAATTCACCACCTTTTCCCTGTGTGATTTTATTACACACATATCTTAACCGCAAAGCAAGACATTGCCAAAAGGGTCATGGAGTTTTGCTAGCCTTGGCCTCCCCAAGTCTCCAATCACTTTTCTGACCTTTCCATTTGGCTTCTTCTTTAGGAAAGGATTTTTCAGGGAAATTGGGGTAAATTGTGAGAGAGGTTTTTAACTTTATGTTTGTTTTAAAATATTTTGTTATCATTTTGATGTTCTGAGAAACATACGGTGCCAGCATTGTCTAGAGGAATCATGACACAGACACCTGCTGTCTTGTATAAGACATGTATAACCAAGGTAATATGCATTTCTGTACTTAACGTCCTGCTTCCTTCCCTCTACACCCACCAAGGGAGAGATGGGCCCGAAGGGACAATCTGGAGTACCAGGACACAGAGGACCTATAGGAAGACCTGGAAAACGAGGCAAACAAGTAGGACCATGGTGTTTCCCATTCCCGTGACTCCTGGCGTCTGCATGGTTGTGGAATACGACCGAGCGGTCATATGCGGTCTGTTCTCTTGATACCAAGCACTTTGTCACACCGAGAGCAGACAGAAGCCCTGAAACACCTCAGATGCATGCACAGGCTGTGCGTTAAAGCCTCAGCTTTAGGGCTGGAGCTTTATCTGCAGCATTCAGCTCCCTGGCCACGCAGCATGGGGGAAGTTGTATTTTTCCTGGCTTGGTAACAAACTCATTGAATATAATTTGAGTAGAGCTTGAACCCCCACTTTGAATCCTAAGCAACACAGAGCTATGGTCCCAGCCCCACCTGATGTCTAGAGAGTTGGCATGAGGTCCAGGTCTCAGACAGAGTGGGACAAAACTCCACGGGGCCCTACACTTTGTAGATCCCTAACCCTGAGGCTGACCTAGGGAGCTGGGCTACTCGATTCACAGGCAGCTTGGTAGGCTGCAGAGGCAAATGGGATATATCCAAAATTCAACACATTTCAGCCTGCCCAGATGCCACCCTCTGCCCCTCATGAAAACAGGTTTCTGGGATGAATGAAGGAAGGTTTGTAGGAAAACACTGGATTTCTGAGGGTCTGAATGAGGGAAGGATTGCTGTGGATGCTACAAATACCAGCTCCCCTCACTCAGCTCTGGGCAGGGAGACAGTGACAGCGTCTTGCAAGGGACATCCCATTGCCTCTCCACGAATTTTCTCGCTGGCTTACCAGTACAAAGAGCTGCACTACTTCTGCTAGCAAAAACACTGCTTGTGTG
Source organism: Gorsachius magnificus (assembly GCA_034008185.1). Classification (NCBI taxonomy): domain Eukaryota; kingdom Metazoa; phylum Chordata; class Aves; order Pelecaniformes; family Ardeidae; genus Gorsachius; species Gorsachius magnificus. The sequence continues at coordinate 120,558,219 of CM067082.1, forward strand.
CACTGGCAGTAGCCACCTGTACCCTAAGAATGGTATGCTGTAGTGGATTAAACTGGCATGTGGTCTGTGGCAATGAAAAACCACTGGTCTATACATCCAAAACTCAGTCCTCTATTATACTGTAATACACTCCTGGTTTCTAACACATGCACTAAGTGTGCAACCAGTGTCCATTCAGGCTGTGCTGTTGCCACCAGGCCCACCTGGAGGGTGCTTTCTGTCCACACCATCCAATTTGGTTGAGTCAAGCTTTGCCCAGGCCCAAGCACTGGTCAACCGAGATCAGCTTGCAGAGCCACAAGGCCTTGGAGAGGTCCAACACACAGTGCAAAGAACCAAAGCACTAAAACACCCCCTCTGTTTCTCCCATTTCCTCTGTTAACACTAAACCAAGATTTATTTGTTAGACTGGATATTTATATGGCAGTTCTCACCATGGTACTGCATGCCAGGGACATACTCTTCTGCTCTGCAAAAGGTCAGGAAGATACATAGTGACCTTAAGGGACGGTAATCTTGTATGGAAGCTGTTCAGGAATGGGATGGTTGACAAATGGTCCTTATTTAGAGCTCAAAATAATTATGCTGGTGGGACAATTTTTATCAGACTTTCAGATGAATTGTAAAGACCAGGAATTGTGTGTAAATTTGATACTGGCTCCTCCGCTATAACATTTTCCAAGGAGGAGGTAGCATAATAGTTACCTGTTAAAGTCACCAAATGGGCCTCTTTGGGTGCACCTTTCCTTGTGTGTTTATTTTAAGCAATGATATTGGGGGTACAAAGGAGATCAGATCCCAGTGTTCTGAATTTCTGCCTGCAGAGCCTGTTTCTTTCTGCCAACTGACAGGGAAGGGAACCTCTTCTCGCTAGACTGACTTAGGTGCTAATGTGCATCTGCTCAGATACCAGAGCTTGTAGATGCTGTAGTTAATGGGCTTAGGTGAAAGCATTTTATTTGCTGAAAGCAGTCTGGTTACGCCCGGCATTGCAAACAGAGGCACCTGCCTGCTTCACTTTTGCTCTGATAGCGTCAGCTAATATCGGAAGTGAAAGAATAGCCAATGTGGGGAAAAATCAAAGTTGGATGTTGGGGAGGGAATAATAGGTCGCCAAGTAAGGAAGGTATGTGCAATGAGTCTTCTGGATGACCCAGAAGAAGTATTTTTTTGTCCTTGATTTGACAGTTTTTAAAAACTGATGTGTGCTCTTTGCTGGGTTTTTTTGTTGGGTTTGGTTTTTTTTTTTTGGAGTCTGTGCTCATCTGTCCTGCCAAAGTAATGTGCACAGAATATGTTTCCGTAGCATAAGGCAATGAGAAAATGTAACGCCTGCAGATCAGCTTGAACACAATGCCCTCCTTACTTGACCTTAGGTGTTTAGCCACATTACACGATGTCTTAATCAAAATGGTGATGTAAGATGTGTCGTAATTTAAGGCAACAAGCAGTGTGACTAAAAGAACTGTAGTCTGGCCCTAAATTAGGATTTCCAGGGCCAAGGCTCAGTACACAAACCCCTTTCTGGTGCCCTGAAAGCAATTTCAGCATTGATCTTCTGCAAGAAAACTGGGCTTCCCTTTGTAACTGGTGAACTAGCTATTTCCTTTCTTCTTTTCTAATCCTTTGAAAAAAAAACTTGGGGGTGACATTTTAAGGCTGGGTGGCCCTGGCTGCTGCCTGTAAGTGTTGTAGGTACCGCCTGGCTGTTTGCTCAGCTGGGAGGATAGTTTCCATCCACAAGGGGCCGTTTCCTGTCTCTTGATCCAGCTGACATCCCTAGATGAAAGCAGCTAAATTCGGAAGGTGTCACTTCCACTTCCATTTTGAGATACGTCTTGTTTATCCCGCTGACTTCTTCAGCTCTCCTCTGCCTCTGGGGCAGGCTCTTCCGAAAAGGTGGCCAGGAGGTGGGAGTCACAAGTCACAGCCTCGCTGCCCTCGAACTGAGATGTAACACCCAAAGCTTTGTAACTTGGGAATTGACCCTAAGGAGCGAGTTTAGGATTTCAGCCTTGATGAGGAGGAGCTTTAGATAACGTCACTTTGAAAGAAGGGAGAGGAATATATATACTTTGAAAGAAGGGAGAGGAATATATATATTGCCCATGGGAAAAGCTTTTCTAAATGCCATGGGTGCACATGAAAAGAAACAAGGCAAAGATATTTAATATAAGTCTCTGCCATTATTATTTAATCTATCTGTACTAAATGAGAAAGCATTAAGCAATCATTCCTCCAAAGAACCAGACGCAGCAGACAGCCCATTTGCAGGCAGCACATGTCCGACCAGCCCTGGCTCACCTCTGCCAGATCGCTGTTGTGAGGGGGAAAGAGATTTCCCCCAGACTTCTCGGGGGCTACAAAGCGCTGGTCTGCCAGTTCTGTGTTGCCTAATGTAAGAAGTAATTAGGGATCAGCATCGCTGACGTTCACATAAATCCTGGAACGTTTTGATGGCACAGAGCTTACCTAATAGGATTAAAAAGAAAATATTCAATTAGTTCTTTATGGGCCATGGCAAAATCAACCTTCTTCTGTTGAAATGGTGCAAGTGACATTCAAACGTATTCATGGGATGCAACATATTATATAAAACCAAATTTTTTCGCATACATTACTATATATGCTTCATTACTCTGAAATTAGACATGCAACCACCCATCATGTGCCTGTGAATGCACATTACCCTGGAATTACACCATCTCCAATGAACTCCTCTCCTTCACATTAAAGGAAAGCCTACATAGCACACATCATTTTTGTTATGCTAAATAACGTATGCTGTTACATAAAAATCAAATCAGATACCTAAACTTTAAGCTATGTAATACGCCTCTGAAATATAAAAGTGAGAAATCCAAGCCTCAGAGAGTATATGAGCAGGAAGATAAATATAGTTATTTTTAATAAGAATTGTCACCATATTAAATTCAGGAGCAAAAATAGGAAGGTGCTGAACAGTTCTAGGGTGAAACTTCTAAATGCCTAAGGGTACAGCAGCACAAACAAGATCCCAAGTGGCAAATGAGGGCTGATTTTACAGAATATGAGCTATTGTGTGGTAACTGTGTGTAAACTTGGGTCCCATAGGTAATTTTACAGCATTTTGGAGGGACACCATTTGTCAGCATGGTGTTGCCACACACTAGCTTGCACTTTGTGAAGCCAAGCCCTTGCTTGCCTTGCAATGATTTGTTAACATAGCTATACCCATGGTGAAAGTCAAGGAGATACAAGAGTCCAGGCATCTAAAGTACTTCTGAAAACAGTGTGGGCATCAACGCCATTACTGTGCTTCTGAGAAACCTCACCCTAAAACTGGGAAATGTCACTGTGGAAGCCCTTCCAGGCGCCTTATTGAATTTTCTCTTTTTTTCCCCACTGCGTATTAGTGTAGTAACCAGGGATTTCCAGAGTCAGCTATTTCAGCTCCACCAGCCCTTTCTTTCTGAGCTGCACTGACTCCTAGAGAGCTACCAGGGTTAAAAAGGCATCCTTAAAGAAAGGCCACCAAATGATGGGAGTCAGAGCAGAGTGATTCCTGACTCCACATAGAGCGTATCTGCTGGGACCATTCACTTCTAGGAGCAGAAGTCCTGCCTTGACGTGCTTTTCTGTCGCCATGTAGAAGGGGACAGCACCTCTTCCCTGGGGTGGCGGCTATGAAGTTCATGCTGCATGCTCCTATTAGCAAATGTTTTGGCTTTCTTGAAAGGGAAGGCAGTGCTGGCTGGAAAAAGTTGTGTGTTATTAATAGTTTAGTAAATAAATGGATGTCTCCTCTCTCCTAGGGACTAAAGGGAGACATTGGGCCTGCAGGTATCATGGGTCCACCTGGAAGGCCTGGTCCTTCTGGCCAGCCAGGCCCCCCTGGACCTTCAGGATCAGGTGAGAAGGAGATCGGGTGATTTCCTAAGCAGCATCCCTGCTCCCCAGCCCTTCCTGACTCATCACTTACACGTACATTGGCCCCTTTACAAAAAGTGCTGCAGGGCTTCATTTGCTTCTCCACTGACAGCAAGGAGAGGATTTCTCCTGAAGGCAGGTCACTCCATCCTTGTCCATTATCAGGACTCTATACCTTAACTTTAAAGCCTACATTATGTTTCAAATTAAACCAAAACCACGGCCTATGTGGTACCTGTGGGACTTTGGTAGATGGGGATGATGAAAAGCCATCTGGCAGCCTTGGAGGGATTAGCTAATCTCCATCATCAAAGGACTGCTGCTTCTCCAGATATCCTGGCTTACAGTGAAAGATTGTGATTTCTAATCAGCCAGGACATACTCACCCTGTGCAGCTCTATAAAAGAAGAACAGATGAGCCTCAAGTCACACTGGCAGTAAGGAAAGAAGGGAACAGAAGGAAAAGGATAGGAGTCAGAGGGAAAAAAAGGGCAGTGAAAGAAAACCTCTCTTTTTAGTTAAGTTCTGTGGATCTATGCTCATTGCAATTGTGTGTATTGCAGAAATCATGAGAAAAATCTTCTGATAATTGTATTCCTTCAAAGTTATGCATGCGCAAAAACTCTAGGCAGATTGTGAGACCAAGCATAGACATGAGGGACAATACACTACTCACAATGTTCAGTGACAATGAACCCTCAGGTAGGGTTTTCTCAACCCAGACATGTACTAAAGTACCTGAAAAGAAAAGCAAAACCAGTTGGAAACTACTGTTGGCTCAAATGGACGACAGCTGCTTGCACTGCAGCCGATCTGTTCAATGTCCTCCTCCATCTTGCTTTCCCTTTTTCTGCCCTTGCTTGCATCAGTGGACAGGAGGTCTCTTCCTTCTGGTGATCTGGAAATGATACATCTGTGAAGCTGGGGGCTGCTTCCAAATCTTTACATATCTCACGTTTCCCATTATGAAACGTCTGTTCCAGAGAAAATTAGCTGGAAGTTTTCACAGGGCAGAATTTTCACCATGCCAATGGGAAGGCAGCCAGGATGCTGCGATTACCTTTTAAAGGCTTTATTCCTTCCACAGAAAGTTTACAAGTCAGGCATATTAATCTTTTTCCTCTAGAATATAAATTCTGGTCCTAAGTCACTTTTCTGTAATGATGTCACTGCTTGCAGTAAGAACATGTTGGCTTAGACTCTAATTCTGCAGAGTAGCACATCCTTGCCAAAGTTTGAAAGTCAAAAAAGCAGTATTTTTTTAAATTATATTTGTAGCATTCCTGTATTTCTGGTTGGGTTTTCTTGTACAGAAAACTTTGAGGCAGCGTTGCTCAAGTGGTTGCACAAATGCACAAATCCAATGCGTTGTGGATGTCTGCAGAGTCTGACTCTACCAAACTTGGTGCATAGAATTTTCTGCATGTTCATCATGACCTGAATCTGTGCAGCTTCAAACAGGCTGACATTTTTCTGGAAATACTAAGCAAACAGCATCTCTTTTTCTCCATAAAGTTGGTAGAAAAATTTTAAAAGTGATCTGAAAAAAAATGACTGTGGTACAAACCCTGGTCTTTCTCCTGAAGTGCTGGAATTGGTGGTTCAGTAATCACTTCCTTCAGTTCCCAGTGGACTTGGTGGGAGATGTGCATCTCTGAAAATTTATGTAAATGCATATATCCACCTGACCTGGACGTTTTTCCACTAGGGCTGCGTTTGTGTTTTATATGTTAACTTCATAACAAGACAACCTGGCATTTTGCTTCTTAGGGCAATTCGCAATAGGACCAAAAGGGGAAAGAGGACTTCCAGGGCCTCCGGGGAGATGTCTCTGCAGATCCTCACACCATGTGAATAATCCTTCATATGAGGAACCTGTGTTTGGACACAGTTATCCGAAAGTCCCTGCGGTAAGCCAATGTTTTGGGAGAGGATGCGAGCGGTTCTTAAGTACTTTTGTTATAAGAGGCGGTGTATGCACCGATATTTTGGATTTAATGGGGAAGATGTCTGTATGTGGGCAATGTGATATTTCTAGTACCCACCACCTCTGAGAGTCAGTTGGTGCAAAAGAGTTTGGTCTCATAACAAGTCTGAGGGTTGTGTGATTGAGGTGCTGAAATGTAGCACGTGTTTAGAAACCTGTTTTCAAGTCTGAGGATGCTCTCTTCCATCTCCTACTGTACATGTATAGTCTGTTCTTTTTATTTCAGTAGATTGAAATATATTTCAGATTGATCTGTGAAAGAAGCATCTCTTTCTTGCTTATTTTTTATATCTTATTCTGCAAAGACAGTGATTTCAGCATTGAATATTGAGGTCATATACGATAAAATTTTCTCTCAAAGCACAGACCCTCTACCTTGGACCAAAAAGAAGTCTTCACAAACCATGGGAGTCAGGCTTCTGAGCTCCTGTCTGTAGACATACACTTTATATAGCTGATTTCAATCTCTAGCCTTCTGGAAAGCATTTTTACGAGCAAGTTGGACAAAGCACTTTAAAGGATAAGTCACTGGCAGAAAGTGACCTAGCAATCTTTCATCTCTGATTTCTCTGGGCTTTGGAAATACTATTTTTGTACTTTTCCTTCTGCTGGTCCCTGCCTTATTATTCTGTGCGTTGTAGCACTTAATCAGCAATGCAAATGCTACCTTGCTGCTGTGCTCCAGCATAGCCCAGCCACTCCACTCATGGAAACGGATATCGCATGGTGTCTGGTCGTCTCTGAATGACAAGACGCAGCAATTAGCTTGGTTAACTTTCCCATCTGTCACGTTGTCAGAAAGCTGCTACGGTGTGTGAAAGGGACATACTCACAATATCGTCCATTAAACTGGGTCATTGAGCTCAATCTTTTGCTTGAGTGTGCTGCAAGTCTTGTCAGCTGCTCGCTCATCCCTGTCTGTCTTGCGTTACAAAAAAGCCCCGTTATTTTTAAAACTTAATGGTGAGAGAAGAAAGTGTGTGGAATAAAGGTGGATATCACATCATGCTGCACACTAGTGCAAAAAAACTATCATGTACTTCTTGGCATGGGATGCTCATAGGATAAGGTATAAGGTTTGCAATATTCTGTGTAGGTCTTACAACCCTCCTTTTCCACCTGTCACAGTCTCATTAGATCTTAAAAGATGGCAATGGGGGTGTGACTACCTAAAATGTGAGTATCCTACACTATCTCTGTGATCCCTCATTTGATGATGACCAAGTGCCATTTTGTTCTCAGAAATGAGGGATGGCAAAGAGGCAAGGCTCAGCACTCAAAGTGGAGCACGTGCGGAGCAGCGCTCCCCCTTTGCCTGCCCCATTTGTTTTACTCCCTTGAACATCAAGAGCCGCTGCTTAAACATTGCTATTATTTAATACTCTCCAGATCCCCACGTAGCAGCTTTGAAGCCTGCCTTGTACCACTTGATGGCTCTTGCCAGGGTTGCTATAGCTGCACATGGAAAAGAACCAAGGGACGATGCTCTGGGCCCCCAGGTCCCGTGCTGTGTGGTTTCCCAAAGCAGCATCCTACTGCACGCAGCAGGTCCCCGGTGCAGTCACCCACTCACCCATCAACTCCACTGCCAGAGGAGGGGAGAGGCTAGGAAACAAAGTGCTGGCTTTCTGTCACTGGCTAAGGTTCATTCCAGTTTTTAAATCTTTTGCAATTTCAAGGTCTGTAACAGACAGTTTCAGAGAGCACCAACCTGCTATTGATTTCAAGAGAAATAAGAGCTCTGGGGCTGGACTTGAGCTCCTGAACACAACTGCAGAATCATTTCTTTGCTGGTTTTCTATTTCTTTCACCCAAGATGAAGGCATTTTTATCCAGTGCTTCTTTAATGAAATTGGCCTTTGTCAAGGGCTATGGGAATATCCTGCTATGTAAAAATTTCAGGGGAATTTGTTTTAAAAAAAGCCAATTCTATTTATGCTGGTGGGAATCAGGCTCAGCCCTAAATCCATTTTACTCAGAAGCACTCCATTTGCTTTTTCTTAATTTAAAAATGGTTTGAATCTTGCTAAAATTAATTTGATTAAGCTGCTGAAGGAAGAGATTATTTCCTAATGCCCCTTACAGCCTGCTTCAGTGACTGAGACATTAAAAAAATTGGTAGAAGAGCAGCTTGTCCTATTTTTCCATTTTGAACTAATTTTTTTTCTGTTTAATTGAAGACTTGTCTTTAGACTAAAGTATATGCATATAAAGAAACATGCATTTCAATGCTAACTAAATCTAAACAAAGTACAAAGTAGTAAAAGATAAGTGAAGGTTGCACTGAGCACTACGCATTATTTATTTTGTAGCCACGAACATGTCTAAAAATTATAGACAAGCACACAAGAAGAACTTACATCCATATGGATTTTGTAATTGTTCCAGCATCTAACCATTTGAGCATCTGACAATTTTTCTCAGCAATGGTTGTGCACAAGTATTTGCATGATCATCACCTTGTGGATGTGCATTTTGAAATCGGGGCCACTGGAGCCATAGCCCTAGGTGCCCAAGAAAGACCATTAGAATCATAGAATCTGTTAGATTCTAGATTGGAAAAGACCTTTAAAATCATCAGCTCCAATCGTTAACCTAACCCTGCCATCCCACCACTAAACCATGTCCCCCATGACCCACCTTTTAAATACCTCCAGGAATGGGGACTCGACCACTTCCCTGGGCAGCCTGTTTGAATGCTTAACAACCCTTTCATTGAAAAAATTTTTCCTTTGTAAACTTGTGTCTCTTACCAGTCGCAAAGGAGCCTCTTATGGTCTGGCAGTCCATGGGTGTAAGTTCGCACACCATTCCTTTTCTGAAAACAACCAAACCTTTTTCTGTGTAATTATTTACCTATTTGCAGATACATACATCAGTTGGCAAAACTAGATTCTGTAACAATCCAAAATACTTCTTGAGAGGATTACCAATTACCTCATTTTCTGTGCCCCAGATTTTTGTGGTGAATAATCAAGAAGAATTGGACCGGTTGAACACCGAAAATGCCTTAGCTTTCAGAAGAGATCAGAGATCTTTGTATTTCAAGGATACCTTTGGATGGCTCCCAATCCAGGTGAGAATATGACTGTGGCCTCAAAAACTCATGAGTGTATGTTTCATTTCTAAATACAGAACATACTTCTGCAGAATCAATGAAGCAAATGGAGGAAAAGCTCATTTTTGAGCACTGCCACGATTGTACATAACTCTGTGATTTTTGTTCACAGGAGCCTTAATTACTGAGGCATTAACTCATCAGTGTTGCAGGTTTTGCCAACCTCCCTGTGAACTAGGCTCCACTGGTGAACAAACCGGGGCTGAGTTCAGGGAATTACAATAGTAAAGAGCATTTTTTATTTAATACAAAATAAGGTAAAACTCACCAGGGTACAGAGTTGCAGAAAAACACAAACCCTGCAAACAAACCCCATGTTTTTCCTTATTGCTTCAAGGAGCTAAGCTAAGTCCTGCTGAAATCAGCAGCAGGAGCCTTCTTGTGTCCCCTGGACCTTGAATCAGATTCAGCATAAACCCTGTGAAGCACCAAATAGCAGGATATGAAAACCTTGTTGCGGAATCTGCCTCCCACAGCCATTACCCTCTGCTTGCTAGTTTGGGGTCCGGTTCAGTAACCGCTGTGTGTTTGTTTGTCCAGCTCACCCCTTTCTACCCCATGGATTACCGCTTTGAGGACGGCGCTACCTGCGGAGATGGGATCATACAGGATGGGGAAGAGTGCGACGATGGCAATGCGGTTGTGACTGATGACTGTATAAGTAAGTTACAGCGCATCAAGAGCAGCCTCTTTCTACCAGGGAAGGTGCATTAGCTGTTTCCACAGGGTAAACTGCTGTGTAAATCACGTGTTTCCCTCAGGGGAGCTTGTGTGGTCCATGGAGCAAGCACAGGCATGGGGAGATGGAGGCACAATGGCCACAGTGCGAAAACTGAGGTCTTTGGTGCATGTGGATGCCACCCACCAGCACAAGATGGAGGCGATGCCAAGTACTTCTCATGCATCCTCACTGAGGACTGTGCACCTCACTGAGCAGAGGTGTCTGCAGTCAAAGCAAACCCGCTGCATTTCAGGGGCCAAATCCAGCAGCTGGTTCATGTACACATCTTCCCCGGGGGCTGCTGGCTTTCTGGTCAAAAGATGTAGCATAGCTTTGCAGGCACCACAAGACCTTTTTGGATAGACACTTGAAGTTGGCTGTTTCTAATAGTAAGCTAGATCCTGGGTCCAGTAAAACCACTTTGGATTTTGTTATTCACTCGCATAGAAAAGGTGTCAGCCCACTACCTTGACTATCAGGTTTATGCGCCATTTGATTGCTGTCCAGTCAAGCTTCCTTTCATTTTGCTGGTTGCGGATAGCAAAGAGCATAGCAGCATACAAGCAGCTGTGGCAGCCTTTACTTCTACCCTTCAGTTGTTTTTACAGCCCAATTTCCTTCCCCAGAGCACAGCCCTCTGCACCATCTCCAGCTGACACAGAGCAGGTCTGGTGCTCAGGCTGGTACTCTGGCACTCAGCAGGTCGGTTCTAGCAAAGGGATGCTTATTCACATTTCAGAACAGGTAACAGCCAACACTGAAAGATACAATTTTTCTTTTTCGTTCCTATAGTCCTGCATTTTTTAACCTGCCTTTGAAAATGAGGTGTATGCAGCCACATTCTATGAGAGTTTGTCCGTCCACCTGTCCATCACCACACTTCCCCGTATAACTTAGGAATCCCAGCCAACTTCTCAAAGGCAATTCGGTTGCCACAGGTATAGGGAGACATGTAAATAAATGCCCCTCTAAGCTTGCCTGACTGCAGAGTAATCCAGTGAGAAAACATCAGCTCTCCAGGCTCCAAGCATGAAAAAATGATTTAATTAGAATTTGCAATCAACGGTGGGGAACAAGCATGCAGGAAAATAACGTTCATTAGTTCCAGTGCCTGCAAAATTGTAGATTGTGTGTCTGGAGGCACACTGTGTTACTTTGTGCTATACAGCGGGCAAAGCTTCAGGTCGATCGAGGCCTTGCAATACGTAGACTTCTGACACTGGTGTGACATGAAGAGCTATCACTGAGTTATGTGGAAATGAGTTGAACCAAAAGAAAAAGTCCAAATGTTAAGTGGATTTCATTGTAAAATAGGCTCACTGTTCTTAGAAGCATCAATTTCTAAAAAACAGATCCTTGGTGCAATTAATTAATAATTTCTGTTTGTAAATAACACACTTTAATTCTTAAAAATTCCCTATTCTTGAGTGTCTTCTTAATCTGTTGCTTAATAGAGTCTCCAAGAAGACATCAAAGGGATTTTAGCTAAATGAATTTGTTCAAGTTATAAAGTTATACTCAAAAAGTTGAAGACATCAGAAGCAGAGTCCAGTTATTAAGACAGCAAATAAACCCACAAATTAGTGCAGCCTACAAACCTACAAATGTCACGAGGCCCACTCACGCTCAAGTCAGTAGGAGTCAGCAGTGGGAAAAACACCTTTTTGGCAATCATTATACACTTTTTTTTTTTTGATAGGCAGTAGATCTGCGTAATTCTGTTTTTATGTGGGAATTCACTTGCAGTAGACACACATAGATACTGTGCAATATTGGGTAAAGGTCTAGGTTGGGATTTTCAAACCACTTAATGACCTCAGGGTGTTTTTTTGAAATTGTGACCTCCCCAGATCATTTACATTAACTGCATTTTATGCTTCTTTTAATTTGTTTTGATAGTAATTATCTATGGTAATAATAATTCTTAGAATAAATGCTGTTGTAATTAGTGTTTCTGCAGTAGTTATTTTTAGTAGTTATCCATTCTTTCCCTTGGTCATTGAAATTAGGCTAAAAAAAGCATATTCTTTGTGGTGAAGAATACTGCTCCTCCTAAGACAGTCTTTATAGGATGCCTTCTCCAAAATGTCTTGCTTTATACTTTACCCTTAAAAATCTACATCCACTTACCTCATCTGCCTCTTTTACATACAAAGTGCCTTGAAGGTATTTCTTTCTGTATTTTTCACTAGGATGCCGCCGTGCTTACTGTGGAGACGGCTACAGACACGAGGGAGTTGAAGACTGTGATGGGAAGGATTTTGGATTTCTGACATGTAAAACATATCTCCCTGGGTATGTACGAGCTGTCTTCACATTGGTTTGGAGGTTTTTTGTTGTTTGGTTTTTTTTCTTTTTTCTCTTTGCCAGCTTTAAAACAGAAAAGTATTACCCACTTAAACCTTGTTCCACTGTGAGCACTGCAGGTACCGGGGGGGAAGAGTCTATCAGATTATTTCTGCATATCATTGACTTTAAGGGCTTAATCTTATCTCTCAGTAATAAGCACATGCATCTTACTGTACAAAATGAATGAAGGTCACATAGACATATGTTTGCCCATTGCTTGCAAAGATTCCCTCATTTGGTGACATTATCATTGCATTAATGTCCACCCATAACATACCAAGAGTAGGAAAGACCATGATAAGGAAATGGTCACACTGAAGGAAAAAACCCCCCCCCAAACCGCAACCTCCAAACCAACCTCCCATTGCCCTTACCGTTAATGGGTAATCCAGGGGTATCTTTGTTTCTGAATCAAACCATCATCTGTCAGCTTTTCCAAAGACCAGGAAATTCACTCACCAGCAGATGCAAAGCCATGCATCTGCTCAGCAATGTCCTTCATTTAAAACATCTGCTTATTGTTGACTTGCCTTCTCTCCCTTTGTTCAGGCAGCTTCCTCCAGTCAACATTTTGCCTCCAAGAGCAGTATCTCTATTTAACTGTCAGGTATTGTTACTGGCTAACAGGAAACATTTAATTTGCAAATGAAATTATGCGCAGAGCCCTCATCATTCATGGAAGAATAATGTGCTAATTGACAGGAATAAGAAACCACAGGATGTCTTTGTCAGTCAAGTGCAGTGCTAATCCTTCCACCCAATTGTCGGAGCATGCCTGGTGTAAGAATTTACAAAAAAGACCAGCAAACCTGACAGCCTGAAACATTTTACAGAGATCTCATCTTCAGACAGTGCCTTCTACTGTGAAAACTATTCCCTTCTAAGAGTCTGAAGTCTGGTGCTTGTTTTGAAAATTATTGAAAAATAGCACCACAAAAGCTTGAGAAATATTGATAAATTTCACTTCCCGTGTATAATCAAGTTGTGAAGAGCAACTGAGAGCCTTCATTTTTGTGCATGCAGTCTGCAAATCATCTGCTAAACTAAAGAAAAAGCTGTGAATCATGAGTAAAATGGGATGAGTATGTGCCCATGGCACTCCAGTAGGTTTCATCCCAAAGCACCCTTTCCTCCAAGAAGAAGGCCTGCTGCAACTGATTTTCCCATTGCCTACTATTTCCAGCCCCCAAATCCCTCCTCATGTTTCACACACCTTCACTTCAGATTTTATGTTGGTTTTCTGAGAACATGTGTTATCCAAGGACATAGTTTACAGACCTGCTTAATAATGGCTGCTTAGTCCACAGCTTGTGGATTACCTGACGGATGAATTTATATTAACTTAGACATATGCTAGCAATAAAACCTCATCAAAATGCTTATTTTATTAACATTTCTGATCAGGTCTTCGTAAGTAGAGTCACTGCAGCTCAGTTTAAGTAAATCAGTAGAAAGAAAAAAATTTTTGTTTTTCCTTATTTTGCAAGGACCTTTCCATTTACTTCTTTTTTTTATTTCAAAGGTGGGTATGTGTCACTATCTTTATTTCAAGTACATGAAAAATAAGTTAAAGGACAGGCACAGTCACACCCGCTGGAGCTATTGGAAGTAACTGGAAAAACACTTAGCTCAGAGCCTCAGATATTTCGTTACACAGTTCCCGTGGGTGAGCGCCAAGTCCTCCCACACACACCCCCGCGGAACACTCAAGTCCCATGGCCAACAGGGATTTTATTATTTTTTTTAATTGACATTACTGGGAATTAAGTCTTCACTCAGAATTTCTCCTGGACTCTTATTTTGCTGACAAGGGGGAGCACAGTGGAGCGCTGATGGAAATTACCCTCTTATTTTGGTTCCCATATGTTGCTGCACATGGCATTTTCTGATGTTCTTCACTCCTACGAGAGAGTTACATCCAGACACCATACAATGTGAACTATAGCATACTTTGAAACTGAGATATTCTCTTTTATTTTAGGTCTTACGGAAAATTGCGATGCACTTCTTACTGCTACATTGACTCTACACAGTGTCGATACTTCACATGAGGGGAGCAGAGTTGGGCAGCATCCCACATGTAGCGGGGTGCTAGGTGCTACGCTGTCATCTACCCAGGAAGGACTGGGACAAAAGAAAAAAAAAACCACCCGCCTCTGTGTGAAAACAAACAAAGAGGCATCATGCTGCTGATGGCCGTTTTGAGATGGTTTTCTTTCTTTTTTTTTTTTTTTAAATTAAGTCAGATTGGGAAAAAATTAGTACCACTGCATCCTGTCTTAATAGAGAAACGTCAAACAGCATTTGCCAGTAAGACTTTCACGCGGCTCTGTGGATGGCAACTTGCTCTCCATCACAAATGCAGCGTTAAACTACTGGAAACTGGATTTCACTCACCAGGAAGATCATGAAACAATTACCTCGACTTAGCACTGTTAAACCTACGTGTACGCTCTTCAGGGGTTTTGTCTTTAAAACCTTCCCAGCATAAACACAAAGCATATCTTGGATGCGGTGTTTATAGAGACTTCTTCTTTTATTACAACGTGAACTTTGCAAGTGTTGTATCCACGTGAGCAATGACTTCAGCGACGTTAGGGTTAACTACGCACCTTCGTGGGTCGGAGGAGCAGAGGCCCTTCAGTAAGTGCTTTCAAGAGCGGCAAATCAGCCAAAAAAAGCTGGTTAACTTCACCTTCAGGCCAAGACGTTTGGCTGCGTGTGTCTGTGTGCATGCACGGAAATGCAGGCAGTCACCAGAGGCCTGAAACTGCAGACCACAAAGGCCAAACTGGACAGATAAACTGTGAAATAGCCAAGGAACTCTCTCCCAGGAGAAAAATTGGACAAGGAGGGAAGATAAAGAAGGAATGTATTTCTGTATGTCTCACCTCTGCCAAGCTGGCTGGGCTCTGCATGACCCCGAAGGGGCTGGGACAGTGTCGC
This sequence comes from Gorsachius magnificus, assembly GCA_034008185.1. Lineage (NCBI taxonomy): Eukaryota > Metazoa > Chordata > Aves > Pelecaniformes > Ardeidae > Gorsachius > Gorsachius magnificus. The sequence continues at coordinate 120,573,249 of CM067082.1, forward strand.
CGATTTGCCTGAAACCACAGCGTGACCACACACACATTGCCTTCACTCTGGTTTCTACATGGGAAGGTTTTTTCGTTTCCATCCCCTTGTCCACCCGACCATCAATTACCGGTGATACCCTGTCCTCTCTCCCCCTCTCTTCCGCTCGCTGTTCCCGCCATCGTGTCTGGGGTACCCCCCAGTGTACGTTCTCACTTTTGTATCGCTGTAAATTGGGTCTTGGAGTAGGGTATTTATGGATGCTCCTTCATGCTGTGTAATGTACATGTATTTTTGTTTTTTGGAAAGTTTGTTCGACTATATTAGCTCTGATAAGAGTCAGGGTAATTATATACTTATTTATTAGCAGGCATTAAAAAGTAAATTTCACATAGGAAGCATATTAAATGTTATGTGAAAAAGAGTCTCTAACAGAAGAAAACGAAACGAAGGACGTGCAGAATTCGGGACGAAAAGCCTCAAATCAAGGTGTTATTTTCATACAGGCCATTCTTTCCTGCTTGGCGATGAATGCTGTACGCGACTGTTTGGAACACGTGAGTTACCCATACCAGTGCCAGCGCTGCAGCGGCTGCACTTACACTGGTACTTCTGTAAAGGGTAAATGGAGGTGGATGTTGCATTATAATGATAATGCAGTAACGCAATCAGGAAATGCATACAACTTTTACCACCTGTATAGAAGACTTCAACTCTGCATGTCCGAAGTGATACTGGAAATCACTGATTAAAAATAAATAAATAATTAAACAAAATTAGCGTACTCTCTGTGGCTGTCACTTACCTGGGCTATTTTTATTGTTATGAAGCCAAGCCACCAGCCCAGTTAGTTCAATAGTTCAACATTTTTCATCTTGTTGCTTTTTTTTTTTTTTTTTTTTAAACAGAAGTCTTAACAGGAGGTCAAGGAGCCACCAGGGCAAGGAACTTGCTATAAGCTCTGGAAATCTGGACACTAACACAGCTGCCTCTTAATTCCCTGTGCTTGTGCAGGCGGCAGGTTCCAGCAGTGTCACACCACGCGGGAGGGCGTATCCCAGTGGAAGACTCCCGAGGATGGCCACACTGCCGGCAGCCCATCCTGCTGGCCAACCCTCTGGCCAAACCTCTGGCAGCATCTGCCAGGGGTTATCACCCTGGGCTTGGAGACACTTCATCTGAACTCCTTGCCTTCTCCTAGGAGCTCACCTCCACTCCCTAAAAGGCTGAAGTCTTTGAAAAATTTGGTAGTCCTGGGTAGCCTTTTACCTTTGGTTTTAAGTTGCACCATTTTTAAAAGCTCCTGCCTCCAAAGGACATTGAAGTTGCAAAGCTAAGCGCACAGAGGGTAGAAAATGTAAACAGGAGATGTGATCGCATCGGTAAAGTTCTACTGTGCTGCACGTGTTCAGGAAGGGACCTATCAGTCTGGCCAGAAAACATTCGCAAAGCATGGATTTTAAATGGACTTTATTAATACAGCACAATTAATCAGCATCTTAACAGAAAGCAAGCAATGTAAGGAAAAGAAAGAAAAAATATGAAACAAGCTTCTTATTACCATGACTGTCTTGTTCCCCTCAGATGATAAAGCACAAGTCTTGTGATTTAACCCGGCAGGTAGCTGAACACATAGCCATCTGCTCACTTCCTCCCCTCCCCAGTGGGATGGGGGAGAGAATTGGAAAAAAAAAAAAGAAAAAAAGAATAAAATTTGTGGGCTGAGATAAAGACAGTTTAATAGAACAGAAAATGAAGGAAAATAATAATAATAATAATAATAATAATAATAATAGAATATACAAAACAAGTGATGCACAACACAGATGCTCACCACCTGATGACCGATGCCCAGCGAATTCCCAAGCAGTAATCGCTGCCCCCCCAGCCAACTCCCCCAGTTTATATGCTGAGCATGATGTCCCATGGTCTGGAGTAGCCCTTTGGCCAGCTGGGGTCAGCTGTCCTGGCTGTGCCCCCTCCCAGCTTCTTGTGCCCCTGGCAGAGCAGGGGAAGCTGAAAAATCCTTGGCCAGTGTAAGCACTGCTCAGCAACAAATAAACCATCATTGAGTTATCAACACTCTTCTCATCCTAAATCCAAAACACAGCGCTATGCCAGCTGCTAGGAAGAAAATTAACTCTGTGCCAGCCAAAACCAGGCCAATGAGAAAGACATCTGGGAAGGTGTTACGTATATATGATTTAAAAGGCTGCAAAAGAAATCCTTCCTTCTTATTTCTGACATACCTGCTTTATCAAGTCTTGGGGATCATTCGGCTGGATGGTGCCTGGTCTGATGTGAATTATCATCTTCCCTCCTCCTCTGAGTTGCTTAACACATTGTGCCAAGACTGGTTCAGAAGTTAATTGGGGTATTTCAGTTCCTTGGGCCTTTGTAGCAGCAAATGCTTGTGGAAGAGTTTTGTAATGATTAGTTTGCAGCTCTAGCTGAATACAAAACCAGTATGATCTTATGCCATGCACTGTATTAAAAGTATACTAAAAATCCAGCTTGCACTTAATATGTAATTAAATATATGTAGTTACCTTCTGCGTGTATTAGCAGTTCAAGTCAATAAATCATGCTACATTAGTTCTGCTATGTCGTTACTTCCACTTAGTTCATTTTGGGTTTAACAACAGAGTTTTTAAACATAATTCCCTAGCTTAAGATGCTGAGGAGGGAAAAAAAAACCCCAGTGCCTCCTCTCCCATGCCTGCTGCCTGTCCCCGCCTGCCACTGGCCCCGGCTTGGTGCGGGAGCACAGCCCGGGACTTGTGCATCCCCGCGCCCAGCCTTGCTGCTGCCTCAGCCCCAAACTGACCCGTGCAAGCCGCCAGCTGCGGAACTGCTCCGCTTCAATTGATCTCTGGTTGTAATTGGCACCACGTGGACTACTTTTAGTAAGGCTTTGGGCTGCAGTTTGGCGGATTACCTCCTCCTGCTACCTCATAACGCACCGGCTGGGTGGTACCAGAGGCTGAGCTGATGGCTGCAAAGCAGAAAGCAACGGCATCGGGTGCCGATGGAGGATGAGAACAGCAATGTTGGCACCTGGGGTTTCGTCACTCCCAGCAGCCGGCACCCAGGGGAGATGGAAGTGTAATGACAGCCAGAAAATGAATGAGTCTTTGGAGGGGTATATTTTCTGCCTGTCCTTTCTAAAAAGCTCAGCTTCTGTGACACTCACCTCTCTGGCTTCCCAAATGCCTACGTCATGTCTCTCTTCACTTCAAATAATTCAAATTTGTAGCAGCCAAACCCATCCTTGCCCATAAATCTGGCCAGGCAGCTCATCTCCTCCTTTTCCTTGTTCTTTTGGTTTCCTTTAAAGGCACCAAAGTCCATAACCTTTGTAGCCCCTCCAAATCCCTGCACGCCCTCGCTGCCCTGCAGGCACTGGGTTTCATCAGCTTCTTTTTCAGCCTCTCACAATATCCCTTTTCTAATACCTTCTGCGTGTCACAGCCCTGCAAATGTCACCGCAAAGCCCCTTAGCCGTGGTTCTTACCTTCTTAAATGATGGCTTCTTAGAGAAGTCAACCCCAATGCCTGTAAAAACCATGTGGTACAACTCCCATTTCAGTCCCACTGATTTGGACAAGGGGAGAGAGGATTGGTGTTTAACCTTAAACTGGGAGTCCCCCAGAACAAGCACTGTCCTTGAGCACCAGCTGTTTATGAGTAACAACAGTAATAAATCCATGGTAAGATGCTTTTGGGGACAATTCAATAGGTCTGGCACTCCGCTGCCACATACAATAAGGGCATGCATAAAAAAGACGACCAAAATAAGCCCAAGAGAAGTAAACCAGTACTGTGCTGTAATTCTCTGATGATGCTCAAGTGTATCATACAGGCAAGGCAACACCACAAGAAGATCTTTAATGAGGTGTTGGAAAAATCATGTTTTAATTTACAAAAGGTGAGGCAACAGAGAGCACTTTGTGACAGACTTTCAAGTTCTTCCTCTGAAAACTTTTGCCTAAGGAGATGGACACAGCAAAGCAAGTGTCCATCCTCTTGCACGGAAAGCACCGAGCAATGGGCTACTGAGCTCTGCTATAGGCAACATCAGGTGCTGGCAGAAAGACAGACTGAAGCAAACAAACAGTGAATGTAAAATTGGGATGAGGAATCCGGTTCAGAGTAACAGATGCTTACAGATCTGGTAAGGGACTGCACAACTGCAAACTGTCCGAGTGCTGCCAAACCTCAATCAAAGGGAAAAAAAGGAACAAAGCTGAAGCAAATGAGCCCTTTAGTGTCTTTATTGAACATGGTCAGTGAAAAAAACCCCACTGTAGTAATGCATTCAGTTACGTGGCCGGCAATGTGCTCTTTGCTGCAAACAGGGGGCCTCTGTGCTGAAGGCTGGTGTCACTCCCGGTCTGAAGAGGCTGGAGCAAATCCTGGGCACATGCTTTCACTGCACTGGTAATTACTGGGACATTTAGGATGATGGCCCTGAACCAGCCCAGGGAGGAAAGGCTGCATTTGAAAGGGTAGCCAGACCAAATTATATTAGAGGAATGTACTCCTGCTGGAAATTGCATTAGTGGCTACTTCCCTCCCTCCGCCCCCAACAAAATCTTGGAGTTAAAAAGCACTGAGTTATAGCCCCGGCCTTTCAGGGCTTTTAATTTGCTCTGACAGTTTCCTGTGCTTCTGATGGAGGGTCCAGTTTGGATGCACAATCTTCTTGAGAGAGACCAGGGTTTCAACAGCCCTGTTTTGCTGCAGCCTTCCCACTCTCTACTGAACAAGTAGCCCTCCTTGCATGGGGTTCTGCTCATCATTTTCTCCAGGAAAGGAGGGGAAAGGAGAACCATGGAGCTGAACCCATCAAAGCCTCCCATATAAAATCCAAGCAGTGCTGCAGGGCTCTGCGGGGAGTCGGAGCCTCTCTGGCCATCATGCTTGGGGCGGGAAGGGGCCTCGTGCCACACGGGCATCGGAGCATCTCACGCTCTTCAGGAAAAGCCATCTGTGCCAGGGTGTCCCCAGGGCCAACGCCACCAGCGGCATCTCCTGCAGGACACAGGGAAGGACAAAGCGCTCCCCAAGCTGTTTTGCAGGTGCGGCCAGGAGCCCGCCCGGCTGGTGTGCCACAACAGAAACACAGCGCCTCGGCAGAGCGGGAATCTGAGGTGACAGCGGAATAAATCAGCCAGGAAGAAGGGGGGGTAGCACTGACCTCCTCACACAGCAGCCCCTTTCGTATATTTAGAAACTCGGCAACTGATGACCCTCTCTCTGCCGGTCTAAAGTGTCAGTATTTAATAAGTGAACAAACTGACATCAGTGTTAAATTCAAGCCCATGGCAAGACAAATGGATTTGACCCTTGTGCTGGGCGTGGGAGGAGGCTTTCAGGATTCATCTTGGAGAGGAGACAGAGATCCGTCAGGGTCTTCAGCAACCCCTGCGCTGGGGGAGCGGCGAGGCATCAGAGGCACCCGGCGGCATTTCTCACTGAACCACTACTGACTGATCACTTAAGATGTGGAAATGCAGGCATGAAAGACTTATTTTCCTTTGCCCTCTTAATCAGAGCACCTCCAATTTGGTGAAGCAAGGAGGGGATAGCTTGGGGACCCCATACTGTTCCCCAGCCCCACCACGAGGGCCCAGAAACCTTTTAGTGATGAATTTCTGTTTGGAAGAGAAGAGCCCCCTTCTCATTTCCATCGGTCATGTTCCCCCACGAAACTCACCATGCAGGAGCTGGGGGAGGCTGTGCCGAGCAAGGCAGACATTTGGGGCAGGTTGTGTTTGGTGCTTCCCATGCCTTCTTCTCAGAGGTTATTTGATGGGTGAACATATAGGGAGGGGAACCTGGCAACCCTGACACTTTATAGCAATATAATTTCTTTTACACATTTCCATTGGGTTTGTCCTTTTACCTACCGGGCACTACTGCTCTCAGGACAGGATATGCCAAGCAAGATAATACTGAGGACTGCTTAGATTTTGAGTTGTTACCAGATTTAAAGGGGAGGATGCGTGATTAGAGGTAAGAAACAGAGAATAGTTCAGGCAACTGAACTGTCCCAAAGTGTCCTGTGGTAATGTGTATACTATGGGCCAAAACCCACAGGGAGGCTGGTTATGAAGCACGATAAAAAGTCAGATTTAAGCTGTGATGCTCCAGTGCATTCAGATAAACCATAACAAACCACCTGGTGGCCCTAGTGGTGAGTTACTCTTTTGCTGTCATTTGACCAGAGATTAGTTGTCAAACCCAGCAGTAACCCCAAAGCAGCAGCATGGGACCAGTGGGGTGAAGCTGGTAATCCCACTGGTCTTGGTGGGCGCCAGGAAGGGCAGAGGTCTGCTCTGTGCCAGGGCTTTTTTGAGCAAGACAACATCTGGTGTGAAATGCGGCAGGATTACAGCTTCTAAATAAAGCCAGGGAGTTGTACCTGTTGCTGCTTGGGGTCAGCAGGCTCTGCATTAAGCTGTCTGAGACCGAGCTGTTACGCTAATCTAAAGTTGTTAAATATTTGTTCTCCGCTCTGCGCTATCCCATTATTTGATGAGCAATAACGTCCTGCAGGTTTGCCAGGGAGTAACCACATAGCAGGGAGGATTGAACTGCTGTGACTGCCCCTTGAGGCAGATATGTTGACATAAGGGAGTTTGTATTGGGTATAGGCAAGGAAGGACGGAGCCCTACGGACATACAAATAATGTGATTATTCCTCCTGCACTCAGCAGTCAAGCATCTGCTAGAGAGGCCATTTGTAAGGGGGAACCCATGCTCTCTTTAGCGGTACTGCCCCTGTATGGGACAGCCCTGAGGACGGCGGGACTCCAGCTACAGGGTAAAGAGAGGCAAAGCTTCCCTCGAAATGCAAACCCTGTTAGCTGTGTCTCAGCAGTGGGGTTTCTGCAGTGCCACGCAGCACGGCCAGGGGCAATGCCGCGTGGCTGGGGTTTCTCTCCTTGCCTGCAACACACATGCCCAGGTTTCACAGCGGGGTGGTCTGTTTTGCTGAGCGCGTCCATATATGAGGATTGAAGACTGCTTAATTTCTATTGCATCCATGGCAGATGCATTGCATCAGCATTTGGGAGTGGAAGGAATTCCCCCCCACACCCTCACCACCTACGGCTCAGCTGAAGGTTGTCTCTGAGGCTGAGGGACACACGCCTGACAGCTCTGATTTACAGGGACGGTCAGATCCATCTGACGTTTATCGAGGCATATGAACCAATGCAGTTTTCCAGACCCTCTCTTGGTTTCACCAAACTGTGAAGCTCACAAGAAAAGTCCTTTAAGGCAGGACTCCCTCAGCTGAAGGCTGATTATTTCTTTGCTTTTTTCTTTTTTAATAAAAAGGGTCATAACAAATAGTTATTTTTGAAAAGTTGTATCTGTTCAGGAATATCCTGGGTTTATATGTTTTTAAGAGTCTTTATCAAGAGCTGAGAGCAGAGCTCCACTTGAGATGGTCGTGTGGACAAAAGTACAATGTGGGCAGATGAATCCTCTCCTTGTACTGATAGCAGCTACATACTCACAGGCTGTTCACATTGCCTGGTGATACAAGCTTAAGAAAATGTAAAATAATATATAATTACTTTATCCAAGGCGGAAGAGCTTCGACAGAAGAGAGTCCTATTTCAGAAGGAGCGTAGCCTGGATGTATGAACTCTCCACACAAGTAAAGGACAGATCTAAGAGAACAAAGCACCACATGAAGAAACTTTTGGGCTGGCTGACAAGAAGCATGTCCAAGTTCTTTGAAATAGTCTGGGATTTTCCCCAGCTTCCACCCAGGGGCTGGTTCCAGCCCCTGGGGAGAGCAGCCTGCTCAAAGGTGACTGATGAAGTGTGAGGCGGGTAAAAGTAGCAGTGACTATTTATACACCGACAGCGTGCTGTGAATTAAAGGTGAGAGAAAACAAATCCTTGAAAGACTGGGGGGCGGGAAGGGGAAATTTAATATGCCAGATGGAAGAAAATAAATTGTGAAATGTCCTGGCAGGATCCAATGTGCACCTGGGACGTCCAGCATGTCCCCAATGAGGGGACAATACCTTACAGGCAAGCGCCTGCACGAAGGTCCCCGTGCCTGGCTGGCGCAACTGACGAGGCTCAACACAAGGGCCCAGGGGCAGCAGAATGAAGCTCTGTGTGGGAGAGCATGCCTTGTGGTCTTGACAAGGGTCTCCCACCATGGTTTTGGCAAGAAAGCTCTCCCAGCTGCCGGAGTGCTCAGTGTGGCGCAGGTTTTGCAGAGACATCTGCGGCACCCGCTGCACGTGCAGGCGCATCCTGCGGGTGGAGCAAAGCTTCTTGTTCTGCTGTTTTGGGGAAAGCTGGTTGCCGCTTGGTGCATAGGACATGGAGCGTCGGGCTCAGCAAGTGTCAAATACCTGAGACCGTGGCTCAGATATCACGACAGGGGGAGAGCGGGGTAGGCGAGCGGCAGGGAGGCAGCACAGGCTGCACGGCGCGCGGCTTCCTCTCGCCTGCAGGAAGGAGCTTGGGTACCAGCTGCTGAGCAAGAAAGCAAGTGGAAAACTATGACCTATAGGAAACTATGTGAGGCACGTCTGGTCTCTGAAGACTACAGATGAGCTGTCAATACCAACGCTGCAAACAGACGCTAAATTGATTGGAAATTATTTTGGCGGAAAGCCATAGCTGGAGCAGGAGCCCTGGTATAAAGACAAATGGATGCAAAATGCATTTTTAAGTCTCAGATCTGTTTGATTAAAACAGTGGCCTGTTCTCTCTCCAGCATCGCTGCAGGCCACACACCAGTGCATCTTGCCGAAAGCAGTGAGGTACACACTTAGAAAGCTGCCAAGTGCTGGTTGGCACCAGGACCCACTGGGGGCCCTGACAGGGAAGCAGCATCTCAGCAACTCCTTGACTGACAGCTCTGGAAGGACACCAGTGTCACCAATTTCAGCTCCTCCTGCTGCAGGCGAAACTCCTGCACCAATGGTGATGCCTTGCCAAAGCAGTGGGTAAACAGCAAAAGATCCTGGAGAAATTTTACCAGACCTTGCAAGCTGGAACACCAACATAGTACAGGCTGGTAAAAGGTGAAGGTTAGGGAAATGCAAGAACACCACAAAACTCAGAAAAGCCTTTTTTTCCCTAATCCCTAAAGTCAGGGGTTGAGCCTGCACTGCCAACACAGCAGGTTCTCCGGGAACCATCCCCTCACAGGGCAGGGGAGGAAAGCTGGAAGCTTTCTAAGGCTGATGTGTTTTTTTAACGATAATGGACAAGAAACAAATCTAAATCTTCTGTTAAGACACAGAAGGAGAGGAATAAGTATCTGTTGATTAAGAAATATATTTGGGTCAGTGTACTGAAATATTAGGACAAAATACTTGGCAAAATCTTGGATGAAATCTCCCAGATGGACAGACATACATGCAGTTTGGTTGCACCAATGTTTGGAAATGTCTGGTGTACTGCAGCATCTCCTGTGCTTCCTTTTCTCAGTCCTAATACTTGTGCTTGACACTTACTCTACCAGTCCCCAAACGATAAAAAAAACGTCTCTCATCATGGCTCCGATTTGGGGAACAGCTTTGTGCAAATGCATTAAACTGGTGTTCAAAACCTGTGCTCTGTCCAGGCTGTAACACTGACTTATGGTTCCGTATTCTGCATTTCAGTAGTTTTGTATTTCCCATAGGGCAGTAGAACTGCACACCAGCCCCACGCTGCCCCCGGCACAGCCGGGTTTCCAGCTGGGCTAAAAAACAAACAACTTAGTAAAGGTTTCATTCTGTCTGGTTGCATTGATAAAAGTTTTGGTTCTGTGAGTTTGCAGTGCCTTCCCCCCTTAAATTCAGAAAACATCTTTTTCCATACAGGAGAACCCTAAAAAATATATATTTACGGAAATTTTGGTCATTGCTGAATCTTTAATAGGTCCTCTTTGAGCTTTCCATTTTAACAGCAGCACCTGTGTGTGCCTATGAACCCTACGCATTCAGCACACCATTTTTTATTTTGGACCACGGATCTAGGTTCCCATAGGGACAGGGGTGGGGACAGGAATCTAGGAGGCACTATCACAGTCTGTGACCTTTGCCAACAAACACCACAAACTCCATCAAAACTTGAGCTGGGGCTCTTCCTGCAGTTCATCGGGAATCCGGTAGCGGGAAGTGACTTGCTTTTTTTAACCAGGGGAAGCCATGGTGGGGAGACGCTTGCCTGGGAGATTCTTTTTGTGCAGGGGGTTTCTGCCAGCGTACACCCGCGCAGTGCTGCTGGTGGGCTCGGCTCCTTAGAAGAGCAGTGACTCACGCTGGCAGGCAGTCCCCGCGCATGGCCGAAATCCTCGCCACAGCCACCACATCCTGCTCTTCCTTTTAATGCCCATCCCTGCGTACGTCCTCTTTGTTTCGCTGTGAAGAGCTACAGCTCAACATGGTACAGACACCAGCGCCAGAAGTGCCGACCCTGTGCGGGACAGGGCTCTGCCCCAGCAGCAGCCCCATCCAAGTGCGAGACGTAAGGGCAGGGCTTTGGAGGAGCTGCTGGACAGTGAACCGGGATCAGTGGGTCCTTGTGGCAGAGCCAATGCTTCAGGAAAGCCACCAAAGCAACCTGCACCACGGCTGCATGACAGCTCGTGCCAGCGGTACCCAGGCTCACCCACCTGCTGAGTTTTTTCCCACATGCCCACAGAACAGGGCCAAGACAGCGTCTGAGGGGGAACGTCTAAAAACATTAGTGACACAACTCTTGTTATTTAGCTGCCCCACACAAAGCTGGAACTGCCGGGGGCTCACGACTGGTAACCCGCTCTAAACTTCTAAAATTTCTTCTTCTCAACTATTTGCCCCTCACCGAGTTGCCAGCTATGCACCAGCTCAGCCCTGGCAGGTGAAACAGCAGGAACCCAAGTCTGAGACTCCTGCCAGAGCTCAGCCCTTGCTGAAGCAGAAGCAGCTCTAAGCCTTTGCAGAGCTGACGCTCTGGGGCCCGCTGCAATTAGAAGGGTTCAGAGTCTCCTGTTTTCCCCGCCCCCCCCCGAGACGGCCAGCTCTAGCTGAGCAGCCCAACAGGGCACAGGCATCCTCCCCTCTGCCCCAGGGCTGCTGAGGCACAGGCAAGGGCTCGGTCTCATCTGTTCTTCCCCAGCTAAGGAAACACCTTCGCCCCCTCACAGATCTCTGCCTGGATGTTGCCTAAAATTTAAGAGGGATTTACCTTTGCTAGAGAGAGACATCTGAGTATCACAGGTCTGCTTTCATGTCCACGCTGTGTTTATACAGGGAGAGATAAAGAAAAAGGGGGAAAAAAGGGAGATGTTACACCCACATTAAGTAAGAAGCACTAGTCTTGATCTGCATCTCAAGACACAGGGATTTCAAAGACTTCAGAAACTTCTAGAGAAGAGATTCAAGTCCAGGCAAAAGGAGGACACACCACACATGCAACTGTAAAACACACATTCCTCTTACACTGCCAGGCTGGCTTTATAACTACAGCCTCCACGTCTTTACACTGGCCAAGGACCCACAACCAATTGCCAGACACAGCTTTTATTCTCGTAATCAAAACAGGCTCCATGTGTGTTAACGTTCTTCATACAAAGATACATACAGGTAGTTTCTATGAACCAGAAACATACTGTTTTCGACTGTTCACACAGTACCTAGAACAGATGCAGTCCTGAAGAGCACTTTAGGCCCTCTATTGTAATAAAACAAACAAAATCCATGCATGGAGAAAAGTGAGATTTTAAAACATGCTTACTGAAAATAAGTTTGTTATAATGAAACAATATAAAAGTCTGACAAAGGTCTTAACAATGCTCCAAAAGAAAAGGGACAGATGCTGTGTGATTTCAGAAATTATATAGACTGGAAACTCCAAAGTATTTTGAGACCGACCTGCTTACGACAGCACAATTCGTGCAATGCTTACACTGGAAGAGGTGATTTGGGGGGCATGAACAAGCCCTTAGAATTAAGCAAATGTAAAGTGTGAGGCAATATACCTTCTCTTCATCTTTAAATTTAATTTCAGTATGTATGTAATACGTTTTAGTATGTACAACTAAGGCTTGCAGTATGCTCAGCTTGACATTGATAAAATGTATGCTCCAAATTGGCTTGGGGAAAAAAAAAAAAAGAAACTAGGAAAGGAAACCATAAAAGCAAGCTGCTTTGGTTTTCAGTTTAGTCACCATATTCTGGAATGCAATTTTATTGTTTAGTTTCAAGCAGACATAAATCTCAAGCTTGCAAGATGGCTTTAAATAAAGGAATTAAAGAGTAAGTTTTGGACCCCCTGAATGCTGCAATGCAAGATGAAGTAAACAAGCTTAGTGTTAAGCAAAACTCAGGATAAGAAAACAAGGAAGTTTCATATATTAAAAAGAAAACTTCTTGGCACATCTGGAGTATTTGGGGGCAGAAATAATGTAACAAGAAAGGGATATTAAAAATGATAGTCAAAGGCTGCATTTTTAAGAAGTCCGTGCCAGTGGGAGGCTGAGTGTGTGTTTAAGTGAAGCATATGCCTACATTCTAACTTCAAAGCAAGCGCTTAAATCCTTGTGTGAACTGTGAGCAGGATCAGCTACTGCCTGGGCTTGCTCAGAGACGTTAAGTGTGCTACGATGCCCCTTCTGCACGAGGGTGATTTTATATTGCTTGGAGCATGCAGTAGTTTGCAGGGTTTGTTCACCAAGGGGCTAAAAGAGGTTAGCAGAGAGGCATGAATTCAGTTATTCCTGTCCCCCTTCTCTTTGTTTTGTTATTTGTACTATGCAGGCAAGAGAACAGAAATAAGTCAATTAAAAAAAAAAAAATCCCTGTGCTTTCACTCGTAAGAGGTAGAACTGCCAAGTCTGAAGTGTCCCAATTTAAATTTCATCAGTGAAATTAAAAGTTCAAGGTGGTGTGGTTTTCCTGGCAAAATACGTCAAACCAGGGAGAAACTTCAGAGAAAAGCAGCAGATTCTCCATCTGACCGTAGGTTTGGTTGCCTGCCAAATAATTCAGGTCTGATTTTCCAAGTTTACATTTTTATCACTTACAAAACTTCCTGCTTTGCACTCTTGTGGAGAGATGCTTCAACTTGTCAGCATCAGCTCTGGCAGCAAAGAAGTTGAGGAATGGAAGGAAAGGAAGGGATGGTCACCAGGTGTGGGAAGAGGGAAAGACAGCCAGATTGGAACGCACTAATGATCTTTTTCTGGTGTTTAAAGGGCATTTTAGGGTTCCCTAAAGCTTTTCACAAAAGCTGAATTGATAATGAAAAGAAAGGGTTAGAAGGTCCAGAGTACGGACATATGTAATACTGTTTTTTATAATGGTCTGCACCCCTTTGTCAAAGCATGCTGCAAGCTACTGGAGCACATTTTGGGCATACTTTTTATATGTCCAGCCAACCAAGTGACACTTTTCAAACATTCTTAAAGCAAACAGCTGTAACCTAAATCCTGACGATGCCTTACAAAACACTTGTAAGTGAAGGTATATGGCCCTTAACTGCATCTGCTGAAGGGAGACCCATATTACAACAGTGTCATGATGGGACGCTTCAATGACTCCTTAAGTTTACACTAAACACTTGAGTAACCAGTTCATATTCTACAATTGTAATGTCACAGAACTTCAATATGCAAGTGAGTATGGTGTCTTAAAATAGCAGAGGGGGTCCCAGAACATAAGTTTGTTTTAAAAAAACAACAACAAAATAAATAAAATAAATAAAAGCCTCCCATTGCTAAGCAGAACTCAACTGAAATTATTTGAGAGCTCTGCTCTAATGCCGACGGCGCTGTATTACAAAGATGTGTGTATCATCTCTACTCAAATATGCTGACTGCCGTTATTCAGTACTAGATAGCACTTCTATCAGATTGCTTTGGGATTTACCATGTCTCAGCAAGGATGTGCACTGGATAAACACTGCCAGTGTCATACACTGTATCAGAGTTCTACGCTCAGCTATACTAATTTCACAAAAAGCAGCCTTACTCCCCTAGGGTAAGGCTGTGATTACTCTTATTTTGCCATGGTTAAGTAAAATCCCTGAGAATATGCAACTGTTAGACATTGAAGGAAACAGCCGAAAGCATTTCTAAAGGAAAGGGATGCAAAACTTCAGACTAGTGCAGTTTAAGAAACCAAAGCAGTTCATGTAAAGTATACAGAGCAAGGGTGCTGTTACCTGAGAGTCGCGTAGACCTCTATCAGTAATGCAGGTCAGTTGTTCATAAGTGTCAGCCATTAAAAAAAAAAAAAAAGAAAACCAAAACAACCCTAACCAATCAATGAACCAAACAAATGAAACAAGAAACACTGACCTTCTCTCCAATTCTAAATTTGAAGGCCAAAAGTTAGTTGCTTGTTCTCTACAATTATTAAAATCAAAAGCCATCCTCTCTGCTTGCCAAACTGACATCACAAGAAAAGAAGTGATTTGTCTAGCAGTGTATTTGCTTCCACTTGGTCATCTGGTCTATTGTATCCTTAGAGGTGTAACTTAGAGTTTTGCTCTGCAATATGCTGCATGAGTTTCCTTCTCAGCAGTGGTTTGACTGGAAAGTCAGCATTCGTCAGTCTTGGAAGCCCTCAATGCCCTGCAAGAGCAGCACATGGTGAAGTGCAAGTTTTGAAGGCAAGGAGATCCTGCTCAATTCCTTCTCTGCAAGTCCCCTACTTCATAACAAGCACACAGAGGTCTCCTGAAGCCACCGTCTCCTAAGAACGTTCTCAGAAATGCCAACTTCTCAGAGAAGAGCAAGACAAGAAAGCCTGCTCTGAGGCAGGATGCCAGGCTGATAAGATGATACCCTACATAGACCACTCTCTTTGTTAGAAGAAAGAGGAATGGTGGAAGTTAGTACTTGTTGAAGCTAATGGCCCAATAAAGCTGTTAAGTTCTCTGCTTGCAAAATAAAGCTTCCTTACTTTTTGCATCAAGCCTTGGGTCTGATGCACTACTAACAAACCAGTGGTTCTCCCACTAGTTAAAAAGCAAAACAAAACCAAAGAAAACAAACAGAAAACCCAAAAATACCTACAAGACTAAGTGCTGGATACGCTTTCCTGCTACTGGAAAAGTTTAGAGCAAAAAGGGAAGCCAATTTTCATCATGATCTCGCAGTTAATTTCTAGAGAAGAGGGATTTTTTTTTTTTTTTCCTGCTCTTCCTGTACCCCAGCTGATATTTTGTGGAAATACGATCTCTATTACCTTCCCAGAGCATTCAGCTAAGAACTATTACAGCAAAGTTTCCCACATAATAGCCAAAAACCCTAAGGAAACCACGCAGGGTGGGGAGTCGGGTGTGCTGCTGCAAGGGTGGTTTCTTTGCATTCATGCTTAGAAGAAGCAGACAGCTGAATCCCAAAGACTCTGCTTCATTTTTAGCCCTGCAAGTAGTGAAATAATTGAATAGAGCTTTGGTCAAAAGTTTTGACTTTGTATTCAAACATAAATATATACTACTTAATTTAAGAAAACCCCCAAAACTAAAACTCCCACATTCTTCTGATTTCTCTTGGTGCATGTAGGAACTACAGACAGGCACAACTCAAAGACGATGACAGGAACAAGAAAGATACCCTCTTTCAATGCCTAGTTACAGTTCTGGTATTTTGCTTTATACACCAAGTGTGATGTTTGGTCTTTTCTTCAAGCATCATATGCTTTGCTTAAAGCTTGCAATGCTAGGCCCTTTAGTATCCGATCAAGTCTTCGGTGTGCAGAGCAGCTCCCGGCACAGAGCGCTGCAGGGCAGGAGGCCTGTGGTACATTCATTTTACTGACAACATGGTTTTTAGCCTGGCAAAAGCCAGCACTTCTCCTGTGAGTATGGTGACACTGAAACTTCTCCTGTATTTATGAAGATCTACTGATTCCAAGTACCTCATTAGCAGTCTTCTCTCCTCCTGCATACGAGTTAAACTCAACTCTTTGCACAAAGCCATCTGAAGCCCTCGGTCACCACCGAAACACCCGTTTATGCCTTGAATGGGCAGTCAATAATCCACAGACAGCCTTCTAGTCACCAACACAACTAGGAATTTTGTCCTTAACCTCATCACTAGCTAAAGGACGACTTTATTATTTCTAATAGCAGCAGCGTTAGGGAGCACGTTTTTATCTGTATCAGCAAACTAGGAAAAAAGGGCGTATCTTACTTTCTTAATTTCCAGTCACTTCTACATAGTTTCAGATTTTCATGTTCATAATTGGCCCAATGTGTAATGGCTCCATGACAAATTCTAGCTTCTCCTATGCTTTACTCATTTCATGTCCACTCTCATGAAATCTCTGCACATAATGGCAGCCTAGGAGGGATTTTAATAAAATCTGCTTTTTAAACTGCCAGCTGTATTCAATTTAAAAGCAAATATTACAGGGTTTTTTTATTTAAGAAAACCCTAAACCCAAAATAGAAAAACCCACCAAAACCTTAATGAACCAGTATGATGGACATGATCTTCAATTGCTTATGTAAAGCACTGTTGCAATTAGCTGGGCTCTGCCAGTCTGTGCCAGCAGATTTCTTGTGGCCCACTGGCAGGAGCTGACAGGGAGAACGTGACACATACTGGGAAGCGGACAGGGAACACGATCCCCAGTTTCAAACGCTGGTGTCTGGGGAAGCTGAGACCACCAACCACATTCACTTGTGGCGAAGATCTCCATCATATTTGGGGAGGTGCTGCATTGAAAAGCTTCAACCCAAATTAAGTGACAAATGCACCATGTACCTTTTAAGGTGGCATTTAACGCACCTTCTCTTCTGCCACCAACGCAATAGTAACTCTGACTACCTCTGTCCTCCTACACCACCACAGGGAGTGGGTACAGGGATGGGAGAGCCAGAGCCAGCAGCGCCTGCCTGGGCTCCATCCTGGCATCCCAACCGCGCCGCTGTACATGCGGCCCTCTCCTAAGGTACAGGACCAGAGGCCAAATTCTGCTCTGTTACTTTTATGAGGTGAAGAGAAGAGGGAGTGCACAGGCAGGAGAGAAACAGTCAAAAACATTCATCACGGACATAGTTATGACCCAAAGAGAAACAGTACCTCTGCATTTAAACACAAAACAAGCAATAACAAAAAAAATAAAAAACATACATACCCTTCCCCAAAAACACTCACAACACCCTTCCCACCTGAAAAGATACAATGAACAGAAAAGATGTCCAAAAAAACCCCAAACAAAAGAAATCTTTGTTAACAGACACAGTCCCTGAAGTTTTAAGACATGGTCTTGCTGTAGTCATACCACCTCATCTGACTCCAAACCATGTACTTCATAGAGAGTGTCCAAGATATTTAGCTGCTTTTCCATGGCTGGTAAGTAAATGTTGAGGTCCCTCTGCATTCCTCTGTAAAATGTTTCTTCCTGAGGATCACACTCCTCTACAGACAG
Organism: Gorsachius magnificus; assembly: GCA_034008185.1. Lineage (NCBI taxonomy): Eukaryota > Metazoa > Chordata > Aves > Pelecaniformes > Ardeidae > Gorsachius > Gorsachius magnificus. The sequence continues at coordinate 120,590,624 of CM067082.1, forward strand.
AGCTGCCACAAAGTCTTCGTATGTTGGAGCTGCCCTTAAAGCTAACTGGGAGGGGAACAAAAGCTTTTAGAGTTGCAAAACAAAACACGAACAGAAACCAAACTAAAGCCATAAAAAACTTCTGAGACATCCCTCTTTGCACTTAGATTGCATAGCTTTAATGTCTTTATGTGTACATGCATATGTTAAGATTTGTAACTGACAGATTTTATTTTTTTTTAATTATTTTTATCTCTGTGTAGATTCCCAGTTTAAGACATCTTCAGAGATCTGATTTTTAGGAAGTACATTAAATACAAATCCCAAATAAAATACAGTTTGTTAGGAGAGCTCCCAACCCAGTATCACACACTTCAACACTGAAGTCCCATTCTCAAAACACTCTTTAGAATAGTTTTCCCCAACATTTCTGTTTCTCACAGTCAAAGTCTCTGTCATGACTGCCTGGATGAGGCCCTTTTTTCTTTTATAATTTTAGTGATAATTTCCAGTGACAGACACGAGGGGGAGCTGCCAGACTGGACAAAAAGAAACCACTTCCTCTAGCCAATATATTCTACTTCAACATTGACACATTCTGCACTAACTCTTCTTGATGCTCACATCCAAAGACAGATAAATCCTCAAAAAAGCAACCACAAACTCTCATTTCTTCATTTAATAGCCCCGCAAGACTGTGCTGAAAAACACGTAGTGAAAAAAAATGTGCACGCTAAGTGTGATCTGTCTGTTTTGGCTCCAGAAAGCAGGTTCCACCTTGAAAGCCCAAGACTGAACACAGGAATAGCCACAGTCCTCACCCAGAAAATAAGGTCTGACAAGGGAATCTATTAATTTTAATGCTTATAATTTTAACACGGTTTATTAATTACACACAACATAAGACCACATTAACAAGACCTATCAGTAACTAAGATAAATACCTACCGCAAAGACCCCGCGGACAACCCAACCATGGTGCTGCCGTAATGTCTTCCCATAAGCATTGTCTTAAAGGAAGAAGAAAAAAAAAAAAATATAAATCAGTCAAGAGATAGATGTATGGCAGTTTTAAGTTTGCATCACAAAGAGAACTTAGAGCTTAGAAATGACTATTTAAGGATATATTCTTGCTACTGGATGCAAATAAGGGCTGTTTCTGAGCACCGAAGTTATGACTGAAACGAGATGACAGATTTGGGATTTCTGCATTGGGGTCTTAACTCTGCTGTCAAATCTCTTTCAACTCATTCACGGCAAGTAAGTGTTCTAACAGACAGGAAGGCAAATGTAATTTTTATTTGATTAAGCTGTGCTTCACAACTAACACTTCTACTACCTAGTTCTCAGTTCAGTGCAAATCTGAGAGTATAATGTATGGGGTGAAACAATCCTGCAATCCAACAGTTAGCCAGCCTCAGTCCAGGTAGTTAGCTCAGGCATTAACCAAGAACTCTCTCTTTACATCTGAGGGTCAAGTTTCCAGGGTCACTGGAACAGAAAGCACCAGGTCATTATTAAAATAATTCTCAGGATCTCTGTTGTGAGTGCCCCTGTGTGTAGCCTTTGATGAAGGCTCATTATGTTCCTAGACAGCTCCACTTCCATATGCAAACCTTTCTATATACAAAGCCAAACATCTTTGAGGCATATTTTCCCAGTCTTAGTTTGTCACTGTTGTCATTTCATATCCTTGTCCTTCAGTTGAATTTTTAAGTATTTGACATTGTAATATACTTTCCCTGAGCTGTTCACCTTGAAGAAAGAGATTTTGCTACATTTTGCTGCTTTAGGATATTTGCTCAAAAGACTACAGACAGTTATTACTGGAAGAGTGTAAAAAGTCAGTAAAACACAGCCACAAGTTTGGCTGTAATATGAAATACTCCTCATCAGTCAGTCTAACGACTGGAAAGCAGCTTTTCTCTCTTTACAGTAGGAGTGAGAATCTACAAGAAAAGCATATAGTAATAAAAGCAGTGAAATAAGGAGAAAAAGAGTATTGTGTCGCAAACAGGACTGACAAGTCTATTCTCTGACTTATCAGCAAATACAGGGGACATTAAAACACAAGAAGTTGAAAAGTTTGCTTAGATTTAAATCCCAAGTAAAGAAAAATCCCTTTAGAAAGCTGTTTGTTCCTCAGAAGATTGTAAGAGCTGGTGGATATTCCATTTTTTAATTTTCTTTTCATTAGCTTGATATTTGAGCTTGTAGGAAGAGAACATATACCTCATTTTTACTTGAGATTCAAATAGCACAGTAACTCCTAAATAGGAAACTGTAACAGTAAACCACAGCTGCACTTGTGATACAGATATGGATGAGTTTTTCAGGGGGAACGAGGGGAGGAAGAAGTGAGAAAAATCCAGCAGTGTGGCTCTGCTGCAGACACAGAGCAATTCAAGAAATAATTCAGTACTGAAGCCTTCAGACTCAGAAGGTCAAGTGCCTTGACTTTCCATGGTATTTAACATCCACATCTGGTAGCAGTGTATTTACAGTCCCACTTCCAAGAGCTGCTTACATACTTCAGTGTAGTAGTTCTTTTCACTAATCCTAAAGGATGACTGCTTAGCTGTTTAGAAAAAGCTAAAAAAAAAACGCTTTGAAAAAGCTGTTTTAAAGGATTATCATAAAATTAGGCTGCATGCACATAGAGAGGGTCTTACTCAGGAATAACCAAGTCAAGTCTAAGAGGCTGGTTTATACTTGCTGTGGGCACTAGCCTGACTCGCTAAGTGTCAGAAATTGTGTACTTGGAAAAAATTCCTTCTTTCCTGTCACAAGCTCCCTTCTAACTGATACAGGCAATTCACAGCCACACTGGCAAAGAGGTGATTTCAAAGAGTGATGGCCGATCTCACAAGGAACTAAAAAGATAACACAACAGCAACTATAAATTTGTGAGCACTGTCTCTGCAAACCAATAGAGAAAATAAAATGAGACAAAGCACTTTTTTCCCCCCTAAGATATGACTGCCTCCCCTGCCAAAAGTATGCCAATTAAAGGAATCTTTATCTGCTATTAAATCAACATTGACCAGTTATCTAGTATTCTGCCTGAAGATAGCCATTTTCAAAACCTCTGATTTTCAAAGAATTTATGTCTTGGAGATTACTTGCATCATTAGTCACTGAAGAAAACACGGGTTCTAAATGAGAAAGAAAATAGCCATGTAAATTCAGAAGCACAGGAAGAATAAAGCAACTGGCACTTACTCAGAGCTGTTTGGATATTCTTTTCCCCATTCTTCACTTCTGTCAAGAACCCTTTCAAGAACTTTAAGCCTCTGTCAGGATGAACCCACAAAATAAAAAGAAAGCATGTTTATAACAAAGTAACTCAAAGTATAACAAAGCCCCCAAAGTTGCAATACAACTCAGAAATGTGATAAAACTCAGAATTAAGATGCGATTTTCAATCTGAATAAAAAAAAAAATTCAGCCACCTCCTCCAGCCTCTCTCCTAGCCCAAGGAAAAACACTTTGCTAAAGCAGTTCTGCTGTAGCCTGAAATCACCTGCCTGATGTTCTGGTCCAGCAGGATCAGTCACTCACTGTAACTTCACTTTTATGGGAAAAAAGGGTGCCTGCGATTGCTTTTTCAGGCCTTTTGGCAAAGTTGCAGCGATACAACCACAGACAACACACTAATCTTCAACCCAGCCAGTTTGGATTAATGGAGCCTGTGGAAAGTAACCAGTTTGCTCCACATACCTAAGCTTGCACTGGTGAACGGCTCCTCATTCCACCTTAGTAGTTCATAGTGTTAAGGAGATACAAGGCCATTACCTTTTCAGCCACAGGAGAGCCTCTGTAGCAGAGTTTCTAACTTGCGCTACGCCAGCATTCACTTCATGGAGCACTATCTTCTGAAGGGTATCAAACTCTTCTTTGTTGGTTATAAATTTCTGGTTTATTTTCTGGAGAAAAGACAAGAGGCAAAGCTTTAGCCTTTTAAGACCAAACAGTGGCCCGTCCTATATCACATCACCTTCTTACCAGGACTCTTCCCTGCTAAGGAATACCACAGATCCCCAAGCACGTCACACACTCCCCACGGCACGGCTGGCCTGCCACACTGGGCATGCCTTTCCAGGACACAACCCCAGACACATCTGGCTAGACATCTGTCTAACGCAACCAAAAAAAAAAGCATCACAGTCCAAGATTGACATGGAACCTACCATTTCTGTCTGGAAAAATGCTTTAGGTTCATATGGCATCCTCCACACTGGTGGAAAGGAGTTTGGAAAGGAGTTAACTCAACCTGCTCTCTGAGCAAAGTCCCAGTTGCCCCAAGCTTCAAGTACAAGCAAGATTACCTTCTGACAACTGGTAAGCTGCAAATTCTCAGTTACACTTAGCAGTCATGGGCATACTTAAGCTTTTTAATTTTTTCCAAAGTTTGTTATACACAACTCCTCACAAAAATAAGAGGGAAAATATCAGAGTCGTCTTCTACATTAAAGGAGCAGCTGCGTATCACTTGACAATAAATATTCAATTTATTTTTTTTTAAATAGCATTCTTCCCTCTTGCTATTTTCAGTCTTTCAGTGGCTACCTTCAGCAAGGTAAGTCCATATCTGCCCCACTTTGCACCAAAAAAGTCTGAATGTATGCAGTGTTCCTTATCATACACTCAGGAGATATGTCTTGCTTTTCTTTCTTTTTCTTGAAAAAAAAAGCTATTAAAAGTCTCACTGTGGATACAACTTGTCTCACAAGTAGCACTTCAAACCTTTTCAGACTTGGAGCTGGAAGGACTGTCAGAACGAGAACTGAAGTTGCAGGGTCTGCCCTGACCTGCTGTGAAGCTCCTTCTTAACCCACTAAGTTGCTCCTACTTCTTGAGGAAAGGGTTTCCCTCCCCACCCTGGTCTGTTTTACAGTCTAAAGTCCGTATTGCTACCATCACATCATGACTTACAACCTATTCCGCTCAGAATCAAGGCCATATTCATTAGGTGTAACAGATGTTTTAGTTGGCAGTCAATCAAGTATTTTATGAGTTTATGCACAAGAGCTGGATTTATTCAACACACCATGTACTGTAAGAACAGAATTAGGGGCATTTCAGCATTCTCATCTGACAGACGGTAACATTATCAAATATTAAACAGCCCTCCAGTATTGACTCCTACAACAAAGATTCTTGAACTTTGGTACCTAAAATAAGTATTTTGTTAAAAAAAAGAATCAGTGTCAGAAATAAGCTGTTACCTTGATGTTACCTACAAAATCCATTTTAACAGGAGCAAAAACAGTTGGTCCCAGCTTGTCTAGAAAAAAAAAAGAAAGAAGGCCATATTTTAAAATTGTCTTTTTCCAGTCCTCATGTCTTAGTAACAATTAATTCTGTTTACTTTCTTAACAATTCTTCTAAATGTCAGGAGAATACTAAATGAATGACGGAAACCGAAGTCTGTCTTTGGTGTAGAACCAATCCACCCCAATTGGTACAAGTGTTAAAATACACCAACCTACAGTCTTCAAAACAGTGCGTGCTTACAGGGTCCTCACATCTACCGTTCGATTCAGGAGCCAGGTAGGTGGGGGGCTGCACTAGCTGGACACAGAAGTCTTTGGAAAAATTAAATAGCAGCAATAGCTAGTACAGCTGATGGTGTGCCATCAGCAGTATGAGACATGCAAGCCATTCCACACTGTTCTTTTGAGGGCAGGAAATTGCTGTTCCAGATATGCCCACAGATTTCTAGACATGTTACACATGGGTCCCATCTAAACGAGTGGATCCTCTACAAAGTGAAAGAGTAAGAAACATCTTCTGGTACCAGTCAAATTGATTGTGCTGATAGGAACTATTTCTGTATCACTTCAGCAAAGAAACAAATTCTCCAAACCAACTGCTCCACCTTTTCTCACAGCTGGCAGCAGTCAAAAGGAGTTAAGATGCACCCACGGCACGAAAAGAAAGAGCTGCTTACCCAGAACGGGCACAATTGCGTAACATGACTCCAGAAACTCTTCTGTTGGTATGCCCTCCTCCTCCCGAAGTTCAATATCGCTGAACCTGGTGTCCAGGACAAGCAGAAAAGATTGCTACCTTAATAACTCCTTTTGTACAACTTCTGAACACACAATTACGTTTCATGCCCACTTCACTTGCATAGAGGTAAAATTTATAGACATGGAACCACCAACATGGCTTTTGTTTCACTAGGTTAAAGTAAATGACTGCAGAAAATACACATTTGGTGTCGTGCAAGCAAGGCCTATAATTATAACTAAGGAAAAATCTCCCACTCCATTCCGTACAGCCAATTCTACAAAGGGTATCTTCTTCAATTACTGTGCTGCATGCAGTCTTGTTAAATAATGTCAGCAAATACAGCTTTACAGACAGAACAGACTTAAAAATGAGTCAATTAAGGGCTTAAACTTTCAATAATCCTTGTAATTTACAACTGCAACATGCACTACCTATTGCTCATGACACTGAAGAAGGTAGGAGAATCATTTTCATTTCTGTCTTCCTCACACAGAGTCAATCCACTTGAAGAATTCATTTCTGACTGCAGCAACTCGTGGGCACCAAAGCTTTCTACAGCTTGCAGCTTATTCTCTCCATCTTCTTTAATGCCTTACAACAGAAGAAAAATAAAAATAAGAAAAAGAAAACAGGCACACCCCCATATTGTTATTCCTGTTCCTAAGACATGTCCTATTTGAAGAAAGGCACTTGGATATCTGGATCATACAAGTTTAAAAGCTTTCCCTGCGAACGCCATGACTCTCACCATGGTTCCCCTGCTGTCAGATGCTCAGACCACATTTCAACCAGTCCCCTCCCCGTTTCCTTTGATCAGACAGACCAAGCACCAGGCTCCAATGCAAGTGAGCCCACACATCCACAGCAAGGACAGCAATATGAGAGATGAGCTCTGAAGAAGTGATTGGGTGCATCAGGGAGCAGACTCATGTCCTTGAAAGATTACTTCTCACATGCTCTAACTTCCCCAGTGCTGATAAAGTGGCACAGTGCATTTTCAAAAGCAAAAGAATAATAGTGACATGTTTGCTCCTTCTGATAAGTAAGTAAACTGGCTGCTTAGATGACTACTGCTATGATATCAAAGGCTGCTACGTTCTCCCCGATTTGTATGAGTATCTTTAAAGTTTCCCAGAAAAAGATCCAGTTCCCTCTTCCCTGCTGTGATCTATTCTATTTCTTCTTTCGGGTCAAGTGTATTTGTTTCAAATAAACAGAGCACCACATGAGCACCTCTGAAAGAAGACAAAGTCTTGGACATCCAAAGAAAGGTCACATCCCATGCATGGTAAAGAAGTTTTGACCTCATGGAGAAGTGCAGAGAACAAGTCACAGCATCTGAGTGCACAGGCCATCGCCACAGCATGTCTTGCTGCCACATTGTCACACTAACATCCAAAATTTCTCAGGGAACATGTCTCTCCAGGAAAGGAATACTTTCAAAGGCCAGGAAGGATTTATAGACTTGAAGTGGAACTGAGCTTCTGGCTGAAGGGATCCAACCGCAAGGAATTATCTTCCTCTGAGCGAAGCCTGAAAACAAACTCGCAGCTTTCCCTATTACTTGCAGAACCACTAAATAAGCCTGGTGCTGGGTGAAAAAAGAATCACTCATACCCAGTAACAGCAATGAGACTTTAGCTTTGCTCCTCAGGGCAGAAAAAAAAGGCCTCAACCATCACTGACCATGCCTTACTCACAAGCAAAGTGCCTCTGCTAAGGAACTAGAGTTTGAGGGATGTCATTGATCTGTCCTTCACCAAGACGCACAGGATGGTGAGCAGAGAAACAGCTCAAGTCCACAGTGACTCCACAGGAGCGCCATGCATAAAGCCTGGGGTCCTCTGAAACTTCAAACTCAAACACTAAATGACAAACAGAAATTTCTTACAGGTCTTAAAATGCTTGAGTGTTTTTAAAGATTGACTGTTCTTAATAGAGATGAGAGGGAGGGAAGAGTATCTGAGACAAGGCAGAGCTGCTGGGCTCACAGGGAGCACCCAGATACAGCCATCAGCGAGACGGAGCCCCAGGCTGCCTGGGTCAGCTCATCCCAGATGGATGGCACTGCACGTCCTGCTCCACCCCGTACTGCCAGCAAAACTCTGCAGCTCAGATGTGCGTACGTACCCAAGAGGGGGTAGGCTTTTCTCTTTTTTGCACAGGAACAACCTCAGTAGCTAAATGACACCAACAACCTGACTTGAATTAGTTTCATCTCCTTGCTTTAGCACTGTATTCTTGAGGTGTTACGCTAAATGGTAACACATGCATATTATTCTGCAGGGACTTACCTCACTACACACTACCAGTTACAGAAATGGGAAAAATTCCAGAAAGAACCCATGTAAGAGCAAAATCACCATGTTCATTAACTTGGGCTTAAGAACTTCAGCTGATTCACTGACTGCATATGTATGTTTTGGAATAAAGGCCAGGCAGAGAAAACTACTGTTCAAGAACGATACAGTCCATTCAACAGGACGAGCAGAAACTGTAAGTTACTTGTACAGACTTACCCCAATTAAGTTCAGCAGCCCCTAGCAATATAGCCATGCTGGATGGAATTTTATACCAAATTAGTTCAACAGCATTTCACCGAAGTCACACACAAATCTAAGTTTCATGCTATTGCTAAGGTAATGGAAGAAATAAGGTGGTTTCCAGTATACTCTTAGTTGCAGAAAAAGTGTTAATTTTCCATAAAGATTTGTCAGAGCAATTCAAGAGCAACTACAGTGTCAACCCCTCCAACACAGGCACAAAAAGCTTCAATGCCCCCGCTTCTGACAGTGCGGCCCTACATACCAGCAGAGGTGCCAGCATTCCCAGCGGAGGCCCTCTGGAAATAACATGTCTGTCCACAGTGCAAGATGAGCCCAAGCCCTGCCAGGCTGTATTGTTACGCACATCAATCAGCATCTAGAGGAGCCTCCACTTGTCCAAAAAAGACTTTTTAATTTCCTTCCCCATTCAGTCTCAAGTTAGCTATCAACAAGGGCAGGAGCTATGCTGGGAAGACTGGACAACAGGCAGATATCAGACTAAAATACACGGACGTTCCCTCTCCTGGGAAGCAAGGGAAGGATCAGCACTCTCACAGGCAGCCTACATGTCCCTCCATTTACACTTAAAGAGTAATGATTCTAGATAAAAGATAGTGCATCTATTTACCTGCCAAGTCCTCTACTATGTGATCTTCAACAGAAACATCACTGCCCCCTTCATTCATTTCCAGGTTTAAGCATTCCAGACTTTTAATAAGGGTTGGCTCTTGATGGTTAATTTCTGCTTTTACAGAGCCATTTTCACAGGAGCTCATCTGCCTGAAGAAAGGGAAAGAATAATGGTTAGTGTATAAAACATTGCTTGGTAAACTTCTTCCTGTGAAAACACACAAATAACAGAAAAATAGTTGACTGAAATTATAGGCTGTCACAGGCTGCTCTGAGCACAATAACTTGTCTAAAATAATAAAAGGCAACAGGCAGCTCTTTGCAACGAGTAGGATTAACTATTCAACTTCAGTTTGTGAAGTTTGAATACATTTACAGTGACCTTTATTAAACAGAGACATAATTAAAAAAAACAAGTTGATTACAAAAAAAGAAAATCACAGGCACGTGTTGTAGCTGAAAGAATATCCCCTCATTAGTACTTTAAAATATACATCCTTGCCATCTACTCCACAAATCGAAGCCTGCTCTTCATCAATGATTTTATGAGCTTACGGAGTGGAACCTAAGATGCAGGAAAGAGCACTGAAGTGGGAGAGAGCTGGCTGGAGACTGACCAGTAAGTCATGAAGTGGATGGCTGAGAAAAATAAAAGGGAAAGGGCTGATGAAGAAGAGACATGAAGAGGGGTGAGCCAGCTCCCTTTTGTTGTGTCTGCTTCCAAGTACGCAGCACAGAGCAATACAATTCTGCCTGCATCCAGTACTAGTAATAAAAATACAGAAAGAATGGACACTAGCAAAAACAGATTAGAAAGAGATTGACAGTAAAGACTTTTATTATACCTTTCCGTTGAGGTGTGACTGGAAAAGACAGAGTGCTTTATCTGTAAGATAAGTGGGGAAGGGAAATATTCTTTAAAGCAAGAAGACTGTATCATGCTTCTCAAACTTCACATATTATTAAACCCAAGACAGAGTCAGCAAAAAATCTGAATAGCTCAGCATATGCTCACTAATACTCTGGAGGCAGTAAAGAGAGAGTGCGAAAAGATGCTACATTATTACACCATTAAAATATAAAAAAAAGGGGGGGGGGGGAGAAAACCACACTTCTTTTAGAAGCTAGCTAGCAAGTGCCAAGTGAGACACCATACAGCATGTGGAAAAGAAACAAGGCAGTGAGTTTTCTTTGCAATGCTCTTTTCTTCACTATGAAAAACCAGAACAAACTTGAGGCCAGACACCAGGTATGGTGAAGTAATCTCACTTCCCAGATGCAGTGACGCATCTGCCTTCCTACATACACTTTAATCTGCTGTTTGCCAGAGATGCTTCCAGTTTTGCATATGTAGTTGTGGATCCAGGATTCAAGAAAGTGCCCTTGTCATTAAAAAGATAATCTCGTCAGCTCCTATTGGTGTATTACCACAGATCCGATGCTGCAGTAGCTTAGAAGAGTAATAACTGCTGTGAGCTCCCACAAGGCCAACCTGTCATACATCCAGGTGTTTTCTGAAACGCCACTGTCTGCAGCTGGAATAGGCCCTGAAAGTTATGCTTAATAACTTTCACCTATCATTAAAAGTTAAGAGACTGATCACTGCTTATTAAAAAATGGCCCTGCCTCACTTGCAAACCACAAGAAATAGCAGAGTATGTCCAGTGGAGGACTACTAGCTATAACATGGGTAAAAACTCATTCCCTCCTTCTTCAAATGCTACTTTACAAAAGGGCGCCTTACCATCCACGCCAAGACAGAAAGCAAAGGATACTGGCCATTACCTTGTTCGTCCTGAGAACTGCTAGATGTGGGGATCCAGGCGGGGTCTGATGCAATAACTCAGAAGTGAAGGCAGTATTTGCAATCTGCATACATTCTTCAAGAGTCTTCAGGAAGGTGTCACAGGTTGATTTTAACAGAGCTCCCATATCAATCCCGCTCTGTGGGAAGAAACCAATTGGAAGACGACACAGGCTCACCACAGATGATCAACTTGGAGCAACGAACGTCTACAAAGCCCAGAACTGCTACAGTCATGATTTCTGTTTAACATGAATTAAAATGCAGTGTGTCAGCTGCTCAGAGAACTGGCATCACATATTACTGGGGCTATGCCCCCTCACAGCATTACCACCCTTGTCAGCCTCTCACTACGACAAGCTCAGTATGCTTGCATTTTAAAAGCAATGCCTCTTAGTTACTTATCTCTGGTGTTAAAAGTGTATTAAATACCAAGTATTCAACAATGGCATTCCAGAAGACACCACTGACAGGAGAAATTAAAAGTAAACAGATTAAACAGATACAGAATTCTCTGCAGATAATAATTTCAAAAATCCTAGGAACGAAAAATTACTGCAGTTGAAAAACAGGCAGAACAAAGTATCACATTGCCTCAATACTCTTCATCTCTGCAAAGCACAGTTATGGATGCTGAAATGCTTTTAGCAGTAAGTCTTTCCAGTTTAATACCAGTAAGATCAGGGAAAGTGAGTTTTCCCCCAGAAGTGTGAACTATGAGCTGGATAAACACCACATTACTTGTTCATTATCAACACCTGTGAGCTGCAAGTCCTAACAGTGCCTTCTAGTCATTTATCCACTACATGACACTTCCACACTGTCTGTTAATTCACCATAAACAGTTTATCAGGTATCTTTACAGAGATGGTTTGGACATACAAAAGATTAACCTGCAGGTGTTTTGCCTGCCTGTCCCGCACCTGAGGACCATCTCCCCAGTGGGAGGAATCCTCAAAGCGAGGAGCAGATCACTGTCATTAGGAGACCCCTCTTAAACGAGGCTTCTTAGGTCGGGAAGATTTGCAAGGTTTGAAACTTTAACTTAAGTGAGGCTAATCAGGCAGTTCTTTCTAGCAATTTTGCTTTTTTGTGGTCTGCATTGTCTCTTGACCTTTTAAGGGTTTTGGCTGAGAAGTGTTTTGCTGAGCAGGATATTAATGACTCAGGGGCAGACAAACATGCGCTTCTTGCAAGTTATCTTTTTATAAAAAATCTTTTGCTTTTTTGATCCACTGTATACACATGATCACCTACAGAGATGTTATTATCTAGATCACAGATATTGTATCTCATCTCACTACTTGCTACCCCAACACAGGGAAAGTTATTTGCAACAATACAGTATTACTCCATTTAAACAAGAACTATTGTGTGGGTACATTATTTCCCATGGGTTCTCTGCAGAAAGAGGGTACAATATTAAGTAACCGTAAGTGAATACTACATTGGCTAACCAGAAGAGTTCACAATGCTCAAGACTTTACAGATGTGGTCTACACCAAAAATAGAGCTGTACCTCCGGTTCTGATACACCAGAAACACTGGCTTCCTTCGTTTTATGCACTTGCTGAACAAGGAGGTTACAGTACAGTCTAAGTTCAGACATTTTAGTCTTCAAGGCTTCTGTGTTTTCAGTGAACTCTAAAAATGAAACAAAAGAAGAGTTACATTTATTGTATCCATCTTGCAGTATATGATTTTGGACAGTTGCTGAAATAGTATTATCCAATCAATATTTCCTTATTTCAAAACATTTTCTATCAACTCAAAAAGATGAGCTGGACTGGTCATAAATTATGCTCCTGACAGGTAAAATACTGTTTCATTATTTGCCATCATAGACAGGAACATTATGTTCCTAAACCTAGGACACAGAGAAAAAGCAAGTACACAACACTTGACCTTAACAGGCCTTTTAAATAGGACAAAACCCCTACATATAATTTTTTTTCCACTAAGTAGTTTAAAGTGTAAACAATTACACTGTGAATTAAAAGATCAGGGTTCTGAGTAGAAAACACTGGAGGGAAAAGACACATTCTGTCCAACACTAAGAGATTAATCTAATATATATCCTTGAATCATAGAATGGTTGTGGTTGGAAAGGACCTCTGGAGACCAGCTAGTCCTACACCCCCATTCAAAGCAGGGTCAACCAGAGCATGTTGCTCAGGGCCATGTCTAGTCAGGTTTTGAACAATGCCAAGGATGGAGGTCCACAACCTCTCTGTGCAACCTGTTTCAGTGCTCCCTCATCCTCACAATATAAACATTTTTGCTTATGTCTCAATGGAGTTGCTTTCATTTAAATTTATGCGCATCTCCTCTTGTCCGTTCACTGAGAAGAGTCTGGCTCCATCTTTTTTATGCTCTCCCATCAGATATTTCCTTTAATCATCTTAGTGGCCCTTTGCTGGACTCACTCCAGTATGTCCATAAGTTTCATAGAATCATAGAATGTTTTGGGTTGGAAGGGACCCCTAGAGGTCATCTAGTCCAACCCCCCTGCAGTGAGCAGGGACACCACTAACTAGATCAGGTTGCACTAGATCAGTTTCTTGCACTAGAGAGTACAGAACTGAGCAGAATAATCCAAATATGACTAACAGTCAATCTGAGATTTTTCAGAAGTAATTTTATTACATTAAAGTACCAGAATTACAAAATAAATTAATTTATCTGTTAATAAGGCTAACATGGTTTAGTTCTACAAATACATCAGTAGCTTTCCACCCCGTGCTACTGTATGTTAGCATATATTCTGGTTTTAGGCACTGTGCATCAGATCCCCACTCTGTGGAGTACCCTACACAAGCATCTTTTGCTCGGTTCTGACTCAGTTTGAACCAGTAGATGCAAAGCCTGGTGAAGATGCACATAAGGGTAAGATGAGAAGTGATTCCTCACCTCAGGAATCCTGAGGATTCCTCACCTGCCCCCGCATTTGCTCAGGATCACTGATATATTAACAATAATTTGCTGGTTTTCCATCTTCTGCATAGTCATTGTGCTGAGGTTACACAAGGCTAAGGCATGAGGTCTCACACTGACTCATGAATAACAGCATGCTTGTAAGCAAGAAGGGTTTTCACTGGCATGAAAGTGAGATTGTTGGTGAAAGCAAAAAGGTAAGCGAACTAATTTTCATACCCTGACCATGATTTGATTTCAGTTTCTGAATAGTAGAATCATAGAATCATTAAGGTTGGAAAAGACCTCTAAGATCATCAAGTCCAACCATCAACCCAACACCACCATGCCTACTAAACCACGTCCCGAAGTGACATGTCTGTGTTCTTTTAACACCTCCAGGGATGGTGACTCTACCACCTCTCTGGGCAGCCTGTTCCAATGTTTGACCAGTCTTGCAGTAAAGAAATTTTTCCTAATATCCAATCGAAACCTCCCCTGAGGCAACTTGAGACCATTTCCTCTCATCCTACTGATAGTTACTTGGGAGAAGAGACCAGCACCCACTTTGCTACACCCTCCTGTCAGGCAGTTGTAGAGGGTGATCAGGTCTCCCCTCAGCCTCCCCTTCTCCAGGCTAAACCACCCCAGTTCCCTCAGCCGCTCCTCATCAGACTTCTGCTCCAGACCCCTCACCAGCTTTGTTGCCCTTCTCTGGACACTCTCCAGCAACTCCTTCTTGAACTGAGGGGCCCAAAACTGAACACAGTATTCGAGATGCAGCCTCACCAGTGCCAAGTACAGGGCACGACCACTTCCCTGCTCCTGCTGGCCATGCCATTCCTGATACAAGCCAGAAATGTATGTAGTATGCACATTTAAAACCCAATTGCAAACCTTTTTTAATTGCCAAGGGATTCTTTAAGTGCAGAAGACAGCCCAATTAGAAGATGTAAGGAAAGGGTCTGAGAAACTGCAAAGCTCAAGAGACACTGGTATGAGAGGCTGGGTCATCATACTAAGACAGTTGCACACAAGGTGGGGGTCTTCCCTTCATACAGTCTGCATCCCAGTGACCCGCAGCTAGGAGCTACTCACTCCTTGTACTTACAGAACCCATTAGCACACGTTTTTCAAATTATTTATATGTAGTATATTTTAAGGAAAAGCCAAAGTTTTCAAATCCCTGCACCCGAGACGTCTAGCTAGAGTTCCCACATGGCTTGGCTTTTAGTGGCACCAAAGACCTGAAGCACACATTGGACACAGAGTTCAGGTATGGATTTTGTCATCTTTGTGTGTATGTCTAGTAGGGCAAGGATGGGGAAATAAAAAGTAAACAGTGTGTACTGGCAAAAGAGCGTTCTTGCCTTTTTCCTTCTGTGTCCTGCTGTCGGTCAGACAGGCTTTGGCAGTTCCTAGCGCAACCAGCCACTTTTGCCTTTCAACTGCGTTTCTTGCCTTCAGATAGAAGTATTGTTCCCCTGGGATGATCAGGTCCATTCGTGTGTTATCTGCAGGATGAACTGAAAGCAACATAGATTTCAGAACAGTCCCTCAGCCCTTCCCAGCCCAACTGAATATACCAACAGATATGTTAGGTGGCAGGTGAAACACTAATGAAAGAAGAGTCTACCGCCCCAAACTTCCCCTGTTGCCATTTTATAACTTCTCCTCTGAGTTAGGAAATAGACAGGACACACACACGTGTACAGCTGTGGGACAAAAGGCTATGAAAGGCAGTTCTGTGATCAGTACAATATCATCTGGGAGTCTTTATGGAAATGGCATCCTCTCTTGGCAAGCCTCTCTTTCAGGTTATCAGCCCGTAACTGAACCTCAAAGATGTGGCAAGCGATCCAGTATGAGTGAGCAGACCTAGTATGGAAGTTTATTATGCATATTTCTAGCTTCAGCTTTGTGCTTATAAAAAGCCATTTGAAGCTGTGTGATGTTCCACCATGCCTCATGAAAAACAGTGACCCACCTGCACGTAGAATACCCATTGTATTAGAGGCTTGCAGCTTTCTTAACATTTTCAAAATACTATAGAATAAAAACTGGCATATAGATCAAGTTACTGAGTTACTACAAATACATACCAAAGAAATCAAGCTGCCAAATAGCTGTTGTGACCTGAAATCTCATCTTTAATGCAGTATTACTGGACAAACTTCATGCAACTGAGTGTTAGAGTATCTTAGTTACCTTGAATTTCACACACAGCCATTTGGATGCTTCCCTTACAACCCTTCCAGGCATCTTCCTGAGAGTCGTAATAGGACAGGATGCCACCACAGAGAAGAAACCACCGAGGCTGCCAGCCTGAAAAACAAAACTGCATTTCTCAGTTACTTCTCTCCCTGCAATTCTACTACCTCATCCTCATTTGCTGCAGATAAGGCTCCAAAGATTCTCCGTGCCCCCTAGGAAAATTAAACCC
This sequence comes from Gorsachius magnificus, assembly GCA_034008185.1. NCBI lineage: Eukaryota > Metazoa > Chordata > Aves > Pelecaniformes > Ardeidae > Gorsachius > Gorsachius magnificus. Next base: position 120,606,957 of record CM067082.1, read on the forward strand.
TTTAAAGTGGTAAGATTTGTGGACAGGCGTGGATGTTGTATACCACAACCCCTACTTGCTGGCAGCTACATGTCCTTTCTGCAGGCAGCTGGACCACAGCGGTGTGCTCCTGAGATGCCGTGTGTCATTTTCAGTAGTGTTGCTAGCATGGTGTCACTGACTCACTCTCTCTTCCAAAACCATCTTTTTAGTCCACCACCCCTCAATTCCTTCCATCACTCCTCAACCCACCTCTTCACTCTTTCCAAAAGCCAACCCAGCTGTCTTGCCTTACATGTCTTCCTCCCTTGCAGGGAAGGGCTAGCCAAACCGTCTTGAAAAGCAATGGCCAAGAAACTCCTAAAAATCAAGGGAAGGAGGGGACAGAGGCGTATGTGTTGATTTCTGAACACCATCTTTCAACGAAGTAGTTCTCAATAGCTCTTGAAACTCTTGTGCTGCCCACATAAAAAGTAATCTTGAATTAATCACTTGCACTTCTAGATACATTTCCAGAGAATAACCAAAACACCAGGCTAGACCAAACCAAATAGTTCTGGGTACCACTTTTGCCCACCCTGCTGCCCAACTTCAGAAGTAAATTACCCCTTTTGTTTTCTTCTTTTGGAAGTACTACAGCAGTATGAAAAGATATAAACAAACAAGACATGACAGCTGTCACTTATGTCTAATTAAAAACTATAAGCTCATTAACTTAAGAAGAAACGAGGCAGTAACCTTACTGGACAAAAGCAGCTTTCATTACTGAGCTGCAACAAGCTTCCCCGCCAGAACCAAGGGAGCGAGATTCCGAAGCTCCCCACGCTGTGCTGGCAAAGCATCTCTGGGAAAAACACTTTGACAAGACCATGTGGGCTACGTGGCTCCTACGCATTTTTGCAGAGGGGCCTCACTTCTGCTGTCCTCTGCACCGGGGCTCTGCCAACCAGCACAGGGCTGCAGGAGCCCCAGCTGGGCTCAGACAGGTATCATGGTGGAGGAATGACTGCTCCTTACCAGCTAGGGACTGATTCCTTAGGATACTGCTGAAGCCAAGTGCAACTCAGTTTAAGGTCAGAAAGCCCTAAAGCCACATGCTAATAGTAGAGTATGGTTTGGGGTGGAGGGTTGTTTGGTTGTCTTTTTAAACACGCAATACCATCTGGGCTAACCTCATCTATAGGTTACGGAACCTTGGGGGTGCCTAGAAAGCAAATTAAACATAAATCCTTTCTCACATTCTTCCAGAGGTCTTCCATTATTTCCTAGAAGAATATGAAAACATCATAAATGCCAAAGTATTCTCAGTATGTCTTTATGTTATATGAAGGGGGGGGAAAAAAAAAAAAATCACAAGAATGAGAATTAATAAAAAAAAAAAAAGAAAAAAAACCAAGACTGATTTTTATTTGTCTCGCCACCAAAATAAAGAAACTATCCTAAAAGTCACTATTGATATAGAGGAACTCGCAAAAAAAGGAGGCGATTGTTCAGCAAAGAGCAGCAGTTAATTGCTTCAGACACTCAATGGCACAGAACCAATCCTTTAAATAATGCACAGCACCACAGTCAATACAAGCCTCTAATTCAGTCTGGAAATCCTGCTGCTGCACATGAATCTTTTCAGTCATGGTCCTACAGCTTACAATTGCAGCTGATGCTCAACCAAATTGCATCCCATCAATCAAAGGCTGTGCAATCAATTAGCCAACGTACAAAGCACTCTGCCTCCATCACTTCGGAGGCTGGTTAAAAATATGGTGTAAGTCAATATATTTTGTTGAGGTTTTTGTTTGGTTGGGTTTTTTGGTTCTGGGTCTTCTTTTTTGGAAGGGGAAGCACCAGTTATCTGTCTTCCTTTGCAGAACCAAAACTCTTCTTTAGTTGATGTGTACTGAAAAGACTAGGGTAGGCAACTGTTAACTAGGACAGCATATATTTTCAGAACGGAATTGTTACACTAATACATTTTTGTAAAAGAAAACCAACTTTAAAAAAAAAAAGTCACAGCAAGGTTCTCTCGGGAGATGTACTAACCACCTGGTACTCACTGGCACAGAGTCAGCAGCCACGGGAAGGTTATCCTAAACAACCAGCTAAAAATAGCGTGTGGCTGACAAATCATGGGCAGTGCAACAGGGATATGGTCTTCGATCACAGGCCCTTCACATTTGCAGACAAGCAAAGAGCAGAGGACAAAAAGACCAGAACAAAAACCAAAGCAGCAAAAAGTAACTTAGACACTTCCATGAACACAAGTCTTGGGTTTATTCAGTTTTATTCTCTCCCCATAAAGGGTCCTAGGGGTATTGCAATTTTTGGAGCTGAGCATTCAGACTTCATCTGATACAGAAAGTTAAAGCTGAACCTTTCGAGGTCTTACTGGTGCCAGCACTAACACAACTTTGAAGAAGAATTTATGCTGGTGGGGCACAGGCAGGACAAAATATAACTCATACTTCCACAGCTCATTTTAGAGGCAGAGCCATTAACAGTAAAAATTGACCTTGCTGGGGAAAGATAGATAGATAGATATAGATAGATAGATAAAAACCCAATAAAATGCAAAGCACAATAAAAGTGAGTTGTAGCTTAAGGTCTCAGCCATAGAAGAAAGCAAAGAGATTTCAGACAGCTTCACAGACACTGGTTAAGGTCCTAATACATATTGCACTCCTGTGTGAAACTTCAAGTTAGTACCTGCAGTACCTGGAAGATCTGCTATTGTCTGCTACAGAAACAGATATTTAAGCAGTCTGTGCCTGCTAAGGATTCAGTATTTCTCCAGAAGTTTCCACAGCCTGAAAGATTCTGCCTACTGCCACCATTACGCTTCAGGAAGTCTGGATGCAGCTATTACTGAGGAAATTTGACATTTCTTGATAACACAGTTGAAATTTGGACATAATTCAAACTTTGATGTTATACAACTCAGACTCCAGACAGCATTCATTCCAAAGTGCCAAGACTGAAGAAAAAAACCCCACATTTGAAGACATGTAGATCATGTCAGACATCCACAAAGCCAAACCATCTGGGAGAATTACAAACCCAAGAAGTCAAACTGATGACCTGGAAAACAAGCTGCAATTAAGAGTTGCCAGTTCCAGCTGCATTTCTAAAAGGCACAAAGGCCCGACACCCGGGTTTTTATTATTGCTTGCTTTCCACTAGAATGATGTAATAACTTCATGCTTACTAATTTCTGGAGCTTCAACATAAGTCTTTAAAAACTTAAGCAACAGATAGTCCTTGGACTTCTTTCACCTTAATTCAGATTTTAAGTGCGGACAGGAGATAATTCGGAAATTGCCACGTTACGGCAACATCCGCCTAATAGGAGGAATTAAAGCCTTCATCACATCCCTACTGATAACATCATGGGCAAGGCCCAGGACCTGGCTGCAGGTGGCAGAGCAGGGGCAGATCTCTGCTTTTCTGCGCAGGGTTGCAAGACAGCCCCAGAGCAGCTGCTCCGACAGTCAGAGACATCTCACAGCAAGAACCAGCAATATCCATCTTTTCACCCCACCCCAAGCAAAGTAAGCTGCGCTGTGTGTTCACTGTACCAGCACCCATCGCTTTATCTCCCTGCGCCCAGAGGCAGAACCACCACAGCTTCTGCCCAACGCTGCATCAACGACCGATAGCTCCACTACAGCTGCTGAAAACTCAGCTCAAATAGGACCAAGACAGCGCTGGCGTCTTGCAAAAAGCAAGAGAAAATCCAATGTACGTCCTTCCCCAGTTGCCCGTGCCGATAAAAGTCTATGAATGCCATCGGGTTTGCACCTTTGCTAAAGCCCAGCCTGCTCCCGGTTGTTCAGGTCGCGGCTGTTGGCCAGAACGTACCGCCTTCCCCTCCCGCAACGGTGACCACAAAACACCCGCCTTCCAATTACAAGGAAAGTCATACTCTCCCGTAAGAGGACGCACCTAACAGCCAAAACACAGCACCAAGTCAAGAGATCCTATTTCCAGCTTAGAAGACTGCTGAGCTGCCCGGGACGGTGCTGAGAAAAACCTGGCTTCATACTGAGCTGCCTGCGTCCTCTCACCTGTACAACGCAAACGTGTCACGCTAGCCCAGAAGGACCACTGCTGGTCTTACTGCACTAACATCCAATGGATGAGGAATTCCCTGGGGAATTAAGGCTATGAAAGTCTCCAGGTCACAGATGGACAAAACAGTCATTTTCAAGATCCCAACGTGCTTGGAATCTCAACTACTGGGTGCGCGAACCGAATCTTACAATCCAGTTCTTCACCGGTGCGTACCTCTCACAAGACTAAGTTCCGTTCACGCGGCTGCGTGTTTCATGCTGTCAGTCACCACTGTGTTTCCAGCTGGGAACAGCGTATAGCAAAAGAGTATCTTGCACCGACCAAACTTGAAACTTTTCCCCTTTTTTACCTTGTATAGTGAATACAAGTAATAGAGTTAAACGGTTGTCTTGATATAAGCAATTTGCACCCAAAACCACTGCCTGCTCTTCCCATACAGCCTCCTAAGGCTACCCACTATTTTGGGAAGGGCAATCCCAGGCACTGGAACACGTTTCACAGCCTTAATTCTGTAGCAAAACAATTTGCCAGGATAAAAATCCACAGTCCATACCCACAAGGGACAGCAGGCAAGCAGACGAGAGTGGGTGACGATTCATGCATCTCCTCTGAGGTATGATCCTCTCACCTAGAGAGCAGCTTCTAGAAATGCTGATACTGCAATTTTACTCTGATTATGTGCACATTAACAACAGGAATCAATACCAAAAGCCCCTAAAGGTAAGGAAGTTAACAGATTTAGCACTTCAGCAATGGTATCACTTTTTTAAAGCACTTGTTTGAGGGACACTAGAGGTTCAAGTGAAGCAAGCAACAGCTGAAAACAGCTTTAACACAGTGACCCTCTCCCAAATGATTTTTCCCACAGGGGTCCCATAAAATCCACCCTCATTTCAAATGTAATTGTTAGGGCAGTGCTAGCAGCATTGAAAAAGCATCCTGCTGTCACAGGGCAACCAGGTTTGCTTGTGAACGATTTCATGCCAGTGACCATCCAAGGCACAGAGAGTGCAACGTACCAGAAGTCAGGCATTTTTGAAGGGGACGCAGTGAAAGGATGAAGGGCAGAGAGGGGATCATGGAGAGTGATGGAGGCAAAAGTTCAGTAATCCAGGCCACTGCCCAGACACACTAATTAAAGTCATTCAAAGCTCCTAGGAGTTTCCCTCCTCTATTTACACTTCCCAGCCCCAGCAAACTAGCTGCTCCTCTCTCCCACCCCTGGGGTGGTTATCAGGCCAGACTGAGCCAAGGCAATGAATTTATGTAAACACACAAGGTGATATCTCTTCACCATCATTCTGCCACGCCTCTCGTATCTGTCTTACCCAGCCATTCCTGGGAGATCACTTATTTATTTCAGTGCAGGACTGAATGCAGAGGCACCGGTACTGCAGCATACCTGGCAGGGAACACTGCACCGCGTAGGCTCTGCAGCATTGCTCCAACACCCACAGAGGAGAGAGGGGACACAGTTTTCCATTCCTGCAGCCTCATCAAACTTTTCTGCCATGAGCACGTTACTCAATTCCAAAAAGGTATGACAAAAGCAAGATTGCTGCGTGAAAAGAAGGGGGAGGAAAGGAAGCGAGAGATGAGAAAGAAGGTCAAACCACACAAATGTAATTACGCAAACTCCAAAGAGAATGAACTAACTAGTCCCTGAAGCATCCTGGGTGAGAAGCGTAGCCAGGACTGGGTGAGACTCAGTCATCCACCTAAACTAATGCCTGGTCTCCGAGAGCAGCTACGGTCAGTAATACAGACTGACCATAGTCATAGCCATAGCCATAGTTGCCCTGAAGGCAACAGAAACCTTCAGCTGTCTAGGTCCACCTCCACAAAAGCCAGACTTCTCATTTTATATGACCAGAACTTGGCCTATACCCAGAGGCTAAAAAGAAGGGAAAAATGATAAAAAAAGCTTTTTAGAACCAAATGTTTATCTAAGCATGAAGTTTTCAATTACTTCCTCCATCTCTAAAAACACAGGGCCTTATTTCCAACTGGAAGCGTATGTGTCTCCCATCCTAAAAGGTCAGATTTCTTAAAGTAAACTCGCAAAACAAAGACTCACTGTAAACGGTATCACGTGCATCTGGATTCAAGCTATAAAAACTACTGCTCTTCCATGTTTTCTTGAGCTCTCCTCCCAGGTTTGTTAAGGAATTCTGAATCACTGAAGATGAAAGTAATTTAAAGTTTTATGTGAAAGCTGAAATTTACTGCCTACTGCTGGCTCTTGGCATCTTGGGATAAATTGCAAAGAACTCAGAGCACAACAATAAAACGAGAGTGGATGACTGCAGACAAGAAGGTGGAGAGAGCGAACTATGGTATGTGGTATGATACAGCATCACTAGTGATAGCATGAATGAGAGGGTGTCATGCCTCGAGGAAGATGAATTAGGGTAAGAGTTACTCAGCACAATTAAGGAAGTGAATACTTAAACACCAGGAAAAGCTTAGCTTTGTGAAGAAAAGCGATCAAAGCCATTTCATGGAGCATACAAAGAATACTAGGCAGGTCAGCGGAGGCAGTCAGCATTTTTCTTTCTAATGATGAAGCTGCTTTGATCCCCAAGCCAGGAGCTGATACACACCACCTTTTCCAGAGTCAGCAGCAATCCTGCCTGTGGCCAGTGGTCCCAGGCAAGGCATGCCTTCGCTGAAGATCTGAACCTAATTGAATTTCAGCAGAAAAATTGACTCAAAGTGCCAAGCTTTCACATACACCACTGAAGGAAGGTCTTCCTCAACTCCACGCTCTGTTTCCCTGTGGGTAAGCATTAGTTTACTCACTCTATAAGCCTGGTGAGAAATCAAAATCGCAGATTATTTTCACAAGGTAATCTCCAGCGACTAAAGAAATTTATTTTGCTAATCAGAAGGTATGCTTAACAAAGAGTGTGAATCGCAGCTTGAGTTCAGTCGGAGAGTCCGGGGAGGGGGCAGTTTCCAAACAGCAAAGAGCAGCCTTCAGGTGCAGCTCACCTCCGCTCTCTCCTTTCTCTGTCCTGCCAGCAGCATCCCCTGGTCTGAGATCTTTCCTGCTGCAACACTGCGGCCAGGACCCAGCTCTGATGCTGTCCACGCCAGAATGCTCTAGGCTCAGCCAGGACCACAGGCAGGGGCAGCACAAAAGACCGAGGAGATATAGGGAAGGTATAGGGTGATGCTTTTGTCACCCCAACTGCTTACGACAACAAGCAGTACTGAAATAAGAGTTACACTCCCTTCATCCATGCTACAAGCCCGTCCCTAGCCTCCACAACTTTTAACAAGCAATGCTAACATTAGGTAGAGAGTTTTGGCAAAGGATGAAATCTAGGAATTTTTTAAGATCAAGTTACACGCTTTACTGTCAGCTCAGCTGAGGCCAACTTACACGCCTGCCTGATTTAAGTCACTCAGCTTTGGGTTTTGAGGATTAATAATTTGAAGTTTGCAGAGGCATCATATATTTGCTCAAGTGAAAAACTGCTATCACACTTTATAAGTCAGTGGTAATTCTGCTTGCAAAGTTCTCTGTGCCCTGAAAGGTTTAACCAATTTAGCGGGGGAAGCATAGACAAGAGCAATCTCAGGGCACGCTCACTGCAAACACAAGATCCCAAGTGGATTTTTGCAGGCTAGACCTGTGTACATGCATATGATCCAAAGTTGGCACACTTCACTTGAACTTAAACAAAAATATCACATTGAGAAATCACTATCTGGTGGCCATAGCATTAGGGGAGAGAAAAACTCTAAAATCACAGCTCTCTAAATTCAGAGATTTCAGAGGCAGCACTGGCACCGCTGCAGATAGAGACCACAACGTGAGCGCAAGATCAACACTAGAGGAAAACTCTATCTCAAAGCAGAAATCAAGTAACACTAACCCAATTTATCCTAATCTATATAAAGCAAACAAGTGCATTTATTATAAAACAAGAGAACTTGTTTGAGCAGTAAGGCAAGCTAATCTGTCTTTCAGTTGCTGGCAATCATGCCGTGCTTTCCTTGCCCTTTGCCCACTGAAAGCCAAGCTTGTTTCCTACTTCTGAAATGTTTTTGCTGCCAATAACTATGTAATTTGCAACAGAGATCTAGCTCCCTGCCCAAGAGCCGGGGCGAAACAAGTTGGTGCGGACTTGACCTCTCACGATGGCGATGACAGAAGGGGTTATAAAACCAAAATTCCAAAAAAAGACTCAATTACCAACGAACTTCATCAGCTCCTCTCTCACAGCAAGAACGGAAAGCAGTTCTCCTTTTCTACAGTTTTAAGCTTGTTCTTTGGCGAATGTCTTACCTCCTCCCTGTGTGAAACAAAGGTGTGTTCCTCGCTGCGAGGAGGAAAGGGCATAAGATACCTGCTGCTGTTTACATCAGCGCTGTGTTACTAACATGGGCAAACACCAACACGCAAAAGGTGACACACGTTTTCCTGACTTTTTGCGTACAACATTAACACCACGCAGCACCAGAGCAGTTAACCTTAAGCAAGAGGAAAAGCAGAATACTGACAGCAACACTCTTCTGGATGACCTGTTGAACCCTCTTGCTTCCCTTAATCCCTGAAAGGAAGCTTTCCTGTCGCTCACTCCCCAGCTCTGTGCTACTGCTACGATAAACTCTGCATTCCAACATGATATTTTTTTTGCATCATCGCATAAATTTATAACTTAATGGCTTCAGGGCAGGAAGTCTTCATTTCATGCCAAAAGAAAGCACATGTAAGCCTAGTTAGCTTGCAGAACAGCAAATTTACTGTTCTCAGATGCACACCAGACAGGCCTTCTACAAACTAAGAAAAGGCACGGAGTGACCTTGACCACCGCACTTATTAGCGGAGTCAAGTTTCAGCAAAGAAATCAGAAAGATGCTGCAATCCTCCATCGCTGATTTTCTTTCTGTTGAGAACAAAAACTCATCTAGTTTTCAGTTGGGGCATATCTCATGTATGCAAGGAAAAGAGATTCCTTCAGTCTGCGTTCACTTAGATTGAGGTTTGCAAAGTGTCATCCTTCTTCATGAAGCGTCACTTGGATGAAAGTGCGTATCAATGTGGCTAGCAAAAAAAAAAAATCATTTCCATAGAACTAGAATATTTCTGGTTCTTTGTCTTCATCTTACCATCAAAACAGAAAATGAGTCCAGCTTATCCTACCACAACCATACCCAGGCACCAATGTTACAATGCCAAACACCAGTCAGTCATCTGCACACTCACTGGTTCCGACAGACACTCACACCCCAGAAGCAAGCATGAGGGTTCCAAATACGCCCCAGCATCTAAGCAATGCAAAAAAACCCCAAACACATAGAACTTTAGACTGACCAAACCACGGACACTTTTATTATGGGGAAAGGACTAATAATGCTGCTCCAGTTCTGCAACCCAAATGGAAAAGCCAAGCATGGCTGCTCCTACTGCCACAAATTCCATTATTCAAGAGCATTCACAAATAATTTAAAAAAAAAATAATAATCCATGCCTATTCATTGAAACCTGACAATTTTTGATTCCCCTCTCAGAACACCTATTGCCTAAAGGGGAAAAGCTGCAGCAATCTCCCAGCACAACAATAAATCCAGCCTCATGCACCACTCCCCCCCCATGTCCCTGCCACAAGAATTGATCACTTGCTTGCGCTTCAGCTTTTTCTTTGTTTAATTTTGATTTCCTACACTTCCCCAACTAACCAGAGAGGTGCAGCTGTTCCAGCCTCTCTGAAAAAAATTCAAGCAGGAAGGCAGCCCTCTTGCCTACACCCCCGAGCAAAACTTGCACCTGGCAATATCAAGGTCATGGTTATTTTTTTCTGACCATCAAGCTTCCAAACTGCTTTACCAGCCCAGAGTGAGGTTTGCACCAGGCAAGACCCCACCCACGCACCCCAAATTACAAACCGCCCCCAACCCCAAGGTGTGTTGGGTGGTGGACACCCCACAGGAACGGGGGCAGCATCACACCCTCCCCACCTCTGCAGCGTTTCTGACCCCACCACCTTTAACCTCTGCTGAGGAAACCCTGGCCACACACAGCTGCTCCCAGTCTGCTGCAGAAGGCAAGCGTCCCATGGCACAGGGAACACCCAAAAAATTCAAAAATGGGCCTAACGCTAGCAGGACAGCCCCTTTTTTTCTTTTTTTGCTTTTCTTTGAATGCATTTTCATCCAAATCCCCCAAGCGCAATTTAATGCTGACACCTTTTCTCCCCAAGCCTGCGATTCCCCAGACTCCCCGAAGCGACTCAGAAAACGCAGTACAAACTTTCACAGGGGCGCACAGAACGGGGAAGTTCGCCGGTGCGTACGACCTAACGCATCCAAAATAACCCCAAACCCCAACCCACAACCCCAGGGAGGCCAAGGGACGCCCCAGACGAGCGCTGGCACCCACAAGCGGCTCAAACGGCTCCTCCAGCATGGGACGGTGACAATGTGACAGCCTGGCTGGACACCCAAGGGCGCACGGCGGGGTCAGGGGGCAGCGCTGATCCAGACTCAGCAAATACGTACAAATAGATATACTTGTCTACAGCTACACAGAGATATATATAAAAGAAGACGAGGGCAGCCGCCCGGCTAGGGAAGCCGGCTGGGCGCAGAGGCTGAGGACGGGCAGCAACTCACCACTCAGGTAGTTGGTCCACTTGTACAGCACCCCCTCCATGGCGGCCGGCCCCCGCCCCCATGCAGCGCGGCCGCCCCCCGGCGGAGTCACGCCGCCCGCCGCCGCCGCCCCCCACGCCCCGCCGCGCTGCCGGCACCCAGGGCCATAGCGGGGCGCCACCCGCCCCGCCCGGCCCCCACACGGCCGAGCCTGCCCCCTCCGGCCGCGCCGCCACGCTCCTAGCGCACCACGCGCCGCTGCCGTACACACAAAGAACGGCCCCGCAGCGCTACGGAAGCGCAAGCGGTTCTAGGAATCGCAACCCACGTGACCGACAAGAGACCGGGGGCGGGGGCAGGCGCAGAAAGCCCAAGGCGGGTGGGCTTCCGCAGCCAATCGAAACGCGCCTTCGCTGAGAGCACCGCCCAATCGGCGGCCGGCAGGAGCCGGCTCTATTGTGTGAGCGCTCCGTGGGGCGCCCCCGCTCGCTAACGTTCGCTTCCTGGAGCGCCGAGGCCCGCCCCCTTTACTCAGCGCCCCGCCCACAGAACTCCTCTGCCGATTGGGCAAGCTGAGGGATGGACAAGGATGTACCCCAATGGGATGGCTGCTTCTTCTGGGCTCGCTCTGAGGCGAGCCAATCGGGTGGCGCGCCCTCCGTCCCACACCGTCGGAAGCCGGGGGCTGCCAGCTGTCCCGGCCGTTGCCACGTCTGCTGGGCGGGCGAGAGGGGCCGCGCCCCGGGCCCGGCCCCGGGGCCCCGGCACGGCGGGGGTGAGGCGGGCGCTGTGGAGCCCTGGCTGTGGGGCGGCGATGGCGGCGGCGCTGCGGGCCGCCCTGCTGGGCGCGGCGCTGGGCTGCGCGGCCGCGGCGCTGATCCCCGCGGCGGACGTGAAGGTGGAGGTGCTGCAGAAGCCGTTCCTCTGCCATAGGAGGACCAAGTGGGGGGACATGATGCTGGTTCACTACGAGGGCTTCTTGGAGAAGGACGGCTCCATGTTCCACTCCACGTAAGTAGCTGGCCCCGGGCGAGCGGGCTGGTGGGTGAGCTTGCACCGGCAAATTACATCTCTCTCTGTATATATGTATTTTAATGTAGGTGATGTCTTCTGACAGTGCTTTCCTGAATCTGGACCCCTCACGGTGGCCCGCAGTCCATCCGCGAAGTAGCTCTGTGAGGACTGTTTTGTGGGGGGCGGGTGGCTTTTTATTTTATTTTTTACAATTACCCCTCCCTCCCAAAACTGGCCTTTACCTGTGTGCAAGGAAACAAAAGCAATGCATGCATGTTCATAGCATGCCCTAGACTTTTATTTGTTACTGAACTAAAATAGCCTAAATAACGCTGCGCAAATTCGTGTGTGGGACCCTTTCCACTGCCACTTATTTCCAGAAAGTTTGGTTTGCCTTTATACTTCGGCAGTCCAGGAAGCACCGACTCACCATGCTGTTTAAGATGAACACCCAACAGTCAAACTTCTCTCCTTTCCCCTTGCCAGATGAAGGCTATAAAATAAATCTTGTTTAGCTTTTTTTCCCCTCCTGGTTAGACTGTAGAAAATAGAGCTCTGTGGCATCTGTTAAAAGGTGGAGATGTTGGACATCCTCTTCTGCAATTTAGACACAGGATTTGGTGCAGGATTTCAGAAGTTTAATATATCTCCTGCTACGCACGAATTTCTGTCTGGTTTCCGAAGCAAACTTCTAGGGGAGAAGACTGCCTCTAGTTATAAAAAGTGGTATATATCCTTCCACTACTGGCAGCACAATGACAGCTTTTCATTACTGAAATAGCATATTTTCCCCTGCCCCCGACCAGACAAATCAACATACCAGAGCCACAGTAATGCAAGTAGGAGGGAGAGCCAGAAATTCGAATGAGTCTGCTAAGGGCCTGCAACGACTTGCTAATGTTGCCTTTCCTGTAAAACATCAACGAAGTGTTGATGGTGGGAGACAGCAAAATGCTATGTCTATAGGCTATGTCTGAAGTCTACTTTTAAGGAACATATTAAAAAATTAAAAAAAGACAATGTTTTGCATGTTTATACTCTTGCAGATTATTTAAACTAAAATCTCACTAATTTTCTCTTGTAGTTAACCTGCCTCTCTAAAAGGAGTTCTAGTGACACTCTTAAGTTTTTGCTGCTGACTAACTTCTGTAAGTGCTCTGTTTTCTTGTTAAGCACCTTTCCTGCATGCCTAGTAAGTTGAGCTTTTAAAAACTCTCTCAGTAGAGTGAAAGTAGTCCTGGTATACCACCTGGTTAAATTGGAAAAGGGGCTTGTCTGCCTATTTTAAACTTGAATGTTTTGCATGCATTTGTTTCTGTTTTTCTAGACTGTCTGTTGTGTAGTTGGTTTTGGTTTGTCTTTTATTTTTTCTAATGGCTTTTTTGGAAGACAGGTGGGCGATTCTTCTAAGCATGTTACAAGGTATATTGTAATCATGGCCAAGCTGGTTCTTGATTTGCAATTTACCAAATAATATGCATGGGCTTAAATGCAGATTTTTAAGTAGAAATGCCTTTCTAGTCTGATCAGTTTCAAAGTGGAAATAGGTGATCAGGGAAGTGAAGGTGGAGATCCAGGTTGTTCAGTGTTGTCATAAACACACCATGTAGATGTTGTTTTAATTTCTTTCTGCTTCTTAAGGAACCTTATCATGCAAGGCATAAGTTTGAAAGACTTTAAAAGCCTAGGTCCTTCACTTAAGAAATGCCAAGGTGCCAAATATCGGTGTGTTTTTAATTATGTATCCATGCTGTGAGCATCTTCCATCTGCTCTATGTGCCTTTTATGGAACTTGCTGTCTAAAGGCAAAGTGTTTTATTCCATTCTTTTCCAGTCACAAGCATAACAATGGTCAACCTATGTGGTTTACACTTGGCATAAGGGAAGCTATCAAAGGCTGGGACAAAGGTTTGAAGGACATGTGTGTGGGAGAGAAGCGGAAGCTAACTATTCCACCAGCACTTGCTTATGGAAAAGAAGGGAAAGGTAAAACACCTGAAGTCCTTCCCTTACTTCAATTGTTTTTAATGTCTGTATTTTACTGTTTTTCTTAGCCTAAGATGTTAGCAGGCTTTCAAGCTTTCCAGGCTGATTCCATTAAATAAGAAAAATTGATGGAGTAAGGTGGTCTTAAACTCTTAAGTGGTTACGTGGTGAATACAGGAAAAAAATAGGAATTGATGGTGGCTACTGTGCTGTATGCTCCAAGTGTCTTTTCTGTCAGTGCTGTGCTCAACAGTGCTCTGCGTTCTTTTCTTTTTTTTTTTTTCCTTCTTTTTACAGTCAAGCTGGAAGTGGTTGCTTAGGTAACAGTTGGCTTTTTGGCTGTTGCATCTGTGTTTGTGGTTAATACTTCATGAATGTGCATGTGCAAGCCTCATTCTAAAAGAAACCTGCAAACAAGAACCTGAAGAAACTCCCTGTACTGCTGCCCACCCAGTTCTTAGCTGATGCAGTGAAAAGTCACCATTTATTTCTCCAGATATGGACGTTTAATTTTTTCTCTCTTTTAGCTATTTTCAGTTTGGGCAGTGGTCCCTGTTATCCACAGTAAGATGTGCAGGCACATGGACAGTCATGCTGGCATCTACATGAAAATGTATTGAATGATGTACAGACAGATAAAAGCATTGTTTGTAGTATTTTCTCAGCCTGCCTCCTTTCAAAGGTTTCCAGATTCCTGTTTTAATGAGAGGGCCAGATCTGCAATTTGCGGTTAAATGAGTGACAGTTTGAAAGATGGTTACTTTTTTCTGCTTTATGGTGATTGTTTTAGTTAAGTTTTTTTGATTAATTACTAGAATATTTTGTCACAACAACAGGTATCAGAAATGGTAATGCAAGGTTTCAGAGTAGAAAGGATAAGTGTCTTAGAACGTATAATCCTTCCAGTATCAGTACAGGCTGGGGGAAGAAAGGATTGAGAGCAGCCCTGCCAAGAGGGACTTGGGGGTGCTGGTGGATGAAAAACTGGACATGAGCCAGCAATGTGTGCTGGCAGCCCAGAAGGCCAACTGTACCCTGGGCTGCATCAGGAGAAGCGTGGCCAGCAGGTCGAGGGAGGTGATTCTGCCCCTTTACTCTGCTCTGGTGAGACCTCACCTGGAGTACTGCGTCTGTCCAGCTCTGGAGCCCTCAGCACAAGAAGGACATGGAATTGTTGGAGCGGGTCCAGAGGAGGGACACAAAAATGATCCGAGGGCTGGAGCACCTCTCGTATGAGGACAGGCTGAGGGAGTTGGGGTTGTTCAGCCTGGAGAAGAGAAGGCTGCGGGGAGACTTGATTACGGCCTTTCAATACCTAAAGGGGGCCTATAGGAAAGATGGGGACAATCTTTTTAGCAGGGATGGTTGTGACAGGACAAGGGGTAATGGTTTTAAACTAAAACAGGGTAGGTTTAGACTGGATATAAGGAAGAAATTTTTTACAATGAGGGTGGTGAAACACTGGAACAGGTTGCCCAGAGAGGTGGTGGAGGCCCCATCCCTGGAAGCATTCAAGCCAAGTTGGACGGGGCTCTGAGCAACCTGATCTGAGCAACCTGATCTAGTTAGCAGTGTCCCTGCTTACTGCAGGGGGGTTGGGCTAGATGACCTCTAGGGGTCCCTTCCAACCCAAAACATTCTATGATTCTATGATTCCTGCTACTGTCCTCTCCCATTAATCTGAGACTGTTTTAGGAATGAGGAGTGTTTGCATGTCTGTATCATCTGGCAAGTAGGGTTGAACATAGGCTAAGTATTACTCCATGCTAAGTAGTACTCCATAGATAAAAGCATACTCCATACCCTTCTTTCTTTAAAGTATCCTTTTAAAACATCTTTTTCTAGAAGCTGTGGTTTGGGGTTCAAGAGAGAGTATTAGAAGTAACCTTGTTTCTAGTAGAGAACAGGAAACTTGTGGTGGTCAGTTAGTTGACTGTATGCAGCACACAACTGTAAACTCTTCCACAAAAAGATATTAAATGTTGCAGTCATCACAAGCCTTGATTAATATCTAAAGTAGTACAGTTCTTCAAAGACTTGCAAGCCTCGCCTCTGTGTTTAGTGCAAGGCTGAACAAGTAAACATTGCTAGCTGTTGTAAGAAATTACTTGCTTTAGGAAAACTTTGAAGTATTTGAACATAATTATGTTGCTATTTTCAAATTATGCCCTTAAAGACAGAATTATTCCATATTCTTCATGCCTTCCACTGAATGCACATAATTTCAGTAGCCTCCCACCTGGTGCCTTGCTTGCTGTCTGACTTGAATGATGAGTCAGATGCCTCTTTCTGTAACACTCAGGAAAAATTACCTGTATTCCATACTCTAAGCAGGCCACTGTGCCCTCTATTTCCAGAACTTTCTGCACACTTATTCATCCCAGAAATCTACAAGCCCATCTGTTGCTGCAGCTCAAGGTGTATTTATTTAACACCCCAGCTCCAAATTAGTACGTGGATTAGTTTTTTCCCTGTCTTAAGGCACAGGAATATTTTTTGGGGGTGCTGCCATCAATATAGAGAGGTTGAATAGGACCAAATATATTTCTATATAAGGAGCAAAGTGGTATGCTAAAAGGTCTTTGACAGTAGCTTCAGCCGTTAGCATGAAGGCATATACTGTAAAAGTCAATGCCTGATAAACTGAAATCCTGGGGAGGAAGGGAGAAGGGCACTATTAGGAAATTATCAGTCTGTTCATCTGCATCAAAAATGGAATGACGCCAATACATGTCTCTTGGGCATGTTTATCTACTTAGTTTCTACTGTGTGTTTGGAAATAGCTCAGCGCTTTGCACAGGAGTCCGGAGACGGCTATGGGATACTGAGAGCATTGCTGCCCTCTTGCCTTTCTCTGCA
This sequence comes from Gorsachius magnificus, assembly GCA_034008185.1. NCBI lineage: Eukaryota > Metazoa > Chordata > Aves > Pelecaniformes > Ardeidae > Gorsachius > Gorsachius magnificus. The sequence goes on from CM067082.1 coordinate 120,623,463, forward strand.
AGAAGAGTTTTTCCAGTGGGAGAATAGCAGGTACAAAGTGTCAACTGGCAGTGGGGAGGAATTTGGAGACTGGTGGGGTTATGGTGTATCAGGAGGATTGCACTCTTCTTGCTACCCCGTCCATCAGTCTTGGCTCTATGTCACAGTAGTGGCCACGTGGCTGGCTGTACAGTCTGCTTCACTGTTTTCCACTTGTGCTCTGGCCATGGAAGAGATTCAAGAATGTTGTCTCATAAACCTGTGATGATGACTGCTGAGTATGAGCTCATATCAAGATGTACTAGTCTCTAACACACAACTTTAGATGCAACTAGTTTTATGTGCTGTATGGGCTGCTCAGAGTCCAGGCTACGCGCTGAAATAGTTACAGTTATCACTGTTGCAGATACTTATCCTTGTTAGTTCAAATCACAGGATGCTTTGAAATTAGTAGGATTACTGGACCGTTGCTCTGACACATGTAGCTTTTGTATGGCACTGAATATGTAGTTGTTTTTAACTTTTCTCCATGTTTATTGTTTGGGGCAGGAAAAATTCCACCCGAGAGCACACTGATTTTCAACATTGACCTTCTAGAAATTAGGAATGGTCCAAGGTCACATGAGTCGTTCCAAGAGATGGATCTTAACGATGACTGGAAACTGTCCAAGCAAGAGGTGAGTGGGTTACCTTTCTTGTGAGCAAACCTAACAGGTGTCATGGCTTAACTCGTCTGGCAACTAAGCACTGTGCAGCCGCTTGCTCACTCCCCCCCCCCCCCCCCGCCCCTCAGTGGGATGGGGGAGAGAATTGGAAAAAAAAAAAGTAAGACCCATGGGTTGAGATAGACAGTTTTAATAAGAGAAAAGAATAACAATAATAATGGTAAGAGAATATACAGAATATACAATGCACAATGCAATTGCTCACCACCTGCTGACCAGTGCCAAGCCAGTCCCGAGCAACGATCGCTCTCCCCCCGACTGACTAACCCCCCCCAGCATGACGTTATATGGTATGGAATAGCTCTTTGGTCAGTTTGGGTTAGCTGTCCTGGCTGTGCTCCCTCCCAGCTTGTTATGCACCTGGCTGAGCAGGAGAAGCTCAAAAAGTCCTTGAGTAGTCTAAGCACTACTTAGCAACAGCTAAAAACATCAGTGTGTTAATCAGCATTCTTCCAGTTCTAAATCCAAAACACAGCACTATATCAGCTGCTAGGAAGAAAATTAACTCTATCCCAGCCAAAACCAGGACAACAGGCTTATCTTTCCATTCGCACTTAACTTGACCCTGTTAGGGAAGTATCTAAACACCAGTTAGATTTTTAGCAACTACTGTGCACAGAGCAACTCTGCAAGCAGAATACACTATTTAAGAGTGCTTAAAGCAGTTATTTATGGGGCCATGCACAGTACGGGTAACTAGGACTAATGAGTTCTTAGAATAACTACTGAACGGATACGCTCATCATGAATGGCAAGACACCCAAGAAGTTATTGCTGGCCAGGTGGTCATTAGTCATGTGGGGAAGGGTAAGTCTCTGTTCTTCCCTGGAGATGACTTTCCATGTTGCTGCCTTCCAATTCTCTACTTTTTTTTGCTTTTGGAGCTTTATGCCTTTTTGTGTTGGTATCTTTCCTGCTGAATGCTCTTGAACTACTAGCTCAACGATTCCAAAACCAACTATTTCTGGCTCAACAATTAAGCTCCTGTCTATGCTTTGCCTTTCTTGCATGGCTTCAGCTCATGTACTTTCTTACACCTTAACAACAGATTATTTCAGTAAAAGTAAGCCAGTGATGCACATCTATGCTGCACCATGCTGAGCCTTGAATCCCAGTAGGACTGCTGGACTGGGGTTTCAGTTGTGGCCTTGGTAAGCTCAGGCATAGACATGTGATCGATGTGTACCCCACACTTATGGGAGACTTGGATAAAAGTAAAACATCGTGGAAACAAAACCGGACTTCAGGGCTTTTGGGAGTTAGCTGCTGATTTACTAATAAACTGGAATTAGAAATTATTCTGCTCTAGGGCAGTCCAGTTTCATAGCGTTCACTGTCTGAAGGATGTGTGTTCACCATTGTTCACCTTCTGTTTGTCTCTTATTTTCATTTGTCTGCTTTTCTGCTGTGCAAAAGTCATCCATGAGAAGTTATAATAAACCACTGCACTCTTTTAGATCTGGGTCTGGTGCAGTTTGCTAGGCCCGAAAGACTAATCTTTCATACTGTGCATCAGACAGACACTGTCAGTGTGTCCAGTGTCTGTGTATTACAAATGTAAGCAATGACCCTAACAAATACCAGAATGTGAAATGAGTAAAACAGACCTGAAACATGACCCATTTATCTTGCTGTTAACAGTCCATTGTTACAGTTCTTGTTATATAAGTGGTATCTGTTTAACAGGTGGGTGTGTTTGGTATTGATATTCGTGTAGAAGGCTCTGCAATTTAGAACACTTGGGATCTCAGTACTTAAACCTTAAGCTCGGTAAAAATAATCTGATGTTCAAAATGCTGCTCACCATTAGTAACTAGCTTAGTGTAAATAATTGTTCCAGTAGTCTGTTTAAAAGCTACCTTGAATCTTTGTCCTTCAGAATTTTGAGATGTCTAGAAATAAATCTTAATTTAATGTAGTTCCCATTAGAATAGCAAATGCTGAGATTGTGGACAGATTTCTGTATATATTTGGGGCAGCTGTTGACACCTACTGCTTTGTCGAAGTGCTAGGATGTCAAAAAGCTGCTTGGGTGTCTGACCAATTGGTAGTTGTTAAGTTCTGCCTAGTTATTTATACTTTACTGTATAGACATCAGATGATGGGTTTTCCTGGCTCGTTTTTCAGTCAGATGCCATAAAGGTATGGCAACAGATTTGCTAGTTTTACTGTCACTTATATTACTGAAGAGTCTTTCATCACTGAACGGGGCTGCAGAATCAGACAAGTATTGTTCTAGCAGTGGCATGGGAAGGAAGGTACCTATTGTCTAATACTACCATCCTGAACATAGTGGCCCTCTTAATGCTACAATAATAAATTCTTTCATAAGCCTAAAAATATTAACTCTTACCTTTTGTCTAATAGGTGAAAATCTACTTGAAGAAAGAATTTGAAAAGCATGGAGCAGTGGTGAATGACACCCAACATGATGCTTTGGTTGAAGACATATTTGATAAAGAAGATGAAGATGGTGATGGGTTTATATCTGCAAGGGAATTTACATACAAGCATGATGAGCTGTAGAAACGGGTGGCATAATTTTTTTTTTTTTTTTTTTTTTAAAGGCAGTGATGGTTTTATTTAATTGTGTTCTGGAGTTGACAGCTGCTGTTGGCAAAGAAACGCTTTTGTTTATATAAAACTTCTGTTCCTTATGTAAAATTTTAAATATTTTAAAGTATGAAAATGTACCTCCTGTGCAGCAAAGACTTGCACATCAGTGTGTTTTTTTAATTTTGTATTAACTTATTTTTCAGAAATGAAACAAAACTTTTTAGTTATCAAACATTGTGAAAATCAGAATCCAGTTGAGTTCCTTTCTGTGACTTGTGTGTTAAGATCAATTTCGATGACTTATTTATGTATAACTTCTAGTCTGTGGCTTAATTGACCTTCCTTCTTGTGTGTCACTACTTGAAAAGCAGTGTGCTGACCTTGCTTTTTTTCTGCAGATTTGTTAAAAGATGTGCTAGAAGGCATCAGCATGTCTTCGTACAGCTGAGAAAACTGATACAAACCTGTGAAGCCGTGCAAAGCCGCAAAGTAACTCAATAGTCAATTTGTCAGACTATTAAGCTTCATCCACTCCTCTTCTTCACCTTGTCCTTTTGGTGAACTCCAGCTTCTACCCCCCTGCTGTCAGAGCAACACAGCCGGTACCAGCTGGCTCCTTATCCTTGAAACATCCCCCTTTACCTCTGTATCTCATGGTTCCTGTCCCTGGCTATCCTCCTACTGACAAAGTGTTAGACATTTTGTTCCCCTACATGCCTTCAAATCTCTCCTCTTTCTCTAATGATGCACATTCCATACACTGTTAGTTTCTTATCTATGCTTACCTCATATGGTTAGTAAGTTAACCTAAAACATAATGCTAGCACTTTAAGCTGGGTCTTTCTCAAGGATGTTCTGCTTACTCAGGGCTCTTACCACCTTCTAGCTACAGTTGGCTTCACAAAGGTCTTTTTGTTAACCCTTTAGCAGCCCTTCAGCTGAATAAGACGAATGACTCTCCTGTGAGAGGGTCAACCATGCCGGTAATTGTCTGCATTTTTCTTTAAATTCGGTGAACGAAGCAGGAGTTAAGTGTCAGACTTTCACTTTTAATGTTGGCAACATTCTAGGAAATATCTGTAATTTGGAAAACAGCAAGTTATGCTGCAGTGCAGAGGCAATGTCTGTTACATATAAACACACAGTTGTTTTGAAACTCAGAGCTTGTATTCATGAAGAAAATCATACCTTTCTCTTCAAGTTTTGAGGAAGATCTGTAGCAAAATGTTACAAGTCTGAAGTTTTTACCATTTGCAGAAGGGGAAGAGCAGAGTGTCATGATGGTCAGTATGGCCTGAAGAGCAATTTGCATTGGCCTGCCTGCTTTGCTACTGCCTGAATTGCAGAACTATTTCAGCATTGCCCCTTTGCAGTGTTTTCACAAGTAGCATACAAGTGATGTGAATTTTAAATAAGGTGACTTTTTAGAAAAATAGAGGCATGAGGTAAATGTTGTGGTGCTGTGTCTTTACAGAGTTGGAGACCATGAGGATTTTGACTAATTTGAGTTTGAACTGTTTCTAGAGAGGAGGAAACATTTTGCAATTGTCCATAGTGAAGCCATGAAAAGCTGAAATCAGGACTCAATAGTCAATTTGCCAGACTATCAAGTAAGTATTTTTTATTGCAGCGCTGGACACACAGGGGATAGCTCCTCCTAATGTGCGTGCCGCACAGGGTTAGTTGCATAGCTTATATACAAGTTTTACATACCTATGACAATGAGTTCCTGACATTCATTTACATATTCCCCTCCCAATCATGTATGCTCAGTGATTTGAGTCGGTGGTCTTTGGGGGTCCCCAGTGGTCATTGTGGAAGGGCTTCTCAATGGTCATCTTCCATGACCTCTGGGCCTTTCTTCCATAGATGGTCATGAGTTGACTACTGAGTGGCAAGGCCTGGTCCTTCTGCGCTTATCTTGGGGGTCCTTCAGGGTGACTTGAAGAACCCATTCAGGATCTCTTAATCCTGTTACAAAGAGATACCATCTTGAAAGCTCCCAGACAGGTTGGCATCTCCCACTGTGAGCCACATCCTACAGCTACCAGCATATTCTAGCTACAGTTGGCTTCACAAAGGTCTTTTTGCATCCCCTTAGCATCCCTTCAATAGGCTCTTAAATGGGGGGTAAGGTATCTCAGGGAAGAAATTAGCCTGTATTGTGGCACCACTAACATATGGGTCTCTGAACACAGTATCTTACTTGAAAAAATGTTGTTCAAGGTTATGTAAGCACACAGAGCAAATCCAATTGTATGAAATTGAGCTGCATTGCCAAGTGAGACTCAACATTCAAGGTTCAATGCTGTAGATGAGCTAGTTTTTTTCCCTGCCACCTAGTGTTGCAACTGAGTCTCAGAAGATGACTTGATTAAACAGAGTTCAGCTGTGTATGGACATTGGAAATTGCTGTCAACAGTGATATTTGGGGGGGGGAAAGTGTAAGTGAAGGTGTGAAGTGGTAGGTGGTGTGGTTTGGTTGGGGTTTTTTTGCTTGTGTTTTTTTCTAGTTTTCTTAAGCCCATTTATGCTTTTTCTCCCATTATGTTTTATGGCAGTGAGTTTTACAGTAGAATAGCGTAGGGAAATATTTCCCTTTGTTTTTAGGCTTGCTCTTGCATTGTGAGGAAATAATAAATAATCATTCCCTATTTAGCTCTTCTTACTGGTCATGATTTTGCATATTGATTATTTTTTTACTCATCACTTGGGAAAATTCAGCTTGCCTGACTTCAGCTCCCAAGGTTGTCTCTGTGTTCTGTGCTGGGTGTCTTGATTTCTCCTAGAGTCACTGGAGCGCTAGGCATTTGGGGGCAACTCATCACATGCATCTTGTTCATGCTGTATCAGGATAGGTGCTTTCACCAAATAGAGGTACCTGTCTGACTACATGGGGAGCCTAGGCAATAACCGTAGCCTGGGCTGAGGAGGTCTAACAAAAGATGCAGTTGGCCTGCAACGCAATCTTACTTCCTCTGTAATAAATACGAGTTGGGATTCAGGGAATGCTGTGAAATGTACATATGCATTATCTTCTACTGTAGTTTGTTGTTTGTTTTTTTTAAAAGCATTTCATAAAAATAACTTTCAGTGAACATGTAGTTAATTTGTTAATGCCAGCAGAGCATTAAAGCTGCAGGACCAAGATGCTTTATTTGGTGCATTTTGTGTAGGTTTATGCCAGATGAGTTGATGGCTTTTATTCTTAGTGCTCTTCTTGGTAGCTATGTTATGTTTCTGAAATGGAAGTAAAAAACCATCTCAGAAGTGCAGAATCAGCAGCAGATTTGAAAAGCCACTTCAATTTTATTACCACTTGCTATCATTAAAGTCCTCCTGTGAAGACGAAGGGATTTCTTGGGTAGAAATAGCACCGCCTGTCTTAACCTCAATTGCATCTGCTTGTTAATCCACAGGGCAATACTGCTGCAGTGCCAGCAGGAGCCCGCTAGCTACCTGAAGGAGAGCAGAGGCAGGCAGCTGCCTGTCCTCCGAGGGGAGAAAGAATATTGGAACTTCAGTGGCATTCCGCAATATTTTGGCTGGCTTGTGCGTGAAGTGCAAGGTGTATTTCCCCTGAAGAAACACAAACCCTCGCTGCGTGTCTGTACATGTAGCACTTGAAAAAGTGAAGAGGGCTGAAAACAGTGTTGTAAGCACATGCCAGATCGTTCCTCCTGCAGCTTACAGCCTTCTTCACACGTTTCTTGTTGTTTTGTGATTATATAGGAAAATACGTACTGATGGTTTTTAGAACGGCAGCCTGTCATTCAGAGCCACTACCCAGCAATTGTAGTGGGAGTTGCTGCCTTCTGGAGGTAGAGAAGCAGCCTTCAGAGCCCATTTTATTTGAAATTCTTGATATGCAGTGCAGTGACACAAGAAAGCTTTTGGCAAAGCTTCAGGTTAGCTTTCTTTGAGATCAACTGACAAGGCAAACAGTGTGGAAAATGAAGGAATTGCTTTATTGGGTCTTAAATCTTTGCTTTTCAGTAGCTTATGCCCTTGTGCTGCCAGCAACATCCCCAGTATAGAGGTGGTTTGGTGAGTACTGTATGTGACAGTCATAAAATTGCAGTGCTAAGTACACATTGAACACACTGCTACCATAGTTTCTTCTTCGTGACATTTAGGACGAAAATGATCCATAGCACGTTTCCTGAGTACTTCAGTGTAAAAATAGGTGGTACAGGTCAGCCTTTAAATTACAGTTGTCTTTGTCACACGTGCTCCCCACACCCCTAGGTACAAAGTGGTCTATCCCTTGATCCAGAAACTCCAGTTTCAGAGGGCAGGTGACTATCATCAGGATGGGGAAAGCTCACTGCTTTGGGCAAAGGAGCAAAGCTAGGGGAGATGTGGTGAGAGAGTGGAATTACGCAGAGCGATGTAAGAAATGCAAAAGATTTTGTTTCCTAGATCCTTTGGCATCTGCTTACTTGGCAGAAAGAATGTTGGCAGTCACTGATGTAGGTACTGTAAATTATAAGGCTGATTCCTGATCAGACTTTGCCTAGAAATCACTGCTTCAGCCAGTTCCTATATGGATTTTTACTCTTATGACAAAGTTTAAATTCACACTTCCAAGGTCCATTAAAGCAGATTCAGAACAGGTATGTTGCATATGACTGCTTCTTAAAAATACATCAGCCTCACTATAGAGCTTTTGCAAAAAAATCCCACAGAAAAACCAAAACCCACCACCCCAAAACCCTTCATATATTTTCAACACCGAATTGGTTTTGGTAACAGGAAGTAAAACAAACAAAACCTGCTTATATTTGTATAATCCTGGATAATTTTAGCCTCTCTTGAAAGTTAATCATAATGCTTACATTCTGTGGCCTAGTTTTCTCCTGGTACATAGGAAAAACAACTCTCTGACAAAATAAGGATCTTTCTTTAGCTATCCTGCTTCTGTTTTCATGCTTGTGCTTGATTATGTCAACAGTTTCACATAAATGTAATTGAAAAGCTCAGTAGGAAGCTATGTATCTGTTACAAGGACAAGGACCTTCATTATCGGCTCTCCCAGCCTGGAGGGGATTCAGATGGAGCTGCTTCCTGCATCACATTTCTTCCTTCTAGGAGGTTCTGTTCCCAAAGCAGGCTGGTTTAGCTTGGGGGGTTGCACCAGGTTAGGAGCTGTGTGGTATTTCTGTTCTCTTGAATGGTGGTTTTTTAAAAAAAAAAAAAAAAAAAAAAAAAAAAAAAAAAAAAGTAGGAGCTTGGTTTAGCTGAGAATTTTGCCGTGAAAATAGAGGGTAGTTTGAAACATGCCAGGTAAGTAATTTTGTGCAAGGTTTCTGAAGGCCATGTTCCTGATGGAGGGCTGGAGTTTGTCCATGGGGATAGTACTTTTTTTGTAACTGCTCTGTATCTCCATTAGGTAAACAATAAACAAAGCCACTTTTAAAATACTAGGATCTGATTGTGAAAATCTAGTGGAGCCAACTCTTCAGAGCTCCCCAAATCCCAGTTATGTTTTCCTCTAAAAAATCTGAGGCTGATGCTAACTATCATTAAGAGCTGCTCTTCATATTAGCTACAACGCTTCTAATTTCTAGTTTGTGTCATGACCTGCTTAAGGAGATTAAATGACGCAGGATAATTGATTCCTCATCTGGGAGTCAGACTGAAAGCATTAAATCAATCCTGTCCTTTTACACTTTATTGCCATTGAAATTTCTTTAAAGCAGCTGATGTTTCCTCTTCTGTGTCTCCCTGAGTAGTGAACTAGGTAATACCTATTTCTTTTGCATGCTTGGCCTGATGTCTCTCTGGGAGTAAATAGCACATCTTAGCTCTGGGCTCTCATCTGCTGGGATATGTCTTTACAGAACAGGTTTTCATTCCATAAATACAATGCAAAATGTTTGTGGTGACCCTGTGTCCATCTCTGGGTATGGAATCTATATGGCTATAGCTAATAGACTAATCATAGCTTAAAGAAAATTAGGTCCTGTTGGATTTTACTGTTAGCAATACTGACTGCAGTACTTAGAAGTAAGACTGGCAATGTTCCTTTTTAACAGAAGGTAAGAGTTTACATTTGCATCCAGTATTTCAGCCCTTATGTCCCATCACGTCTTCATGGCTATTGTAATTGTTATTAGTTATTATGGGTTAAAACCTGGGCTTAACATGGTCACACAGACATGGCAATGTAGACTTGCACTCTGAAATAATTCAGTGCTCTGCCTCTGCAAAACTCAGTCTGAAGCAAAGCTCCCAGTCAGTGCTCATTTTACCGCAGATAAATGAGCACAAACCACAACGGGAGCACGTATGGAGCAGAAATGGCCAACGCTCCTATTCATTTGGTACCAGATCTGGTTTTGCTAACTTGAGCCGAGTCTAGCTCGCCATGGCACTCTTTCGAAACGGCCACAACCAGCCGTTCACGCCATGGTGGGCTGTGTGAAGGCAGGCTGGTGAGGTGGGCTCTAGGACACCAGCTCTGCCAGTCCTCTGCTGGCTTTGAACCTTCATGCCTCGCTCCTTGAGCGGCCAGCACAGGGATGCGTCGGCTCTCTGGAGAGACTGGAGAGGCACCAGCCAGGCTTGTGCTTTCGCGCTACTGCCGTGGGTAAAGCTAAGGGCAGGCTTGGAGACTGGTGAACGCCAGGAGCCCTCGCACTGGGGCGAAATAGGAGAGAAAAGAGAGCCATAGAGTATCTCAAGCTGGAAGGCACCTGTAAGGATCACAGAGTCCAACTCCTTGCTCCCTGCAGAGCTACCTAAAACTAAACCGTATGACTAAGAAGACTGTCCAGACGCTCCTTGAACTGACAGGCTCGGGGCTGTGACCACTTCCCTGAGGAGCCTGTCCCAGTGACTGACCACCCTCTCGGTGAAGAACCTTCTCCTAATGTCCAATGCAGCTCCGTTCCATTCCCTCGTGTCCTGTCACTGGTCACCAGAGAGGAGATCAGCATCTCCCTTCTGCTGGCTGCAATGAGGGCACTCCTCAGCCTCCTCTAAGCTGAACAAAATAACAGGCAGGGGAACAGCTCTCTGTGCCACCCAGCTTTTCTTGGCTGATACCCACAGCCTATATAAGGAAGTTTAAAAACTCCTGTGTAATTTATTATTGACATTTCTTTATTAAAATATGTACATTAGGAATAACATTCAGTCAGCATGAAATGTACAGTACAGTCTGAGCTTTGTTATTTTTCCCATCTCCTACTAACAACTGTTTTCCAGTTGTACACTGTATGGACAAGGCCATTTATGTAAATGCGGGCTCTTTTATGAGAAAGAGATACTTGGTTGTGGATATTATTAAAAACATATTTTTCCTATCCTTTTGGAAGTACAGGAGCCAAAAGGGCTTCTTTGTTTTATTTTAATTTGAAGTATTTCTGTTATCAGAGGTCCCTTCCCACCTGCAACTATCTACCACTTCCATGAATAAGGAAAATGACTTGATCATCAAGGGGTTTTTTTGGAGTCAGGTCTCCTTAAAGTCATATAAAAAAAAAAAAAAAAAAAAAAAAAAAAAGAGTTTTAGGTTTCCTGAAAAGCAGAATAATGGAAAATGTGCAGCAAAGCCATGCCAGTGCTCACAGCGTATGTTGTGTATGGGAGGAGAAGAAAGGTTGCTGACACACGCATAACTTTTTAAGTGTACTCAGCAGACCTGTTGCTGTGGTAACTCACCAGAAGACTGTAACCTCCCCTGACTGAGAGCTGTTTGCACCGCACCAGATGGCTGGTAAGTCATGTAGTGGCATTTTCTGTGCCTTGCATTACTGTCCCACCTTTTCTCTTAAGTGCTGTGATTTAATCTGCAGCAATCTACACATAGGTTGTTCAGACAGGACACACCAATATAAAATACAAAGCTGCTTCAGTCATGCAGTCACTTTAATGAACGCCTGTATCACCTGCATAACACCAGAACCGTTTTTGCCTTACGGATTTATGTTCAAGCTGTTGCAATTTTATGAATAACGCTGAGAAAGACTCTATGCTTGAATTTGAATATAATTTTAATAAGGTTAACTATATAGTACGGAGTCACTCTCACGCATTTCTTGCAGAGGGATGTGAGATGCCTTTTCAGGTTCATCGCTCTGCTACAAGCATTTCTGTACAGGCAGCATCGTAACAATGGAAGCATACATGAAGATTAAACAGGATCATTGCATAAGAAAGTAATGCTGTTGTCTCTGTATTTTCTGCTTCTTTGTTGTCGTTACTAGCTTATCTTCTCAGGATGACAGATTTCCTTCTTCCACCTGCCTTGACTATTTATCATTATGAGTCTTAAGCTATTGTCGAGTATTTTAGCCTCGTTGTTACAGGTGCTGTTCTAACATGCTAAGAAAGCTCCAGGCTTTATAAGCCAATAATAATGAATGTGTCTTGTGATACCTTTTAGAGCTATGAAAATAAGTATGCTGTCACAGGTTCCTGTAAATTAAAACAAGGATAATTTCAAAATTTATGAAAACAAAGCAACAGACTGACACTTTTTTGATAAACCCAACCGTTACATCAGAAAAAGGCAAGCTTTTTGAACGGGCAATGGAGCAGCTCGGTTGTGTGGTTCGGTGCTGTACCTGACCGGTTTCTAGACACGGAGGGTAACTGCAGCATGGCCAGAGTCCTTGCAGCACGCTGTCTTCTGCCCTGGTGACACTGGCCAAGCCGTTGTGTTCTGTTAGGTCACTTGTGCAATGGAGAAATGAACTACCTTCTGCAGTACGTAAGAGCTTAGCATCTAAGTCTGCCATTGTGCCTACAATGACATCTTCATACAGCTGCAGCCATTTACATAGACTGATCTCCAACAGTATGACTGGATAAAGGGGCTACAGCCATGATTTCCCATATCTTTTTCATTTTGAACGTTCTCTGAGCCCAGCAGGTGACATCTTTACTTCACATCAGAATATTGTGCCTGCTACCCTCTTTCTTTGTTATGGGCAAAGCCACCTTTAGTGTGGGAGAAATAGTCTCAACTCTCTGCGCCAATCTCCTGACTATATAAAAAAACCCAAAACACCCAAGTACCATTGATACTACTTCTCATTAGACTTGTTTTGACATCAGTTGAATTTACTGGCCTATGGTGTGACTATTATCTTAGGGGCTCACAGGGTTTTTTAATGTTAGTAACTCTTCTGTACTTAAGAAGTTCTTAGTTCCTGTAACTCACTGTAAGAGGAATCATTTAAGTGTAGTGGGATGCCTTTACGGGTATAGGCTTAGAAGTCCAGCTTAGCAGCAACCAGGCACATTTGTTCTGTACAACCCCAGTTCACCTGATTTTTAGTTACTCCAAATCAGTGCTCTGCCAGAGAGAACAAGACTAAAATGGTGGCTTGAAATAACAAAAATGGATATCAAGAAAAGGGCTTTCTTGGCTGTACTACCCTTTCACCAAAATCTATCATAGTACATTTTTTTAATATAATTTCAACAGTTAGATGGTCTTTTTTACCATCTGCATTAAGTCAGCTTCTCTCCTTCTAAACACTGTTTGCTGAGAAAACTAGTTCCGTCGGTTGTACGCCTGCATGGGCTGCTGTCTTGAACTTGCAGAGGAAAGTATTGTGGAAATGATGATTCAAAGACTACTGCTGCAGTGTCTTGAGGATTTGGGGTACTAGTTCTGCTGAACAGGCTTTGATCTCCAAGTAAGGAGGTGTTTAAAGAAGAACAAAAGTAAACTGTAACTTAAGCTATATGTTGCTGTGTTTGCCTTTTGGTCTCTTCCTTTCACAGATAAAACACTGAACAAAGGTTCTTTGAAATTCTCTTTTCTAAAAATGTGTCCTTCCCACTCTCCTTCTTTGATGTTGCATCCCGTTGGAAACTCATCTTTTACAGGAGAAAAAAAATAATTTTTTAATATCCATAAATTCTCCTGTTATGTTATTAAAGAGAAAGAGCATGTAATCAATAGATAAGCATTGTGGTTTTGTCCTAATGACTGTAATTTTTTATTTTCTGTTTACACAGCAACCTCCGCTCAAAGATTTCAGAGATGCAGCTGTGAGTAAATGCTCTCCCCATTTCATGTATGAGGTAATTTAATTGCCATGAGGTTACTAGATTTATCCAAAGCCAAGCAGCAAGCTTATGGCAGAATGACATACACCCCAGGCTCTCTTGATTCCCAGGACCATGCTCTAACCACTCATCCTCGCTGCTTTACACGTTTCATGACAGCTTACACAGAAAGGAAGCATCAAAGATTTCTGTGTCGCCAGTATGTAATCATTCTGTAGACAGTCTAATAATTCTTAGGTAGATTATACTCAGCCATAATCGTCTCCAGTGTAATTAGAGAATAGACTTAGTCATCTAAGTGAGCATAATATGGGTAATGTAAGTGGTGCGTTATAGGATGTAATTTACCCCCCTTTTAAATCGCACCTGCTCTTTTCATCAGCTATCTTTCTGATTCTAAGAAGCAAGCTGCCTATGACGCAGTTCATCCTTGATGTAACTCCAGAGCAAGGAATTTGGGTTGTTATGTTCAACTGAAGTTGTTACAATTAAATTGGTATAAACTCCTCAGCTTTTCAGTGATTCAAATCACCTTTCAGTTAGATATTTTAGGAGATAGCCAGTCATCTTTCCATTGCAAAACACATTGAACTGTAATTCTGATAACAGCAAACTGATAGCAGAGGAAAACAAAGGTCTTGCTTAAAATACATAATGCCATATCTTAGGCTATGAAGGGCTCCATGTTGCTAATGATCAAACCCACTTTTTAATTAAAAGCATTGAGCCTAAGTAATGTCTTCTAAATTAGAGTCTATTCAGGTTACTGATACACCCCCAAAAGGTGCAGATGCCACAGTATTTGATATTCACTTAGATTTAGACTGGGAACAGCAAATTACTTTCTCTTTTGGTTATGTAATGAAGTTGCAACTTTTGGCCTACAATTAAGTCTGACAGCAACGGTGCCCAAAGCTTAGCCATAATTTCCAAACGCATGCAGACCCATGGATACTTCTGCCGCTTGTGGTGATGAGAGGAAACTCTTTTTGCCTCATATGGTTCCAGGATTTTTCCTTCTAAATTTTCATGTAGGGTCCCATATGCAGATTCTGTCTGGCTTTTTGGTTTTCTTTCACCAGATCACTAAACTAGATCTACTGATCTAATAAGCGGTGTGATATTTGATTCCTACCTTGTAGGAGTGCATGATGTGTAGTACTAATTGAAATTTGGAGTGACTCTCAGTCCTGTACTTTTTGTGGCGATTGACTCTGCAGACATGTTAGGCTGGCTTGGCCCTTCTTAATGAGTCAGGCTCCTGAAAAGAAATAGGAAGAAAAGCAAATATCCTGAGGAACCCAACTCTGACCACCACGTTGTGCAGCACATATGGAGGACATACTGACATTGTACTTTCAGGTAACTAGTTCTGCTAGCAAAAAACATTAAAACCTGTGAAATGAGGCAACAGCTAATAAGAAACCTCTGGGATTTAGGCATAAGGCTCTTTTATAGATTTCTGTATTTTCTGTGCCTTCCCCAGGTTCCACACTGCTGCACCGACCTAACATACTTGCTTCTTCCTGTTCTTATGCTGAAAATGCTCTGGTGTTTAATGTTCTTTGTTCTGTCTCCTGGCTTATCCTTGACTTTCGGACCTCCCCAGCTTTCTTTTAAACCTTCCCATCTTCCCATCAAATGTACTTTGCCATCCCTTCTCCACACTAAGGGTCTGGTCTAGGGCAGGCATTGGTGGAGTGTGCAGCAAGGTTCCTCTCCTTGCAGACAGAGATAGAATCATAGAATCATAGAATCATAGAATGTTTTAGGTTGGAAGGGACCCCTAGAGGTCATCTAGTCCAACCCCCCTGCAGTGAGCAGGGACACCACTAACTAGATCAGGTTGCTCAGAGCCCCATCCAACCTGACCTTGAATGTTTCCAGGGATGGGGCCTCCACCACCTCTCTGGGCAACCTGTTCCAGTGTTTCACCACCCTCGTTGTAAAGAATTTCCTCCTTATATCCAGTCTAAATCTACCCTGCTTCAGTTTAAAACCATTACCCCTTCTCCTGTCACAGCTAGCCCTACTAAAAAGATTATCCCCATCTTTCCTATAGGCCCCCTTTAGATACTGAAAGGCCGTAATCAGGTCTCCCCGCAGCCTTCTCTTCTCCAGACTGAACAAGCCCAACTCCCTCAGCCTGTCCTCATAGGAGAGGTGCTCCAGCCCTCGGATCATTTTTGTAGCCCTCCTAGAAATGTAAAGGGCCAGCCTCACACCAGTGAACCGTATTTGTTTTCCTAAATCAGAGCCATTTAACCAGATAGCCGCAGACCTGCCTGATTACACCTAGCTGTCAAACTATTGTCATCTGTATGGAGGTATGGGTTGTCTGCTGAGGATGGAGCACACGGGACAACCCCATTTGGGTGGGTTTGGCAAACAGACCAGGCCACCCGCTCCACGGCCGAGGCATGCAGTGCTCTACAGGGCGTCTCAGAAGGGACACCCAGTGCTGCCTTGCTCTGGGCCTGGCGGTGGTGGTACTCTTGTACCCAAAGAGCTGAGAGGTCCCCAGGGGTTTGGCCACCAGAGGGGCATGACCCTGCTGTGATGCTCCACATGCGGCCAGCAGAGAAGTCCCCGGTTGCAAGGTCATCCCCTCAGCTTTGCAAAGTTTGGTGGACTCCTTATTCAGCAGTTTGACGGATTAATGAGGTAGCAGCCACATTTTCAATTACCTGCTTTACTTTCTAGACTTATCCTGCGAGACAGAGGAACACAAGTTACCCACCCAATTATATGACTAAAACCGAATAAACGAGCCCCTTCTCTTCCACTGTGGAAGAAAACGCTGTGTGGGCAGCGTTTGTTCCCCTCTTGGTCCCCGAGATGGGCAGGGGGAGGACGCGTGCACCGCCCTCCACCCACGCATGTGAAACGTGGACGCTTCTTCTTGATGCCATTTTCACGTCCTCGCGCTTTGGTGGCCTCCCCCCCGGTGTGGCATTTGACGGTACACCCACCCACGCGAGGCACCGGCAGTCACCATGCCTCGCCCCGGAGGGAGCAGGCGGCCGCCGGGACCGGCTCCCTCTCACGGGGCGGGGGGCGTCGGGGACCCCGGGCAAGGCGGCGGGGGGGGAACGCTTGGCTCCACGGCCACGGCCACGGCCTCCCCCTCCGCCACCGCGGCCGCCGCACCGGCCGGGACTCGCCGCGCGGAGCGGTTCGGCGGCGGCTGCGCGCGCAGGGGGGAGGGGGCCGCGCGCCGCGCCTGCTCCCACCGGCAGGGGCCGCCGCTGCCGCCGCCGGGCTGAGGGGAGGGAGGGAAGGGGCCGCCAGGGGTGGCGGGGGAGGATGGCGCAGAGCCGGTTCCCCGGTGTCGGTGCGGGCGCCGTCCCCCGGCGGGGGATGTCCCTCGGCGCCTCCGCGCACCTGCTCCCGCGGCGGCGGGAGGCACCGCGCCGCCCTGGGCGGGGGCTGCGGGCACCGCGTAACATGGCTGCCCCGCAGGCCTCCCCCGGCCCGCGGGGGCGGCGGGCCCGGCGGGGCTGAGCCCCGGTGGTGCGGGTGGGGGTCCCGCGGCGGGGGGAGGGTCGGTGTTTGGGGCTGGCATCGGCAAACGCTGTCCCCGCCTGTTCCTTGCGCTCCGGTTGGAAGCAAGGCTCTCGGGTCGCTGTCTTCCCTGGCTGCCCTCTCTACTAGCTGCTGCTTTCCCTTCTGCTCTTTAAGGGCCCTGCGTGGGTTGTGTCCCCCCTTCTTTTTTTTTTTTTTTGAAGGTGCCTTTTCGTATAGTCACCTTGAAATCTAGATGCCTTCGTGTGCATTTTGTAAGCGTGGTGTTACGCTCAGGTAGGTATGTGATGGTTTCATTCACTTGAGCAGGCTGATGAGCAGACGTACCTTCCTGCGAGGCTCTACGAAACTGAGATCTGTATGTGTGCTACTAGAGGCTATAATTAACCTACTAAAAAAAAAAAAAAGATGTTTTCTGCAGCACTGATAATTGGTGGGGCGGGGGGGGGAATCATACTAAACCAGCATATCAAGCAGAAGACAGCTTTGTTAGGGCCCTGATCCGATGAGTGCACATATGTATAAATCTGTCCCTATGAAAAATGTCCTTAAACCAGAGCCATCCATGCCTGTAAGATATGAAACTTTAATAAACCCAGAGAAGTGGTTGTGCTGCAGAACACTTTGTAAATTCTGTGATGCAAACTATCTGTGTATGCTAAATTTACTCAGTAGTTTAGAAGATAATAAATACATGAACTTGTGGGAAGTGGAGTAACTGACTCATTTGGTTATAGACTTATTACCGTTTCAGCTCTTGGTCTAAAAGCTGTTTTAGAATTAGGGATTTAAAGCATCTCTAAGCATGCTGGTTTGTTCATAACATGCACCCCAAACCCTCCAGCCAAACAAAAAGAAACCTGAAAACAAGCCCTCCATTGTATATATTTAGGAAGTTGATCTCTGTGAACGCAGGACTTCCACTGATTTGAGATGAATCAAGATCGAAGTTAACTTAAACCATTCGTGGTGCTATGAACTTTTCCAAGCAGTTTCGATCCCAGAGCTCACCTAGACAGTCTAAAAAGACAGGTGTTATATTGAGGCAAATGTGGTGGATGGAAATCCTTTACTGATATGAGTAGGTTTTGTCCTCCCCAGAGAGTATTTCTGATGCTTAGAGTTTGAGATTTTTATGGTAACTTCCTTTTTTGGAAGCTACTTGTAACTTTTTTTTTTTCCCCTATAAAGTAGGGCATAGCTTAAGCTCCACTTGTTTACTCTTGCTGAGTTTGGTATTTTTGGTAAAGGGTACTGAATTTGGCTCTCTACCCGCCCCTTCAAAAGTCAACCATGGATGCTTCACGCAGCTTGCATGTGTGAAAGTGTGCTAGAAGCTTCCAGTAAGAATTTTTTTATTTATTGAAGAGTTGTGAAGCTGGACAATTGTCCCTGTAGTCTCTTGGCCTTCTCTTTCTGTAAATTCAGCAGACTGAGAAATGGCACAGAATTGCTGTCTATACCTGCCTCTCTGTAAGGTTCCCAAATGGCTGGTTTCTGCCACAATGTGTTGCATCACATCCTAACATTTACAAACTCTTTTGCTAGTATTGCAATGCTTGCTGTTGTTTTAGGTTATATTTTTCAACTAAACTGAGACTTTGAACAAGGTACTTTGATGCTTTTTATTTTACGCCTTGTTAACATAACGATGTTGCTAATTTGAGATGACTGCCAGTCAGCGTGCATTAGCCAGTTGTGTGTGGAGGTGGACGGTTCCTCCTGTGCAGTGATCAAAACCTAACTGAACCGCAAAACTAGATTGTGCTGGCTTTACAAAGAGGGAAAGCTATGTGGCTAACTATTATGCAGCAGTTAACGACTTCTCATTGTGAAGCTGTGTGCTGTACAAAGATGCTTGAGATGCCAGCAACTCCTAACAAGGGTCTCTGCCCCAGTGACAGAAGCGGGAAAACAGGTGCTTCTCTATGAAATGAAGAGTGTTACAAATACGACCTTAGACTGCAGGCTGGCATAGCAGCTACAAAAGGAAGAGAGTTCTGTGACTGCTCAGGGACTTAATTAAGTGCCTTGACATCCACTCAGTGAAAAGTCTGTATAAATAATGAATTTTCCCCTGTATGCACAGCCCGTGATGGAAATGAGACAGGAATCTGTTGTCTTCTAGATGACTGACCCTGATTTGGTTTTAAATGGAACTACGTTTTCATTAGCATAATTCAGATTACTTGAGGCAAAAAATAAGACCCTATCTTCTTTTGAAAGATGCCTACTTAAAGGCTGGATGGGTGTATTAGACAATTAAACTAGAACTGGTTGGTCAAGGGACTGTAAACTCTTGTAACAGCTGAAATCTTACTGGGTTTTAGGACTTCAAATGCTGAAGACTTTTACCAGGCTCACTTGATGGCAAGTATCTAATTTATTAGACTGTCTTAAAAAACATGGCAGCTGTTACCAGGAATATTCCAAATTTTTCCCACATAGAGCAAGAGAAATATTTTCAATTCTTTCCAGGCCTATTATGTATTTGCTCAGCTAAATGACCAAAGGGCACCCCCTTCCTACTGTTTAGGAAAGCTTTGAAAGACAACTTGATTTTATGCCTGTGTAGGGAATTGCTACTATTTGTAATTCAAAAATAAAAGTAAACTTAACTGGAGAAAATGGCATCCCAAATCTCTGACTAGAAGCTTGAGGTGTTGCTCATTTTGAGCAAATTCTTGAGAAATTGTCAGCATGTAGTTAATGTGCAAAAAAAGAGAAAAGTTGAGCATGGCTTGCAAGTTTCAGCTGCTGATAGCTCCTCTTCAATATCTTCTCCTCTTCAATATCTTCTCAGACACAGCTTAGAGGGTCAAAGTTGAATGTGGCACCTTCAGGTGGTAAATTGGTATTATCCATTGGTGGTAAGGAAAGAGTCAAACAGTTTGACTAAGGTCTAATAATGAAATGTCCAAAACATAGGGACACACAGATTTAGCATGGTTTTGTGCTTTATATTCGGGAACAGTCTCTGCTTTCTAATTTCTTAATAAATGCAACCTTCCTCTCTCCTGATAAGTCATGCATTAAAACTGTCCAAATTGTCAGTTAAAAAAATAACCTTTCAGTGTTTCCTAAGATGGGAACAATATTATTATTGTGCCTTTCAGTTTGCTGTCTTTGTTCTGTGCCTGCAGCTGAATGAATTTTGCTTTTCATTTCTGTTTTTGGAAACATTGCTTTTCTGCAGGATGCAGAGATCACATGTCTCTATGTGCATAAGACACTAGGCTTGATTTGTAAATGGAAATAAAAGCTTGTCTCAGGCACAGGAAACATCTTCATTTGAAGGTTAAAACAACAACAACTAAACCCTGAACAAAGTTTTCACAGTTGTAACTGACCTTTCTCCTGCCACCCCATTAAAAATATGGAAGAGTTGAGAATAAATAATGTGTGGCCTATTCAGTATATTCTTCCCTTCGTAATAAGACAGCCTTGATCCAAGTCTGAGCACCCTTGCTCAGATGCTGCCTCTCAGTTTTTCATGGTAAATGTTTCTTTCAAGTTAGGCCACTTACCCTTTCTGGTAGCAGTGAAAACAGATTATTGAAATCTTGGAACATTACTGAAATAGTTCAGAAGTATTAGCACAGCTGGGTTTCTGTTTTATAAAAGCCCAAAATATAGTGAGGAAAAGTCATTGTTTAATACAGAGAAACAAGTTGCATGTCTTTGTATAAGGTTTAAGGTGCTTTCTGGGCTTTAAAAGCAGCTCAAATCTCTTGTGCAATATAAATGTTAAAGAAAATGCTGTCATCACTAGAATGCACTTGGAACTTACCAGCAAGGAGTTGAGCAGCCTCTGTATTTCTGGTACCTAAAGCACCTGTTCCAGACCGGATGAGATTTGAAGAAACTGTAGTAATGAGGGTGGAAAAAATTAAGCTCACTAAAATTAGGATCAGTAAAAGTGGTGTTCTGACCAAACTGCTGTGGAGGTCTAAGATGAAACCCCAGTGTTAACCCTCCTAACCCTTGTTTTTTGTAGATACCTGTGCTGCCTTGAAAACATGATTTTGATTATCACCAGCATTAACAATGGGTTATCTAGAGCAATCGCAGGTGTGCTTGAAAAACCGGGGGCTAGGAGAGGTTTAGACTTCACCCTGTTCAACACTCTGATTATGTCGGTTTTTCAGAAAGCTCAACAGTTATGCCAACAAAATTCTTGAAGACAAACTTAGAAAATGTTTGAAAGATGTGTTTGTGTGATGTATCTGTGCAACCTCACTAAGCTGAATGAAAGCCAAGTGTGGTGTTTGTGGTTCCATCCATGCTGGAAGACTTGCTAGCGTAGATATGCTGAGTAGCGAATGCAGCGGTTATGCTCCTAGGTGAAGGACTGGCTTGATCAAGCTGAAGTTTTGCCAGCTTGCGAGTCAAATCATATCAATACACGCAAATTTTATAGTTGCATTCTACTCATAGTTACATGAGGTGAACGCTTTTCCGTTGTCAGTGCTGACTGCTTGGTCTCAATGAACTTCCTTAATATCCCCTTGAGCCTTGTTTTGCTTTCTTCTGAAGAGGAGTTGTAATGGTGGTAGCTGACTTCTCGTGTAGTATCTTTTACTGGTTCTGGTATTGCTCTACATGATGGTGACTGGGTATTTTTAGGCAAAAGACTATATTGGTGTAGAAAACAACAATTTTGCATAGTATATTATGGGCAGGGTTGTTTGTACATGTGCATCACTTAACATGTCCTAAACGATGCCTTGTCAGGAAAGGAGTAGCTCCCTCAAAATTTTTTCATTTGGTGTAAATCTTAATTAACATTTCAGAAACCCCAGCTAACCTGACTTGTATTAACACCAAAGGGTTTTTATAGTGAATTCAGGGGCATCTTTAGAAGCAAAAATAAAGTTGCAGGGAATTAAGTTAGCAGCAATTAAAAAAGTATGAAGAGCAAATACTGGTTCAGTTCCATAAGGAGGAGGTAAATTTCAAGACAGACCGTTTTTTTGACCCTGTTTTCTCACACTAATCCTTTTTATTGACCGCTGCTTCCTAGTGAGTGCTGCACTTTCATTATAAGCCTATTGTTTTGGTTTGCAATTGAAAGAAAAGACAGAGAAAAAGCTTGCTGTTGGCAAAAGCAGTTTTACTGTTTTAGAAGTAAGCTTTGGAATTGCTCGAACAATAAGTTATTAGAAGAGCTTCAAAAACTAGTAGTTCATAATACTGAATTTTTATTTTGGGTAAATTTTTTTTAATAAGACAGCAATTATGAAAGCTACTGTTGGCAAGCCAGTTTTCATATAATTTGTAACTTTGTAAAACTGGTAATTACTTTGTGCTTAATATCTTCAGGGTATTTTGGCAAACAAGGAAAATTAGTTGGCTTGAAAAGAGTTGATATCTATTTAATATGGGAGGATCAAGTTATTTTCCTGAGAAGTAATTTTATTGTAGCAGTCAAATTCTTGAACCTTATAAAAGATAATTTCAGTACCAAATTGCAGCTTGCAGAGAAGCAGTACACGGTGTTATTCTGGAAAAAAAAAACAACAAACAAACCAACAACAAAAGTCTTGAGCAAGTTAGTATGAAAATCTTCTTTCCTCCAGTTTGGACTCTGACTTGCTAAGCTCAGAGTGCTTTGTTGTCAATACATATCTATATCAGTTTTCCTGGGCCAGGGGGAAGGCTCCAAACCACACGGAATAATTTATGCCTGTCCCTGTTCTCCTAGGAGCATGGCTTCGATCTCTGACAGGCGTGTGCTTGTGAGGGGGGCTGGGATGTCTCTTGCTATAACAGGATTATTTGTTCCTTTTTTATAAGTGAAAAAGGCATCTAAATGGAAGCTTTCATTAGATTATGTTACAACCTTTATGTACAGACTTAAAGAATAACAATTTTATTCCTCATTGACCACTCTAAAAGCCTGATTGTGGACAAATTTTGACACTAATAGTGCAAGTTGTTCTAATTAGTATTTGTGACCCTTCTTAATAGACATTACCATTTGTAAGATTCTTATACTGTGAAATGAAAAATACTTGAGTGAAATGTTCCAGATCTTGATATTTTCAACCTGAAGATAGTATTTTACATCTTATCAAGATTTATGGGTTAGTTTTCTTGAGGTGGTGGTAGGCAATAGCACTTCTGTGTCACCGTATTCCAGGAGTGTAGTGATGTTTAGATGCCTTCATGAAGCCCTGATAATTGTCGTACCAGTTGTTTCACATTGTGATGTTTGGAGCCAGATGTTGCCCAGTGGATGTTACTCCTTTCTTTCTGCATCAAAGTAGTTACGAGCTTGTCTGTTTTACCATTGACGGCAATGGTGATGTGTTCATGGAATTCATTTGGCCTGGCAGTCTCCAAATGAGATTTATCACAATGAGAGAAGATCTTAATAAAGGAACTTGTTAAACAAAGCTGCTTCATAGTGTCTGAACACAAACTAAGCTAAGTGCCATAGTGACCAGGAGACTCTGGGGAAAATATGGCCATGTGCAATATTGCATAGTACATTTTTTTCAAACAAAAAGATAGCGAGTGGAGTATATTACCTTGTGGCTGTCACTCAGAACTGGGTTTCCAGCCTTTGTGCCTGTAGGGATTCTAGGTCAACCAAGTGGCCCTTAACTACCTGAAACTGCAGCAGTTATTATGTAGTGGCATAATGTATGTAGCATAATGTACAGCTCTTTGTCTACTTTAGTGCTTTCATACGCAGAATGGTTTTGGATATAGCCTATCATAAACTGTACGGTCCCTGTTTCTCTTAACTTGCAGTGGCCCATCCATGAGTGTAGTGGTCTGCAGTCAAATCTAGGGCCTGTTGACATACGGTGTAGGTTTACCTCTGTCTGCACTGAAATGTAGGTCTGAGAAAATCAGGCCTGTATGCTAAGATGCTCTGTGGTAAAGAACTGTGGCTGTGAATGGGCAACAAGGTGTTCTTTGAGATCTATTTGCAGTCATTCCCAGTGTTTTCTAAGGTTTTCAGGACTGCCTTTTGCTGGAGGAGCAAATAATCTGGAAAAAGAGTAGGGATTAACAGTGGGTGGTTTTGTAAGTTAGCCTGATATATCAGAGGTACTGTGAAGGAGGAGTATTCTGTCTCTCCTGTAGATGAAAGATGCTTGTTTGGTACTGAGTCAGGATGGTATCTTGCGAGAAGGAAAAAAGGTGGCAAATATGTGAAAATGAGAATGTGGACAATCTGAAGCTGAACTGAGAAAAAAGGAAAATGAAGCAGGCAAGTAGAAATGTCCTGCTTAGATAGGTAGCTGCTAACAGACTGCTTTAGTTACGTGATGGAGGGAGATGAAGTTCAGTAGTGTTCTGAGCAAACATAGGCTGTGGGTGTTATCTGAGAAACTGCTGTCCTTGCCATATTTAAAATGAACCAAATGAGGTTCTAGAAAAAACTGCTACCTAGCAAACTGAGTAGATTTAAACTGTAGTAGGCTGCTACCTAGCTTCCTTCTCTAGAAACCTAATTTAAGATCCCAGTGCCAACGCTTACGACAATCGTGTTTTCAGTACAAGGTTGTAACATTCAGCTTGCAGTCTTTAACTGTTATATACCCCCCTGTATGAAAAACAGTGTGCGTCGTTACAGAGTAGCTTAGTCGTTGTCCTGGTTTCACCTGGGAGAGAGTTAATTTTCTTCCTGTTAGCTGGCGTAGTGCTGTGTTTTGGATTGAGCATGAGAATAATGGTGATACCATATTGATGTTTTAGTTGTTGCCAAGTAGTGCTTACACCAGTCAAGGACTTCTCAGCTCCGCCAGGTGCACAAGAAGCTGGGAGGGGGCACAGCCAGGACAGCTGACCCCAACTGGCCAAAGGGATATTCCATGCCATATGACGTCATGCTCAGTATATAAACTGGGGGAAGAGGAAGGAAGGGGGAATGTTCAGAGTGATGGCGTTTGTCTTCCTAAGTAACCGTTACGTGTGATGGAGCCCTGCTTTCCTGGAGGTGGCTGAACACCCGCCTGCCCGTGGGAAGCAGTGAATGAATTCCTTGCTTTGATTTGCTTGTGCATGTGGCTTTTGCTTTCCCTATGAAACTGTCTTTATCTCAACCCATGAATTTTCTCACTTTTACTCTTCTGATTATCTCCCCCATCCCATTGTGGGGGAGTAAACAAGCAGCTGTGTGGTGCTTAGTTGCTGGCCGGGGTTAAACCATGGCACTCATACTTAAAAAGCATTACCAAACCAGCAATTTGGTTTTGGTTCGGTAACTGGTGGTATATTCAAAGGAAAAAATAAAAACCTCACAAATACAAATCAGCTTGCTTTATTCCAGGGAGGACTTCAGGAGTCTGTAGAATATTGGATACCTACAGGTTTTCAGTTCTTTTCCCTGCCTGCTCAGTCTGTAGGTATGTAAAAGTCTGCCTTGCATACCTTCCAGTTTGTTCAGTAACATAGTGCTGAAGCATTCCTTCCCATCTTTTTAAGCCTACCTGGCAGTATGTTTGGTATGTAAGCTGAAGAACTTCATGTGATAAAAATTAGTACTGTGTATCACTTTAACCTTTCTAGGCTGTTTGATGTGTAATATCTTTCTGCTGCCTTATGTATTTCAAATAAATCCACTTAATTTGTGTTTAGAATAACAAAAATATTTCTTTTGAATACTGAGATCCACAGTAAGCCTGTGAGTTATTCAAGATTTTGGCTGGTCTGGCAAGGCATCAGAAGATAAATTTAGAGCACTAAATGATGACTTACCTGGAGGTAGATGTGAACTCTTAGGGTGCTGGAAAGTAGTTATGTTGACGTCACCAACACTGTGAAATAAATGTACATACTGGGATAATTCATAGCAAAATACTAAATGGTTTAACTAGTGATGGAAGTCTGGTCAATGCTCTACATGTTGTATTTCAGTTTAATCATAGATACTCTGATGACTCACAAGTGATGAGTGCTAATTAAAGTGGGGCTTTGTCTTCATGTCTGTCTGCAAGATACTAATCTAGAACCAATAATGTACTGAGACTTACTGGCACAATATGCAATTCTGCAGGTAGGTGTCCTCTGCCAGATGCATTTTATCAGCTGAGCAGTCATTCCAGCTTATTAGTAGCTTGTCCCTTCTCACTGGTCAAAACTCTGCTTGTAAAAAGGGGTTGTTTCCTAATGCATTTTCAAATCACCTGGCTGATTATTCTTGTGTATAATCTTACCTAAATTAAAAGCTTGTGTGAGTTCCCTAGACAATTTGTCACCCCACATTGTGTTGGTAGAGGACAACTTTAACACACATCTCTTGAAGTTTTTTTGCAAAGTTGAGCATCAGTGTGACCTGTTCATAGTCTATAGGCAAACTCTTCAGTGTTTTCCTCACAATCAATTACTGCTTTATGGATTATAGCCTTTATCCAAAAGGCATTCTTTCTTTGGTTTAATATTAGAAGCCCGCTATTTTGTGAGAAGTATGTGCTCAAATGGTACTGCTTTAAAAAAAATAAGTCAAATTTGAATGGTTTGTAAGATGTGCACGTTAGTGATGAAAACCAGCTTTGCATACACCCCCACCCCCAGCATTGTCTTTCAAATAAGTTAGCAGCTTTTGGGGGGAAACTTTTGATTCTGTTGATTGTTTCTAAGGAGTTAAAATGTGTGCAGATATTTTTACTTGTTCAGGATATCATGGAGGGAGAAGAGGAACATATTTGTTCATTTTGGGGCTAGAATTCCTGATGTAATGATAAGATCTACACGGAAATCTCAGACATCTGTGTTGAGTGCTGTTTTAACAAGCAATAAACACTGCACCTTTTTCTTTTGTAGGCATATGTGCCAGGAGTTTCCCTGAATAGTGGGGAAAAAAAAAAAAGTCAGATATGGCAGTGTACACAAGACCAGTTACAGTAGTGTCATAGTCCAGAAACACTTTACATTTTTTATTAATATATTTTCACTGCAAACACTTAAAATCTTAAAATGTTTGTGCTATCCTATATGCATTTTAAAGAATATTCACATTAGCCTGCATAAACAAACAAACTGCAATCAATTAACTTCAGGCAGTACCAGCAATGCAGACAAACCACAGAGGAAATAAAATGCAATTAGTGCTTCAGTCTCTCTTTGATCTGAATAGATAAATTGATGGACAGTTTTTTATATAATTGTGCTATATATATCTTTGTTCTGTTTCTAGTTACACCATTGTCCTGCCTCAGGAGTCCCTCCAACATGTTTTCTCTTTCTTTTTTTAAAATTTTAAACTACATGCGAGCAGAGAGTAAATTATTTAAAATTAATCTGTGTTTCTGCACTTGTCTGAGTCAGCAGAATACATCTAGGTCATACGTTCCTGAACAGCTTTGGTGCAGAGTATCTTTTTTCTTTCTGTGGGGACTAAGTAGACTCACTGAGGTACAGTCATCTTGCCTTTTATTTCTCCTCTTTATGCCATCACAAGGCTTGGGTGAAACATGTCTGAAAATGTCTATAATTCTTTTTATTAAATCCAGATAAGCTTCCTCTGAGCTGACCTGTTCTTCCATTATCATTGCACAATCAACTGATAGGTAGAGGGGAATGCATTGTCTCTTTGCTGCAACAAATAGTGTTAGACTAAAGGATTCTCTAATACATGCAATTATGAGTTCAGCAAACACTACTTCTGTTTGTTTATGCCTCCTTTCCTTTCTAGGATGGCTGCGGCTCCCCCAAGTTACTGTTTTGTAGCCTTTCCCCCATGTTCTAAAGATGGGCTGGTGGTGTTTGGAAAGAACTCTGCACGGCCTAGGGATGAAGTACAGGAGGTGGTCTACTTTGCTGCTGCAGCTCATGATCCAGGAAGCAAAGTTGAGGTAAGGGTGAATTGTTACAACCAAACTGTGAGAAATTACTATTATTGGAAAAAATGAATGCTGTCTTGTTTTCTTGTCCGATTGTGGAGTCGTCCTTCCCTTCACTCAAACCTTTCTTGAGCAGAGAGGGGACAAGATTTTTGAAAGTCCCGAAAGTGAAACTCGGAATGTAACTTTTTTGTTCAATTGAGGAAAAATCCATGATCTGTACTTTCTCCAGCAGACAGGCCGAACTGTTCATACCTCAAATTCCTGCACTGTGTAGCCTATTGCTTGCCTTTTCCTTTTAAGGGAAAAACATCCTGGCTAACCGGAACTAGAAGCAAATTTTCAAAATTTGTCACTTGCCATATGAATTGTTTTCATTCATGGTTGTTGTTTGACAGTTGTAATGGGGCCTGGCTGTGCTAGGCATGTTGCAAAACAGGTAGCCAGAAATCTCTGCCTCAAAGAACTTGTGCTCTAATAAGGGAATGTAAGAGGAGAAAAACAAGAGCATAAGCTTTGTAAGCTGAACCTAACTATTGTACATATAGTTGGCTTTGATGACATGTTCTGCAACTGAGGCACCTGCATCGTGGGCAGTTTTCAGTGCTGTGACTTCTCTCTGAATCCAGGCTGGATGTGGAGTCCTGAAGCTGGATGCTGATGTCATGTCAAAAGGGACCCTGCTGAAAGTAATTTTAATTATAGTCTGTTACTGTAGCCTCACTTCAAAGACAGGAGAAATGAAAGGATAAGCAGATGTGGAAGGGTGAAGCAAGGGGACAAAAGGAACGAGAAGACAGGAAGAGGGGAAAGGATGCAGTGAAGGTGGAATGAAGAGACTGAGGTGGTAGAAGGAAAGACAAGGATTGGTGGGGATAGCCATTTTAGCAGAGGGGACAGAGCCTGATCTGCATTGTCAGGAGCTTTTAGAGTCCACAGGTTCTTGCTCTGGCTGGCAACTGGGAAAGCAAGAGCTGTGAGGTTCACTGCATTCAGCTCTGAGGACACCAGGTGCTCTGCACCAGGGTGGTGTCTCTCATCTCTACAGGTCCTTCATGGATATAATTGTCACTTTCCCAGAGGAGATCCTAAGGCCAGTGCCAGTTTTAATTCTGTCTTTCACGTGGGACAATTTCGAAATTTCAGAGGATTTGGTGCTGTTCTTTTTAACAGTTAATGTTCTCTTGATTCCTGTTGCTACCAACATCTAGTACAACTCATGCATTTTTAAATGGTTTAATCTTGGATATGAAGAAATCCCCTACTCCCGTCCAAAAGCACTAACTGCTGTTAATTGTAGTGCTGTATTGGTAGCACTGTTGCAGACCTGTGCTAGTATATAGAACACAAGTGTGATAAGAAGAAAACTTCAGAGCAATTTTTTTTAAAGCTTCTCTTCATAGAACTGGAAATGAAAAAAAAGTTTTGTTGTTGTGGAAGAACAACTTCCAAAAGCTGTTCTGGAGTGTTTCTGTCCTTAAAGGAGAATACTTTGTAAGAGCTTAGTGTTAGGGTACTTGATTCTTTTGGTCTCTTTGCGCCGTATCTTACTCTTTGATGAGATTGTCATAATTTGCTGAAGGGTATAATTAAGCCATATGTAATCTATTATGATCCTTCTCCCATCCCATGATTTACCAGTTCAGTGCCTTTTATAGAATTCAGTCATAAACTGGACTCTCTTGCCATTCCTTTTGGAAGCAGGAAGTACAATCCTTTTGCCTGACACATTGCAGTTTGTAGACTTATTCTGCTAGCCAGTATCTGCAGGCCTTCCCCTTAAATGTTGTTCAGGTTTTTTTGTTTTGGTTTGGTTTTTTTTGGTTTTGGTTTTTTTTTTTTCTTTTTCTCTAAATGAAGGTAAAGTTTGTTGCAGTGTGGTAGAGTTACGCTTTTAGAAAAAAATGATTAGATGGGTACTTTGGCTTCTGCTAGTCTATGCTGTTGCATAATTCTTTGTTAGCTGGCCTGAGGTTTTGCAAATGCAGTGGTGTACAGAAACATACAGGCTCCAGATGTTTACCGAAATTCTTTCCGTTTCCTCCCAGCACAGAATAAAAATGTTTTTCAGTTGCTCTGGGGGTAGTGCAAGCAATCCCTGCATCTTTGTCACACTCAGCACTAAATATTGTTAA
Organism: Gorsachius magnificus; assembly: GCA_034008185.1. Classification (NCBI taxonomy): domain Eukaryota; kingdom Metazoa; phylum Chordata; class Aves; order Pelecaniformes; family Ardeidae; genus Gorsachius; species Gorsachius magnificus. The sequence goes on from CM067082.1 coordinate 120,653,211, forward strand.
TGTCTTTTTTTTTTTTTTTTTTTTTTTAAACTCATTGGCATTTTGAGTAGAGTAAGCCGGTGAAAACAAGATGCTGATTTTAATTGTTTTACTGGATCTAAAGGCTGTCTGGTAGCTTTGCACAGTCCTTTAACTGCTCTCCTTTGGACAGACCTAAGCACAGATTTAGCTGTTAGTTTTTCTTTAAAGTTCAAGATTTTTTTCCACCTTCAGAGAGAGAGTGTGTATTCAGTCAAACAAGTCTAGCAAATATCAATGTTACAGAGGAAGTCTCTTTAGAAATAACCTTTTTTTTGTTTTTAATTTTCTTTTAAAGCTGGCCACTTCAAAGGTCTTTAAAAAAAGTATCATCATAATCCCTTTTGCTGTAGGAATTGTAAAAGATTGACTGAATCAATAAAAGCCCTACAATCCAAGTATTAGGCTGCTAGATTTGCTTCTAGCTTTTGCTGTTTTATGAACTTAAGGATACTAGTGAATAAGAAGATTGCAATTTCAAACATGCTAACTCTTTGTGATAGCAGAACAGAAGTAAGGTCTTCAGTTTTTGCTAATTAGCTGAAATGTATGTATCTCTCTTATCTTAGGGATGTGTCTAAGACTACTCTTGTCTTATGAGAAATAGCATACTTAACCTATAGGCGGAGCATGTGCAAAGCCTGTTATTTCCTTGTGTACTGTTAGTGGTACCTCTAAAAGTTAAGAAAAACTTGAATTCAGCTGCTTCACGTTTTTTAAGTAGCAGTCATGCAATACTATATCTACCTTTTCATCAAACTTACTGAGTTGTCAGAGGTAATTAGTTAATAGAGGGATGTCAAAGCTTCTAGGTGTAGCCTTTGACATATTCAAAATTATTACTTTGTTCTTTAAAACTCATGAAAACTTCCAACAGTTCAGTTATTGTTGGGTGGGGTTTTTTACTGCTACAGCTTTCCTTCCCTTGTGTTTTATAAAACTAACTAAACAAGTCTGATATTAAATGTATGACATTTTGCAAATGGAAAAATGTGTTTGACCAATTTCATGCTACTGTTTTTCTAAGTCAGTAGACTTTGTGCCTTTGACTTAATTTTCCCTCTCAACCATCCTAGCATGGCTTTTTTTTCCCCCAAATGAACAGCTTTTCTCTCTGTTCCATATTGTACATTTGCATTTGTTTCTTATGTTAGATACATGATCTTTTACCTTCACTGGCTAATGACAGTGGACTTGTTTTTCATTATGTTGTATTCTTTGCAGGTAATGTAATCCAATGTGTATCAAATTTTGATTAATTCTCCGTGATTGTCACTCACATTCTGAACTTCTGTTAAGAGGTGTTTTTCAACACACTAATGACACGTGTTGTTTTACAAGATTCTCTCAAGAAGTCCATATCCTATTTATGTTCTGTGCTGCTCACGTTTGCAAGTATGATAATGCACAATGTAACAAAAAATAGCGCAGTATTTCAGCTAGATTATTGCCATAAAGGAATCGTGCAGGCTACGCTATACAGCTATCTGCTAGTCTGTGGCAGGATCCCTTTAAACAGGGGAATTCAGTGAATACTGCAAGTCATTTTAAGCTTGATCTTTGTGGCTCAATCTGCCAGACAAGTAACCCTTCAGCTAACTCATCAACATAATTCCTTCTCTCCATGTCAGCAGGTTCCCAAGACCCTGGACAATGGGGCTTTTCATAAAGGTCTGCTCTGTGTTTGTGTGTGACAACTTTCTCAAAAGTTTGTTCTTGTTTTGCATTGTAATTTTGCAGTGGCAGATGCTGATCAGCTCTCTTCCTTGTAGTGGTCAGTCTAGTAAACTTGTGTGTGCAGGTGAAATATTGCTCCCTTAAGCATAAACAGGGTCCTTTTTTGAATTCCTCTACTAAAAGTAAGTGTGTTCTTTTTTTTTTCCCAGATGTGGATTTTAAGAATTTTTCATGTCTTAGTGAGAATTCATGTTGTATGAGTTTTTAAGATGCAAGCCCCTCTGTCTTACTTTTAAGGTAGATTTTACTGACTAGATTTCTCTTGTTCTCTAGTAACCTGTTGGTTGCTGTGGTTTTATTTCTCCTGAAGAAGCCTTGGGTGGATGACTTTTTCTTAGCTGAACTTCCCAGGTGGAATTTTTTTTTTCTTTTAGATCAACCTCTTCTAATCTGACATTTTATCCATGATTTGAAAATAGTCATGCTTGCTTGCTACAGCATAGAGATGTAAAAGCTCTCTTACCTTGATAGCATGCAACTTCCTATGGAGAAGTGGAGGTGGGACAATAGAAAGGATAGTCTACAACAGTCTTATCAAATTGTGGAATATGCAAAATTTTTCTAATTTATTGGTATTAAACTCTTCTGGACATAAAGCCAGCCCTCTGTGGGGTAGGAGGAATTTTGTGTTGTCTAAAACTTCATTGCACAGTTATGCTGTAAAGTTGGTTTTGGGTTTTTTTTCTCTTTTTTTAATAGTTTTTTTTTTTTTAAAAGGATACAATCCTACCTCCCCTGACTCTTGAGTTTTCAAAGGAGCAGTAAGATTATTTGCTGTGCGTTGCTCTAAGCGCTGCAGACATACAAACTCACCTGAAGCTAACTGGAGAATCTCTGTCTGGTGTTGCAAGATAGATATAAAGCTTGGAAAGTAGACTTTGGCTCTATTAAAGTTGGCTTTGTATTCCTGGAGGTATCTTAATTCTAGTATCTGTAACATAATCACAAGGCATCATGACAGTGCTGCAGTTTAATTCTGGTATATTCTGATTCCCTCTTATGCCAGATGTTTGGGTTATCTGCATTATATATGGGGGTAAGATATTCAGAATTCAGTAACAGAAGTCGAGCAGCAGCTGAATCTACTGAGAAATTTGCTCTTTGGGAAGCCTCCAAATTAGATTGGCAGTGTCATGCTTACAGTCATGTTAATGCAGCCATGAACTTGAACCTGGGTACTGCCACTATGATACCTCCACAAGTGAGTGTTGACTGGCAGGAAACGTTGAAGAAACACAGCAGTGTCTGTGCCCATGATTAAACTTTTTATTTACTCTGTGTAGATAAAAAAGGTTGTAGTCTAAAGGCTTAGAATTCAGAGATATTTTGGGAAGCTGCTTTTTCTTGCCTCTCAGCTGAGACCCAATAACTGGCTGTGTAAGCAGCCTATCTCATGGCGCATGCGGTCAGACAGCTTACCTCAAGCCACCTTGTTTAAGCTAACCTTTAGACTTCGCACAGATAGAGGAGAGGCGCTATGCAGGCAGACAGCAACTAATAAAAGAAAGTGGTTGCTGCCTTTAGCAGAGTCTATTGCTTGGCTAATGTGAGCTTTTTCTCTGTTCTGCTCCGTTGCAGGCCACTGGCCTTTAAACTAATGTGTTTGACTTTGCTTTGTAACTCAGTGCATGAACCAGCAGCATGAACCAGACGTAGAAGCCATAATCTCTTGGATGTTTCTGCCCTCTCAAAGCTTCTGTTTTTACTGTAGGAATGCTGCTTCTTTGCTCCCTTCTGCTACCAGAGCAAAACTGGTTAGCTTGAACTATTTTTTTCTTAATATCTTTTTTTTTTCTTTTTTAATTGGAACAGAGAGGAAGAGGAGGGAGAGTGCTGAAATTGTGTGGGGCAAAAACCTGCCAACTGTCCTGTCTGGACCCAAACTGTTTACTTGTGGCAAAACAGATGTGTGAGCAGGCAATTCGAAGCGGCCAAGCAAAGAAATCAGTCCTAGGATATCTGAGAGTTCCAAGGATATATATATGATGGGCTTTTTGTGGCTTCCATGAAATCTGTATTTCAGTTTTACTTTTGTTCGTCAGCCAGGAGACTGCTAGATTTGTAACTTAAAAAACAAGAGGTGAATTCTTGACTGCTAAATCAACTCTGACATACGGTCTCTTCAGACAGTATTCTCAGCCTCTGGGTGCCTTGCTGTACTTCGTGGTATTCTATTTGTTTAAAGATTTTTATATTTCATTTTGTTGAGCACGTGTCCCTACTGTGGCTGACATGCCTGAGGCTCCTTGGTGGCTCGATAGAGTGGGTTAGAGTAGGTCAGAGGGTGTGTAGTTCTGCTTTTTGACAGGGGAACTGTTTGATTTTTTTCTAGCTTCTCTAGTTCTTTTCTAGAATAAAACAGATCATCCTTAGTCTTCAAGATAAATGACGCTGCTAGAGATCAGAGGCATAGAGATTAAAATTTTACACTTATTGGTTGCAATGAATAGAAACAGCTAGGAACAATATACAAGTACAGAAGCTTATATAAAGTGTTCTCGGGACTTCATAAAAGGGGAAGAACTGTTCTTAATATGGAGAAGTAAGAGGCACTCTACTGTGGCAGAAATCGGTTTTGTTCTGTATTTGTACACTTAGTAAATGTTGCTGTGGTTTTTATCTGGCTACAATATGAGGTTACAAGTACTAGCATAGTGTGTGATTTTGAGGACTCATCCTGCCGCTGGAAAGACTTCTGTTCACCGTTCTGGTTTGAGTGTGCGACCGCTAGAACTGGGGCTGACTACTTGAGATGTACCCAGGCTAGATTTATCCTGGTGTATGGCTGTCCCCTCCACTGTGGCACAACAGCTTTGCTGATAGTAGAGGATATCATGGGAATGCTTAATGGCTGTTGTAAAGTTCTTCAGGTGTCTTCCACTGTATACTTAGCGCTGCTTAGTATACATAAGCAAGCAGTGGTAACAGCATCAGCTAACCACATCTTCCGTATTGTGTGCTACTGCTTGCGTATTTCTCTTACCAGAGAACAATAATTCCCACTCGTTTGAGCTCTGTTGTGTTTGTTCCTGTAAATAAACAGAATTTGTATTACAAACAGAAGAATTATCTGTAGAACACACTCTGTCAGGCACATCCACAGGAGATGGTCTGAGGGACTTTTCTTGAACAACCATGTTCTAGCTTTCCAGTCTTCCACTTCACCGTGATGGGAGGGTCCAGGTAGCCCATGTCACCTGTGGAATTGCCTCTCTAGACAGTTCCAACCAGGCTGTCAGTCTCAGTGTCTTGATGGCCACAGAGGCAGCAGGCTGGGAGACTGCCTCATCACGTTTTTGCCATCCCTCTTTTGGAAGGGGTTAAAAGCAGCCATGGTGCAACTTCTTGAGTTACTGCAATAATCCAGAGGTTTTGCCTGTTTTCAAATATGTGCTATGGTACAGCAGTGCTTGAAGTAGTTAAGCAAAGAGTTAATGTGAAGTTAGAGCCTGGATCTGATGAGGGGGTGGTGAGGGGGAATCTCTTCTGTAATCTAGAATCTTACGGCCCTTCTTCAAAGATAGTTTGTTTCTAAAGTGTTCCCCGACCATTGCCTTTGTTACCCAGGGTCGAAGCCTATGTGATTTCATTGATATTTCATAATGACCTGACTGACAGTGCTAGGAATCAGGCTTCCACAGCCTGAGTACAGTAGAAGCTGCACAATAGTTTCTTTTCATTAATGAAAGAAGAAATCTCTTGTGCTTATGACTGTCATGTCTGGTTTTGGAATACCTCCAACGTATCTGCATGCCCTAGCTAGGGTGGGAGGTACATTTGTGCCTTGTGCTATACTTAGAACTGCCTTGATAAGATTCTTTTCTTGATACTGTAAGTGAAATAAAAGAAATGTCATTAGTTTCCAGCCTGCTTAATTCTCTTTAAAGTTTTTTGCTGCATCTCTAGTATGTGAAGTCTGTCTTGTCTTTGATATTTCCCGATGGGAATTTACTGTCACAGGGCATGATGCCAGTTATGCTGCTTTCAGGGCTGGAGTTCTAGCAAATCAATGGAGCCTGACACCACTCACTCACAGCTGTTGCCACCAAATGTATCAGTATTCTTCTGTTTTTAGCATTCATACTCAAAGAAAAATGTTAGTGTTAGGAAATGCTGAGGCTGGATGCTTCAGGAATTTTAAAGACAGGGTTGGTAGCACGCAGAATCACAGCAGTACCTTATGTCTATTTGATTTGTCGTTGCCTAGTTTGGCACAGCTCTTTGTAGAACAGGCTGCTATGCTGTTGTGCTGGAGGGATTTGCCAGATCAGTGGGGTGCAGGAGAGGGGACAGGGAGGTTGTGGTTTGTGCTCACTTTTGAAATCTTGTCATTATTTAGGCTCCCATTTCTAGAGATCTAGTGGCCAGTGAGGGGTTTTGGTGGATAGTGTTGTCTTTGCCTCACCATTTCATTCCATATCTGAGCTGTTACAAGCATATGTTCTAATTTCTGTGGAATAAATAGCAACGGTTTGCTGTGCTGCAAATCCAGTGACTGACTTCAGTTGACCTACCTTTACAATTGACATGCCTTGGATACAGGTGGATAGCCCAGTTCCTCCTTTTCCTGCATGAAGATACTATTTTATTTGGAAAAGAGTTTTCTGATGTTATTTTAATGGGGGGAGGGAGGGAGTTATAAAGGGTGTGAGGTTTAGGTTTAAAATTAATAATCTGTTGTCACATCTGGACCCTATACCTATACCCTATACCAGACACTCATACCTGTTGTTAACAAATATGGATCAAATGCCTGCCTTAATACGTCAGTCCTATTGAGTGCCTACTTTTCTGCTTACTGGAGTAAGTAATTCTAATGGGAAGATTAAAATCTCATCAAGGCTTTTTCATCGTTGTCAATACCATGGCAAAGGACTGTTGAACAAGAATCAAGTCAATGGTAGTTTTACAAGGCTGTGTCACCTACTATCAAATTGGAATGGTTTTCTGTTATTTAGGTCTTCTAAGACAACTCATATAAATAAGGCTTGCACATTGTGTACATGAGTTATTGTATGGAAGTGGAAAATAAAAATATGAGAATATGGCCCATGTTTGCTTGTCATTGGGTTGGGGGACGTGAAGAAGCTATATAGAAAGTGGCAGCTGTATTCCGTTGGTGTGCTGTCTCGCTCTCCAGTGCGCTCAGCCAATTGCCTTTGTTACAGCCTGAAATGTGCTTCTAAGTGAAAGAAGTGCATAGAGAGGCCTCTGGACGCTTAGTTACAAAGCAAAAGCACTTTTTTCTGGAATGCTCTGGATCCTTCAGGCAGGAGCAAATGATTTTCACTTTCCCCTTTCTCAACTGCTACTGTTGACAATAAAATCTTTATAATGAATAGCAGCTTTAGAAATTCTTGGTTTTGGACTGAGGCCCCAAGTAATAAGTGTTTGGTAGCAAGAATAGCCAGAATATGTTTTGGAGAGAAAAGGCATTCAGCATTTTTTTTAGCCTATCACTTTTCAGAGTGTTTTCATCATTTTTCCTTCCAGAAAAGCAAAGCCTCAGTGTAAGCAAACTTGTATAATAGAGCTATTCAGCCAGAGAATGCTCGGCAAGTGGGGGTTTATGGAATACTGAAGTCTCCTCCACACTGCATCTAGGGTTTTGCTTTCTGCTGTGGAGTTGAGAAGGTTCATGTCATGGATAGCTCTGCAGGATGGCTCAAACTAGCTCACCACCTTTGAGACGTAGGGAGCAAAGACCTGTGCCGTGCATGAGTTAGTATCTCCCCGGCTGCAGACCTGTCCCCTGATAGCTGCTCCAGTCATGTCTTCACATGTAACATGGGAAGGTGCTTGGCCCTGCTGCTGCAGCTCTGTGTCCTCCTTTGCACGTTCAGGAAATACAGTAATTCTGTGTTTGGTTGCACACATGCATTAAGTGCTAATCCAGACAGCACTGACCTAAAGCTCTGAAAAAATTCGCACAGAATGTCAAAGGTGATAATTTGCTTGCTGACAGCTCAAATGGAGAAGAAAGAGTCTTGATAAGAAGTGGCTGCTCCAGCATGGTTTGGTTAGAAAATTAAACAAAGGATGAACTGTTTGAAGTGTTTTTATTAGGTGGATCTTAGCTCCTGGCTAGTGCCAGATGTTGTTTCACTTCAATAGATGAGGAACCTGCCTCTACAAAATCATAGTATATTAATATAGAAGTGATGTGGTCAGACAGCTTGGTCAAATATTAGGGATTTTCTCCAACAAATACAGCAGGTAAGTCCCTGTTGGAGTCATCTTGCCTAAGCTAAAATCAAAATTAAGCACATCCCTACTCTGGTTTTAATTCCTTAGAATGGAAGAGCTCCTCCCCCTCCCCTTTTTTTTATCATGGCTCCTCCATGAGAAATCATCCTTTTATTTCACCTGTAATGTGCCTGGTTTTGTAGACAGATGAGTTTGACCTGTTTGCACACAATTCCTAATGAAAGTGGCAAGCTCATTTCTATTGTCCTTCTTGGATGATCAGAGTGAAGGACTCTTAAAAATGCCATTTCTGATCAAAGATGATCTGTTACACATTTTAATTGCATACTAGATTATTACTGTAAAAGTCATTGCTCAAGACTGGAGGCTGAAGACCAGTTAGAAAAAAAAATAGCTTCTCACCGTTAATAATCTTAGACCGATTTCTTTGGCTTTAGGTTTTAGTGTAGACACAGCATTTATTTTCACGGCAAACAACTTTCAGTCCACAAGTCCATTCCGTTCATCCTACTTGCTATGATATGTCTGACCAAATACTCCTCCAGAAAAATGTTGCAGATTACTTCCTGCAAGGAGGATTTTACAACAGGAGTGCTGAACACTAAGAGCTGTCTCATAAATACCATGGACAGCTTCAGCATCCTCAGAAGAAAATTCTGTGGAGTTTGGTCCTTGAAGAGCTTACCATGACCTCAGTAGTAAAAATGTAAAGCTGAACCCTGTGGCTTGTACAAGCCAATGCTCTAATGATGGATCAAGCTCTCTTCCATGCTGTCTGGGAAAACAGTGCTTGTTTTTAAGTTCTAGAGCAAGAGAAAAGGAAATATAGTTGAAAGATAACGAATTATTTCTTTTTTCCTTGCAGTTTAAATGACATCTCTGCAGCCATCCTCTGTATTTTTCACTTGTCAGAATGCATCCGCAGACCTCTGATTACAGTAGACCATATAAAATAGCAGGAACATCAGTTTTAAGCAAAACCAATGCCTGTGTTTTATTTCCTGTGAGTTTTTATCAAGGGATTTCACTGAATGTTTTCAAATCTTGAGGGTTTTTTTTTTTTATTTCTACCAGCAGTCTTGGTCCTGGGGGCAGCTTCAGGGGAGGCAGCAAGGGAGAGGGGGAAGCCGCCTTAATGTACTTAGCCCAGTTACCATTGTTACACTGTGTACTTAATAAAGTACTGGAGATTGTGCTTAGGTGAGATGGTAGAGTGGTTTGATGTTGTTACTGTGTACAAATATGATCTGTGTTTCTTTACTGTAACAGTACAGTCTGTCTACTGCTGCTTTCCACTGATTTTTGAAGCCTGCAACTATCAAAAGAGATGTATTTTCCCAGGCTTTTGCAGTATAAGGATGTAAAGGTTCAAAGATGACAGTTAAGTGTTGTTTAAAAAAATTCCTTGTTCATATTCAAGACATGGACTTTTTTTTTAATGACGTGTCCTGTCTATACATTGAAGCCTTGTGTTACTTCAGTCACAGCATTAAATAAAGTGCTTGTGATTGTTTTGCTTTTTCTCTTCTTGCTCTCTCTGCAGTGCACCTATATTGAAATTGAGCAGGTGCCGAAGACTCATGCTGTTGTGCTGAGCAGGCCCTCCTGGCTTTGGGGGGCAGAAATGGGAGCTAACGAGCATGGAGTCTGTGTAGCTAATGAAGCCGTCGTGACCAGAGAACCAGCTTCTGAATCTGAAGCCTTGCTTGGAATGGATCTTGTCAGGTGGGTGGCTTACTGAGCTGTGAGCAGCCTTTTAAATACCAGAGGTTTAGATGGTGATTGATAACAGGTAACAGCTTTGTGTTTCATTGGCATTAGGAGATTTTAAAACAATCTAAGCAGGAGACCTGTCTAGGCGGAGCTCCAGACACAGCTGAGTTAACACTTGGAATCTGAATTTGGCTGCCAAGTATGTACCAGTCTAATGTGGGTTCACTAAACCTACCTTGTGTACCTACCCTACAGTCTAGCAGTGGCTATTCTGACAGGAACCTAACTAATTTGTAACATCAGATTGCTGGTGTGTCCTTCGTTCTCCCCCACTTTACACCAGCCTACTCTGACCTAAAAAGCTTATCCTGGGCTTGTAGCCAACTGTAGGCATAAACAAACTACTATGCCTCACTTCAGCCCATGCATTCCAATGCAAACCATTGCCCTTATTTAAATGCTGGCAAACAAACTCCTGTAAGTCTGCTCATTGAAGGCTGTCTGCCTAAAAACCTTGTGCTGCACTGTAAGTCTCCACCTGCATGCTGATCTTGCAGTGAAGAGAATTTAAAGGAGAGTTGGGTGGGGGAAGAAAGCTGAATGTGAAAGAACAAGAGAAAATGGTGCAAACTTATTACAAAGAGAAAGGCAGCAAATGGACTCAGTTTAAAGATGCAACAGGACAACAATTGCTTAAGTGAATCAATGTCAGACCCAGTGGTCCTGCTGGAATTTGCCCTAGGATCCTTAATGAGCAGGCTGAAACAATTTTAGGTGAATTCTCATTTTTCTTGAGAACAGTGAAAGATGGGAGAGGTTCTGGATGACTGGAAAAGGTTTAATGTTGTGGCTATACTTAATAGAGCTAAAGAGAGTTGTAGTTATAGACCAGCTTAACCTCATTTCCTGAAGGGGGCAAAACCCACTAAATATCAAGGAGATGATAAAGGTGCAATAATGGCTGTTAGTCAAGAAAAATCCTGTCAAACCATTCTAATTTACTCCTGTAACAAGTTAACAAATTTTATGGATAGAGGATAGGAAATGGATAACTTTTCTTTTAAAAGGGCATTAAAACCTTAGAAGGTTTTCTCATAAGCAAGCTGGGAAGCATGAGTTAGAAGAAATTGTTGTTAGGTGTATAGCTGCCTGAAACTGTAATTGTAAAAGTTCTCTGACTGTAATGATGTCCCTGCAGAAATACAGTATCTGGTTCCAGCTACCATAAATCAAGAGGAATATGAGCTAGTTGGAGAGAATGCAGGGGAAATCGGAAATGTGATCAGAGATCTACAGAATCTGACCAATGAGAAAATCATGAGGGAACTGAGATTATGCTTCTCTCTGATATTTTCTCTAAACTCTGTATTACTGAAGGAATCTGTGGAGAAGCTGTTACCTAGGAGGACTAGTGAGTTTAATTGTGTCAAGGGAGACTGAATAGACTGGGGGGGCTCTTTTGAGAAAATGTAGGATGTTTGTCAAGCTTTTCTCAAGAACAGAGAGAGATTAGGTGACTTTCCAAACTCTGCCATTATTTTTTCCCTCTTACTACCTTCCTTTGAAACTTTAAGAAACGCTTGGTTTAGATGGAGAGTTCTGCTGATTTCGGTCACAGTTACTGCAGTCTCAAAATATGGATTTACCCACACTAGCAAATCAGGAGATGTCAAAATAAAGAGAAACTGGTCATAAGCTACCAGTGCTCGTCACCTGTAGATATTACCCTCCCTCTCTTCTTATCTGCAGAAGAAATTGTCCGTGGCTCGAAGGTAGAGAGTGCTTCGGACAAGGAGAACTAGAGATGTGTTGCAGACTACCATCTGTCCCTTGTTCCAGCCAAAGTGATTCTTTCTCTTACTGTGAAGACTTACCCAGTTGCATTAAGCTTATCTGTTTTAGATCACCTCATAGAATAGACAGCCATCAAGTACAAAATCAATCATAAAGGCTGCAGTGAAGCAGCTGGCACCAGCTCTGCCTTTTTTCACTCATCTTGCAGAACAGACTAATTCTATCGCTCAGGTTTCATTGGAATAAAAATAAACTGAGGAGTTTTAAACCTAATTAAGGAATGCACATCTCTGCTGGCCAAACTTTTCTCACACCTATGTATATGTTGGACTTCTCCATCTGTGTCAGATCTTAGCTGAAGGATGAAGACTGACTGATGAAGACATGTGCGCATGTATGACTAGCTGCTTGCAAAAGGAACTAAAGGCTTTATACTGTGAAACATGTTCTTCAGAGCAGGTATAAGAGTTGTCAACCCAGGAATGTCATCCAGGTAGTAGAATCTAATTTTCCTTGAATGCTCAGGCTTCCCTAAGAGTGTGCTTCTACATTCTCTGAAAAGTGATTATGCTTTTTCTGTAGATGAGATTTCCTCTCTCCTTGAACTCATCTGGAGTTGTCACTTTTCAGTTAGGATTTAAAATGCAGCTGACGTGGGCAAAGGCTGTAGTAGGTGTTGTGGGAGCACATGCTATTAAACAGGCCAGAGACATCTTTCAGCAGGGTACTATAATTCTGAAGTCAGCATGTTTTGTTGTTGAAATTGGAAGTTGAAAATTCATCCTGCAACCTCATAGACAAAGCACTTTTTTTTTCCAATAAAGACCACAAAGGACATCAGTAAAAATGTATTTCATGAATTTCTTAGCTTGTTTAGTAACTGGCTGCTGGCTTAATGACTGAAGAAAGCATGCTACCTACTGTATACTGTATACCTACAGTATACTGCTGTATCTGAGGATTAAGACCGATACCTACAGATTTGTAGCTTGATAGTGTATCACAGCATGTTAGAACATATGAATGATTCTTAAGAAATGAATAAAGTTTGTGTGATTGACTTGAGGGGTGGAAGGTGGTCCTACTCCGTGCAGGCTTGTCCCCATCCCAGCTTATCTAAATTGAGAACATGAGCCTAGTCACAACAGACAGAATTGAGAGAAAACGGTTTTCAGCACAAAATCCTAAGAAATACTGCTGTTCTAGGGATTTATCAAAAGGTGGTCTTTGAAAGCTGCACCAGTATTGCTGCATTGGTTAGCTTATCAGGATTTTCTTCAGATATTCTTCCTAGTGTGGCTGTAGGTTTTTTGAGGGTTTTTTTTTGAGGCACACTTGCCTTTATAAAGCACCTGTTTACTTAGGGAAGTACATTCATATGAAGAGATGGCATACTGTTTTGCAGATACAGTTAGAACAGGACAGTGTTATCATACAAAAGGTATATATGAATAAACCTGTAAAATACACCCTTATTTTTGCATTGTTGTCTTAGTTTTTAATCCCTATGTGTTTGTATTATTTCTTTGTTGTTTTCGTTGCTGGTGCAATCACTTTTTCAGAGCCACACAGACATGCCAATCTTGGCAGGGAGTCAGGAATGCTCTTTAAAATGGTATTAATTTGTTTACCAATTTCTTCCCTTAGAGACCTCAAAACTGACTAAAGTAGAATGTCATCATCAAGTGTGTTAGTTACTTCATTTGGAAAGTCTGCATCTGCCACTGATCTGTGAAGTTGAAAAGCTTAAGATAATGTTGTTTTGACAAGGTTATAATATGCTGTGATACCGTTATTGGAGGTACTGAGGCAGTGGATTGTATTAAGTCACTGAAAATTTCTTAATGAATAACTGAAGCTCTCATCTGGGGGTGAAATTACTTAAAACTTTTCTTCCGGCTCGCCTTGAAGGGTACTCTGAAATGTGTTAGAGGGAGGGTTATGCTGCAGTTACCCAGGACATTGATCCCGAGGTAACTGGCGAGACCTACAGTTTTGTGGAGATGAGCTGTATGGTTGTTGTGTAGGGTACTTCTTTTTGTTTTCTTTGGTTTTTGGTGCCCCTTGTAACTGACAGATAGGAGCATCCAAACAAAAGCAGAGCCTAGGCCTTTGTTAAATGTAAGTAAACATGACTTTGGAGCAATTAGCAAAAAAAAAAACCAAACCCACCCAAACTGAAAGATGCTTCTTCAGCTTGAATCTCTGCTGTAGGTTTGACAGAGAAAGCTAGACTATAACCATCTCAGAAGGAAAATTTCAGGGAAACATTATGAAAAGATTTAGTGTGATGTTATGTCTCTTGGCAGATTTTGATCTAATTATAATCTAATGCTTTTGGTCATAAATTAGGGAGAAGGGACCGGATTATCACTGAATCTAGTGACTATATGGTCACCAAGGTAGTTGTCAGACCATTTGTTTACCTGCAGCAGTGACAGCTGTTGGAGTTTTCCTTAGGGAATCAATAAGACATGCTTTTGGACTGGCTTTTAAATTATGTCTATAGTATGTGCTAAGACTCGCATCTCTGGATTGCACTGAAAAAGCGATTGTGCCAGCGATGAAAAGAATGAGGGAATAATATAAGTGCATAGGGACTAAAAATGGAGATAACAATGCAAAACAAGTTTCGGCTAGTAAGAGAAATGAGACGAGGGAAAGACTCTGTAAATGCGAAGTAGGAAGGTGATGGGGGAGAAATCGTCACTCTAAGTTAGGACCTAAAAGGCTAGTTGGCTTTCCTTTGTCACTAAGTGATAAATAGGTGCTGCTGAGAGAGATCAAAACACTGTTTTCAAGTATTCAACATAAAACAAGGCTAATAGAGGCCAACTATTAACAAAGCAGGCCCAGTGTAGAGATCAGGTTGAAAGTATTTAGATCAACAAATTTGTATTCAAATTATCACGTCCTGATTTGTGTGCTGTAGTTTTTAGGGAAGAAAGAGAGTAGTGTTTTCTTGTCATGTGATTTTGAGGGAAATAGAAAGGGCTAGCATAGTACTTAAATTTAAAAAGGTGAATTTATTGGAACTATCCATCAGTCAAAACGACTTTGTCCACAGAGCTATTGGAGAAAGATAAACACAGAGGAAAATATTAAGGTGGTGTAACCAACAGAGCGAAATTTTGTACTGATCCAGATAGCTCTCCCAAAGGATGGAGGCATGGATATGCAGTTGTTCCAAATACTGCATTTCCTCATTACCAGTAATTGCATTTTGGAACCAGTGGAATCGTTTGCAGGTCTGATTTGGACACTTTTAGTTACTGTTTTCGCTGTTGACTTGGTTAGGGCTGTAAATTATTTCAAGGGATTATTTAATCCCATTTATTCAAGGCAGGATGCGGTCATTCCCTATAGCTTTGTAAAACCTATTCTTGTGCCTCAGTTTACTTTTTCCTAAAATACCCTTGCTTTGCTCAATCTTTCTTTTAAAACTGTGTTCTTTTAGACATATGGTGACTCTTAGTTCAGACAAGAGCTGTATCTGGTGTTAAATGTTTTTTGGGTGAAGCCTCTGCAGGAACACGGAAGCATGACTCTGCACAAATGCATCTGTCTACAGCATGCAATGTGCATCGAAGGGTAACATACATCTAGCTTCCACGGGCACTTAAATATTGGAGCATTGGGAAAGAGAGGTTATAAAGAGATTGTAATACTGAATACTCCTTCCTTTTTTTGATCTCTGGTAATATACTTTGCAATTTCCCAGTCTCTGTGCAGAAAAGTAAACTTGCACATAGCTGTTACTTTAAAAAGACCTTTGCAAATTGTCCTTCAAATTTATTCTGCCTGAGGGGGGGATAAATAGAGCATTACATGTTTACAGTGCAGTTGAGCCGTTGTTTGGTAATTGGACTCTTTTTTTAAAAACTAAAAACCAGCTATGATAGGCTTGAGAATAAAGTGTGGAAAATAAAGACTTGAAACATCAAATATTTTCTCATCCTCTAATTCTAGTAACTCATTAAAGCAGGAATTTTTATGCTAGGCATACCTGACACCTTGGTATTTTAGAACCAGATCAGTGCTGATGTTTAAAATTAATAACTTATGGAGACCTCACTGTTGCATGTTTGTCTGAATCTCCATCTTACCCTTTTCTTACAGACTCGGCCTAGAAAGAGGTGCAACAGCTAAAGAAGCATTGGATGTAATAGTTGCTCTGTTGGAAGAGCATGGACAAGGTGGAAATTATTATGAAGATGGGAGTTCATGCCATACTTTCCAAAGTGCATTTTTGATTGTAGATAGAAATGAAGCCTGGATACTGGAGACTTCTGGAAAGTACTGGGCAGCAGAAAAAATCACAGGTCAGTTTATCATTCACAGCAAACTTCTCTTATTATAAATAGCTGTAAAGAATTGTCATGGAAGAACTGGTCTTAAAGTCACTGAGTTTAAGTAAGTGACTGATTTATGCAAGTGTTTGATTAAATCATCAATTTTAATCTTCTGTATTTGTACTACTTTTTTTTTTTAAATGTTGATCTGCATTCGCTGATGTAACTTAGCATTTTCTGTGAAGCTGGTTTTTCCTATACATAATATATGTAATAATAATCATGCTTAATTTTTTTACCTTTGGTAAGTGTTGTATTTTCCCTGATTTATTTACTATTTGGAATGCATCAAGTGTCTTTTTGATGGAGCTAGTGCCCAAATTGCTGCTTACAAATCTAAAATATTAAGAGAGAAGGATAAGCATTGATAGCTTTGAGAAAAGTGTTTGTGTTAGGTGGTAAATTGAATGGGCTGCTGCTGGTTGCTTTATTGCAATAGATACAGTCCCCTCGTATCCTAATTTCTTATCTAATACTGCAGAGCAATACTTTTCTGCTCTTTAAACTTGTAGGTGGTTTCTTTTTCAGTATGTGTGAAGCCAGAGCTGCCAAACTAACTTCTAGATTTCACTGGCTTGATGGCTGAACTTATTTAAAACTTTGCCGGCAAATATGTGCTGCCGTAATAGAATATGATTCTATAGGGCGTATGTTTAATTTATTCACATTTGTTGTTTTTAGTCTTGAAGGGATTTTTATTTTCATAAGAGTAGGGTTTTTTAGAATTTACTCACATTTGAATGAATTAAAAATTCAGATAATTTAAGAGGATTTTTATCATCCGTGCTTTGAGCTATGACAGATCTGATAGCAGGGAAGGAGGGAGGTTTAAACTCGTTGAAAATACCAAAGAACAGAAATAACACCAGACTGTGTAATGTTGTGTGATGGCCTATTGTCAGTTCATGCCACCAAATACAAATCAGCTTAACTTAGCAGGGATGATGTTTTCCCAAGCAAAGCTTGCATTTTAAGGGTACGTACAAGATGGAGGAAGTCTTCTAGCATAAACAGATATCAAACATAGAGGAAGACTGATAACACTGTCCTGATAAAATCCAAATTCTGGAAAGCAGTTGGCTCCTGAGGTTCCTAGGATTATGCAGTGACAACCTCCCTTATTCTGTTGACCTGCCTGGCTGATATTTGAAGAACAATGTTTTCTACTTAGCCTTTTTAGCTGCATCAGCAATACATAACCTTCATGTCCTTCTTCCCAGCAAATGAACTGTTGCCTTCATCTGCTGCTTGCAGCTTTTTGAAATGATACTGCAGCTTTGTTCTGATTTTTACCAGCTCATTTCTCTTCAGGAGGTCCCTGTGAGCTGCAGATAGAGTAGTTTCCATCTCCTGCAGCCTGCCGAGGCTGCCAGGAGAAAAGGCTGCTGGCTATGTAAGAACTCACACTTTTTTCAGGGGGCTCTTCTTTGCAACCATAAGCATGCCTTTTAAGCTTTCAGATGAATGCACAAATGCTGCTAAAATGGGGAAAATGTGTCATTCCCCAGTGTGAAGGCATTTTTTTTCCAACTCTGTCCTCAGAGCTGTTCTGTTTCTCACATTACTGCTGCAGTTCAGTAAAGCTTATAGTGAATGTTTTATCAAAAACTCTTTGACAGTAATTTAAGGGTAAACACTTTAAAATCCTATTAATGTTCTTCAGTCTGAGTAGAAAAACTTATTTGCTTGGTAAATTTTCATTTTTTGAGGGGGATCAAAACCATAAAATACTATTTTACACGAGTTACTAAATGTAATATTTAAAGAGCGCTTAAGGAGTGGCTTGCCTAGCTTGATGTGAACACAAATATTCCTATCACTCAAGTCAAGAAAATTCCCTGAAAGATATGATGTTTGAAAGTGTGAATCAGAACAAACTGTCAGTGACCTGGTATAAGTCAGAACTGAATGACAGTGACTTTTTTGCAGACTGATACACAGAACTCCTACTATAAGAGGTACTCATTTAAATAACATGCGTGAGGCATTATAAAAGCAAGCTTATTTTTGTGAAAAGCAGTATTAACAACTTCCACAAATACTGCTTTGGTTTCTGTTGAAGAAAAAGTTTGTGCCAAATTCCAGAATCTGGTTTTACCTTAATTTACAGATTTACTTTATCAGCTCTTTCCCTGGCTTCCAATGCATTTGCTTTATTCTCTCTGAGGATTATCTGCAGCAGCCACTGTTAGTCATGCTGTAGATATATGGATATAAGCACTGCGGTATTTTTGACAAAAGCAAATTTAAAAACCCTTTAATATTCTTTGAAGATTACTTACACTTTCTTTTTACTTCATGCCATTTTAAAATTTAAGATTAGAAATGAAGTTTAATTTAAGCCTATCTTGCTTCTTCAACTGGGAAGCTTAAAGCAATTGGGTAAGCTTTTAAAAACATTTTCCAAATTAAATTTTCAGTTTTGAGGGGAAAGAAGGATCATTAAACTAAATGCAGCTTTGCTGAGCTATATTTTGAAATCAAATTAGACTTCAAGCCTTGTTGTGGCAGTGGAATACACCATTGGAGAAAAGATTAGGCAGGTGCCTTTGGCATTTGGAGACCACTGTTACTTCATGGGTGGAATGTTTGAGGTATGGATTGTGAAACTAGCATTCTGAAAAAATAGCACTATTAATCACAAGGCAGTGTAAATACCTACGTTGGGCACAGAGAATTGAGCTCTGGAACCCGCAGTGATTGGTGATTCTGTGTGTGTGTAGCTAGGCAGTCATGCCAAATGCACATCCTAACCAATGGTTTAATTTGTTTCCTAATTGAAATTACATTGTCCTTCCAGCTTCTCCCAGAAAAACTGTATTAATGCTGTCTTTTAATATGTGGCTCTTTCTGCAGAGGGGGTGAAATGCATTTGCAATCAGCTTTCATTAACTACAAAAATTGATGCTGAGCATCCTGAACTAAGGAATTACGTGAGAAGTCAAGGCTGGTGGAATGGAGACTCGGACTTCAATTTTTCTGAAGTGTTCTCTCTTGCTGATGACCATTTAGCCTGCTGTTCTGGCAAGGAGAGCCTAGAAAAGCAAGGTGGTAAGTGTTGAACCATCTTTCTGTGAGCGCAGCAGGATTTTCAGTCACTGCTGCCTCCTTTCAGGAATTCTGTCCAGAGCTACATGTAACTGAGGAAAATACCTCTACATGTAAACCATGTGGAAAGAAAGACCAGAACTGAAGACTGTCCCTCAACTTGCCCCAATTTAGGATGAAGCCCTTAATGTCCCCCTCAAGTTTAAGGTTTTAAAACAGGATTGCAATTATAAAATAACTTTCTTCACTGTTGTTCTGATGTGTATGATGTGCCACTACATTTGTGCTCTGGTGTAAGTTTAGTGGCCGTACCTAATACTAAAATAATAGTATTAAAAAAAAATGGCTTTACGTAGGAAAGCTTAAGCTGAATGGATTCTACGTTTTCAGAGGTTTGCTTAGACTTTTGGGGAAGGAATTAAGATCATAGTTTAAGGAAAAGCAATGCTGGTCAGTTGCAAACTGAAGTCCCTTTTTCATTGTCAAGCAGAACAAAGTTATCAGAACAGACAATGTGCGGATTGCCTTCAGTCAAAGGAAGGGTTTATTTCCAGACCAAAATTTATTGAGTTAAGTTCACTGCAGCTGGCCAAAATAGCTCTGAAATGACCAGCCTGCAGCAGTGTCTGCTCTTTCATGTGTGAAAAATAGTATGAATTATCTTTTTATAAAAAGCCCTTTACCACAATGTGAATTTATTAGATTGTTAGCATTTTCACATGTTGGTAAATGTCAAGAAGAGTGTAGATGTGAAGTATTTATTGCAATGCAGGGTTCCTGCTAAGGCTATGGAATTACACGGAGCATGGTTTGTGTCTAAGAGGCAGATACAGGAATTCTGAAGGACTATAGGTGAAAGGTCTTAATAAACCTGGATTATAGCACTAAAAAGCCTCAGGGTCCCTACAGACAGATGGCTATGGCTACAAATCTTCCAGGCTTCTGGGTCATTCCATGTCTCCTGGTGTACTGAGGCACCCTTGCATGGAAGGTTGAGTCAGCGCAGGGTTTGAGAAGTTGCTGGGGAAGAAGCCCTACCTGCCAAGGGGGCAATGCAAGAAAACATGGAGGTGTTATGGGGAGAAAGCTGTGGTAAGACACAGGCAGGAAATAGAATGAGAACAGGGGATCCTTGCGGATAGTGGTTTGGAGAAAAATCTCAGTGTCTAGGTCTGCTGCTGTAACAGCCTATAAATGCAAGATGATGTTTCAAAATTTTGACTGAGAGCTAATGGAAATAGATGAGGAATGGGAGATCAGGGTGCTCCCATTATGCCTGGGCTTGAGTAGAAATAGCTTCTTAGAGGAAAATGGGTGTTCTGTGTAAGTAGTCTGTTCATAGTGATTGCTAAAGCAGTGTTACAGACATGATGGCCTTCTTCCTGAAAAAGACCTTTTTAATGCCATTTCTCCCTACCTAGAAATTGTAATGCCTAATTAATGCTTCCTACTGTTCTCTTTTACTAGCTAGGCAAGTTCATTCTGGGTTTCATTGTTTAAATAGAAACTGCTAACTGAGATTTGTGACATGCCCATGTCGAGTGCCACTGATCATATTAGGCAAAAGCCTATTCAGACTAAATTCCTTCCCTGGGGTCGAAGCCATTGACCACTCAGGAATTTTTTTTCTGCCTGTTCATATAGGTGATGTTTCTGCACAAGCTATGATTGATGTCCTGCGTGACAAGGATAGTGGTGTCTGTGTGGACTCTGAATCTTTCCTTACTACAGCTAGCATAGTGTCTGTTCTGCCTCAGGACCCTAGTTTTCCCTGCATTCATTACTTCACTGGCACGCCAGACCCTTCAAGGTAAGGGGTTCCTCGAGTGCAGAGCAGATGATGGGTTGAAAGATACTAAATGCTGCTACCCAAAATGGAACATGCTTCAAGAGCATCTTCTAACCAGAAATGCAATCAGTAGTTGTTGGTGTGCAATCTGGCAGTCCTGTGTTACTGAACTGCATCTTGCTGCAATTCTAAATGGTCACCACTGGGCTGAAAGGCCAGATCTGGAACTTTACCTGAATTCAGAGCTTCTAGAGTAAATGCAGTTTAAGGAGGACCCAGGAACTATTACTTCAGCATAGCTGCTTTCCAGTAGTTTCTTGCTGAGATGATGAGGTTGTGGACCATTTTGGTCAATTCTCTTGAACAGGTGGGTGCAAAACCGAAACAAATGAAGTGTCTAACTAGCAAAGGCGGGGTGTGTATTAAGGGTAGCCTTGTATGGCATCAAAATGTCAACAGAGCAAAACATCTGTAACTCCCAGGTATCCCAAATACGTTTTTTATTGGAGGGACAATTTCCAGTTGGTTTAAATGACATCTTCTCTAGTTGAAAGCAGCAGAGGAGATAAGGGAAGTGATGGGCCAGATCATCAAAGAACTAATGAATTATCTTGTGTTTTAAACAGAATCCACCTGGGATTCACAGAAATTAAACTAAACCACTTGCAGTTACTCAGGAGATCTGCCACTTACATTGAGGTAAAAAGGTTATGGGGAGAAAAAAATGGTGCCCTTGAACAGCTGACAGTCATTCCTAGAAGAAGAGTGGTAGCAAGCATTAGGTTCTACTGAAGGCTACAGAAGTCATCCGTGCCAAAGGGAGTTTACACACACCTTGCATTATGCAACTCAAACCTTCAGGGTTAAGTAGGAACTTTGAGTTTGCTGACCAAAACTTTCCTTTGAAGTGACGCAAAACTTTTGAGATAAAAAGGAGCAAGGCTTCAAATTATTTTAGTAGGATTTCTGTGCTTTTTAAAGGCGGAGAACCTAGCTGTAAAAAAACCTTGTTTAGAGGCCTTTCTTGCTTTATTTTACACTCTAATGCATTAAGAAAGCATTATTTTAAGTGCAGCTAGTGAGTCACATCAACTCTTAGTCAGTAAGGCTTCATGACAGTGATGGAAAGGGTAGCAGCAATGAACCTGCTGACTGTGTGCAGGCAGTGGTTATTAATCATGTTTTGCAGAAGTCTCGCACTACTGGCAGCCTCTTTACTGCAGAATGCAGGGTGCTGTTTTGTTGTGTATCTGAAGGGAAGGCAGGCAGTTTCTCCCAATTCCTGCTCTCAGATTCTCAGGAATTAATGTCCTGGGTTGCTGGGGTTTTGTGTTCTCTCTCTCTTTTTCTCTGGAGTTTAGATCCAAATGCAGTGTTGAAGTTGTTTGAGAAATGTCATAATATTGGTAGCTATGTCTTCTCTCCCTCCACGAATTTTAAAGTGCTACTGGTTATATGCTAAAACCTCTTAGACTGAGCAAGGTATGTAATCTTCCCTGCTCCACTGAAGTGTGTGTTTGTAATTTTAATAAAAATTAAATCTGAGAGGAGAAGGAGAGATGGCAGTGTGAACAGAGGAGAAAAACTGATGCAAGGCTGAATGCTGAGATTTGTTTAAAAAAAACTTGGAGACGAGAGTACAGTGCTACTTTTCTAAAGAAATGGCAGAACTGACATGAAGGAGACCAAAGAAGCCTGTATGTAAAAAGGGGTAATAAAGTTTTACAGTAATTGGAAAACCCAAATCTTTTAAAGCACATAGGTTTATTTTGTTTGTGACCAGTACCAACTCTTTAACCTTGTCCATCTCTATGTAGATGAATTACCTATGCTGTTCTGTATCTGTTGTTTTAAAATAGCCTGGTGAACATTTGAAAAACATACCAAAAAAATCTTTTATTACTGCAAGCAGTAATTCTCATTTTTTTCAGGTCCATATTTAAACCCTTTATTTTTGTTGATGATGTAAAATTAGTACCAAAAGTACAGTCTCCTTCTTTTGGCAATGATGATCCTGCTAAAAAGATACCTCGATTCCAGGAGAAACCTGACCGCAGGCATGAATTGTACAAGGCACATGAATGGGCCCGATCTCTCCTTGAGAATGATCAGGTAAGAGCTGTGGGACCTGGAATTCAGGAAGTAAACCTAGATTCCTAACTCCATAATTTACTTCAGAGTCACTCACTGAAAAATAAGGATACAGCCTCTTCTGGCTAAACATTTCTCCATGCTATCAGAATAAAAAAAAAAAGAGCATTCTCTGAATATTCTTAGAATCCTTGCTAGTTTAGCTTGAATAATGACGCCCTCTGAAGGGCAAACCACTCTGCGTAGTGGTTTGTGGTTTTTTGGGGGTTTTTTTTGTTATCCTGGGGGCGTTGCTCTCCTCCATTACTTTTACAAAGTGAAAATTCAAACTGACAAGCTGACTAGCTTGTTCAGTCCCCGTTGTGTATGTAGTCTTCTTAAGTGATTATTGAACACTGGATGCTAGTGTAACATGGTATCAGAATTATATGATGATGGCAGGAATGTTGTAATTTAAATTATATGCTGGATGAAGAACTACATGTCTTGAGGGTTTTTTTTCTTGAAGGAATAATGTGCACGTGACAGTTCTGCAAGTGTCAGTTTAGAATCATAGAATCATAGAATCACCTCGGTTGGAAAAGACCTTTAAGATCATCGAGTCCAACTGTTAACCTAGCACTGCCATCCCACCACTAAACCATGTCCCTGAGCACCTCATCTATCCTTCTTTTAAAGACCTCCAGGGATGAGGACTCGACCACCTCCCTGGGCAGCCCATTCCAGAGCCTGACAACCCTCTCGGTGAAGAAGTTTTTCCTAATGTCTAGCCTAAACCTGCCCTGGCGCAGCTTCAAGCCATTCCCCCTCGTCCTATCGTCTGTTACCAGGGAGAAGAGGCCAACCCCCACCTCGCTACAGCCTCCTGTCAGGTAGCTGTAGAGGGCGATCAGGTCTCCCCTCAGCCTCCTCTTCTCCAGACTAAACAACCCCAGTTCCCTCAGCCGCTCCTCGTATGACTTGTGTTCCAGACCCCTCACCAGCTTGGTTGCTCTCCTCTGGACGTGTTCCAGCAAGTGCAACATCTTTCTTGTAGTGAGGGGCCCAAAACTGAACACAGTATTCGAGGTGCGGCCTCACCAGCACCGAGTACAGGGGCACGATCACTTCCCTACTCCTGCTGGCCACACTATTCCTGATACAGGCCAGGATGCCATTGGGCTTCTTGGCCACCTGGGCACACTGCTGGCTCATATTCAGCCAGCTGTCAATCAGTACCCCCAGGTCTTTTTCCACCAGGCAGCTTTCCAGCCACTCTTCCCCAAGCCTGTAGCGCTGCATGGGGTTGTTGTGACCAAAGTGCAGGACCCGGCACTTGGCCTTGTTGAACCTCATACAGTTGGCCTCAGCCCATCGATCCAGCCTGTCCAGGTCCCTCTGCAGAGCCCTCCTCCCCTCCGGCAGATCAACACTCCCACCCAGTTTGGTGTCATCTGCAAATTTACTGAGGGCACACTCAATCCCCTCATCAAGGTCATTGATAAAGATATTAAACAAGACTGGCCCTAGAACTGAGCCCTGGGGGACACCGCTTGTGACCGGCCGCCAACTGGATTTAGCTCCATTCACCACGACTCTCTGGGCTCGGCCATGCAGCCAGTTTTTAACCCAGCGAAGAGTACATCCATCTAGGCCATGAACTGCCAGCTTCTCCACGAGAATGCTATGGGAGACTGTGTCGAAGGCTTTGCTGAAGTCCAGGTAGACAACATCCACAGCCTTTCCCTCATCTACCAGGCGGGTCACCTGGTCATAGAAGGAAATCAGGTTGGTTAGGCAAGACTTGCCTTTCGTGAACCCGTGCTGACTGGGCCTGATCCCCTGATTGTCCTCCATGTGCCTGGTAGCACACTCAAATAAACCGCTCCATAATTTCCCCGGTACCGAGGTTAGTCTGACTGGTCTGTAGTTCCCCAGATCCTCCTTCCGGCCCTTCTTGAAGAGAGGCGTCACATTTGCCAACCTCCAGTCGTCTGGGACCTCCCCTGTTCTCCAGGACTGCTGATATATGATAGAGAGTGGCTTGGCAAGCTCCTCTGCCAGCTCCTTCAGCACTCTTGGGTGGATCCCATCCGGCCCCATAGACTTGTGGATGTCCAGGTGGCATAGCAGGTCAAAGACTGCTCCCTCCTGGATTATGGGGGGTTCATTCCACTCTCTGTCCCCATCTTCCAGCTCAGGAGGCTGGGTACCCTGGGGATAACTTGTCGGGCCATTAAAGACCGAGGCAAAGAAGGCGTTGAGTATCTCAGCCTTTTCCTCATCCTTAGTGGCAATGTTCCCCCTTGCATCCACTAGTGGATGGAGGTTCTCCCTGGCTCTCTTTTTGCTGTTAACATATTTATAAAAACTCTTCTTATTATCCCTTATAACAGTGGCCAGGTTAAATTCCAGCTGGGCTTTTGCCTTTCTAATCTCCTCTCTGCATGACCTGACAAGATCCCTGTACTCTTCTTGGGTTGCCTGCCCCTTCTTCCAGAGCTGGTAAGCTCTCCTTTTTTCCCTTAGTCGCACTAGTAGTCCTCTGTCCAGCCAGGCCGGTCGTCTTCCCCGCTGATTCGTCTTACGGCACATGGGGACAGCCTGCTCCTGTGCCTTTAAGACTTCTTCCTTGAAAAACACCCAGCCTTCCTGGACCCCTTTGCCCTTCAGGACTATCTCCCAAGGGACTCTCCCAACCAGCGTTCTGAGCAGGTCAAAGTCTGCCCTCCAGAAATCCATGGTGGCGGTCTTGCTGACCCCCTTCCTAACCTCACCAAAGATCGAAAACTCTACCATTTCATGATCACTAAGGCCTAGATGATTTCCAATCACCACCTCTCCCACCAGTCCTTCTCTGTTAGTGAACAGGAGGTCAAGCAGGGCACTTCCCCTGGTAGTCTCACTTACCAGCTGTGTCAGGAAGTTATCTTCCACACACTGCAGGAACCTTCTGGACTGTTTCCTTTCTGCTGTATTGTATTTCCAGCAGATGTCTGGGAAGTTGAAGTCCCCCACAAGAACAAGAGCTCGCGACTGAGAGACTCCTGCCAGCCGCTTGTAGAATTCTTCGTCAACATCCTCATCCTGGTCGGGTGGTCTGTAACAGACTCCCAACAGGATATCTTTCTTGTTGGCCTTTCCCCTCATCCTCACCCATAAGCATTCTGCCTCACCACAAGCATCAAGCTCTGTACAATCTAAACACTCCCTAACATACAGAGCCACCCCACCGCCTCTCCTTCCTTGCCTGTCCCTTCTGAAGAGTTTGTAGCCATCCATCGCAGCACTCCAGTCATGGGAGGCATCCCACCACGTTTCTGTGATGGCGACTACATCATAACCATCCTGCCTTACAATGGCTTCCAGCTCCTCCCGTTTGTTGCCCATGCTGCGTGCATTAGTGTAGATGCACTTGAGCTGGGCTGTCGGTTTCCCCCCCAGCAATGGGGTGACCCCCCCAGGCTCCTCTCTAGTGAGCCTGTTTATATCCCCTTCCCCCTTCAGGCCTAGTTTAAAGCCCTCTCTACAAGCCCCACCAGTTCCTGAGCAAGGATCCTATTTCCCTTCCGAGAGAGCTGTGCACCATCTGTTCTCGACAGGCCTGGTGCCATGAAAACCTCTCCATGGTCAAAGAAGCCCAAGCCCTTCCGATGGCACCAACCTTTGAGCCACACGTTAACCGCTCTAGCTTTCCTATTCCTTTCCGTGTTCCCTCCTGACACTAATGGGATCGAGGAGAGCACTACCTGCGCTCCTGATCCTTCAACCATTTTCCCTAGTGCCCTGAAATCCCTTTTGATCAATTTGGGGCTTCTCTCTGGCAATTCATCGCTGCCTGCCTGTATAATCAAGAGCGGATAGTAGTCAGAGGGTTTAATGCATTTCTGTTAATTTGTATGCTTTCCAATGGTGCTTTCCAAAGGACGCTTTCCAATGCCATGCAACAAGTACCTGAGAGCTGAAAACCTTCCAGTGTAAAAACCTAAAGTGTTGAAGATCTTTTGCAGAATAAATTTTGGAATAAATAACGGCAGGAAGGGGATTATTCTGTACAGTTTTTCCAACTGATTGAGATACAACTTCTGCTGTCATAGTGCAAGCAGTTCAGTAACTGTTTCTTGACATTTGCAATTATAACTACAGCAGTAAACTGTATAACTGGTTATAAGGAAGTAAAACAGAGGGAGAGGTCACCAGGGCACACCAGTCATGCTGGTATTGCTATTTTGGGCAATTTGTGGAAGACCCACAGAGTCATGTTGAACTTCCACAGAGGACTTCCCTTTTCTGCAGTTTTCCTCTGTGCGTATTTGGGGAGGTAAGGGTCTTGCTGAGATCCTAACAGCATTCAGACTTATCCATTAGTGATTAAGGAGACCATGGTAATCTTTGCTAGTATAAACTTTATTTAAATGCAGTTTGGGCTAGATGTGGGTTTTAATCCCTTGGAATAGTTTAATTTAAAATCTGTGGCCTCTGGTAACTGACTCAATGTGCAGCTGGCTCCCATAGCAGCATGCAAGATGCTGATTTAGGGAAGACCTAGAAGAGGTATGTTAGCATCTTGTGAACTCTTCCCTATTGAAGTCCCATGGTGTGACACCAAAAGTTGTGCTAGAAAAGGAAATGTAGCTTTTAGTCAGGCTTCATGCTATAAAAACGGCCCACCTGGGAGCCTAAACCTTAGCTTAGGTGCTCTAGTCTTGCTGCACAAATGCTGGTGTGAATCCTGGAAAGCTCAGAATTGTCGCTCATTCTAAATGTCTCTCTTCCTGGAATTCAATTTTGAAAGCTGCAAGCAAAACAAACTGCGCTTCTCCTTTAAAAAAAAAAAGGAGAAAAAAACCCACAACTTCTGGATAAAACAAAATTACACCTTCTTCAGGAGTAAATTTCCTGCCCAGAAACATGAAGAGAAGTCAGAATGACACACAAAGCCTTCTGTGGGATCTGGAGTCTATAAAAGCTGTTGCATTACACATCATTCCAGATCTAATCATCATCTTGCAGGTGATGATCTAAAGGACACACGTGTACATACCATGATCTGTACAACCCTTGGGTTGTGCAGTAGTTGTCTTGTATAGTTCTATTTGCGGATTTACAGGCTTAAGAAGTTGCTTTACCTCTTAATCATGTGTACAAGCCTTGTACCATTTTCCTTTATCCATCTTGCACTCCCATCTTCCTTCTCTGCTTTAAACTTAGCAACTCCTTGGTTATTTTTC
The DNA here is from genome assembly GCA_034008185.1 of Gorsachius magnificus. NCBI lineage: Eukaryota > Metazoa > Chordata > Aves > Pelecaniformes > Ardeidae > Gorsachius > Gorsachius magnificus. Next base: position 120,681,170 of record CM067082.1, read on the forward strand.
TTAATGCATAGTGTCCAGCACTGTTCCTTTTAGCCTTTGACCATCCAAAAATCTATTAACAGAAATAGTTTGTACTTAAAAAGGCTTTCTCATTTTTAAAAATACTTGATCTCTGTAACAGAAGAGAACAGTAAAATGCTTTAATGAGCCTGTTTGCTGATTAATTGAGTTTGGTTGTTTCATGCCCGTAGGATAAAGGCCAGAAACTGATGAGGATTATGTTAGACCTTGAAAAACAAGGCCTGGAAGCAATGGAAGATATCCTTACTCGTACAGAGGTTCTGGATCCTGCTGAAGTAGTGGATCTTTTCTATGACTGTGTTGACACAGAGCTAAAGTTCTTCAAATAAAGTAAGCACACACTTCAGTACTTTAGATACTGAGTTTCTGGTACCAGGTATTGGTGAATGTGAAATGTTGGATCCGATTCTGATCCTCTTCCTTCTCTTTTACACTAAGCTAAGGGTGTTCAGAATTGGATCCAAAGCCACCTATCTACCTCAGTGCATCTGCTCGGTTTGTCTCCAAAGTCCCTTTTCCCTATGCTACATTGCAGGCATTTTTTTTTTTTTTTCAATTCTACTTTTGCTTGGAATGGATTTTAAATCAATTTTATCTCATTTCAGCTACAGTGGCTATTGTTAGCCTTTTCACTGGAAGACTGCAAAGTTCTTCAAGCCTTGAAAGAAAGTCTTCACACTTGTGAATTTGCAGGAAAAACATTTCTAGAGGAAAAAATGTTACTTGCTAGCTGTATCCGGTTAACAAATTGCTTTCCTTTGTCCAATCCTGTGGTGTTCCTGTTTGTGTATGTATATAGTGAAAGGAGAAAGTCACTGACTGGTCCAATTACTGTGTGCATGCTGGCTAATTTAGTACAGAATGTTTAAATATGTATGTTGGGCAACCAATTAAAGCAAAGATTAACTTCATCAGGCTAACTGCCACATCATCATTGAAAGCAATCTCTTTTTTTCCTCTATTGCTCAGGATTAGGCTTGCAGTGAAGCTGACTTGCATTTTTCTCTTTTTCCTAATTCATACAAAGGATGGTAGAGTTGAAATCCCAGTTTTGAGGGGGCAGGAAGGTAAGCCCTGGTTCTTGACCTTGCTGTACTGGCCTCATATGGGCATATCTGGTTACAGTAATTCGGCATCTGACATTACGCCTGTACAAATGAGCAGAAGTAGGTCCCCCAGGTTACGTTTTGCCTTCACCTGCACCCAACTTAGGGAAGCTTGTGTTTGTAATGCACCTGGCTGCCGCTTTATTACTGAGTACTAAAATGCAAAGCCAGCCTGGATGCCTAAGACATCTATACATAACCTATTGGCTCTTGAGATGCAATTAATAAGGCGTCATATTTATATACAAGCTACAAATTTGGAATTTTTTAAGGGAATAGAAGCTGGACACTGGTCGATACCTGACTATTCTCCATCTTTTTGCCTTTGTACTGCTGAACAGTTCCTAGTAACTCTGTGGTGAGCATACATGGCTGATGAATCCATTAAGTACCAGTGAGTTACTGTTGGGTGTGGCAGTCCAACTGGTTAGGCTTAGAAATGGCTGTCTTATGCTTCCTGATATTAAGTGCAGTTCCGCAGCATGTTTCCCTTCCTTGACGGTCTCACCGACAGACCTGCTTTTCATGTATTTTCTTCTTGTGGAAGTGAGATAGGGCAAACACTTTAAGAATTAAACCAGTAAACACTGCTTCCTGTGTCACATGAAGATGGTTGGGGTTTTTTTAACAGGAGGTTCAGACTAGAAGTCCATGTCTTTAATAAGTGGAAGTTAGCATGTGGAATTAAAATCCTTCACTGCTCAGGGAAGGGGATGGTGAAGAACCACGGCCTTTTGTATCGAGGAAATAAAAGCTCCTTAGAAGGCAGCAACACCTCAACTTGAAACCGTAAGAGTTGTGCACTAGGGAAATACAGTCATTGCCATACTGGCACACTGTGTTCTTAGATTTAATTTTTTTTAATGAAATTGTTTCATTCAGACTCATTGCTTTGGTATTGCCTTATGTGACAGCTGGCAATTGCATGAGACAACATTGGGCCCTTTCACTTACAGAAAACAAACATGAAGGTATTTTCTCTTACAGCCTACCTAATCATGTTACCATTCACAACACATGCCTCCCCTGCTCTCTGTTACAGGAACAGCTCCTGTGCTGAGGTATTCTGGGAATGGAGACAAGGGAAGGAGATATAGGCAAGTAAGCCTAAAACTTGGCTTCTTTCTAGCTTGCCTGAGTAGGGGCTGCAAGGAGCACACTTCATTTTGGAGGGTATCATGCTGAGTGCAGCTGGCTGAAAGAGCAGTGTGCTTTTGCCAGCTGCCCACAACTGAAGTAAATGGATTTCCTATGAAATCCACTTCTGGAATGATAGGGTACCTTGAAGGAAAATACTCCTAATCAGAGTATATTTAACACATAACCATGTTGAACTTCAGTGCTGCTTCTGTTGCTTGCTGAGCACTTTGCATCCTGATAGGAGTACCTGGGTATTTGTGAACGAGGGGAGAACAGGGATAAAATGATTGCCCCATCCAGAGGGCAGAAATTGGGATTTCACACAGCTCTCTTGCACAGTTTAGCCTTTGAGAGTTGGGAGGGGAGGCAAGATGGAAGGAGAGGGTGTTCCTGCTAAGAACAATATATTTTATTTGTCTGTTTCTTAAGAAAGAGGAAACCAACATTTGCAATTATCTTGTGGGAATTTATGTCCGTATTTGGAACTGTTTATATGACAGAACTAATAAATTGTTTTGAGCACAGTGATCCAGGTAGTAACTTTCTGATAGTATGTGGCTTTCCCTTCAGCTGTGTAGTGCATTTAAAAAAAAAAACGAAACCAAGAATTGTGCTACAGCAACATGCTTGAATGCAATCACTAGTCCTACAAGTTTGAGAAACCAGAGCACCCTCCCATGGCCTTAAAACTTCCAGTGGTCTTGAGTGCAGCTGCGGCTCAGTGCAAGGACATAGTGGGACTGACTGCCATGGGGTAACAGCCAGCATGGTTCTATCTCCAGGCAATAGCAGCTTCAGAAGCTTCAGTGGATCTTGAACAAGAAGGATCCAGCATATATGAAACGACATTTCACCAACTCTTGCAAATATGCACAGGCTTTCTAGTTTAATCCCTAAACTATGTTGTTTGTGTCTGAAATATCCCTAATCATAATAAAAACAGGAGTAAAATTTTTTCTCCTTTAGGTATCTTCTGGCAGGTAGACTAGCGCTAAGTAGTTTTAAAATCCTTGCGAAGGTACTTATTACAGAGCAGTACAGAAGTTCCAGAACAAATGAGAACCACCAATAAGTCACCTTTAATAGTACTATAACAAAATATTCTTCAAAGCAGTATTAAACTTTCTGTTGTTTGAGAAGCAATGTATATGCTGACCCCTGCTTATTTGTGTATCCATGCATGTTTATCAAGTAACTGTAATAATGGTGACAGTAAGGATTGGTCAAAGCATCACTAATTTTTTTTTCTTTTCACATGAAGAACAACAAGCTATCATAATAGGCTAGAAAAGACTAACGATGCTTTCGTAGAGTCCTACAGGTTAAGAGCTTCTTACCCTTACACCATCTCCCCATCATGAGCGTGCATGTGTGTGGGAGTAGGAGTTACAGCGTAACTGAGCTGTTGCAAGAACTAAGAGAAAAGCAGAGATATGTGAAGATACAGTTACCTGTCTTTTCCAAATACTTTTGTTCAAAGGCATGGCCAGGGGAAAGATCTTCACCTGTGGCTTATGATGTTACTACAGCTGCAGCTGAGAGGAATTGATGGCAATTACATAAATAATACTGTAACTGTAAATAGCCGGGCTGTTAGCACCAGCGGAACAGCAGTGCCCTTATTTAAGCTGGTAAACCCAGGAAGGGTGTAAGAAGGGGAATCAAAGAGTGGTTGAGGTTGGAAGGTTAGATGATGTGGAGGTCATCTTGTCCAACACCCCCTGTTCAGGCAGGGCCACCTACAGCCAGTTGCCCAGGACCGTGTCTAGACAGCTCTTGAATATCTTCAATGATGGAGACTCCATAACTTCCCCGGACAACCTGTGCCAGTGCTCGGTCACCCCCACAGTAAAAAAAAGTGTTTCCTGATGTTTCAGTTTGTGCCCACTGCCTCTGTCAGAGGTACCCCTGCAAAGAGCCTGGCTCTGTCTTTACACCCTCCCTGCAGATATTTGTACACATTGATGAGATCCCCCCCAAGCCTTCTCTTCTCCAGGCTGAACAGTCCCAGCTCTCTCAGCCTTTCTGCACAGGAGAGATGCTCCAGTCCTTTTGTTGTCTTTGTGGGCCTTCCCTGGACTCTCTCCAGCATGTCCAGGTCTCTCATACTGGGGAGCCCAGAACTGGACACAGTACTCCAGGTGTGGCCTCACCAGTGCTGAGCAGAGGGGAAAGATCACTTCCCTCGACCTGCTGGCACCACTCCTCCTAATGCAGTGAAATGCACAAGAATAAGGGTAATTCTTGCTGGAAACAGACATCTTAGACCAGATCTGAACATCTGTAATCCAAAGGCCTTACCCCAGGCTGCATATTAAAAGCAGAAGCTCCAGTCGTGTCTGCCGCTAGGTTGTTACTTTTTTCAACCAGCTCTATTTACGGGAATAACCGCTTTGGGGACTGCTTGTTCCACGGGCTGTATTTTGGACAATGAATCCTCACCGCTGCTATGGTTGAGCAATAGTAGCTGTAGTAGCCTGTGTAAAATGTAGGTGTTGGACCCCTCATCCAAAGGCCTCCCAGTTGCTGGGTAAAGACAGTCTCTAGCACAAATGGTAAATGTCCACTTCGCCAGCAGGAAAAGACAGGACACGTGCCCTTACATACATACTTCATGGCGTGGGTATTCACACACAATTTTTTTCTGGCTTACAGTAGAACAACTTTCTTTTCCCTCCAGTTTGGAAAAGTTCCCTCTTCTTTCTCAAATCTGTGACCACCCTACCCAGCTGGGCTTCTTCGGACACTATCCTATAAGGATCTGTAATCAATAGGAGGTAGGCTCAACAGCAGCCACAACTCCTTGTAATCTTCCTCTTCATGCTTGATGAGAAAAGGTTTGTGGGCCCATCTGTTGATGAAAGTGACGTTCCTCTGCAATCTGAGGGTAGGCAGAGTGGAAGTGAAGAAACATCCAAAGAGACCAAGAGGCATCACATTAGTTTCTGCTAGTTAATTGAAAAATGTCTAAATAGTAACTGGAGAATTTCCGAAATACTTAAAAAGTGATGATGGAAGGGGAAAAATTAATTCCAGCCATGTAATGCAGAAAGTATTCTGAGGTAACATCTGTCAGCATGGTAAGAATGAGAATTGTTTCAATGCTACAAAGAATTTAAATTTGATGCTGCTTTGCTTAAAAAGTATCTACCTATACACAATAATTTAAAAGCCTGTGGTAACATTCCTGTGTTATGTAGGCCACTTCAAAAAGTATCATTTACATCACTTTTCCAGTTCATAAAAATGTCAACATCGCAGCACTTGCAATTCAAATACAATCTCTATCACTGCAATGGGGACCCTTTCTGTTTTATATGTTATCTTGATGATGTTCTTTTTTAATGCCAATCCAGAGAGCATCAGGAGACTCTTCTCATCTCACATGTGTTCTTAACGGAGGATTTTTAGAGGGATCTGTAAATAGATAGGACAGGTTTAATCAGAGGAGATAGTTACATTTTTTGGATGTGTATTTTGGATGCAGTTTTACAGCGGGGATGCTGCATTTATCTCCTGCCCTTGAACTGAGATAGATATATACTGCTCATGCTCTGTAGCCCTTCAGTAAAAAGTCTTTGATCAGATCATACAGTGGATGATTTAGAGTGACACACGATGGAAGACATGGATCAAGTCACCTTTCTTTTGTGATTTTCACAAGCTCATGAACAAAAAACCCAACAGTAGCTGCTGAGCGGTCTGTGCATGTGTCATCGCTGTTTTTAACATCAAGGGCTCTGCAAATTCAACCATCGAAAGAACACAGACTGCATGTCAAGCCACATCATTTTATTTTTAGCTACTAAGACTTTAAAGTAATTAAGCGCTTTTCACTGTATCTTTGGCCCCTGTTACCACTGTAACAAATCCCATTCCTATGCTAGCAGCCCAGTTCTTCACATTAATGCTAGTTTCTGTTCTTTATTTCCACTCCCCATTTTTAATCCTCTCAGGTAATTATCAGACCTGCTCATGTTTATGCACTTACCTCTAGCTATCTTGCTGGGATATATTTTCTGAAATGGCTTGAATTCATCAGGCGGGGGGAAATCTTCCACAGAATGGAAAGTAAATTTAGATTCGAAGTCATCTGGGAAGTTTCAGGGAAATAAACATCAGTCACTGTTAAAGAGATACTTAAAAAAAAAAATTGCCACAAGTAATTTCAGTTAAAAATGCCGACTCATTTTCCCCTGGAACTGATAGTGGCTCACTCCATATAAACAATCTGGATGAGTGCTTTTGTGAGCCATCCAAGTTTTCTGGCTTAATTGCAAACACTGCCTGGTACTAACTGAAGTTCAGCTTCTGGCTGCCGTTCCAGTTTTCTGCACTGATGATTACTGTGGTAGTAGAGGTATTCCGAGGTGGTTTTCAAGCCTATAAGCAAGAATGAATGGCCAATTCATCAGACCACAAAAATAATTCTTAGCAGTCTTTGCTCTGTAGGGTTGAAGCTACTAAATGTCCATGAACTGGTTTTAAGAATGTAAGCACGCTACAGCAACTTTTCACAATCTTAAATAATTTTGCAGGTAGCGCATGCTTTTCTTGTCTCCTGGATGATTCAAAACCTTTGTGAAAAAGCCTTCATTTTCTCTCACTGTGTAAGGTTGTACAGAAATGTTTCTAGGGGGTCTAGTTACAATACCCTGTTACTGCTGTGAGAAAGGCTCACATGAGTTTTTGAGGTCTGAGACACACGCGGGGTTTTGTACTAAAATCATTAACTAAGGCTGAGAGATCTCATTTAGATGACTATACCAGTGATGTGCATATTTCCATTTTTAAGTGGTGGGTAGGTGTCATGAGCTGTAGCCCAGGCTGAGACTCCAGACTTGCTCGTAAGTTCAGTTGTCGGTGATCTTGCTGGTGGCTGCGGAGGAGTGACCAGCTTCCCAGCACCCGTTCCTTAAAAAGAAGCAGCAGGTCAGCACATAAACATCATCACAACTTAACAAACCTGGCAGTAAGCTTTGCACAAAAGCGGAGGGAGCACTGAAGGGGGAGCAGTATTTGGGGCAAACTTACCCAGCTATCGCAGGGCACTTCATAGCTGCTGTTTGCCAAGCCTGACTGTGGATTTATAGCATTCAAGCATTACATTTAAGTCACTATGGGAGTTGGCTGGGGCTTGCTATTTCTAGTTCTAGGGCAAGGCTGAAGTATGGTTTTCTCCCAGTCTAGAGGGGATGCCTATCCTCCCACTTTCACAAGAACACGCAGTTTCTTTAAGGAAAAACACCACCAAACCACCACGCTAGATGGTATCTCTAAAAGAAAACAATTTCCTGATGCTTTGGCAGCTACACAGTGGAATTACCATCACTCTTGTGCGTTTCACTGAGGAGCTGCAAGAGCCTTCAACGTTTACACCTTGTGGGCAGACCTCCATAAGGGGGAGGAAGCCCAAGGCCTCCAAGTTAGCAGCCTCTCAAAACTGCTGCTCCCCCTAGGTAACCACGAGAAAGGCAGGCTAAGTTTATGGAAACCTCAGAACTTGAACCACCGTGAGACACGGGCATCTCAATAAAATAACAGACAGTTCCTGAGCAGGATTAATCACCAGCACGAAGCACCTGATCTGCTGTACTTATGCGGCCTTTCCCCTGGCTGTCAAAGGGAACCAGTAATCTTTCTCTCCACATGTGGCTGCTAAAATACAGGGTACAGAACATTCCCTTCAAATGTTCCTTATTAAGCAGCTGTCTCCATTTCTCAAACCCACACAGATCTAGGCTCTTTTTTTTTTTTTTTAATCAGAGAAATCTGATAAAAGTTCCTTCTACCATCTGCTCAAGGAAACAGTAGCCAATATCCCCAAGTAGCCTGAGGAACCTTTGGCCCTACCACCTTGATGGCAGGAGGCGCTGGCCGCTCCTCTTTGCTGAAAAGCAGAGGGCTGCAGCCGTCCTTGCCTTTGCTCATCTATGGCTGTAGCTGCCCCATCTTTGTTCTGTTCCCCTCTGTAAGGTCTCCCAGCCGCGGCCAGCATCGCTGCAGACCGCAGGGGTGCAGCAGCGGAGGGATGCCGCGGGTCGGCTGGCGGATCGGGCAGGCGCTGCTGCCCTACGCCGGCTGGGAGCCAGCAGCAGCCCCGCAGCCCCGGAACGTTGCTCTCGCCCAGCGGCACCGCCGCTTCCAAGAGTGCCGGCCTGCCCCAGCGCGGCGGGGGTGCCCGGCCACACGAAGGGCCTGGCGCTCGCTAGGCGCCGCGCAGCCTGCAGGGCTTCCCGCCAGGCGACGCCCTCGGCCTCCAGCCAGGCGTGCGGCTCCTCACCCCCGCCCCGCCAGGCGCTCCGGCCGCCACGGCGGCTTCCCCGAAGGGAAGGCCCCTTCTCCCGGCGCTGCCTGCGCTCACCTGCGCCTCGGCCGGGTCTCTTCTTCCTGGTCTCCGCCACCGCCGCGGGCTGAGGGAGGCCGGGGGTGGGAGGAAGCGGCAGCGACTGAATGGCACTGGGCTTATGGAGGTGCGACAGCAAGTGGGGAGACTTGGGGGGCAGCGGCGGGGGCGGCGCCCCGCTCAGGGCTGGGGGCGGCGGGAGGGGGAGCCTGTTGGGGGCCGGGCCGTGCGGCGGGGAGGCGGCGGAGGGGGCGGGGGGGGGCGGGGAGGAGGCGGCGGGCGAAGCGCCGGCTTGAAACTTGGAGGGTTTGTCAGCCTGAGGAGGCGGGGGGCCAGCGCTGGGGAACACCCCCTTGGGAGGGCGCTCGGCGGGGGGGCCGGGGGGGGGGGGCGGGCTGCTCGCCTTGCCGCGCTGCTGTTCGGTGGGGCCGAGGGCCTGGGGGCCGCCGCTCGGACTGCAGGAAGCTGCCCGGGCCTCCCAGCTGAAAAACAGGCACGGTACACGTCAGGCTTTCGCTCCCGCATCTTCCCCTCCCGGCGGCTGCCCGAAACAGCTCGTACCCAACGGGTTGCCCCCGGTGTAACGGGGCTCGGGAGGTGCCGTCTTCCAGCGGGCACCGGGCACTCTGCGTAGTTACGTGACGGCCCGCCGAGAGACCCTGCTCCCCTCCCTGGTCCTCAGTTTCCGCAAAATGAAATAGTTTCAGGGGAAGGCGCTTTCCTGCGGAGGCCTGGGGTCCCTCACAGCGGCCTCGCCTGCCTAGGACAGCCCGCTGGACGCGGATGGGTGAGCCGGCTGCCCGGAGGAGTCGGGAGCCCGAGTGAAAAGGCCTCAAAGAGCACGAGTAGATTGACACGCATCAACTGCCATCCTTAAAGTCGAGTACTTAAGATTAAAAAATTCACACAAACGTTATGTAAATTTCAATCCTATGGATAAAAGCCAAGTTCTTAAAAGTAGTGCCTTAAAGGCTTCCCGGAATGTACAGGTACAGGTGTTTCCTTTTCAACAGCAAATGCCCAAAGACTCCTGACCTTACAAAATGTATTTTCCTGAGTGAATGTCAAGGATTTCACAAAGCAAGGTGTCAAAAAAGGCATCTTATTCTATATTCACATTGTCCGATAGGCATGGTCATAGTTTTAAGAACGACTCCAAGTAGCTACTGCAGCTGAAGCTGTGTGAGGGAGCCCAGTCACAAGCAGCGCTGCACATCCCAGGCTTGCCTTCCAGGAAAAAAAAAGAACAAAAAAAACCCCTGCAGGTCGAAGGGAATGGAATGTCTTGAACATGCTGAATTTGCTTAACAAGATACGTGATTAAAGAAAGAGGCAGGATTCATAGCTGACTGCTTATCTTTATAGCTGTCTCTGTTGGATATGTACGGGAAGAGAAGCTTCTAATGCTTTCTGAGGGTAGCCAAAACAAGAGCCTGAGATAAGGAAGTAAGGGAGGATGGCTCAAGGATAAAGCACCGGGTGGTGCAGGCTGTGTTACTCTGACAGCAAAATAAGGAGGTGAAAAGCTAAAAGTTCGCCGAAAGGACACGGTGAAGAAGAAGGGTGGATGAGGTAAGCGACCACCAGATGTCTCTGAAGCCCCCAATGGACTGAGCTAGGCATGTGGGAATAGACGGTGACTTAGGTAAATTAGTTTTGGGGGCTGTAATGAATATGCATATTTTATTTACATATGCATATTTGATTTGCATAAAACCTGTGTCACTAACCCTTTACAGCACGCACATTAGGAGGAGTGATCCCCTGTGCGTCCAGCGCTGTAATAAAGAATACCTGCTTCATAGTCGCCAAGACTATTGAGTCCCGATTTCAGCTTTTCATGGCATGAAGGTAGAGCCGAGTTCTCTCTTTCCCTGCAAATGCCTGCTTCCCTCGGTGCTGCCTGAGCAGGCACCAGCTGCCCCACGGCGCCAGGGGTCATTGCTGTGGCTCTAAAAGTCACCCCTCACTGATGCTGGCACTTCTCGAGGCAAAAGCAGAGGCAGGGCTCCCACAAACACCTTCCTCCTGTCTTTGTGAAGCAACAATAACCCCTTCTTTCTCAGGTCAGTCAGTTACCTTGCTGGATCAGAGCTGTACTTTATAAAATCCAGAGGGAAAAAATCTTAAGTATGAATCTTTAAAGTAACACACAGGCCTGTAATCCCATAGAAATACACACTAATGGAGGGAAGGAAATACGACTTCTTTGCCATTTGTGCTGAAGTTGATAAGCGCAGATTTAAATACTCTGTTTGAGGCACAATTAAAAGTTTTCATTAACCCAATGTAAAAAGCCTCCATTAAAACTCAGTACCATCTATTCAATCTCTTTCTGACCCAGTGTGGAGATAGCTTATTATTTACATTTTAAGGAATAAGGCACCTGAAAGGGGATTTCACGCACATTATTAATTGAGCCCTCCATGGTCACATGATGAACTAAGGGTTCAGAAAAAACCCAATAAAAATCAATCATTAAAGCTAACCACAAAGTGCTTTTATCCCAAATCACAGTTCCCCCCAGCTATTCTTTCACCCAAATGAAGCCCTTACCCGGCACGTCCCTCTGGCCTGCTGGTCTGAGAACAGGAAAGCCACCAGCAAACAAGCCTCCCAGCGGCTGCTGAGAGCTGCCTTTACTAATGGCTGGATTACCTCCATCTCTGTTAGTTCCTTTGGGTTCTGTTAAAAAGAACCAAAAAAGCCAGGTTGTATCAGAAACACATTCCATCCTGCCCTCAGACCACTAAGACTTGGCACCAACAAACATAGCCAAGACCAGACTTTTCCCCCTTTAAGCAGGCTCAGCAAGGACAGTTCCTGTTAATACGGTAAACTACCATTACTCTCTGGCCCGCATCTCAGAGCACAGCACCCTCTGGTACTTTTTAATCTCACATCAATAATGACACCAACAAGAAGTTGTGTTAGACAACATTAAATTTATGCTTCCAGAATTTTTTGGCATTTTTTTGTTCATCTAGTAAAGAACAATTCTTCTGCCAGAGCCAACAATTCCCACTTAAACAATCATTTTACTGAGAAACACTCAAGGATTTCATCATTCATGATTTTTTTTCTGGACAAGGAATGCCTGTTAAACTGGTACCCAGTTATGCACTTACTATTAAGCGTTAGTAGCTGTTGATCTCAGAGCAGGATGCAAGTTCAGAAAATTAAACTCTCCCTGTTCTGTCCCCTAAAACCATATGAAGATGCAGACCTTTGCTGAACTTGAAAAATGCCCTTCAAATTTCAAAACTGTCCAGCTGACCTCCACACCTGAGGTGTTAGCACCCAGGGACCTTGCTCAGGACCACGTACTTACTTTCAATCTGTGGTGCGCTGCGGTCGTTGATTTGTGTCACTTTTCTTAAGCGAGTTCCCTGCTGGATATCGGCTAAGAGTGCGTTTCGTGCTTTTTGGTCTTCCTTTCGCAGTTTTGGTACCTCTGAACTTGCCTGTTGACAGCAAGAACATCAGATGGGAGGTACAGACAAAAATGCTTGCTTAGAAAGGACACATAGGCAAACATGGGATAGAAGATTTGAAATAAACCATCCTTGGCAGCTGTCATTTCAAAGCCTTTGAGTCACACCCGCAAGAACAGCATTCGGTTGTGTAGGAGGCAGGAAAGCTGAAAGTTTAAATATAAGACAAATCTAATGCTAGCTGTCTTAGCACTGTTGAAAGGAAATTAGGGGGCATGCTTAAATGAAATGAGACCTCTTGCTTGACCACTTATGGTCTCTGCTCCACAACTCCAGCTCTGCCTGCCTCTCTCGTTAGCTCTTTTCATGCTATTTACAAGGCTTTGCGACAAAGATTTTACATGCCGCCTTAGAATAAACATCTTTGTTTTATCCACTTTGCCTTACGAAAAAAGACAGGTAAGTGCACACTGCACTTATATTTGAATGTGGTCATTAACTAATTTAGACTGCCTGTGTTGGGGATTTACACCAGTTTAACCAGACTGTCTTCAGAACTATACAATTATATTTTAGTAACTTTTCTAGCCTGGCCAACGTCCATAAAGGTAAAGTCAGGTTGTACTTTAAAGTTTTGTAATAAAACCAAAAAATATCTTTATTCTTTATTCTTATTTCATCAAGTTTCCTGTTACTAAAAAAAAATACCAAATCTTTAAAAAGCTTGGACGTTTCACTTTCCTGAGGCAGATACAAACAAGCAAAGCCATTCTTTCTAAACCTATCATGTGATTAACAGAGTGGGTCTAGCAGAGGGGGACTCTTCACGTCAGAGGCACGATGTGCTGCGTGATTCCTCATCCACTGCAAATTACGTAGGCTAGCTGACTTCCTAAAGAGAACACGTACCAGCAATGTTTCCATAGCCCTTAACGTTAGCACAGTCATTAATAGCTAATAGCATGTAAAAACAGACTATCATCTCACTTTAAAACAAAAACCCCAACTTGGTAATAGCATTCTGAAAGCAAAACAGATGCCTGAAAATACTTAACAAGCTCCTGAATGAATAAAATGTCTAACTTGTGAATCCTAAATGAAGCTTTATACTGGTACGATATTACTTGCGGTTATTTTTGTACCTGCTAAAAAAAAAAAATCAGGCTAGATTTGCAGAGCCCCACTAGATGGCACTCCAGATCTCCGCTAATGCCAGCTTCGTTCCTGACACCTGATGTAAAAACTCGAAATTATGATCTTGTAAGTGATACCGTAACCATATATATTATTTAAAAATATTAGGAAAAAAGCCACTGTTACATGGTTTCCTAATTTGAAACAGCGCTGCCCGCCCTTGTGCTTTCAGGACAGTGAGACCCACTGCCCGTGAAGACAACCCAGAAATGCTGTAGGCGTAAGCAGCGTTAGGCCACGTACCAGCCAGAAACTGTTTCCACTCACATTTTCTGTAAGTTGCCAATACTTACTGTGAAAAATGGAAACACCATAGCTGGAACAAGGGTGGCTCCCCTTCTCACAAAAGCTTTTTACCAGTATCTTGAACCTCACGCCTCTCCACTGCCACTAACGGCTTTGCCGTAGCAGGACAACCAGGATCTAGAGGGATCTGATCGAGACCTATGTTTAAAATTAGATCCAGCAGCTGCGATTTCATTTCCGGGTTCAAGCGTCTGTACGTTACGCCAGCTGTCCACTTCTTCTCTGATCTACTTCTCGGAGCAGGTAGGCTATTGGAATATAAACGCTTGATATCCAAATAGCTATTAGGCTAAAACACCCTACTTGGGGCAATCTGTATTTGCGAGTGACCCGTGACTTGCTATCACTTTAACATGGCTGCGGTGTTAATTTGTTCACAATTCGTAGCGTAACAAAGCAGGAACGCTATTCTGCAGGCCCATAACGCAGAGTCACAAGGTGCCCTTACTTCAAGCACAACTCCACCCCACGCCCCCGCTGTTTCTTCTTCCTCCTCGCGTACCTAAGAGATACAATCTTCCATGCCCAGCCTGGTGAACTCGGGTGATTGATTAGCTGCTGGGTAGCTTGATACGGATTCTCTTTTTCCATTATGAAGTCAAGATGGTCTGGGGTGTAGTGTTGCCTGGTTGCACTGCGGTCAGAGCTCCTTCGGATTTCTTGTTTGCTGCCCGCGTTCCCCAGGCTGGTGACAATTCTTGTCAAGAATCATTTCACCCGGTAAGTATCTCGCCCACTCACCTACTGGTGTCCTGCCTTTGCAAACTTGTGTTTTTACCATATTGCTTTTTGATACACAGTCAGAAAGGAACCTTCCTGCAATTAAGAAATTAATCGGGGATTCCCACCCATGCTGTGCCTGCAATACAGAGCACAACAGATACTAAATGTGTAAGTTGTCTATCAAGAGAAAAATAAAAACAGGAACTCATGGGTGTCAAATGTTCAATCCCGATCGCATGAAATAGAAACGCTTGAATGGGAAGACAAATACGTTTTGTGTCACAGAGGAAAAGCAGCTGCAAGACAAGGAATGTAATTCTTAGGCTGCTTTCTACCACCCCATCTGCAGGGCAGCCTCATTTATTTAGAGAGAGAGAAACATCTCAATCTTTCAATGAAAATCAGAAGGGAAGCAGAGAAGAATGTGAAGATCATTTGTTTTATCAGATGCCAGAGCTGCCTCAGGTAACACAGAGTGAAATTAAATTCCATACTTTATTTACATGAATCGGTAAGGGAACAGTGGGTTCTCATTACCTTAGTAACCATTAGGTTATTCTGCTGCTATTTCAGACATAAAGAATGGCACATCCAATACATACTTGGAAACAAACCAGAACAAACCACACATGTAAACAGCCTGAACTTAAGAGATCTGATCCCTTCTCATCTCACCAAACTCCACTACTTTTGCCTTCAGTGTCCTAAATTACGCCCTCAGCTATGCCATTCAGTAAGGTATAGGATCAATGTTTGGGCTACCTGACAGGTCTCCAAAGTACCTGTAAACAGGAAAACACCATTAAATCACAATATTTAGAGTGTTGTTCCAGAGTGTAAATCATCAATGATGGAAACAAACATTTCAGAATTTGCAGGTGATAACTGAGACTGGCAGAGAAATGAATAACGAGGACGGCATGGTTATACATAGAGATCCAAATCACTGCAACGTGAACCCATTTGAAAAGAAGAACAACCCAAAACATAGCGCTCCTCCACCACCGGGAAAAAAAAAAAATAAATACACAATATACAAATGTAAAACTGAGAATTACTGGTGAAAAGTTCTGGCCATACCTCCGAAACGCAAGCCTGCATCCAGGTGCCACGAGCCTGAGCCTGTCAGCAGGCTCCAGCAGCGAGCGTGCACGAGCAAGCGTGCCTGACCTCCTAGCACCGTGCTGTGGTGAGGAGGGATGGCACGCTCCCCTGATATATTTTTTCCTTTCAGAAAAATAATGTGAGCAAAAATGGAATTACAAGCTCAGCTCTGGTCTCCAGATCTTTAAAATTATGTTGAAAAACTGAAGATGCACAGGAAAGAGCCAGCAACTTTTGGTATTCAAAAAGCTGGAGGGAACAGTTCAGATTTTAGCAGCTCAGTCCGGTCCATCAGCCCTGAAGTCTATCTGCAGGGTGGTCTGCCTCACAAAACACAAAACCTTTACAAGGAAATGATGGTGAGGACTCAGGGTCTGTTAATCTGTCAAAGACAGGCATTTGGCGAATTAATGTGAGACGCAGCCAGACAAGCTCTGATTAGAAAGCAGCAAGGATGGAAGTGGCCAGAGTGACCGCTCCCCACAGCAAAGGGCTGCAGATGGCAGCAGAGCAGACTATCGATTTCTTGGTTTTCAGATCAAGTCTGGATCCTCTCTGGCAGAAGAACTTTTTGTGAAGCTCAAGTCATTGGGCCCCACATAGAGCTGACACGCAGTACACCTTGCAGTGGGGAAGGAGCCAGTGGTTTCATAGAATCAGAATGTTTCGGGTTGGAAAGGACCTTTAGAGGTCATCTCGTCCAACCCCCCTGCAGGACAGGTTGCTCAGAGCCCCATCCAACCTGACCTTGAATGTTTCCAGGGATGGGGCCTCCTCTACCTCCCTGGGCAACTCATTCCAGTTTCTTCCTTATATCCAGTCTAAATCTGCCCTGGTTTAGTTTAAAACCATTACTCCTTGTCCTGTCACAGCTAGCCCTACTAAAAAGATTGTCCCCATCTTTCCTAGAGGCTCCCTTTAAGTATTGAAAGGCTGCAATAAGGTCTCCGCGTTTCTTCCAGTTTTGAGTTCTATGGAAGTGAACCATTTTGTTTAGCAGAACAACTCTATTTACACTGTATATACGGACCACACCAAGGTCTAGCCTTGAATAATCACAACCTTAACACCCTAAACTGGATTTTATCAGACAAATCAAGATCAGAGAGACTTTTTTAAAGGAAATGGACTGAAATCCATGGCAATGAGCTCTGTTTCTGGGTACATCACTGCTGCGATATTTGCATCACCTTGGGAAAATTACATCTTGCAAGACAGATGGGAGCATCAACCTACCCTCTGGGCTCCTATGATACTTAAAATATTAAAGAGGTATATGTGCTCAGATACTAAAATGATGTAAATGCAGAAAGCAGCAGGCATTTGAAAAACTTCATAGTACTACTTATAAGGAAATACTAATCATTATCTTTCAGATTTTAAAGACCCCCCCTGCACACAGAAAAGGAGGAATCCTCCGGACTCCGGGCAGGTAGTTCAGGTCATACAGTGCCCCATAAATGGGTTATATTTACTCTGATTTTTAAATGTGCTCTTTACTGAACTTGCAAAATGGTTGAGGGTAGGCCTTCAGAAACATGACAGTTGCAGCAAAAATGGACCTCCAGCCATCTGGGCAATCCAGTAGTCAGGCAGTCGCAGACCTTTGTTTCAGAATAAACCCATCAGCTAATTGGGAATAGAGGATCCCGTACTTCAGCTGTATAATAGGTAGGAGCCATAAGTTAGATAAAATAAAGCACAGTTCCATCCAAAGGCACTACATTCTCTTTTATTTCAGAGAACTTACAGTAGTATTTATACTCCTACCGTGTAATGAATTTTATCTTCACAGTAGATTCCCTTTCCTGGTCACTTTTTATAGGATATATTGGAAATACATCTGTGTAGAAAATCTATTCATTTATCTGAACTAGATAAAAACACTAAACCAAAAAAGAAGTCAAAATACATTTAGCTTATGCCTAACTATCTATTTGTGAAACATAAACCAATAAAACTAAAAATCAATCAATCAATTTGACATGCAATATTTTATTATGGGCAAGAGAGAGAACTCTGTCTTTTGCTGACAATTTCATTTATTTCCATTAATCTGGTGTCAATCACTCTTCCTCTCTCCCATGCCCCATTTTTCCCCCTAGACAAAAAAAAGGATTCAATGCAGAGATCAAGCACAGATACTGGTAGAGGGCATACGAGGTGTATATTTTAGTAAAAGAAGAGTTTGAGGACACCGCTTAACAAACTTTTGCTTTCTTATTATTTTTCTCTTCCATGCTCAGCCAAACCTGCACAGACCTGGGCTGAGGCAAGGGATCTTCAGCAATACAGCATGCAACACCTCAGGTTTGGCTTTTAAGGAAGGGGAAAGACATTGCAGCAAGATCAAGAAAGATGAACAGAAAGCACTACGATAAGGGATGCTTGATCACAGAGACACACATTCGTGAAAACAAAAGTTCCTGGGCCAGTTCTGGCCTTCTCTGGTATCCCACCTGACATGATTCAGAGACCAAACTTAAACTAAGAAATGCAAAAGAAAAAGCATAAAACATGGCAATGGACAATTAAAACCAGCATGTAGAACAGCAGATGGGGCAAAACCAGCAATAGCTGTGTAGGCAATGCAGTCAATGACGTGACGATGCTAAGTCTGGCCGAAGAAACTGTGCATCAACAGTGAGAGACAACTGAAACATCTAAACCTTAATTCAAGGACATGCAAAGCATCAGGAAAGAGCCCGGACAAGTGGAAATATAACAAACCCACCCCAATATTATTCCTATATTAAAAATAACTGGAATTCTGGTGTAGACAAATATGAATTGTTCAGGAAAGAGGACAATAAAGGAGAAGGTAGCTGTGTTACACTCTACGTGCATCAAGCCAGAGATGGCTAAGAATATCGAGAAGAAAACACAGCTTGCTTGGGCTTGGTAAATCATCTGAGAAAAGGATGACGAGTGTTCTTATGGCCCATATGGCACAGCAAGGCTCTCCAAGTAGGAGAACACGGAGGGAGAGATGATGACTGGGTCCCCATCCGGCCTTAAAGCTCCTGCTCCCTTGAAGGAAAGCCGGGCACAGGGCTGGTGCTCATAACAGTCTTGAAGGGCACAGACATAGAGCAAGGGGCCGTAAGGGGCAACATCCTGCTAAAATACCCTTCTGGGAACACTGCTGGTGAAAAAGAGTGGACTAAGAACAGGGGAGACCTGCTTGCGAGCAACTTACTCCATAACGTCCTTCCACTTAACCACAAACTGCTAACCACAAGCGTTCCATAAGGAGATCCCTGTAAGCATCAGGACTAACGTATTTAAATTAATTCAACTGTAAAAAGACTGCATCCTTTTCAAAAGCAGAACTGACAGAAAAAAAAATATTGACAATAAGATGCCAGAACATTCAAACAAACTACAATGTCATCATTTTTTATTAAAAGAATTAGGTTGCTTTGGAACAAGGTAGAATATGGAAGATGACCGGCAATCTCAGTGTAAGCTAGCCAGTATGTCTTCCTTGACATAGCATAGGATTATAAAAGTCATCTATGCATTTGTAGCCCAACATGAAATCTGAAACGCCAGAGGAACTTGTTTTCCCAAGATCAATCCACTATTACTAGATTAGAATTATGCCAAGAATTCACTATTTCATATTTGCAGCAGAAGCAGTTTGCCCAGCAGGCATTGCTTTTACAAAGAATTCTCAAACCGGCAGCTAAAGTCTCCCCCGGGAACGTGCTGAGAAACGCAATTGCAACAAAAAACAGGAGGATATTAAAATAATAAACCCAGTTTCCAGCAAGTCACAAACAGAAGTACAATAGAGAAAAAGCATTGTCATCCTCCTTGCATTTACTTTAAATATGCATCAGGTGTGGTTTCACTCATGCACTGTCTAATGCAAAATAATAAAAATAATCCCCCCTTCCAGCTTAAGGAAAAATCCAACAAGTCTCAACAACAAAGCACAGGACTTCTTTTATTTTAAGTATTTTAAATGTTCGTTTATAAAGAAGCTTGCAAGATCTGGTACGTGCGAGTTTTGGTTCATCTATTCACAATAGAGCCCCGACCTCTGATTTAAAGCTTTTTAATTACGGGAAACCTCGCCACAGAGCAAGACTCCACCTGCACAGTCAATCGCAGATCAGAGCCGCTTCTTGTGTTTCTGCTGTGTAGCATAGGATGAAACTAATTAATTCTTGGCATTTGGTCTACCTGGGTAAGCACGGCAATCTCAGCCTTCTAGCAAGCTGAGCTTCAAACGCTTCCCATGCGAGGGGTCACTCTCCAGCCAACATTTTTTCTGAGGGAACCCACATGAGGGGACCTGCCAAATAGCTTCCTGGCAGCTAACGAAGTCATTGTTTCAAGAGAATGACAGGACCAGCATTTCACGATTCCATCTACGCCCAGCTCAATAATGATTAACTGTGATCTCAGCTTCCATCACATAAAGTTCTGCAATCTGAACCTGCTGGGTTGAAAAGGTCATCGAGCAATGTGTGTACTTAGATAGGCTGTGTCTACACCAGCCTCAGTCCTCAACTTCTAGCAAGGGAAGTACTGTGCAAAAGTTGTTACAGATCTCTCCCTGGCGTTTTAGCCACCGCCTTGTCCTGGCACTAGTCCCAAATAAGGAGGCGTTTCAAGTGTTAGCAGAGATGGTGCCTGTTCTGCACTAGCATCTACCTGCTTGAAGTGTACCAGCAAACACGATGGCAGGGAACAAAAGATAAAAAAACAGCATAGCAGAAGCTTCGCTCTTCTACGTCTATATTCCAGTGCACATTTCAAACATCACCAGCAATCAATGCCACTGCACCCAGTAAAACCCTCTTCATTTCATGTTAGCACCGCTCCATCAGACAATGTAAAATCTCATGTACTTAAAGGTTCAATTGATCCTGCTACAAATGAGCAGTGGGCTTATTAACAAGGGCGTGCTTGAAATTTTCCCATGTGGGTTGCTAAATTTTTGTACCTGAATGCAAAAATGCAACTGAATCAATATGATGATTTAAACCTGCTGAGCCATTTAGCTTTTCTGTGGGTATTCAACTTACTGACACCCACATTTTAAACATAAATTCTGGCTATTCTTTCACTAAAAGAAAATATGCAGTAACAGAAGCCACCGAAATGGAGGCAGTATAAAATCAAAGCTAGTCAAAAATTTTTTTTCCCCACAGTTCAAAAAGATCACAAGTCAGATACCAAAAATACACTGAGAATGGCTTCAAAGAATAATTTTGAACTTCACCTTCTGATTTCTAAAATTTTGGGATTCAAATTGCCAAGGTTTCCTCTGCATCAGTTAAAACAGAAGTGAAAATTCTTACATAAACAAGAAGACCCAAGGCTCTGGCATTGCAATGAAAATGTCAAACAGCCCAAGGCTGAAAATACTTGCCATAGGAGTGGGTGCCTCTACCGCTGTTTATTCTCTCTGCCTACCATAGCAGGGTCCCCAGAATGACAAGGGCTATTATGAATTTAATCTCACTCTGTTCTAAGAACACTAGGCCATTTCTCCTACCCAATTAATTACCTGTGCAGAAGCTACTCATCGTTCTGAAATGCCTTTTAGCATCCATGCAAAATTATGGCCAGCCCAAGACAGGAGAATAGTGAGAAACTTAACATTCTTGCAATGTCACCTTCCAGCCACACAGAGAAGTCCAAGTCAAGTATTGCTATAATTCTGGATTCTCTTTCAGTTAAAAGGCTACAAGTGTAATATTAATTGACAGATGGAATTTAATATGTAGTCACTGCATACACTACAGATGGGGTACTGATTTTTCAGGGCAGTATTAGCTCGTGATTAGAATGGTAAATTAACCTACTAGCGCTCTGCAGCTAGGCTGCTTCTGGTACCTGGGCTTCATCATTTACAGCTGGTACCTCTGCGACACGCTGCAATTTCCATATTTCTATATGGAAAAGTATACAGATGAAAAACAGACAGCAAGAATGAGAAAGATAAATTTAAATGCTGTCCATTCCATTCAGACAACACGTACCACACGCGACATTACGAAGAAACCTGCAAAACGGAACTCACCACCTAAGTACATTAAAAGTGGTGACCTGAGAGATCTCAGGTAAAGAGCGTTCAAGAAGATTAGAGCATATGAATATATGCAGCATGTGCCCCATACCTGTCCAGAGGAAACACACGGAGCAATGCCAACCTAGCATTTATGTTTTCTTTACATCTTCCCCACCTTTCAGAGCTCCCACTTACCCTTTCTGTATTTCTTGACTACAAAAGTAGACGGCTACAGCAGCAATGCTTCGAGATGCCATAGCTCTGCAATCCCACATTTTCCACTATCTGAAAATGAAGTCCAATAAACAACACAAAGACACAGCATTTTTTTATACATAATTGCCTCTCACTTCTTTATGAAAGCAGACTGGTGTGAGATGTGATACATTCTTAAAACACTATAAATCGGTTCCTTTATTTTGGCTGGAACAAAGCATTCTCAAGATTTTCAGCTGCACCTTGCCTAGCCCTTAGCACAGCCTGTATGATGGCCAGACATCACCGAGATTACCAAGCCTGCGCTCTCTCTTGCTCCAGTATGTTTTACCTAGCAGCAATAAATATTGTGATTTAATATCTCCTGACCTAGGGACTTCATGACAAAGTAGTAAATCTCATCTTACTCACAGCTTGCATAAAAATTTAATAAACACATTCCTAAATATTTTGTAATTGGCACTATGCATGATTCTGTTAAGCTTCCAGTATTACGCTTGCATGCCTAGGGGTCTGAATGAAAACTTGAGATATTACTTTCATTTTTACAATAAATAATTAGCAGGCATACGCACACACTTATGCATATGCAGACAGTTATATGCACACATTCTCTTTCTCATATTATATTTGGTAAGACCAAACCAAAATACCATGTACCATCAGCATCTTCAGCCAAGCTGTTTTACATACGTTGTTTTTTCTCCTTCCAAAGAACAGTAGTACTAAATGTCAGAAGCCAAACCAACTCCCACACAACTTCAGATAAGCACTGTATTGCTTTCAATTTCTTGGGAAGGTTGGGGAAAACAGCTCAACAAGTTTTGTGCTCTGCATGAAGAAGGGAAAAAAACCCCATCCCCCCAAGGAAAACTATCAGCTGATGTTTTCCTTAACGCTGGAAATCCTACCTCTCTGTAAATTATGCATTTATCACAGTGTTATACCATGAGGAATTGTTGTTCTGAGTTTATTACAAGCATAGTAAATAAGGTCAGAAAAACAAACTTGGTAACACTGACATATGTTTATCTACAACAGAAATTCTGTATCTTTTTTCTAACTAAGTAAGAATGCAGTAATCATTAAGATTAATCTACGCACCAGTCTAGTGCTCACCATTATTTCAAGTTTCACATTTCTCTCACCAAAGTAAGCATATTCCTTTCTTGTCCTACTCTCCTAGTTTTTAGTATGCCAATAAGGCAAATAAAACTCCTGGTGCTACTTTACTGGCTTTAATCATTTGATCCACTGTGATTTTTGGCAGGTTAATTTCTACCCTAAGACTTTAATAATACCAATTCTAAAGAGAATAGAAGTATTTTCTTAAACTCCACAAACATATGAATCATTAAACAAACATCTTCCTTGAATAAGGCACAACCCAGCAGGGCTGCTACACATACACACTTCCTTCAATATTAACATTTTAATAGGTGATGACTGATCATAACATTAGGAATTCAAATGTACAGAGTAAGGCTGCACAGCAGTGAGCAGCCTTCACTACATGGAAAAAGTGAATGTAGTTTATCAAAGCAAAATTCTCTCTTGATCCTCTCTTGGGACATTAAGCAGAGAAAATTTTTAATCAGTCTCAAAGGTGGGAAATATGGCAAACCAAAGCTAACCAGAATGCCTCATATGCCAAACTAAAAGGCAAAAGGGGTAAAAGAAATACAGAAGGAACAAAAAGAAGCTTTTCAAGAGCAGAAAGGTTTTAGAAAAAAAGAAAAAAACCAAAACCCAAACCACAAAAAACTATGAAAAAACCCACCCTATGTCATACACGTATGCCTGTAAAGTTGAAAGAGCTTTAGGACTATCATCCTAATGCCTCCTTTCTAAGTTTTCTTTATTAGGGTGGAGGGGAAAAGAGAAAGAGAAAAGATCTGAATTCTCTAAGCCAGTGCCAGAAAATACTTCGGGGCACAGTTTTATTCTGTCTACTCATCCCTCTCATCTTTACCTATGACCCCCAGAAGGCAGGTGTTTGAAGACATGCTCAATTAATCCAATTAGCTATATTTACATTTTGACTTAGCCACCTACATCTGCTCTCGCAGATACCCTACCATTCTCTCCTGAAAAATCCACTTCGTTTCAAGTACACTCTAACAGCCAGCAGCTTTTCAGCTGTTGGGCACAGGTGGCTCCTAGCATGTCTTAAATATCATCTCCAGATCAGTTTAGGATTGCCTTGCAACAACTTTTGTGAGCAGAATTCAGTACAAATACTTACAAAGTATCTGCAAGTCCAAAATCTTTGAAAATAGTAGGAAAGAACCTAACCTTCTTCCACCTTAAGAGGGAGTTAATAATACAAAAAAGTCAAGTGCCAACAGTGCTTAGGATTTCAATGAAGTAAGGACTGCAAAATCATTTGGGACTGTGGCCTATAATATTCACTAAGAAAATGTGCAGAAAAAAAAGGTAATGTAGTGACTATTTCTGCTAAAAATCTCTTAATAATGAAAGCAAGATGAAAGTATAGCTATTATCCATATAATCAGAAAAGCAAGACAAATCTATGGTACCCATGCATTAATATCATGCAAAAAGACAGGAATCTAAAACCTCAACCTACACACGGATATTTCTCTTTCAACCTAAATCAAGTAAGTTAAACTAGTGTGTTGGCTGAATATCAATACCACACTTAAAACCTAACTTTTATTTGCTAACATGTAAATGTTACTCTGGTTTAATTATCAGTATAATAAAAATCACTGTGCTGTTTGCTTTGGAATATTTCCAGGTGTTGGCCAAATAAAACTTACTTGTTTTGAAGGTTTTTCTTAGACCTACGTGCCTGTTCGATTTTTTTCTTCTTCCATTCTCCAACTGTAGATTTAGCAGCTGTAACAACAGCTGGGCAGTTTAGCAGCTGTAAAAGACAGATGCCAAGTTCTGGAAAATAGCTTCCTAGCAAAAGAAAACAGGGTCTGTAGCAAGTTTTCACGGATTCCCCAATTCTAAGATTTTACTCTGCAGCTTGGCACCAACTGGAGATCCGCCTCTCTCTCATACTGCGCTTCTGCTGAATTCACCAGGCAGACTGCAGGCATCCTGAAAGCCCTCTCTGATTCAGTTTTGACCGGGAAAAAAAATCCTTTTGCTGTTACAGAAAAAACAATGTTCTGTCACATTATTTTACTAATTCTTTATGTTGGTTCATGTGTTCTTTTCAGTGTTAACACTGGGAAGGCTTTAATATCAGACATCAATTAGAAATACATTTAGTCTCTATCGTACTACCAAGATAAAACTGCCCCTAAATTCTGTATGTCTTACGCGCAGAAGGTCACATTTGAAATAGAATGATCTAACTAAAATATGGAAATACAGTATAAGCCTTCTCGTATCAAACCCCTATCATAGTAGTGGTTTTAGTCATCAGAAAAGGAGGGGAAACAAAACCCCAAACTTGTTCATACTGGTCCTTAGGGGTTCTCTTAGCTTCTCAAGTATTTTACAAATTGGCCTATGTTAGAGGAGTCTAAAAAAGTCTCTAGATACTTACTGAGCTAAATTTATTAGGATAAGAACACTTGCAACTTCTGTTGACTTTGATTGCACTTGTGGGCATTAAGTTGCTCACAGAATTCAGCCCACTAATTTCAGTATCTAACTATAGGCTGTGTACCAACCCAGAAGAGCCGCTAATTGAAAACACTGCTCACGGTGCCCAAAGCTAAAGCAGAATGATAAAAGGAATTAAGCACTGCTTATTTCATGTGCTGTCTTTATCTCCCTCCTCTTCATCTCCACAGTTCATGGAGAGTTTTACAAAATCGTTCAGCCTGAAAAGTACCAGAGAGAAACACGCAAGGAAACCTCCTTCTGGAAGAAGAAAACATAAGAATATTATCAAACAAAATCAACAGACCTTCATGGGAACAAAACAGGCAGAGATGCTAGAGAATGCAAGGCAGAAATAAAGTTCTTAAAAAAAAAATAATTTGCAGTACCACATACTGTTTTGCTACAGGGACTAATACGCACTGCAAGTAAGTACAGCAGTGACAGAAAAATATATGAAAAAAAGCCAGGAGAGATTTTATGTCTTGAACAAAACCATGCCAGGTTTCACCATTTCAAAAACAGTGTAAGAAATTCAGTGCAGAAACAGGCTATGAACAAGTGACTGCAGAATATAAGGCATGACTTAGGCATGTTTTATCTTAGGTACGATAATTGATTGTGAAGCTATGAAAATCTAACAACCTGAAACTCCACTCAGAGCCTCCTCCTCTGACTGCAAACATGCTGGCAGGGCACATGTTCTACTTCATGACACAGAGAGTAATGATCTGTTGCAAGCTGTAATTGTTCCTGCACATGCATAAAAGCATATTGTGCTGTATCCCCAGGAAGACAGCATGTGCTAGGAAGAGCAACACCTACAGCTGAACACTGTGAGTCTTAATAGAAACTGTAAGAAAGAGGATGAAGAAATTAACACTTAACCCCTGCACATTACCAGTACAGAAATGAGTTCCCTGTGGCTGGAGAAGTATTCACAAATGCTAAATTCTTACCACATCCACTCTAATGCAATTATCTCCAAACTTTTTGATCCCACACCCCTAGCAGTAAAAAAATTTTTGAGCATGCACTGCAATATACATTATTTACTTATTTTAAATTATATATGACTGAAGTTCTAATATTTTTTTCCCACACCCCAATGGATTATCTCACACACCCCACTTTGGAGACCACTGCTCTAATGAACAGGAGAACACAAGTAGCAAAACAAGCATCTGCCCCAGATATTTGCTATGAATTTTCATGCCAAAATCCTGGGGGCTCTGAGCTGGCTACTATAGCTAAGCTTTTGCTAATAAAGGTGAAAAATCAAGTCTTACCAGAGGTGGTGGTGGTGGAGGGGGCCCTCCAGAAGGTGGTGGAGGAGGAGGTGGTGGCGGCGGCGGCACAGGCATCCGTTAAGATTTCTAGCTTCACGCAGTTATGAAAAATATAGCCAAAGTCTCTGTCCTTGAGGGGAAGGAAGGGAGGAGAAAGAAAAGTGGGAAAAATAAAAATAAAAAAAAAAAAAAGAGGAGTAATGTGTTTATACACTGTAAGCTGAAGATCAGCCAGATTTCTAGCTCTCAGCAGACTGAAGACTTTTATCCTGCACTGCTTCTACAGTATGAAACACTACAGTACGAACAGCCTCATTATAGTTATCTGATGACAACATTAATCTAAAGAGCAAGCTCACAGATCTGGACAAGTGCCATGAATACCAAAAGCATAGATGCCAACCTGTCCAGCTTTAACTACTACGCCTTGCCTTAATCTAGCCCACAGCCCTGAAATGCAATTCTGCAGAGAACAAATCACAGTCAACCACATGTAGACGCTCCTGCTGGGACAAAAACTCTATTGACTTTAAGCCAGAGGTTTGCTGCTCTAAGGACAGGGTAAAGAACTTTGTAAGGTTCACTGGACTTGCTCCCATGTTAAAAAGAAACAAAAGACTTGATTGAATAATAAATGAAGAAATGATTTTACAAATTAAAGCTTCTATTACCAAATGACAGCTTATAAGGACCAGACATTTCAAGTATTAAAGTCACATGTGTTTTTCCTACCATTTTTAAATGTCAGCTGTTCACAATTATTTAGTACTACATTGACTAAGACGACACATATCTTCCAACAAAAGCTATATGCTTTATTTTTTAAAACCTCCTGCAGAATGACAGTGCATCACTCACTGATTTTTATCTTTAACCCAGCCCCCAGCATGACTGCACCCCCTCTCAGTCTGAAGTCATCTCTGAAGTTAACAAGCAACCCCTGTATTTCATCAGCAAAACTGCAAATGAAAGTATTAGGCAGTGCCAAAGAGAGCCCTCTGCAAGCCATACTCGATAACTTCTTTTATTTTTGATAGTAATTTTTGGATAAATGCTCCAAACATGGTTTTATATCTAGTTTGATGTCCATCATGTCATGACTGTCTTCTGAGACTCTTCACGATGTCATGTGAAACAGTGTCAAAAGCCCTACAATAACGCAAAATATGACATCTGCTATTTCTTTCCTTTCTGTAAGGCTGTACCTTAGCAGGAAATTACATTGATTTGACACATTTGTGCTTTATACATTTCTGTAGATCATAATTTGTTTTCCTATCTCCTCCAAGCATTTAGAAACATTTTACTCATTTTGATGTTTTTCTAGAAATTGATGTTAAGTTGAAAGGACCACAGTGCCCAGGCCCTATTCCCCTCATCCCTCCCTTCTTTTTTAAAAGCAGGCACTCTATGCTTTTCCAGCTGCCTGAAACCTTTTGATCAAGTAATTTAAGAATCACCTGTGTAAGCAGGAGAAATGAGACAGTTCAATCTGGAGCGCCTCAGGAGAGAGGACAAGACAGAAATGAGGCAAGTTATAATCTTTAGGGGAATACTTGCCTGTCTTGTTAGAGAGGGGTAGATTAGAAGAGGTGATGAAGTTAAAAGGTACATGCAGCCTTGTCTACTTCCTAGCAAGTGTATGTGAACAATATTCAGACAATATCTGAATTCTTTCCTTCTGCCGCATCTTTTAAAATATTGTATGGGAGATGGATCAAAAATTAACTATGCAGAGCCTTACAATATTTGCTTTCTCCCTTGGGAGACTGCTATGCGAAGGACTAGCATATCAAAGCACTCTGGACCCGTAACAGAATCAGTTACAATCACTTCAATAATGGCTTAACAAAGCTTTCCAAGAAAGCTGGCATCGCAGTATCTCCACCATTCCACCCTCATCATTGCCCTGTGCAAAAAGCTATTATCAGAAGATACCTCTTTTCTTCAATTAAGTCATTCAAAAACACGGACATAAGGAGAATGAGTCTTCCCTGCTAATAATATGTTTTGGGTTAGTATCTTCCTACCCTGCAATACAGGCCTTTTGTCTTCATTAAGGATTTAGATTGGGAAATATGCTCTTAGTCAAATTAGAAAAAAAATACAACCCACGCTTCTGTGGCAGACCATGTGCATGGCAGCAGGAGGTAAAGCACACTGGAGGCGAGCGCCAGTGGGAGAAAGGAAATGGGAATCGGCTCTTGGTATTTAGAAGTCATCACCATCTGAAATGCTATCAGTTGACTTTTCTAGCTGCCTCTCTCACCAGTCCCAGCCCCAGCACCCACGCCTCCAAGTGATGCAGCCTAAGTTCCAGGACCACAAACTGTGTGGCCACCTACAAGCTAAAATTCAATGCGCAGGAAGCATTCACTTCACCACGTACCCTGCTCACTCATCCTGAATCCTCTCCCTCAGTGACACAGCAGAAGAATGCCTTTCGGGGGGCTACAGCCCACAACCCTTGAATGAAATATTGGAGACACCCTAGAGCTTTCCTCCCATGATGTTTCAAATCCTCTGCAAATGAAATATCGTTCAGAAAATCCTGTGTATGTGCCTGCCTTTGTCTCTTATCACAAATTCAGAGGTTCCTGACCTCAGCGTGCTTTTTTGCACACAAAATCATGTTTTTTATACCGGTACTATTACAGCATGAAGGCGATCACACCTAATACCGACACGATGAAGAAACATTTTCCATGTAAGGGTTCTATTCGTTCAAGCGAGCTTTGGGAGAAGAAGCGCTGTCATTTGCATGAGCAGACACTGATAGCAAAGGAAGACTGTATGTAGATAAAGGTAGGCATCTTCAAACTAACTTCCAATTAGAAAAATTGACTCTTAAAATTTAGTCATAACTGCATGATCTACCCATTTTAATATGTAGGACTGGGTATGAGAACCTCTTTTGTATTGCTGCACCCATCTCACTTACGTGGTTTGTATTTAAATGAAATTATGGAGAAAACCGCAACACTTTCAATATATCAACACGTGTTATTTGGAGGCCTCTATTCCTTGCTTAAAGGCCGTATTTCATTTGCCTCTTCCCCCCTCATCAAGCTGCTAGTTAAAATATGGTTGGCAATTTCAGACAATAGCTTCAGAATATGCCGTGCTTATGGATTTGCACATTATAAACCAAATAGATTCTGAATTAAAACCAAAAAAGGAGTATCACGTTGATTAGTTCTAGTGAGCGTTAAGTTAGACAAGAGGGAAATGCCACAAAGGGTCCTCAAGGCACATGCGCCCTTTCTCCTCTCCTCTAAATATACATATTTATAATTGGAAGAGGGGGGTCTGAACTATCCCTGAGGGGCAGAAATAAAAAGATGCAGTTTTAAAAGTTGGCAATAGATGGAGGGGAGAGCCTCTGTGTTTAGCCTCACTTTTCTCAGGCAAAAAGTAATGTAAATCTTCCCTTGACTTCCACATCACAAAACAGAATCAGGCCCAACAATTGCAGAATTTGTTGAAAAAACCCAAAATCCCAAACCCTGCCTTTTCTAGCCCACCTCCCTACCAAAGCAAGGTTGTACATTTTTTTAGTGCTTTCTGAAGTCTAATTTTAGGTGTCCCAAATAACGTGTCTTGTATTATTTCCCTGGGGAAGCTCTTTCACAGTCAAATAACTTTCATAGTTCAGATTGCCTGACACTCAGCCTAATTTCTCCTTTTCTTTATTTGATCCCCTTTGCACTCCACTGCAGACGACTCTACCTTGTACCAAGCAAAATAGTTTCTCCTACCCCCCAGCATCAGCTTTGTGAAATACAAGAATTATAATTCAGAAGTACACTTACAAGGACTAATTATACTTTTTGAGCTGTTTTACTTCTTACAAGTCATGCCATCAGTCAGCGAACATTATTACTGTTCTCCAATCTCAAAACAATTGGTCTTTTTTTGTCCTCTTGGTAAGGGTAATGCTAAGACTGGTAATTTCAGGTGTCACAGACTGTTCCTTGCTTCTTCTCACAGTGCTTGCTTGAATAGCAGCTGGGTTTAAGTAAGAACAGCAAGTGCAGCTCTCAATATGAACTCAAGCTCCAAACTTCTGAAGGCCCAAATAAAGTCTTCACCCAGACTTTCACTTTGAAGTGTCAGGCAAGACAGAGTAGATGCAGATGATGCTTTTTCCTTAACTGCTCTCAGCCCTGTGCTGGGTTCACCTGTGGTAAACTCAACACATCTGCCTTAGCTTTTATGTAGATTTGGTCTCACCTTGCCCAACCACCAGCTGTACACAAGCTCTGATCCGAAACCTTCCCAAAGGTCTCCTTCTAAAATGTCACTGCTGCAGTGCTGGGCTCACAGTCAGACAAAGTCCTGCTGGGAGCACAGAGCCATGCTAAGACCTGGTTTTTGGACAGCAGCTGACACATCTCCTGCCACGCTGAAGCCCAGCACAACCGCCACAGGTCTGTCTGCAAAGGCTATGCTGAAGTACCTTCACCCATTGTGGAAAGGCAAGGCATGGAACAGCCGTACCTTCCATTTGGAACAAAGTCTAGAAGAGGAAAGGACAGAGGAAAAAATCACAACTATTTCAATGCGCATAATATGCATTTAGACACAAAATTATTTCTTATATTTTGTTCGGGTTTTTTGGTTTTCTCTTTTGTAGGGCTATAGTCCCTAGGTCTTTAGGTGGTATACTAACTAATATATAACAACACAGCTGGAACTGAAAATGCAACCCTTTTAATCAATTTGGAGAAAGGACTGCAAAACAACTGATTCATTATTACTGGATTTGCAATAATTGCAACCGTGCACCCTGAGGTAGGTAATTCAGCTTTGGGGAAACTTACAGATTTTTCTTTGCTTCAGAGTGAAGGCTGGGGTAGATATTTCACAGGTGTGCAGGAAAGCTTATCTAAAACATTGGTCTTATTTTCTTGATTAAAAACTGGAGAGAAAAAAGTAGATGAAAAACTCTGTTTTTAACTTTTAATCATCTTCTATATAATCAAATATGATTTCCTCATTAACTATGCTGTTCTGAGTTACAGCTTTTAAGTCCCTCTATTTCAACGGAAAGCTATAAGAATTTCAAAATTATGCAGGAGAAACAGCATCAATAAGCATCTGCTCTATTTTCACAATCTGAAAAGTAGACAACGAGCTTAATTGTGCCCCCATTTGCTCCTGTCAAACATCACCAAAGAACAGCTGAAATCACTGGTACAAGCACACCACAGATCTTTTAGAGACAGTACAACACATGTAGAGGCAGGGAAGAGAAAAAACAGAGTAGTAGACATGTGTTACACAGATCAATTTTTCTTCTGTCACTGTCACACAACTGGAAATCACTCGGAAAAAGCTTCTGTCTGGAATGAGCCAGTTTAGATTTTAAGTATAACAGAATCAAACTACGTAATTTTTAAGCACTGGATGCTACATTTCCACCATTTTCAGTGTGAATGACTTGTTATGTTTAGAGAACAGAGCAGGGAAGAATCAAGGCAGAGCCTCCAAGTATCCTCATAGCCTCTCTCCCCTCTGCAAAAATAACCCCGTCTGCAAAATACTTGACAGTCTCTGCTGTATTTCAGAGATCTAAGAGCAGTGCAAAAGCGTGAAACAGTTACCTTCCTTTACAGCTCATGAGAAACACTCTCATATACATACCTATCTTACTAGCTATAATTTAAGACATTCATAGGTGTATTCCTAAAGCTGACTAAGAAAACTCTAGCCTTTCACCATTTTCTAACAGACAGTACCTGGATTGCTTACAACTTATGAGACAAATTTCTGCTCTCAGTTGCCATTTACATCCCTGCGATTAAAGGCAGAATCTGGCTTTTTCATTTCCATTGAAATGTGCAAATCTCAGGGGTTCCTCCTCCATTTAATATCCGATGAAACACTTCAGCAGCATTTGTCTACACAGGGTCTGCGGGATTGTCTCATAGCATGTAACAGTATCCTGCATTTAAGCCAAGGAACATAAGTTCTCCCCAGTTTGGACTATTTCCACCAGGCTTGATCCAGCTAAGGGCTGCATCCCCTTTCTGCCTGAAAAAACCGCATGATTGTTCTGTCAGGAGGCCTGATAACACAGCAACAAATGGGCCAGGGCTGACCTAAAGCAGATTACAGGAATTTGAAGACGCCTTGCTTCCATGTGTGCCATGGGCAGACCTCTCTGCTGGGTTCCCTATGGTGCTGAGGCTAGAAATTAAAGTGCTGTGTCTTGACAAACCTCCCTTCAGAGGCCAAGCTGCGCAGATGACCTCACATCCCTATACATGACTATTTCAGGGTGTAGCTTCCTCTGCTCTGTGGGGATCTGCCATAGAAGACTAATTGCTGTAAGGGAACAGAATAAGAGAAATTCTCATCCTCTTTTAAATACGGAATAAGAGAAAAGAACAACACCCAAGAAGAAGAAATACATTATGCCAACAGTAGCGCTAACCTGAAGTTAAAGAGTCCAAAGACAAAAGAGGTAAATTAGAAGCAATTAGGACTTGCAGAAAAACATAACTGCAAAGGAAACAATTTATACAAAGAGTTTCCTTTAAACATACTGTATCATCCACACAAAGACAGACAAGGCCTATTTCACTGCCAGTTATATAAACAACAGTGAATTCGATATACAGTCATTAGCAAAGTTAATCATTGGCCTAAGCTAAATAAAGTGCAGCTCAGTGGAAGTTCAAGGTCATTGCCACGTTCTGAAGATGACTTTTATACTCCTCAAGAGTTTCACTGTGAACAGCACTTCAGCTCTCTTAGTAGAATCAATCTGATGTTTCAAGTTAACACTTGCAAGTTTTGTGGTCTCTGCAGAGAAGTAAATTGCATGTTTTCACATAATTATTAATAACATACTTCTTTATAGTTGTTAATATATTTATTTGCTATAATTCATATAATAGAGATATTTGAAAAGTATACCTGTACACAGAATGGTTTCCACCAAAGACACTCCTGAAGTTGTTTAATCAATTCCCCTCACAGAAGGAAGTTTTGCTTTCCAATTAAGTAGCTAGCACCAAAATAGAAAACCCAAACAAGGTAGTATTCAGCATCTTGCTTTTTATATTTGCTACACCCAGCTCAACAAATGTCTGTTTTCAAATGCCAATCAAGTGAAAAGAATTTGCAAACGTGGGTATCAGAAGACTACAGGACTTTTAAAATCCATGTCTCAAATAATGCTAAAATTTTCACTTTCAACCACATGATGTTTCATCAGAGATCCTATTTTAAACATTCGCAGCTTTCTATCTTGGAAATATAAATTTATAAAAACCTGTACGTATGCCATGTCAGGCTGGTGTCTACCAGCTTAAGAAACACAGTCTAATACTGGCAATGCAAGGAAAATAAACCTGGCAATCTAACATGATCCATTCTTCCCTGCAATACAGTATTGGTCTCATGCCCCAGCACAAATTATGGTCACTGTGTGCTGTAAGGAGAATTGTCTTCCATAAGGGATGTAAAATATGATGGTCTGGTGACCTGCAGGAATAAGTTGCCAGGGAAATCCTCACCTCCAATAAAGAAAGGGAAGCTTTGTTCCTGGTTTTCAGTGAAGTTGTGATTACTTAATATTCCCTCCAAATCTATTTCCAGTGGTAAAAACGCTAGCCCTGATGTCCTGACAAATTAAACTACAACTTCTGAACATGCTTATACATTCTCACTTTCATGCTCTTATCTGCCAGTCCTGTTGAAACTGCTGCTCCATTTTAATGACATAGTTGGTAACCTCATCTTAAATGTCCTTTACAGCAGAGTAAGGCTTCCGTACTTCAAAGTAAAAGGTGTATAAACCCCTATGTTACTAAGGAAGCCTCGCTATGCTGCCATAATGTTGCGTTTTTAGTATTTTAACTAATTCAGTGTTCTGAAATAAATAAAGTGCAAAGTGCTCTTATTGCCCCTTAAGTGTCATAGCCGACATATTTATAAAACCTCCTATGTGCATAAAAATGTAAATATGCTTTCTTGTACAGAAAACTGTTAGTTGTTTTTAAAGGCAATGGACAAAATATCTAGCTCCAAACTTAAATCCATTTACTCAGGGCAATGATTTCACTTTGTACAAAGAACAACAAATGGCAAAGTCATTTGCAACTGTTAATTCTCTAAAAAATCCCTGACAAAAGATGTTTCGATTTGTAGGCCTAGGTCTGAATTGCCACTAAAACAAAGTTCTCAGAAGAAACAATATAAGTTTTATTAAACTGAAGATTCAGCCCTTCGACTTATTAAAGGACTTCAGTTGCAATTCTTTGTGAAAGTCATTATGTTCAGAGAGGACAATGTGGTTGATAACCCACCTGTACACGCAGAATAAGCAAAGAACACCAGGAATCTAAAACCAGACAACTAACTTTGCTGCCTGCTGAAGAAGGAAAGTAATTCCAGGGATTAACTGGCAATAGCAGTTTTTTTTGAAGCTGTGTCTGTCATAGACACAAAGGAGCAAAGCAGTTTTCTAAAGTTTTCCTCCTTTGAACAAGTAGATCAGAATCAGCTACCAGAATCAGCTCCCAAGAATATAGAATCATAGAATCCTAGGTTGGAAGGGACTTCAAGAATCATCTGGTCCAACCTTTCTAGGTAAGAGCACAGCCTAGACAAGATGGCCCAGCACCCTGTCTAGCTGAGTCTTAAAAGGGTCCAATGTGGCAGAGTCAACCAGTGCAGCCAGTATTTGCCACCATCAGACGAAGCTGGGAAAAGATGAGGATTCACTCGTTTCCACCAGCACTGGTGTCAAGTTTTAAGCTGGTTTTGGACTCCATCTTTCACTTTTACCAATCTGGATTTGGTCCTTCTCTTTCTTTTCTTCCCTCGGTGAAAATTTCTCTCCTTTTCTAGTGGTTTACCAGTCTCTCCATTCCCCCTCTCCACTTTCTTTGTCATCTTTGCTGTTTTCACCATTCACCTCGCCTGTTGCCTGCTGCTGACGCAAGGCAAGGCAAGACAGAGATGATTCATTTAAAAGGTAAAGCTGTCCACCCTGGGGAAAGAAACACTGCACATGGTGCAAAAGTAAATAACTCTGCATGACGATACTAGAGGTTCAGCACAGGTTGCTAGTACTGAGAAAAACAAAGGAAATGCAGAACTAGGCTGATTTGGCTCTGGGAAAAAACGTGATTCTAGGAGGTACCAGGAGATATATCCTGACTAGAGCTGGTAAGTATTAGGGCCAATGCATAAAGCCTCACTTGGCAGAACGGATGTAAGACTGAAATGTTGGAGAAAAACAACCAGGTGATACAGGCTGGGCAGAGGAAAGCAGCAAAGCAACCACAGTATAGCCATTCTGCAGCTATACTGGCCTTTGCAGCTCCTGGTACAGCTCGTGCAGAGCAAGCTCAGGTATCCTCACATGGCACTGCAGCATTTATCCTACTGCTAAGTCAATGTAAACTCATGATCACTTGATCCAGGAATATTTTGTACAATCAGCTTTTGCATAACTTCCTTGCTACTTAGTCATTTCAAGGCTAAAAAAGGCTTTCATTCTGCATTAAATGCCCTGTTAGGCCCCACATCCATCACTCACACAGTACATTACAGAGACTGTCTCCACCCCCTGCCAATTTACTAATTTAGGGACTAATCCATCTCTTACTATTTTTTATGTGAAACTTTCCTTTATTTTCAGTAGAAGCGAGGTCAGTTCTTTAAATTCCAAAAATACTCAAGCAAATACAAGCTGCAGTAACACAAGTAGCATCACTAATACGCATTAAGCTGTTTGCACTCACACAACTGATCAATTGAAGCAACTTTCTGCCCAAATCTTAGGCAGAATTTGACAGATCTTTTTGCAGTGATTCATGCATCCCAAAGAGGAGCAAACGTTCCCTCTAAAATTAAGTTACTAAAAACCCGCTCTGTTTTCCTGATATATAAGCCTAGCTTGCGTTTTCTGCTATTTTTTTTATGTGTCTACTCAACTAACATAGCAGAGCTATAGATTTTGTACAGATACAGTGTTATTTCTTTTCTTCTGAACATACCACAAAAGTCTAACTGACTTGGATAAAAGCCCAAAACTTGCCAGGACTATTTTATATGCAGTCAGCAGCACTGGTATGTGTACATTTTTCACTACATAAAATGATGCCTGTTAGGAAAGCAATAACATAATACGTTTCAAAAAAGAGGATATGAAGGAGGAACAAAAGATCCCAAGACCTCCCATGTGATCCGGTGCCATATTCTGCTCTCCTCTTTTTTCTTTTTTTTGTTACTTATATGAAGAGAGTAACACATGATCTAGTAACTAGAAAAAGTTAAATGGTACAGCAGCCATTTACAGACCTGCGTATAGTTCGTGAAAGGGACTGACACAAAGGGGTTACTATCTCTAAACCCATTCATTCACTTTGTTCATCTTGAAGGAAGCTTTTTACCGCTGCCTTATAAATCAAGCAGAAGCACTGTAATTTCTAGCCATCGCTTTAATTTATCAAGGCAGACATTGCAATTGCCAACAGCGTAAACGAAGGATATAGCATATCCATTACATAGAAGCTGCAGAGCAGACACAGGAGGTAGTTTTCTTAGACATTTGTAAGAGCAGCGTCAAGACTGAGCAAGTGCTTTCATGCTGAATTTTCCATTCTTCTGTTTAGTGAACTTTATCTTGCAGGGATCTTTGGTCCAGTTTTCCGCTCCTTTTCACTTGGTATTATCCCTTCCACTGTAGCTATAGTATTAGCTGGTTTGTCGCTCTCCTCTGCCTGAGCTGGCTACAAAATGATACCACTCTCATCACAGAGGGTTATGTATCTATTTGTAACACTGGTGAAAGATCACACAGGGTCAATGCAAAGAATAATCAGGCTCCCCATGCACGATCTTAGCTGAGAGAGGTTTTTCTGGTATTCTCAAGGAAAGCCATTTCAGCTGTTGTTTCAATTACCAAGGCATGAAAACACGCTTTTCACACCTTATGAAAATTCTTTAGTTGTTTCACATACTGTCAAAGCAATCCAAAGGCAGCTTTACAGCTGTCATGTATGTAATACTGGATGAGTCCACTCAATGACACTCAGAAGTCAAATTAAGGTGGGCATATTCAAAAGAATACAATTTTGTCTAGAGATACACTCTTCTTGTCTCTGATTTGGAAGCCCCAAGGCCATTTTTTCTGTTTGCAATATAGCACTCTTTACAACACTCTTCATCCTGGCTATGAAGCCACTGGACAACTCTGACGGAGAATGACCACAGATGAAAAAGCAACTGTGAAGTCCCACTAAGGTTTTGCTACTATAAGCCAATTTTCAGAAAGCTTCAGTCTTTCAAAGAGAGCAACTGCTTTGTGTAAGAGCACAGACTAATTGAGGAAGATCTGTAGGAATAGTGGTAAGGGCATTCCAGAAAGCTATACCTCAAAGCTGCATAGCAGTTGCTAGTAACTCAGTGTGAGTACTGAAAACTTTTAGATAAAAGAATTTACTGCATATTATAGTTAATTATTAAATTTATATAGATATTAATTTTACATACACTCTGAAGGAGCTAAGAATCTTTATTCTGGCACAAGAGAGCTTAGTACCATTTTCCTGAAGCAGTCATCTGCTTCAACTTTTCATCTGTGATCTTATTTATTAGACCTTAAGATGAACAGCACAAAATACCCACCATAATAATGCAGCAGGTTCTCATACGCATCCAGGATCAGTAACTTACGGAAGTCAAGGGTAAGAGAGTTGAACTGAGCTGGTCCAGTCTCACCTGCTGTTGATAACTGAACAGAACTTTCCCCAGTCACTGAGCACAGAGAAGAAAAGCTTCCACAGAAGCAGATGCTTCTGAAAAATCATGTAATTCTTATACGTGAGTCATGACTGACAAACATACAAAGAAATTCGATGCCAATCCTTTCACTGCTCTCCTTCTCTTTGGAGCTAGAATATTTTAAATATTAATATTAAACTATTTAATATTTAACATCAGTTAATATTTATTTTGGATATAAAATAGTAAATCATGTTACTCAGCTTTGAAGCTTTTAACATCTATCTCTTAAAATGTGCAAATATTTTTCTGTTTGTTATGGCTAAGAAATTGTTTTCACTTCAAGGTCTTCTTTTCAGAGGACAATGAATTTCCCAAAATACTGACTTCATCAACCAAAAAAATTATTCTTTTTAAGTATAAAGGTCATCTATTGGCATCTATGCTACATTAAGACATTCAACAATCACTGCTGACACAGTATGATTACTGAGATGCAATGCTGCTGTTTTGATTTACTGTTTAAAAAAAATACCTAAATGCTTTCTGAAAATTCATATTTAGTAGTCATTATGTACACAATCCTAGCACCTTCCTGATGTAGTGCAGTAACAGAAACTGAGATGCTACAGGATCTTTATTTATATTTCCTTTTGGGGGAGCCGATGAGAGAGAGAAAAAAACCAAGGGAGTTGCTTTGTGTTATACTATGTGATTTGATCCATACAGTCATATGTTGCTCATTCCAGTGCAGTACAATCACATAATCAGAATCTCAAGTGGATCTCAATCATTTTCAGGAATAGATCCAAACTAGCAACAATTTGAACATTGCACCTAATGAATTAAGCTTTGTATCTGCCCCTAGGCAACCAAAGTCTCTATACAAAGCTGATCAAACTATTCCTACACTCCTGTCTTTGTAAAATGTATATCCTTGATTTTTTAAAAAAATCAGGTTTCATACTTATATTGCAAGCTGGTACAGGCACCTGCACTTTTGTGCAATTTTGTATGCCACTTAGCCTACTGGAGCCTCAACCTTAATAAAATGTTGGAGATAATACTCAAAAATGCTTAATAGCAAGGTCACTGTAACATAAAGAGGGGCTGCGGGTTGGTTGCTAAGCCCCACTCCTTTCCAGGATCTTCCACAGGAGAAGGATCAACTTCCACAGAATTTCTTTCTGGTTATGAGTCTAACCCACATTTTGCCATCATCATCTACAGCAAAACATCCAAAGCATTCTACCAGTGAAACAAAACACACTTACGCAATCCTCTTCAAGGGTCCCACACTGAGCTTCTGGGATGTTACCTTGTACATGGAAGCTGGAAACTGACGACAAAGCAGACTCAATCCTTCCACCTCCCATTGGGCAACGTCAAGCCCCTTACGAGCCGTGGGTGGCAGCAGCGTCTGCACCGCCTGCACATTCCAGCCGGGACACTGTTTTGGGTCACAGGTCCACGCAGTGAAGGGGAACCACCCTCATGCGCACACACCTGACAAGTCTCCCAGCTCGGACTGCCGTCACAGGATAAAATTGTATTCATTTACCTTGATCACCTTCCCTGTGGCTTGTCTTTCAGTACAAAGGATGTGAACTGCAAACTTTTAACAATGATTATACAAACACGCGTTGTTAAATAAACAGGAATTTGTGCTGGATATACAGATGGAGAAACTGAAA
This sequence comes from Gorsachius magnificus, assembly GCA_034008185.1. Taxonomy (NCBI): domain Eukaryota; kingdom Metazoa; phylum Chordata; class Aves; order Pelecaniformes; family Ardeidae; genus Gorsachius; species Gorsachius magnificus. The sequence continues at coordinate 120,721,101 of CM067082.1, forward strand.
ACACTGATTGTATCAGGAAGCAGTTCAACAATTACATTCATGCAGCGTGCACAGTAACAGGTATCACTGTTATCACAATTTCAGCAATATTTCACTGTCCGAAGCAGGCAGAAGCACTTGCAAAATTTAAATCCAGACTGTCCCAAGACCGTTCTGTGTTGAATTCATCAACCTTTATCTTACACCTCAGAGTCTTCTCTCCTAAAACAGAGTTATTTTGCTGCCTTTCAGAGATCTTGCTGAAGTAATACCCCACTTTAAGGAACAAACGAAAACAAACGCGTGCCGGCTTAATGTGTCCTTCCTGTTCCTAGAACTCCTGAACTTCTTGAACAACGCAAACGCACCCTTCCTCCACTCCTGCCTGCACGGGCAGAGACGCGGGCTGTGACACGACCTACCGCCGCCGTGCCTCTGCAAACTCCAGGCATAGCCTAAGAGTAATAACAAGAAAAAGTCTTACTACCCTCTACCAACACCCTCCCTGGCGCTCTGCATTAGCGCAAACGGGCTGATGCAGCAGTGACAAGATTTCAGTCGTGTCCTTACCCGTGTTAATTATTGTTTGATAATAAACCTTTAAGAGCATCTTTCTAACACCTCTCCAGCGCTCCCCCTGCGATAGATACGTAAGCGTTCCACGGACGGTAGCTTTGACTGCTGCTCAGCCCCCCCCCTTTTCTCAGCTGACCTATTCCAGAACATCTATTTCAAGGGCAAAAACTAGGAAAAAACTTCTTCCTACCCACCGCCGCCTGAGAAGAGCCCGTTTTCCTTCGCTGGGAAGAACGGGCGAGCAGCACCACGCGAAACCTGCGCCTAGCGCGCTTCCTCCACCGCCGTGAGTAACCACATCCCGACGGGCACTCCCGTCACCCCCGTGTCCCGCCGCCCGGAGGCTGGCGGGGGCCGGGCCCTCCCCGGAGGGGTGGTGGAGCGGGGCCGGTGACGAGAGGCACCGGCAAGTTCGTCCGCGGAGTTGGCTCGGCCCCCGCGGCGCGGGGGTTGGGGGGAGCTCCGGCCCTAGGGCCGCCTCGCCCACCCCGGCCCCCGGCCCCCGCGGCGAGGGGAGGCGGCCGCCTCGCCCTGAGGGGCGGCAAGACCCCCCCGCGCCTCCGCCTGTGACTGGGGCTGCGAGGCGGGTCGGAGGCCCCGGGCACCCCCCAACCCCAGCAGCCGCAGCGCGGCGCCCCCTCCGTGCCCACCTGCTCGGCGGCCGGTGCCGGTGTCAGTGCCGTTGGGGCCGGGGCGGCGCGGCGCGCTCCTCCCCGGCCAGAGGGCGCCAGGTACGGCGGCCGCCCGCCTCCCCTCAGGGGAGGTGGCCGGGAGGCGGGGGGGAAGGATCGGCGGGGGAATCATAGAACCACGGCATCGGTTAGGTTGGAGCAGACCTGTAAGACCTTGAGGCGAATAAAGCCCGTCCCGGTCCTCGGGGGAGAATAAAAATTCATTTTCTCTTTTTTTTTTTTTTTTTTAAAGTAGTAATTGTAACACGCGCCGCCGCCAGCGGGAGCGACCTGCAGCGGGAGCGCGGGGGGGCAGGCGAACGCCGGCCGCATCCGGACGGTTCTGGCGCCAACGGCCCCACGGGTGCCGCTGCCCCACGGCGGGCCCGGGCCCGGCGCCTGCCTACGCGGGGCTGCTCCTCAGGGCGAGGCGCGGCACGGGCCTTCAACCGCGGGCCCCGTCTTCCTTCCATCCTTCCACCCTTGAAGCACCTGAGGGTGAAGTCGAGCTGCGGCCTGGCTCGCCATCCCAAGAGCGCAGGATGCCTTGGCGGAGCTGGTTGGTTTTTTAAAGCTGACGTGGGAGCCGAAATCCTGCCCCACGGCACGGAGAAAAGACGCGGCTACCCTGTCCCCTTGCCAAAAGCCGTCCACCTGCCGAATTGCTTCTGCTCAGCATCCTCGAGAGGGCCTGTGCTTGGAGCTGGCTGGATGCCCTCGTTTTTTTGTGACCCAGATTGTGCACTGGAAGCATCTGCAAAAAAATAATTAAATCTTGTTTTCTTCTGGATTTTTTTCAAGGCAGGTCACAGGTGGAAATGTTACGGCCTTGCCGCAGTGAGCCTTCCTCGTTTCTGTCAGGGTGAGGGAGTTGCTGCTGAGCAGCCTCCCAGCCACATGAAGGGACAAGGCACCCCCATTTTGTCATGCAGAGAACACTGCAGGAATGAGGATGCTGCTGAGTAACTTAAATCATACTGTGGGTTCTTGACTGCCCGGTGGCCTTTGGATGGTGCTTTCAGGTGGCTGAAAGGCGGGCCCATCTTCTCTGGATTTCTCTGGAAAACCTGTTTCGTTGTAGAAATGTCAAATCGGGTTTTTCATTGCCCTGTTTGATTATAAAGTGGTCTGGGGAAATCAGTGTTGTTTGGATCCAGATGATGGCAATATCATCTGGTGGAATGTCACCGATGAGCTGTGGCACCTCTGCTCGTCAGGGCAGGGGCACGAAAATTCCTGCTGTGGATCTCTCCAGTGTGTCTAGGGGCATGAGTTTGATTTATTATTCTGAAAATATCCTCCTGATGGCTTGTCAGGCTAAATAATTCTCAGTCCTAAGTATCTGCCCCAGTTGCTTCCACAGCGGTCAGGGAGCTCTAAACCCATTTCTAGCTGATCACTAGTTTGAACTTCAAAGCACAAAACAAAGCCAAAAGTGCCATAGGTAGTGCCCCCAAAAAATAAAAACATAAGCATTTACTTTAAAATATATATATAATGCCAGACTTGAAAATAGCTTAATTATTCATGCAAATTAATCTCAGCTGAGATTTGATTTTAGATTGCTAATGCTGAAATGGACTTTGTCCACCTTTTGGTTTAGATCAAAAAGGAACTTAAGAGGAACAAGCTGCAAGAGTGCAGGAAAAAAATTGGTTTTGTCCTGTTCCTGTGACTTTTCTTTCACTTTCACTTCCCAACGAGCTCCACATAATGACAGCAGAATTTTTGCAGTGCAACGGTGACCATTTCCACCTATGCAGCTGGACTGACCTGGTACGAAATTTATGCACTGGTCTAGTCTGAAACAGTCAACTTTACCCGCGGTACGTAGTTCACATCCGTTTAACACACTGCAGTAGGTAATACTTGCCTCTTGGTTAGCGATAGCTGGTTACAGAAACCTGTTGTGCATTAGATTTTATTAAAAGAGTCCTACGGGGCTGCATGCCTAGGAATTATAAAAGCCTCCTCTTCCGGTTTTGTCTTTGACAGGCATAGGTGAAAAGGAAAGAAGCGCTCCCTTTCCAACGCTGAACAGGAACAATGGCACTTCTGGAGTGCAACGGTGGTAGTGGAAGAGGCCAAAGACTTCTGTACAAGCCACAAGGAGCTTTGTGAAGGCTAGTGCACTGAACCCCCCGTTTTTTCTGGTTCCCCACATGAAATCCCCCTCCTCCTCCCAGCTGCATCCAAGATCACAAAAAGGGCAACACAGCAAGGACAAAACTGACCCCAAATTATTATATAGGATGTGCCTTTCCTGACTTTTATTATCTACAAATTTAAGATTATTTGAAGTGTTCCTAATACAGAAAACTTGCCACAAACGTATTTGTAGCTAACAGATACGTTTTACAAAATGTAGCCATAAATGCAAGCTTGTTTTCTATACATTCCATCTGCATAATTATTAAAAAATTACGTTCTATACTGAAATTATATTTTTACTTGACAAATACATTTTACCACGGCTCAAACAATATATCCATTTCTCCAGAAAAGGAGAACCTTTGCATCTGTCTTAGACTCAGGCTACTGGTGCGACATTCTCTGTGGTTCCTTGGTACCGTGTTGCAAGCAACGGCAAGGCCTGTTTTGGGTTTCATCACATGTCTCTCAGGTCGCTCTGGGGAGTACTTTCCGAGTGGCTGAGCAACATAACAGTCCCCGTCTGTCTTCTTTTTATTCCAGCACAGACAGCTGCTATACCCGGTGTTTTTCTCCTACATTTCCCTTCCCTTGCTGTATCTTGCACAGCTGAAGCCCAGCTCCTACCTTCAGCCTTGACAGCCTAAATGAGAAATTCTGCACCCTTCCATTTCTGGTCCTAGTCCTTCTGTGGAAAGCCAACTTCGCCATGAACCTGTAATTTCTAAGAGATGACAAATGTGTAGTCTAACAAGAGTGCGAATGAATGGCAGGATAAACTTATCCTAGAACAGGAGGAATCTCTGTTGTCTATACTGAGAAGCCATGACCATTGAAGACAGGAGAGACGTGAATGGCCTGTGGTGACCTGCCATAGTATGTGGTGGGTGAGTGATGCTTTGTGGCGAGAGAAATTTCGTTTTGATTCATCAGATTTTGCTACAAAAAAATGAAAAGAAAATTAAAGCAAATTTAAAATGCTTAATTTTTATTTCTTAATTGAAGATCCCCCCCATTCATATCTTGTTCAATGCTAGATTGTAATTATTCTTAGCAAATATATCATCGACCATTTCTTTAAAAGTATCTCTCTACACTAAGAGCATGTTTATGACACTGCCATCTTCAAGACTCCCTGCAATCCCACACAAGAAAATGAAAAATACAGGAAATAAATTACACCATTTAAGAAGAGATAAAAAGTGTCCCAAACAGAGGAAGAAGAACCAGATCTTTTATTTGGTGTATTCTTACTGTTTTCGAGTAGAACAATCTGAGATGCTTCACTGGCATGTGTCAATATAAATACTTGTCAAAGAAAGTACTTACACTTATCATAAGTACTTATACTTTTTTCCCCCTCCAGACAATATAAGAAAAAGCTGAAAATCTTCATTCCCTTACAACATTTTTACCTTTGTATGTTGAATAAGAAGCACATGCAAAGCTTTCTAGTCACCACTGAACATAAGCAAAAGATTATTTAATGTAAAAAAAATTTACTTTTAAGCTTTGGTCAAAGCTACATACATCTGTCAGAAAATACAGATTGGTTTGGTTTTGTCATTATTTATTCATATATTTTTTAGACATAAAAAAAATACCTATAGGTCAAAGCATTTGTGCATAATGTAAAAAATAGGTTTTGCGTAGAAGTGCGTGAAACTTAAAAGCTTAAGAGCAGAAATAAAAAAAGTTTCTTGCTTTTAGCACGCCATTTGATTGCACTTCTGAATAGCTTTCAACACTTGAAAATTGTTACAATAATAGTCTCAGCCATTGTGTTTGATGACTTTGTTAGCTCTAATTCCACAATTAAAGCCCATGTATGAACAGAGATGTTCCCACATATTTGTCTCCAAATATTGATCTTTTCCCTGTTATCTGTACGAATTCTGTCCTTTCCGTAGAGTGTTAATGATAACTCAAAACTCTAGCTTTGCTCTAATAAATTTTAGTAAGAAATTCCTAAAAGTGACAGAGTTGCTTATTACAGAACAAGAGTGATGTTTACAAATGCAGTTTAGACTGCAATACTGAGGAAAGCTGTAGACAAATAATTAGTAAAGATGATTTCCCTAGAGGGGGATATTAGTGTTTACTTTTTTCTGTGTTTTTAATCCAAATCCTGAACCCTACGCCTGATCTTGTTGAGCAAGCTGTTTGCTGAGTTCATTGGAAACAACGTCTAAGTACGCTCATAGTAAATAATTAGTACCCAATGTCAATTTCTTCCACTAATTGTATTTCTTCTGCTTATTTCTATTTGTGCTGTGGGATGTCTTAAAAAGTATCTCTTAGTAAAAAAGCTTTGGATTTTTTTTTTTTTAAAAAGCTTGGCTCTGCCATTCATTTTCTGCATGACCTCTGTGAAAGTACTTAATCGCTCTTAATAGCATGAGTGGAACAAGAATGTATTCATTAATATTTGTGAGGCTGCCAGATACTATGCTGTTGCAAGCATTTACAGTACCTTAAAAAAATTATAATTGCACTATCCAGCTGGTTAATGTTTATCCAGTTACTGAACAGCTAAACAAAAAGCAGAGAGGCAGGCCTACTGTTTGCTCTCTAGCCGTATTGAATTGGAAAGGAATTTTTCCATGTTAAAGCTGTAGAATTAGGCAGTAGATGAAATACCATTAGCAGGCCTCTGTAGAGAATAATGAGCTGAAAGCATGGCCAGTGCTAGTCTGCAATTAGGGTGAAAAGTGAAATAGGGCAAGAATCAGAATACCATTTTCCTATCTCACTTTTCAGCGTATAACCTTTTCATCCCCACCAGGGGGAGTGTACTTGAAGATAATAATTGGTAGGCACAAATAGCGTGTTTGAAGAGGATGGTTTCCTTTGCCACTTTCTTGAAATAGAAAGGTATTTTGTGATCTTTGCGAGCAGTTTCCCCGCCTCCCCGAAATTCCTTTTGCTTCAGCTATCACATTATGGCAAAGCAACAGCATGAGTGTTTTTCTATATCCTGGGCTTTCAACGTATTTTGAACACTTCTTTTTTTTTTTTTTTTTTTTGAGCACTGATGTCAAGTACAAGATTTAGCTCAGAGTTTACCTAGAACAGGATGCTAAACAGCAAAAGAAAGTCTCCTACATGATGGTATACACAGTTATTAACGTTGCACGTGCAGCTTAGGCATTAGTGTGGTCAAAGAGAGGTGAGAGTCTGTATCTGTCCAGGTAGTCCCTACTGCTCCTGATGGTAACTTGGGCATAGCTGACTGTTGTCAGCAAATTATTGTACTTCCCTTATACTCTGCCTCTGGACCGCTCCTCTTTTCTGTCTAGTTCACCACCAGTCAAACCTGAAATACCGTTCAACTCTGCAGTCCTTAAAATCAAGCTCGTCTAGAGGGACCAGTCTACGCCGTTGGATAGCAGGAGATGGGCAGGCAGTGCGTCTCATGATTTGTTTGCATAAGCAAATTTGCAGCCTTAGCATGTGGATATATTATTGTGAATCCTTCAGATTTTTTTTGAAATAATAATTTGGCCCTTTGTGTCTAAAGAAAGATGTAGCCTCATTTGGCACCAAGATTTAAACATATTGTTAGTAAATGCCTATTCAGCTTTTCAGCACTTAACAATAAAATCTGACATATCTTACAGTCTGCTGCATACGAAATATATTCATGTAAATCCTATTGGAACAAATGGACTCACACATATTCTTTACAAGTGGCGGTATCAACATTTTTATAGATGTTTAAAGGTATGTTTCTCTTTGAAATACAGTTGATATCTGTCCCAGCCCATGAGAGCACTTAAAGCACTTTAGACTCATTGTAGGGATCTGGAGAAGGGAGTGCCCTCGGCTGCGCTATACGCAGATAGGAGTTTTAATCAAATTGTTAGAGGGGAAAGATTACACTTGAAGGACTATCATCAAATTCTGTCAATATTCTCAGCAGCAGTTACTGATACTATCACTGTCTGGTTTTGCCCAAAGTGACATTGTTATTTTCAGTCATTCAATGAGAAAAAATTCAAAAATAATTTATTGCCATGGACTACTTCTAAGCAGAGAATTTCTTCTCAGTAAATACGAAGCAAATGACACAGGTTATGGTGTGACATTCAGGTACTCATTACTAGCCACAATAAGGTAGGGCTGAGAAAGGTTATAATGGATAATTTCAGGAGGAGTGGCCAGCAAGGGGGAAATACATGAGAATCATTGAGAGTAGAACACACATCTTGTAAGTGGAAAAACAGTAGTCACAAGCCGTGAGCAAGAGGGAATTTTACAGCTGGGAATGCAGCACTGGGAAGCTATTGCCACTGGCCTGGGCAGCTCATTGGAAATGTACTGCCTCTGCGGAAGGGAGTGTGTCGCAGCGGTGAGGAAAGCAGGAGGAACAAGCCCGCTGAGGGCCAGAGTACAGAAATGCTGCCGGACTGGAGTATCAAACAGATGGGACATCTCTAGATATTCCTGGGAGGAACTCCAGTGGTTTCCCTCGTGTTTATGTGGTTGATGAAGGCACCGGGCTGGAGGCAGCTATTGGGAAGAAGATTGTTGGGAAAGGGAGGCAATCGGATAAGCAGATTCTGTTTGCGATACGCATTGCTTACTTTCCTTGCTCTGTAGTTGTATCCCTTTCAGACTGGACTTTCAAAGTACAGAGCTAGCAGAAAAGTGGAAATGAGGAAATATAGCAAATATCCATGACCGAAAGTATTTCTCTCTCCAACACTAATCTTGAGCTCACTTGTGCTGTAGAAAGCACAGGAAGCACAGGGATCAGTATAGAAGAGTGCACTGCATGTTTTTTTTCTATAAAGGCCTTTAGAAAGTTTTCAGAAAAGGTGTTCAAGGCCTCAAATGCATGGCAGGAGCAGTGTAAATTTTACTGAAATTTTTACTTCACTACATTTTTTTTCAGAATAAAACTTGACAACATATTGGCAATAAGCATCAAAAGGAGAGGAGTGGATTCTCCTCTTAATTCTCTTTCTCCTGTAATTTTTTTTTCCTTTCCTTTCTCCTTTTTCTATTTTTTTTAATCTTTTTTTTTCTATTTATGGCAAACTGACACGATAATTTCTGGGAGTTGGTGGTGTTCCCATAGAAACAGCCTTGATTTGATGATGTCGCTGCAGGTTGCTGCTGTTATTCTGCTATGTTCTAATTAAAATAAAATCTTCCTAGATAAATTGCTTTTAAACCTTCAGACTTTTTCCTAGGTAGTTGGACTGGTATAATCTCCATTCTTCTTTTGACCATGTCTGTGTGGGGGCCAAAGGACTTACAGTGATCAAGACACCATTCTTTTCGAAGCAATCGTTTTGTCTTAGTTCTCCAGCATTCATAAAACCCAAATGGGCTTTTATAGCTAATAATAGTAGTTGTAAGTGGCTTTAAGTGATTTGTGGAATAAGAGCGGTAACTATTACATGCCACTGAGGAGCTGCTTCTTTTACTCAACGTTTAATATATTGCAATAACAACTGTTTTTGTTTCAGTATCTCAATACACTTTCTGTTATTATGACTTAGAGTGCTAATGAATTCTTCATTAAAAGCCAGATGTTTAAGTATCTGGGATAAAACTCTCTGGAGAAGGAGTTCAATTGTCTTGCAGTAACCGTCCTAGAAGTGTTGTAAAAGGCATGGTGTGTCAAAACCACTCTTTTTCGTCTTTTTTGCATCCACTTCCCCTGTAGGGCATAGAAAAGGCTTAATTGCCAACTTATCTTTTCTAGATACTGAGATGAAAATAAAATAGTGGGGTTTTTTTCTAGTTGTGAAGTGAATGATGTTAGAGGATGGAAGGGCAAGCAGAATGTGGTTACTGAAGCAGCAGGATTGCTTTGAGTTTGTAGGAGTTTGAGACTGACCCAGTGCAATTATTGATGCAGACAAAGATGCCTCACCTTCTCTGGCAAGCGAAAACTACTGTTGTGAGATTTGCTCCCATCCTGTTTGAGGAGGCAAAACACAAAGAAAATAACCCAGCTCTCATTCTTTGATTTCTCCACCTGTGGCAACCTAACCCACACAATGACAAGCATTAGAACTTCTTAGTAAAAGGCAGTGTGATCAGTGCTGCAACTTCCATCTCTAAAAGATTAATAAGTCTTTTGCAGAGGAGATGGTAATTTATAAAAATGTAGAAGTCCCACAGATGGAAAATCTAAGAACAGAATTTGGGGCAAGATCTTTTTTTTCCACTTTATTATAAATTTGCTGTCAAATTCCCTTTCATTTAGTGCTATTATTGTGCTTTGTCATTTGGTTTTGATCATATATTTATCAAGGCACTATGTTCATCCTCAGATAAACTCTCAGAAATAAAGAAAATTTACTTGAACATAAGGTAAAATGGGCCAAAGCTGAACACATTCTTAGAAACTACTGGGAGATGAAATGTTATCAGGGGAGAGATCACCCTTTTGTTCTGAGGCTGAAGTGTGCTGTTTATAGTAGGGTCAAAGAAGGCTGTCAGAGGATCCTAGATATTGCAACAGTAAAAAAAAATAAGAATATTGGTTCCCTTAGAAAGTATTGCAGTATGCAGACCTGCCCAATCAGCTCATCTCGTAAGCGTGGCGTGCACTCCAGCTCAAAAGCTAAATGAATAAATAAACAGAACAAGCACAGATGAAATAATTTCTAATTGAATTTCCAAGGTTAGCAAAGACCCACTGTGCAGAGGAACAGCTCAGCACTAATCAAGTTGATGATGCTGGCGCTCAGCACCAGCAGGCTGCAGAATGGTAAGTTGCCCCCTCAAGCTGCCCAGGTAGCCCGCAGTTCCCTTTCTCTCTAGAAAGCTCTGCAGCAGGGCGGGTGCCAAACTCCGCAGGCGCTCTGCAAGCAACAAACCTCGTGCAGCACGTTTCACCAGCTGAATTAGTCTCGATACAAAGGGCAGAATGACCCCACAGAAAACGAGCCCCCGGCGTGTTGCTAGCACTCAGCCAGCACCTCTGGGTTGTACTGGGCTGCCAAATCTACCCCAGCCAAGTGGAAAGTCACTAACAAAACACACTTTAAATGTTTCCAGGCAACAAGGTCACCATGTCTTCACTGGTTGTGCCATTTGCTTTTTACCCAGCAGGTAGCTACTTTGTCTTAACAGCTAATTTCTGCCTTTTCTTTGCCTTCTAGTACTTTCCAGCTCATTGAATACCACCCTCTTCTCCTGTTGGGGGCCAGTTTTGCAGTCATGACTAAAAAAGGAGGGATTTTGATGCAGAATTTGCTGAAATCAGAGGTTTCATTCCAAGTGCCTTCAACCACATCTATTGCTTCTCATGTAGTTAGTGATCTGTCTTTCACAGATCTTTTTCTCTACTCATCTTTGAGGCCATCTATGCCTCTTTCATTCTGATTTATAACAGATTGCCCCTTTATTTCACTTCTTTCTAAGATCTCAAAGTTTTTAATTTGTTAAAATTTTCTGCAAAGACAGAAAAAAGTCCTTTTGCTTTGACTAGAAAACTTCACTTTTTTAGTTTACAGTTCATAAATATCCCGTAAATTAACAAAACTCTCTTCATTTTTGGAGGATGGTACATTTCTTTGTGAGTTTTGATAAAAGCACATGCATTTTGGAATCAGATTTATTAGGCAAAAGTGTTGTGCTTACACCAGATTCAGCTTAAGGCATCTCAGCAGCATCAGCAAAAATGAATTTTGCTGCCTGGAGAAGAGGTCTGGGTTCTTCCTACCACAGGAAAGGAGGAAGGGAGGGAGGGGAAGGCCAGAGCTATGATGAAGAGCCAAGGGGACAATTCAGGAGAGCCAGACTTGCTGCTGCCAGGGGAACGGGTGAGGATGACAACCGCTTATTCTGAAATGGCTCATTCCCTGTCCTAAGCAACAGCCCTGACTGGGTTCTCAGGCTCTGCCTTTGACAGTGCTGCCCATGTAGCTCTCATTGTCTCTGCTGCTTATAGTTGACCTATGTACATATCCAGCTTTCACTTAGGGTACAGGAAGATGGTGCTCAGATCTTTTCTTTGCCTGATTTGGAGCAAGGAATTCTATGTAGGTCTGATATTTTAGGAGAGTGTCTCGGTCATTGACTCAGGGAGTGTTTGCTATCTGCTCCTGAAACTGTCCACTTTGCTTAACTCCAGCCATCAGAGCTGGCCCTGGAAGTCACAGATGAATGCCCTGCAGGGGACCGTTGCTCATTCTCTGGCCCAGAGAACATTTGAAGTGTATGAACAACTCCTGCAGGAAAGACTGAGAAAACAGTCCTGTTGCCATGTCTCTGGCACTAAACCTGGATGTGGTTCCCCAGTCCCAAAGCATGGAATTATTCTTGATTCTCACCAAATTCCCCATTTCCAAATTTCTCACCAGAATTCCCATTTTTCCATTCTGTTTGTCACCCCGTTCAGCATACAACTGAAATTCATAATGAGTTTTACATTATTTTAACTACAGTATACTTTCACATCATTGGCTCCCACCCTTATTGTAGCAGCTCCCTTCTTATACATCACAGTAGCTCAAAGGTTCAGGTGTTGTACAGATTTGAACTAAACTACAAAAGACAGAAAAAAGTTATTTTCTTTCTGTTTCTGAATCAAATTCTGTTTTCCTAGCTTTTAAAGTTCTGCATGTTTTTATGGAACTCTGCCAATCTGATCGAGTGTGTTTCTGCAACCTTAGGGCTCACACACGTGATTGAGGTATGAGAGCTTAAGAAGTTACTGCACATCAGCTAAGCCATGGCAACTGTCCTTAGTTCAGGCTTAGCCCACAGCAAATGCGATGTAATGTGAGTTATCTTAAGCCCCTTTCATGATGGACTTATCTCTCCTCTGTACTTTCCTGGGAGACTGCTGGGTGTCGTTATTCCAGTTGCACTGATTTGTCTATTTGGGCTCTCTATCCCCCTATCCTGTAAGTAATTAAATCACCTCCTGCTATACATTTAACCTTTAAAATCTTTCCTTTTTTACTTTACTTTAATTGGCTGCTGCTGCAGATACCTTACCGTACTTTGCTCTTACATGGAAGTCTGTTCTAAACATCGCAGGCTGGTTAGAGGAAGGTTTTCAGTACAGAAGAAAGAATGAACAAGAGTAAATGCAAACAAGACGGCACAGAAAGGCAGCGAATCCCTTTCTAAATGAATGCCTGCTGTATAACAGACCTCTCAGCTTACCTGGCTGCTGATGCACAAGACTCCAAAGGTCTGAACAAAAGTGATGGACGAAGAGGGAAGTATAACGAGTGCACCCAAAAGCAGGAGGCTGCCCAACAGATGTGAGAGCGGGTGTGTGGCTGCTGCTTGGGGGTGACCCTGGTGCAGTCCTTCTTTGGTTATGGGACAACTCTCAGAGACACTGCCAGGGCTGCAGGCCACACGTCAGGTGCATTTGTATTGCAAATGCTAGGGGTGCAGACTCTGCAGTGAGGCATAGGTTAATGCAATTCAAAAAGGGCCTGGACAACAGCAAGTCTAATTATTACAGTTGTGCAATTGAAGTAAAGAGGAGAGTGTGGCTGCTAGGGGCTCAAATACCAGACAAATCAGCAGAATGTCTGTAGTCCATCTGTAGTCCATCCAGGGACTAAGAATGGTCTATGATACCTGTGGTACTGCATCTGCAGACTGAGACAAGTCCAGCTACAGCATTAAAAGAAACATAGCCTGACCTGAGTACCCGTCATCACTGAGGCCTGGAGCTTGTGTGCCTCCTTAGGGGTTGGGTTAAGTATGTAACCATTTAGAAAGGGCGTGATAAAAGATAATACCCAACAATATGCTACAAGATACAAGGAACTAAATAAATGTATACAAAAGAGACTTGCAGCTGGAGGGTTATGGGATTCAGGTAGCTGGACAAGTGACCACTGCTGGATTGACAGTAAACCATTGCTGTTTGTTATCCTGTCTTAATAAAGTAAGGCTAGTGATAAATCTGGTGTCAAGTTGAGCTCTGTGGCTGAGCAAGGCTACGAGTGAATTTGGTTCCTGTAAGAAATAGGATCTGAAATCAATTTAGGAGCAGCCAATTGTGGCTTAGCAGCTGCACCCTGGAGAGCCAGGAGCAGGAGTGAGGCGTAACTTGGGAGAACAGCCAGTGCAGGGGGGGCCTGTGGGAGGAATTCAGCTGAGAGCACTTTGTTCTCATGGCATGAAACACAACAGGCCTGAAAGAAATGAACAGAACTGGTTTTGAACACGTCGTCTTACCCACGTTTTCAGCCTTTGGGGTTTTGGCTTACCCTGCTAACACACAGAGGGGGAACTAAAGCGATCCCCATATCCAAGTCTCACTAGAGTCCAAACTCAACCTTCTTTCCAAAAATATGGACCGAATGTAGATCAGATTTTTGCATCTCAGGGTCTTCCCTGCAGTTAATGACTGTAGGAATATTGTTCCCTCATCATTTGTGTAACAAAATGCAGCAGTTATTTAGTAACCCATGGTGAAACGAAGAACGAGACCACCTGCCACAGGCTGGTGGAGCTGGGTGCAGCAAAATCGTCTGCCAAGTCACCAGGAGGCTGCCACATGTTCAGAAGAGATGAGTGCAGTCTCGGGACATCTACAAAATCTTCCCTGAATGTCTGCAGTCAGGTGATTACGTTCTGTAAGAGTTTTTATCTCTTTGACAGATTGTTCATTGCAGCATTGGGTCTGTGAAGAGAAGATAGTTGGCCTACTTCACAATTTCATTACTTTAATGAAATTGTATAAGCAGTTTATAATCAAGGGAGTTGCACAGATTAAGTGGAAACGACCAAACATTGCCTTAGACCCATGAACAGATCCTTATATTCTGAGACAGTTGCCAAAATTGTGACTATTTTCATCATACTCTCCTACACAGAGAAATAAAATCTGTGCTAAACATGTTACATTTCCATTAATGTATATGAATATGTAAAAAGAAAAAGGGGTTGGTTTGACATAAATGTGATTGTCATTACTGTAGAAAAACATACACACACCCAAACACAGGAGGATGCTGGTAAAGAAAGCCGATCCTCGTTTTCTGCTTCAGTCTCTCAACATGGCGTAAGGTGGCAAAAGGATTAATAACCTCGTCACATCCCAGAGATTAGAAGTCACAGACTGACACTGCTCCTATTGCAATAACTGTAGAAATGAGAATAAAGGCAAAGAGACAAAGAGACCATTTTGATAGTGGTGTTCATAGCTATTTATTCATCAAGCCAGTAGAAGTTTAAACACACCAGTTCATTGTTCAGCCCCCCCGACCAAATTTCACCTGCTTGAGGTAGCCAGAGTTGGCTGAACCGAAGTGCAAACCCCTTCTGGTATGTGATACAGATCCCATCTGTGCTGATTCACAGAGGTGTTTTGCAGCTCACGGCTATGAAGCTGTAACTCTCCAGTTCAGACTGCAGTAGCGCAAAGATCCTTGAGGTTTGCTTCCCCCAAGGTCCCTGGTTCATTCCTCCATGTATCGGCCAAGGCAGCAGCCTGCACGCGAGCTTCCATTGCAAAAAAGAAATGGCATGTGAGACCCTGATATGACTGAGAAGATAGCCTATTAAATAGGATTAGACACACCACGTCCTAGGCACCCAGCATCAGCAGCTTTTGCTGCGTAAGTTGCCCGTGTAGTGAACTGGGGCATTAACTTTGAACAGTACCGTCACCAAGTAAAGCTTTATGCTAATCAAGGAATTGCAATTGTGTGATCAATTTGGAGGCATAATTATTACAAGGTGCACAAATCAGGCAGTTTAATCCACCAACGGCTACACGAGTAGAGGACTGATAATAGACCAATACTGAGGTGTTTTGCATCTTTATTCCCTACTGCTGCCCAGTTTACCTCTAGTTTTTGTACTGTTTAAGCTATATCAGCTTGAAACCAAATACAATTAACATGCTAACCATCATCCTGCTAAAATAAGGCTCAACTAGTCCCTTGAATTTTGAATTTATTCCCAACTGGTGTTCATTTGCACAGAGGCCACTGTCATAACCCAATATAATCCTCACCAGTTTGGATACACCCAAGAGACCTGGAGCCTTACAGCTCCCACAATCTTTAGGACTGCATCCTGCCCACCACACAACAAATTTCAACTACACCCTGTTCCTTTAAGCGACGGGAAGCAGGAAAATACAGGTCTGGCATTCCTCCCAGGTCTTAAACAAACACATACCTAACTACATGGTTTTATGAACATATTCCAGCTATGAGTAATGTTTATATAACTACATGCATGATAAAGCATTGGGTATTTTAGTTTTGTCACAGTATTTTCAGGACATGAATCGTACATGCCGTAACAGGGCGATTGTGACACCTGTAGTGGCCACATCCTGAGCACAGTCTGCTCTGATACCCGTGGAGTGACTGGGGCTGGATCTTGCTTTCAGGTTTGACTTCCAACCCATTTGCCAGAGGTTGGACCTAAGCATGCGATCTCTTTATCTAAAATTTCCTTTGGGTCTGCTCCTGAGAGGCATTTGGTCCTTGCTGATCAATAGGAAGCCTGTTGGTTTCAGCGGTTTGGAGAACGGTCTTTGCTGGAACACAAGCCAAGGTTCCCAAGCCAAAGTTGTCTGTGTTGGACCACTGGCTCAAAACAGGGTACAATGTAGTTGCAGGGGGCTCTTTATTCCAGAGAATGAGGGAAAAGTCATCTTATCTATGTGTGTGTTTTTCCACCTTTGGAGCTGACTGCATTAGACAATGCATGTGGTTGGTCACGTCACAATGAATTACCAACACAAACATTTCATGATGATAAGACTCATGGATCACTGGAGACGTAAAAGACTTCCTTTGTTTAAGTGCCCAGAAAGAAGTGGCTCTTTGGCATTTTTATTTTTCATTGAATAAACAATCTGAAACCAGAGACTTGTCCACCACCTTGTGAGTGACATTTTAAAAAACTGGGCTAAACAGGAGAGGATTAATGATTATGTAAGCATCACATTTCACAAAGGGAAGGATCTCAAACACCCTCACTTTTGTTAGGTGGAAGATCACAGCCTGCAGAAGTTCTGGATGAAATTATTTCTCATGAAGTCCAGGAACATGGGAGGGACACACCGCAAGCCAGGAGCTGGCCACCTCTGACAGTGGATTCTGTAGCTGCACCTAAACACAAATTTCCTGAACGCCATGTTTTCCTTCTGCACAGTTGGCTTTTATGAGTAGCAAATAATGTGAGACCAGAGAAGAACTTCTGATTGCTGAGCCTTCCAAGGATACTGTGGAATACAGAGTCAAACTGGTCTGAAAATACTATTTAAAGATGACTTTGCTTTAAAGAAATTGCTAGTTGTAATCCCAAGAATTAAGATAATCTAAAAATGATGTGAAGGTACATCAGTTTTGCAGAAGAATCAATGATGATAGAATATTGAATATATATAGAATATTGAAAATATTTTTTAAATGGCAAGCAAATAAGAATGGATAAAGTTATTGCAGTCATATTCAGTGGATTAAACTCATTGACCACTTTGTAGATGTAGCATATGAAGTTCCTGGTCGTCAAGCACTTTCAAGTTGATGGTTTCCTTTTGTGAATCAAGAACTTTTAAGTGATTACCAAAAAGCTTGGTGTGGTAAATGAAAACAAGCAGATGATTACCCTACCACAGAATCACAGAATGGTTGAGGTTGGAAGGCACTTCTGGAAGTCATTTGGTCCAACTCCCTCTGCTCAAGCAGTGTCACCTACAGCCAGTTGCCCAGGACCATGTTCAGATGGCTTTTGAATGTCTCCAAGGAGGGAGATTCCACAACCTCACTAGGGAACCTTTGCCAGTGCTCAGTCACCATCATAATGAAGGTCAGACTGTCTGATTTTAGAAGCCCCTTCCACCCCAAACCATTCTTTGATTCTATGGAAGTGTTCAAAGTCAGGATTGATTGGACTTTGAGGAACCTGATCTAGTGAAAGTTGTCCCTGCCCATGGCAGGTGGGTTGAACTACATGATCTTTAAAGTCCCTTCCAACCTAAACCATTCTATGATGCTATGAAGTGTGTTTCCTGATGTTCAGACTGAGCCTCCTGTGTTTCAGGTTGTGCCCATTGCCTCTGGTCCTGTCACTGGGCACCACTGAAAATAACTCCATGTTTTTTATACCCTCAATGCAGATATTTGTACACCTTGATGAGAAACCCCCCTGAGCCTTCTCTTCTCCACGCTGAACAGTCCCAGCTCTTTCAGCCTTTCCTCATATGTGAGATGCTCCAGCCCAGGATACTGTTGGACTTTTTGCTGCAGGGCCACACTGCTGGCTCATGTCCAACTTGTTGTCCAGGACCCCCATGAGTAATCCTGTTTCCCCTGCAATCATACAGCTTAGAAGTAACATTTATTCATCCAGAAAAATTCTGACTAAATAATAGCACACTAATTTTTAAGAGACTTACCTACTTGAAACCTAGCCAGCTAAAGAAGTAGATGTGTTAATGCAATCATTTCTATTGAGTTCTCTGAATGGTGATAAGTCAGGCTTGTAGAGTCCAGGTGGTTCTTGTCTTCATAATAACCAACATCAATAGTTCAAATAATAAGTTACCTACTTGGGGTTGTTTCTTTTAAAGCAGAGCATGGTAGTGAAAGCTATGTCATCTACATTTCAAATGGTTTACGTCCTTGATTAATCCCCTGTAAAATAAAAAATCTATTTGATTGCATGATCCTTAATATTTGCTTTGCATGTGTTATTATGGCGATATTTTGATCTGCGCCATCGTTTCTAAGCATTTCTATACACACCACTTCTGCCTACAGGAGCTGAAAAATGGCATTAATTCTCTTTCACCACTGGGTGGCGATCTCTTAAAAATTATGAACGCTAAAAGTATCTTGTCTGATCTTTTAATTTCGGTATAACTAAAGGAAAACTCAGAGATAAGACTTTAATACTTCTGAATAGCAGTGGTAAAGTCAGTCTAAAGGAAAACAATATCCAGAAATCTGCTTGCTAAGCCTCAGACATCCCAGCAGATCTGGCTACATTGAAAACAATGCCATCATTTTATGATGTCACCTGTGCCAAAGTATTCAAACGCTGCAGAGTTTCTTAAGACTTCTCAGAAGTGGCAAAGGGCTTTCTGCACAACCAGATGTAACTCACAGCCTTGGAGAAATGTTTTAGGTGTAAATGCTCTCCGACTGACATGCATTTTGAAGTGATTTGTAGTTTCTTTTCAGTCACTGGCTGGAATTTTGTTGATCCGGACACATTTATGCATAAGCAAAACTTTTCTGCTTGCACCCTGAAGGGACTTTGGCGTGTCAGCAAGTCCCAAATTTATACCTATTTAGTATAAGAACTGATAAAGATTTAGATACACTTAAATGAAATCAAGCTCTCTAGGAATGCAATGTCACATGAGCTATCTTTGAATGTCTATCTTTGAATTTGTCTTGCCTTTTATAGAGTTTTGCAAATTTTATAATACTGAGAATGAACTGTGACCATTCTCTCACAAAACAGAGCTGCTTCCTAAAGCCAAAGCCCTTCTGATTTTTACCATACTTTCAGTATGTGTAATGCTGCTGTGCTTGTTATTTACCATCCTTCTCTACATTCAACAGAGTGGAGCAGCTGCTTAAAATACATTTCTTCTCATTCTTTGATTATTGTCCAGATTAGGAAGCCACCAGGAAGGCTTTACCGTCAATGATGACATATCAAGTGCAGTTCTGCAGATACACTCGTTCCTTTATCTTGCCCTCGGATATGGAGGTGGAGGAGGCACTGTGAGCAGCAAGTCAGACAAAAATAGAGAAACTTTTCTGAGAAACCTAGCAATTAGGGTTTTCAATATACTGAGTGTATGTATTGTCTGTGGACAATAAATGGGTTTATTACGTAGCCTTAAAATGCCACTGCCTGTATCAAAGCATTGCGGAATACTCTAGGTTCTCTTAACTAGTAGAAATAGCAAGTTTTTCAAATGAGAGTTAGATATAGGTTAGATACAGAAAGAGCAGCCAATCTTGCGTCCCTAAACAAGAAATCTCCCAGGTTTCAGAAGGTTTACAAAAGTGATACCTCATAGATGCGCGTGTTATTGTACTGCATCTATTTGAAAAGGTACTTGTAGTTTAAAGATAATTCTGATTAATGTTGAAATATGATTCAAGTATTTTGTACATAGCTATACTTCTGTTAAAGTTCTAAATGACTGTTCAAAAACCCCAGAGATAACAAGCTCCACACGTGGCCTCGATGGCACTGCAGTCCTGCAGCAAAAATTTAGTTTTAATATAAGGTGACCACTACCTTTTCCCAACCCAGTCAGGATCCACAAGACAGGCCCATTTCCTTTTGACAGCAATTAACTATAGAGATGTGGTTTTCAGTGAATAAGACATATATGTTGAGCCTGGACTCTGCCAACCGCAAACAAATGTACATGAGCAAAGGTTGGCACCACACCCGGCTACCCTTGGCTCTTTTTTTTTTTCATTTAGTCAGCTTAGTTACAGCTGAACAGCTTGTGATAGGCCTTCAAGCAGTCACAGAACATGCTGGAGAGGTCAACAGGACCAAATGGACAAGGGTCTTTGGATCTCCATAATCTTTCATCCGCTGCTTATCCTAATGAGATAAGAAAATAAGTGCCATAATTTTTGGAGCTCATAAGACAGTGTTCAAAGTATGAAACAATAAAAAAGCAATATCACAGAAGGGAAGAAAAAGCCCTTAGCTTAGCTACAAGAGTGCGGCTTCTCTACCAGAGAACTGTTTCCAAAATGTTTGTCCATACGTAATATGTTATTGCGATAGTAGTGACTCCTGCCACGTATCTCATAGACTTACTTCTTCCTTGCTGGCTTTTGGATTTCATCAGGAAACTTAACCCTCTGGATGCTGTGGAAATGCATAATCACCCTTTGCAATCACTTGGCTTGCGCCCAAGTCATTCTTGCCTTCACTGAGCAAAATGGAAAGGAATTATGACCATGATAAAGCATTCGGCTTTACTAATTGCTATTTAATTGCTGTTCAGCATTTCCAATGCATTAACGAGCAATGATGGTGTTACATAAACACTTGAAAGCACCCGCTGACTCTTTAGGACGCAGGGAAAAGCACGGCATGTCTGAGTGTGCATGTGTGTGTGCGCACTCACATGCAAGTTTGGAGGCAGTAGGCATGAAAAGAATTCTCTTGCCCATGCTGCACGACAGATAGCCATGAAGCATATGGATGCCCCACCAAAGGAATAGCCACTGAGTCTGGGTGATTCTTTCTTAATGTCCCCAAAGGATGTATATACATTCCAATACCAGCTGTACAAGAGCTCTCTGACAAAGGGCTTCCATTTTTCAAGTGAAACTCATGGGTTTTTGCTTCTTCTCCCATCCAGAAACAACCCTCTCAGAATGTTGTGCTTCATTAGAAATGTGGTCTGAAAATGCAGGACGAAAAAAGAAAAAGAAAACAAAGGCAGAGAAGAATCATTTCCTTTTCTTCTGTGAATGGGGAGAAGAAGGAAGACAAGGAATAAATTCAAACCTAAAAAGATTCAATGTTTTTAGGAATAGCTGTCAACAAAAAACAGTTCCCTTCAGCTCTTGAAGAATGTTCTATTTTCCCTGAAAAATCCTTCCCGTCACTGTATCGCTGCCTGCCTGCCTTGTTCAGGGCTGCTCTGTGCCTGACCGTCCACACGCACAGGACAGACCTGGAGCAATTATAATCTCAGGATGCGTTAAAGACACTTGCAAAGGACGTGCCTTGGGAATGCATCGGATGTGCTGGGCTGGGGGCAAGCTGGTGCGAGCCTTCGCCACGTACCAAGCCCCTCTGCCCCCATCCACTTCCATCGCTGTCAATGCACAGGGAACAGCGCACACAGAGGGAGCTGGGGGAGGTGATGGGATTAGGACCATAGGGCAACCTGCAGTCTACATCCAAAGCCTAGGTATGGTCAGTCTGGTGCAATGGCTTCCCTTGAGCAAAGTGCGGTTGTGGTTGTAGCGAGCTGAGATGTAGCTGCTGGGCTGCGCTTTCAAAGCAGTGCCAATCCTGAAAGCATTCTCAGCTTTGTGCACATGGGGAGCATGGACCTGCATTTCCCATGCACCCCACTCTGTATCCCTGTACCTGGCATTGGCAGGTGAACAGCTAATTCATGTTATGTGCATCTTATTTTATTGTCCTCTGCAGGCTCTAATAAAGAGAAGGAACACTGATCCAGAAATCCCATCAGTATTGTCCCATCAACAACGGTCGAGATGCCTTCCCTATGAACTGCGCGCACATGCCCGTTTTCCCTTTCCTTCCGTACTCCTCCATCACCATTTTGCGGCACAAGGGATGAGCCACCAGCACGTGGGCACTGCCAAGATCTTAAGAAGGGCACTCACTCTGTAAGCACAACTTTGGCAGGTGTCTCAGTGAGGTGTGGATGACATTTTGGTTAAGATAACACTAAGGACTATGTAGATTCAATCCATTTTCTGCCACAAGCTTCCTGCCTGATTTTGGTCAAATTACTTAATCTGCAAAATAGGGCATAAAATAATTTCTTTCAGAACCTCTTTGGGGCAGAGACTCTCTCTGAGACATAGCTGTGTAGTATTGACTACAAAGAAATGTGGATTTTATTGAGAGTCTTTTGACATACTTGTAACATATAATGAAATAATAATGTAGCGGTCATGGGAAATTTTCTTAGTAACCCATAGATGATCTGGCTTGAGGGATTATTTTGGTTATTGAATCTGACTTCATATATTCCATGAATTAGGAGGTTTTAATGAACAATTTCTTGCTTGAACTAGAGCCTCTTTTCTATAAATAATTCTATTACTAGCTTAAAATTACAACGATTTTATAAAAAATTACATCTTATTTATAGTCTGGGTTTGCTGCTATCCCTGTTATATCTTTGTCTGCTAGATCAAGGAGCCTGAGATCAAAGTTTTGTCATGCTGTGGCTCCTTTGTTAAGCTAAATAGATTGAACTCCTCTTGTCTTACACTGTGAGGTATATTTTCCAGTGCTTTAATCATTCTTGTATGATCTTGTATGATCAGTCTTCTCTCTAATCATTCCCAGATAAATGAACTAGATGTTCTTTTAGAAGTGGCTACGCTGGTGGAATGATGGAGGCAATATGCCTTCCCCACTCATTCTCACCATTCTCCAGCTCACATAACAAGGTTTATAGTAGGTATTTTGGCCACCGGAAGCTTGCAAAGATGGCTTGCCCTTCATGGTCAGGTTGCCCTATGATCTCTGTAAGAATTAATTTTTGTTTGTACACATTGTTTGCTGCGACCAGAAGACCCAGATTGGTCTCTATCTATGACATGTCTCCTTTGGTTTTTACCCACTGCCTCCAGTCTTTGCGTCAGCTCAAGCTTTCAGTGATCATTAAGACTGGAAATTATTTTTTCTTCCATGTCACTGATGAATAATGTTAAATGACATGAAAATAAGAGCCAATTCATGTGAGATTTTACTGGCAACACAACCATGCAAGATTTTATTGGCAACACAGCCATGCTAATTTCCCACAGACAGTGAGACTTTGGACCTGTCAAGTTGTAACTATTAAAAATATGTACAATTTTTTTTTTTATTCCTTTGACTCTTAATAAAAAACTGGTGTCTTGCCATGAATATTTCTGCATGTAACGGTTTATGTACGTTATAGGCCATACTTTATAGTCAAGGTATTTAAGGATGAAATATTTTTTTTCCTGCAATTTCTCCACCCGGTGTTTAAAACTGAAATCTAAACACCTTTGGACAGCTCCCAGTCTCCCATCTCCATTGTCCTGTATAGAGATTGAGGGGTGGGAGGCAGGGGTACAGCTCAGCGAGCACTAAAAGGAAAGCTATGCCAGCTCCACATCAGCAACAGCAAGAGCTGCTGGGAGCAGGCTCTTCTTGCCGAGGTTGTGCTTGGTCCCATAGGAGCACCCACCCGCACCTAGATCGCCTTGCTTCAGGGACATGCTCTTCTGCAGTCTCCCTCCCACTTGGCAGTTTTGGCTTGCTCTTGGACTGTCGCTAGTACCGCAACCAACTCCTCTCCCTAATTTTTTGAAGTCTTATTTGAACACGCTGGTATTTTGGTATTTGGACAGGACACAGGTTTACTCATGCAATTTTTAACCTGCTCTTCTTTTCCCACAGAAAAGTGAGAAGTCTGTGAAACCTGTTCACAAGTAAGCAGTAAGTGCCTTTCCTCATCTCTCTTCATCTCGCCGGACCCAGCCACGTTAGGTGAACAGATGAACCTCCCACTGAACCGAATGGGTGGCCAGCAAATGCCGTTTCTTGCTCCATGATCTAAAACTTCTCAGCCAAAGCCTTTCACTGCTATTTAATCATTGAATTTTTATTGCTAATCCCTAATCTGAGTTGGCAGATTTACTGCTCCAAGGCTGCGCTTGCTGCTGACAGATGTGAGTGTGGATATTTGCTGTCTCCTCAGATTTGTGCAGCTCCAGGGTGGGCACTGTGTTGCCTGCTGTGCAAAGGAAACGTCCAGGGACTGCTGCAAGGGGCTGAGCTGAGGCTTTCCCCCATGTTGTTTTCCTCATGCCTGTTTTAGGGTTCTCTAGCTGCAGACCAAACTATCTGAACAGCATTTTTCCTTGGTTAGGAAATGATTGACTTCAGCTCAGGCTGGAAACGGTAAATGTTTGTGGACACATTGTGAGAAGTGCTGGGAAAGTAAAGCACACGCACTAGTGTGAAATTTAGAATCCTCCCACGCTGGTTTGCTTTGGGCCCTGGAAATACTTGCGCTCACCAGTTCTTATGGAGCTTTTATCTACTGATTCTTTATCAGGGCTAGTCATTCCTTTTAACATGCACTTTGCAGAAGTCATTTATGGCTTCAGCTTCCCCAAGGCCAGATGGCTGCACTCCTCAGAGTCATTCTGGAAAGGGCTGAGCTTTGGTACCTACAGCCCCTTACAAATCTTACTGCTGAGAAAGATCCTAGCTCATCCCCAGTAAGAGGCTTTTCTTTATATTACTCTACCTTCCCGTAGTACATCCCAGGTATTGTGAAGGTGGTTACGGTCTTTGCTGGTGTCAAAATTATCCTAGGTCCATGCAGGGTTTTCAATCATTCAGCAAGTTTCCCAGCACCAAACAAATGTTTTCAGCAAGATCAGCTTTGTATAAATTTCTTTCCTTGGTGGGACTGCTCCTCCTGTGTCCATAAAACAGCCAGCAGAGACAGCCAGCCATTATTTCTCCCTTTATGACCAACTGCTTGGAAGGCTGGAAGGAATCCGAAGAGATTCCTGGCTCCAGCCTCCTGCCCCAAGGCAGTGTCAGCTATATTTCAGAGAGGCCCTTATCTGAAAGCCAGGCATGGCAAAGGCAAGCCTTCCAAGCTTTGCTTTTTCAAATGTCAAATCTAAAGCTCCTTTTTTGTAGTCAAGCCCTATTACTCCTCGTGTTAGCTACCAAGGACACAGGAAGCAGATTATTCTTTCTTGTAGCAATTTTATAGGTGTTTCGAGACCATTATGTTTCCTGCTCTGTCTTTCCCTTTGTAGCTTAAAAAACTCTAATTTCTTTGGTCTGTCCTCATATATCATGCTTTCTAGGCTTCTGCTCATGCATATTAAGCACCTCCCAAAGACTCTCTGTACTTAATCTCCCTCCTTTTTAATGCCTGAAGGATTCAAACCTGGATGCATGCTGCAATTGCAATCTCATCAGTGCAAAAAAGACTTGAAGTATTGCTTCCCTGGCCACACTACTTTTGATTCAAAGCCTTTTCTGCAACAGTTTAATGGCATTGTTGGTGGGTAAAAAATGAGACATGGGGTTTAAGGGACTCCAAGTACCAACGTGGCATTCCTGGTTACAGGGTTCAGAACACAGCTTCAGGAGGAAAAGGACTTAGAGGCCTGGACACATAAGACATAACCATTAATTTTCTACAGTTTTTTTGTTATTGTTGTTGTTGTTTTGCTTTCAGAGAGACTTCCTGCTGTTTCTGCAATAAACTGGAGAACAGTACATCAAATGCATTGTCAGTAAAGTTATAGGGATCTTACGCTCATTAAGGATATAGACTCTTTGGTAAATTACTGTCATTCTTCACTTTCATTGAGTTACTTCTGTGATGCAGCTCATCCAGACTGCAGCAGTTCTCACCGTCCTAGTTTTTCTGCTACCACAGCCTGTCATTGGTATGCAGGCCTTGCACCACCTTCCTGGTAGGTTCCACACTAAAGCAATATTCCTAATGGCAATATTTCCATGCTTCTGAATGGTGATTTCCCTCTAAACCTCCTGCCTGTCTTCCTTCAGTTCCTTAAAATCAGCAGGCTGCCTTGTCTGAGCTCAGCTGGAGGGGTTAGGAACCTAGAAGGGAAATTTCAAGAATGGCTAGGGGAATTTCACGCTCCTTTTCCCACTGGAAAGCAGCAGAAGTTGCATGTCTAAAACCATTAAAAATTTCAAAAAATTATGTAGGAATTCTGTAAAGCTCAATTGTGAAGCACCCCTTGGCCTCTGGATTATCTGTAAGGTTTTAAGCTAAGTGGCCAGTTGTAATTTATAAAAGCGGTTTAATCCTAAAGGGTGCTGTTTGTAACTCCCTGAAAATACCGTGATTAATTTCTGAACGTTTTGCCTACTTGCATGAGTAATTCCATGTTTCATTTTACAGAGAGCATAAAGCAGTCACACCATGAAAGGAAAAGGATTTTGAAGAGGGATAGGTTCACTCTTTGTTCTGTCTCGCTCCGAGAGCGCCTTTTTTTCTGTTGCTTTTCTTCATTGAAATATTCTTCATTTAAAATAGAAGACATTGAAAAGTTTCTTGGTACTTTGTGGAAAATATTCCACAGAAAACACCGAGGCATTTAAACAGATATATGAACGAGAGTGGATCATTAGCTAATGCAGGAAGCAGTGATTCATGGTTTGGGTATTCAACTTGAAAAGTAATTCAAAGGGACTGAATTTTCAAGGAGGAGCTCAGCTTTTCCTGAAAACCTGAACTGCCAAGAGAGAGGCAGAATTTAGCATTTTAGCCAGCCCCCCACCAGTTTTATGCTTGGCAATGTGAAGTTCCAGGGCTGTTTTCACCTGCCTTTTAATTTCCCTTGGAAACATCCCATCCATTTACTGGGAATCATAGAACCGTTTAGGTTGGAAAAGACCTTTAAGATCATCAAGTCCAACTGTTAACCTAACCCTGCCATCCCACCACTAAACCATGTCCCTAAGCACCTCATCTACCCATCTTTTACATACCTCCAGGGATGGGGACTCGACCACCTCCCTGGGCAGCCCATTCCAGTGCCTGACAACCCTTTAGGTGAAGAAATTTTTCCTAATGTCTAACCTAAACCTGCCCTAGCACAACTTCAGACCATTTCCCCTCGTCCTATCGCCTGTTACCAGGGAGAAGAGGCCGACCCCCACCTCGCTACAGCCTCCTGTCAGGCAGTTGTAGAGGGCGATCAGGTCTCCCTTCAGCCTCCTCCAGGCTAAACAACCCCAGTTCCCTCAGCCGCTCCCCATCAGCCTTGTGCTCCAGACCCCTCACCAGCTTTGTTGCTCTCCTCTGGACAAGTTCCAGCAACGCAACGTCTTTCTTGTAGTGAGGGACCTGAAACTGAACACAGTATTCAAGGTGCGGCGTCACCAGCACCGAGTACAGGGGCACGATCACTTCCCTACTCCTACACATTTCCTACACTCCTCCTAGCCACATTTCCCACCCACTTTGTAGAACTCGGCAGATCACATGTGAAGTTATGGGACTGAGCAGTTCTACCCTTACCGTCCTGCTCTCCTCCAGCTTTCCCTCCTTGCCCTTCCTTTACATTCACTGTTTACATTCACAAGCCATTTCACAGGGGCACAGACTGCTTCCACTGGAATTCTGGTCATGGGGTTATTTTGTTTGGTTTTGTGGGTTTTCTGTTTAAAGTGCAGTGATTCATTGTCTCCAACCCCAAAGCATGTTTGCTAAATCATCTCCAGTTACTGATCCTCCAGGTGAACCAAAACACCCATTTGCAGGAGCTCATAGCGAAGGGCAGCAGCAGACACAGCATTGCCAGCCTCCAGCTTCCCCAAAACACCGTACTCTCTCACCCCTTTCAAAAAGGGAATGTAAATTGATCGGCAAATAATGGCTTTGCTATTGCAAGTACGTGAACTTAACCGGCAGGGAATATTCTGGAGAAAGGAGTGATTTCTGAACTAGCGCTTCGCATTTCAGAAGGTGGCACTGCCGTGAGTCACGAGCGCATTGGAAATTCAATGGCAGAAGGGAGTTTGCCAAGAGGAACAGGACTGTAAAGAGTGAAGTTCAATTGAACTCATCCACAGCTACAAAAAGGTGTCTTTTCTTGACAAAATACAGTATTCTACTGGACCATCAGATAACCCTTTAGTAAATATTTTGTCTTTTCTTAATTCAAAGCACAAGGTCTTAAAATAATGTGAAAATATAACACAGTGGAGACATGGATATAAGAGAAAGCTGTTCTTCACAAAATTCACTTTTTTGGTGCCTTTTGCCAGGGGAAATTTCTTACTGTGTGAATTTTCTGCAGTGAAGTCTTCTCACTCTAAAAGAGAGGTCACTCTAGTGTCTGCCTACTTCATAGCCCTTAGCTAATTTATGTTTGCGAAGCCCTTTGAGTTCCTCAGATAATGAATGGTACTATATGAACGGGAAAATGTGGTTGCTCTCTGTTAAAGAGAAACCACTGTTTAGTCTGGATCTCTCTATAATCCTGGGAAAAAAAATCCTTTTCTTGGCCCTCTGTAACACACAGGTTCAGAATATTAATTCATTCAGGTTTGCAATAGTTTGCAAATTCTTAGTTCTTTGGAGTAATTTTCAGAGATTCATCTAAAACTGTGAACTCTAATGCATCTCAGACCCAGTTTAGGCATATCCTAATTTTTAAGATGGTGTATATTAATTTATTACTAAACCAGACCGATTGGTAGCAAGGCCTTGATCTCAAAGCAACCATTTGACTTTAACAGAGAAATAACCTTTTAAACTATCATGAGTTCTGGCGTCAAGATTCTGCCCTGACCTGTGTTATGAAAAAAATAGAGCATAGATGATGAGCACATCATGCCATTTTATAATAGCTCCCTGCAATATATTTGCAAGAGAATGATAGATTGCTTGTATACTTTTTATGGGACTCTCATAAGATAGTGCATATCTTCCAGCACTATCTGATGCATAAACTTCATTTCAGTGTATTTGCCCATCAAACAATCAGATTTATGGTGCCCAAGTGCCGACATACTGGATCTGAGCAAAGGTCCGTCCGGGCCAGTAGCCGGGCTCTGCCGGCAGCCAGTATCAGATGTTCAGGGAGAGAGTCTAAGAGTAAAGCAAGTGCACAGTTATACTTCCTGCAGTGTTTCCTTGCAGACCCTCACAGTCTAGTTGGGGACGACCTGAGGCAGAGGTTTAATCCATATCTTCATATTTAATAGGGTTTGATAGCTTTTTTTCATCTGCAAATTCATTCATTTCACTTTTTTCAACCTACTTACACTTTTTGCCTCCACAACACCCTATGGCAAGGAGTTCCATGGCTTAATTCATTGGCTGTGAAGAATACTTCCCGGTTGCTTTAAACCAACTTTCTCAAGCTTTGCATAGAGGGAGTCAATGACGGTGTCCTGCTCACCTTTCTTTCCTGTCCATGATTTTGTACAGCTGTGTTATGTCTGTTCTCTACTGCACTATTCCCAAACAAATCTGCCTAAACCCATCTTGAACAAAAACCTTTCTGAACCTATGATTGGCTTTTTACTTTTATACATTTCCTAGCCCTGAAATACAGACCAGAACTGTCTTCAACAGGTCAAACTGTGGTCACATCATGAGCTTGCAGTTTTTCAGTTTTGCTCTCTGTTCCTTTACTGCTAAATCTTAACATTTTATTTACCTTTCTGGACTACCACAGAGTACTGAGCTGGCGTTTTTGCTGAAATAGCCAACACAAGTTTCGAGCTCTCTTTAATGAATAGTAATAACTTCTGGAGAGCTTACCACTGTAAGTGTATAGTAAGGATTGTTTTCCCTGGGTCCATTACTGTACTGACTTTGACTTTCATCTGTCATTTTATTTGCCAAGTCTTGAGATTGTAGTTTAAACTCTGACTCTTCTGAATAATCAATGGCCTTGTTACCTCGCCCTCCCGCTGCCTTTTCACCATGAGCCACTTCCTGCACTCGGAAAATTGACCATTTATTACCCTTTGGATTTTTTTTTTCTTTTAAACGATTGTTGATTATGAGAGAACTATTTCTCTTATCCAACTTAATAATTTATTTCCCAAGTAACAAGGGAATCATTCCGTTCAGATCTGCTTGCTCTGGAAGACAAAATTTTTTAATCCCATGGCCTTCATACATTCACAGCCTCAGTCTTCATGCTCAGAATTAAAAGGAAATGTCTTTCTTTAAACATAACAGCTCTGGATCCTACAATCAAATATGTACCATTTTAAAATACACACGGTGATTGCTGCACACTCAACTTAAAGCACTGGTTTGGCTGTATAGTCCTATGGTCCAGTGATGCCATAGTCTGAAAAAAACAATAAAGCTCTTAGCGCATATACCAGTAATTGTTTGTTTTCCAGAAGTAGTAGGAAATCTAGATTTTTCTGCATATAAAACTTGGAGAATAAAAGCAGAAAAACTGCAGAGTTGTTCTATTGTGGCTGAGGCCAGCAGGAACTGTTGGTATATGCCACTGAATATCAGGTATCAACAGCACAATAGGAAAGCTTTTCTGTCCTTAGCAGCTTTTCTCAATTGGGAAATGAAATATCCTTTAATCTACCAGCCACAGATCAAGATCAACTTCAATACATTACTACTTAAAATGCCAGTATAGGATTTTTTAATAGGCATGGAGTCATGCTCATAACACAAATAACAATAAAACACAGAATGAGCATCGACCCTGCCCCCCGTTCATTATTGGGCTGTTTTCTCTGACCGTACCGAATCAGACTGCTTGCCCATCAACGAGCATACAACATGCACAAATATTTATATCCAAACCTGTTTTATAATGGATGTCACTTCTGAAGAGATACCGTCATGCCTTGTTCCTTTCTGGCAGGTTACCCTACTGCATCTGTAACCAACACAGAGCACATCGTGTCCTGCTCCTCAGCTGCTCATCTTCCTACTCCTCCAGCCTTTCAGCCCTGGCACAATTTACAGTTCAAACCCAACAGCACTTGCAGCACTCATGGCAAATGCACGAAGAATGAACCATATTCCTCATGCTCTGAGTGGGGGAGAGAAGGACTTTTCCCTGCAGATTTCTGGCTCCCCCTCCCAGGTGCCTGGTGGGACATTTTCAGAAGCAGACCATCGATCAGGTGTTGGTCATGTGCAGCACGCCAATGCTTTCCGTGGAGCTGGCTGGGTGGGACACATTCATTTAGCACGTTTTCTACACCAGCAAAAAGCAGAGCTACTTAGCACGTGAAAGAGTCAACTCCCCTCACATAGGAAGATGGAAAATGAAAAAGCCTTATGCAGAAAATTCAGAATTTGGAGAGCGTGAGGGTGAAGGACCGTTCACCTATGCCTTAGCAGCTACATGCAGCTGAGCAGAGGACAGCAGCCACCACACAATGTGAATGAAGTCATTAGGGAAGGTGGCAGAGCAAAGATTAAAAACTATTTTGGTGCCCACTGAGATTGCTGCAGGCCCAAGACAAAACAAGGCTGATATACTGAACTGGAGCCTATGTGCTCTTTCTTAAAGCTCTCCCTTCACCACTTGTGGCAGAGCGAACCGTCCGTCCCTTGTAACGCCTTCAGCACCCGGACATACATTTGCATGAGTGTTAAGAACATCAGACTAACTCTACCTCCCCAAGGAATCTAATAAAATCATAGGCCTGTCTTACTCCTGATTTAGTTATACACAGTACTCTTAAATTTAAGCTAAATTAAGCTATTCCTACAGTGTATTCTTAGTTGTAGATAGGAGACAGCTTTAGAAAACCTGTGAAAGCTGTGTCCTTAGCTGGGTCATCAGTGTCAAGAGGAAGGCCTACAAACACAAAAATTAACATTTATATCCCTGTTCCTAATGAATAAAGCTTTAGGATGTTTATGTTTTATGTAATTAAAAGTCTGATTAAAACCTCTTGGAATCCCACAGTTGTATTTTCCCTCAAAGTACTAGTCTGCAATTTCAGCATGCCTCTCAGGACCTCAGAGGGCAAAGTGAGTATTAAGACTGATGCACCAAAGAGCAAAAACTTTAAGTGTTATGGAAAGCTTAAATCCTCCAAAGAGTATCACTCCTGACAGAGTATCAAAATACGTAATAGCAACTATTGTCGGCACCCAACAAATGAAGCCGGCAAACCGCATGTTTTCAAAGTGATAAGAGGGTGAGAAAAAACTTGTGTGAGCAGTAGACTGAACCTGGGATTCACAATTCATACGGGTTAAAATCTCAGGAGTTACTAAAAGTCGGTTGTCTGACCTCCTTGCCTGAAGTTGGTCATGCAATTTGCAATGGCCCCTGCTGCAGAGGAGCTCGTAGTTCCCTTTAAAAAAGAAAGCTTGGAAATCTTTTCTTTTTTTTAAACAGATCCTAAAGTACCTATGACAAAAGAAGTGGGTTTAGTGATTTTTTCCTAGGGTTGATTACAGTAGTGGAAAAAGAGCCAGTCTCCATGAGACCGTGGCGGTTGCTGGAGAACATAAATTATCAGGAGCTACTCTGTGCCAGCTCAAGAAACGATCAATGTTAAGCCATTTCATGTGTACACAAAAGGGACCTCACAATGGTCAGCCTTACACAGCTGGAGCTGTACAGGTAAAATTCTCACTCTTCTCACAGATGAAACTTTTACCAGGGCACTCCAGATCACCTGAAGGTTACACCATAACTGATACAAAAAATACTTCCCCTGGTAGGTAAGTTTAAAATCTGGAGAGTCACTAGAAAGGGTATGGGAGTGTAAAAGCTGTCATCTACTGCGAAAGGAAAGCCCCTGGAGCTGACAGATGTGGGACTCTCCGTTGGGAAGGACACTGAGGATGCGAGTTCCTCCCAAAAGGACGTGGGTGTAAAGCTTTTCACATCAGTCCCTCCCTACAGCAGGAAGGACGTTGTCTATCACTGTGTAATTGTGAATATTTTATTGTTTGAACACCGGACAGTTTAACTGCTATAAAAACCAGCATGTCATGTCAGTCTGCATGTGCCTGGAGCTGGTTTGTTTGGGGTTTTTTTCAGGTGTTGAATATGACAAGGCATTTTAGAGATACTTTGTGTTCTAGTGCAGGCACAGGAACTCCTGCCAAGGACTTGTTTCACCCCTAGGAGCAGAAAGCTCTCCCTTCTGCTCGTGCAGCTCCCATGGAATTCAGAAGCATTTAGCAAACGTTATCTGCCTAGAAATTAGTACATGATGTGCAAAAGTACCACTACATTTAGATAAAATACAGCAAAGATATAGCTTGTCGTAGCAGTTGTAATAGGTGCCTGCCAGGTTTGACCCACAGAGAAATCAGCACTGAGAAATGAAGACCTTACCGTACTTTGATGTAAAGTGTCCTTGC
This sequence comes from Gorsachius magnificus, assembly GCA_034008185.1. Classification (NCBI taxonomy): domain Eukaryota; kingdom Metazoa; phylum Chordata; class Aves; order Pelecaniformes; family Ardeidae; genus Gorsachius; species Gorsachius magnificus. Next base: position 120,754,014 of record CM067082.1, read on the forward strand.
TCTGATGTAAATAAAATGCCTGCTGGCACAGCCCAGATTCGCTAAGGAGCTTTGGTTTTTGGACTCTGTTCCAGGCTGGGACTCCTCAAAGCTCAGGTGCTGGGCTCAGGTGAAAGTCCTGGGGACAGACATGAGTTTTTTGTGTTCTCTCTCTCTGCTGGGACATGCTTTCATAAAGGCACACTCCAGAGCCCAGAATCCCCTCCTGATCACAGCTGCCAGCACCATTTCTTCCACAGAAGTGCATAGGGCTTGCTTTTACTTTTTCATAACAAGAGAGACAGATTTTTACCAGGTCAGACCAAACGCCCATCTAGTACAGTACCCTCTAACAGTAATTGATAGCAAATATTCCCCTTCCTCATCGCCTGAACAAGACTAACATAGGATATTTCCTCTGCTATGCTTCCCACTTCTGACAAGAGATCAAGGCTTTCTGGTCAAGAAATTCCCATCGGGGCGTTATAACCCCATTTTTGTGTTAGTAGCTCTCCATGGACTTTTCTCACTAGAATCTGCCTAACAGGTTTTGAGCCCCATCAACAGCACTGAGATCCCCAGCCTGACATTTAAAGCACTTACCAAGGAAGGTGGATACCCCAACTGTGTTTCCCTCATGCCTGCAGGGACTCAGAACTACCTGTCAGGAGAGTTACCTGGGGCTGCAAATCTTCCCAGTCTGTTGGATGGGCAGGTTTCTCTAACTACCTGATAGAGCAAAGCATCTTCATCCTCAGGCATATTTTTTAATAGCCTCCGAGTGGATTCAGAGTGAAGATTAACAGCACAGAGTAACAGAGCAGCTGTCCAAAGCAGAGAGCAATTAGCTGACCTAATGAGCAAACACCACAAGAAAGACTGATCAAAATGGCACAGTGATGATATGTTGCCATCAGCACAAAAGCGAACTGTCAATGTGCCTTTCTTAAACCAATTATACAAGTGAAAAGTCTGCACGTTTCCTACACATTGGTATCTGCTCCATTAGCAAGGACAACGAGTCTCAGGCGTAAGGTCCCTCAGAACATGCACCACATCCTGCTGGAGTGGAAGGGCACCTAGAGCAGCCCCCTGTAGTCAGCTGCATCTTCAGATAAGATCCTGCAGCTTTCATTCACAAGAATTTCATGGGTGTGTTTGTGAACGGTTATGGACCTTAAACAGGGGGACACCTCCCTATAAATTTACCTTTATTTAATATATAAAAAAAGGCTCTTCTCCAAGTTCTTTCTTTAGCCAAGCCTTCAGTGAATCACCCCTTCTCAAATCTGTCAAGCATATCCAAATGATATTACCACACTACTTAAAGGCAGATGGAAGCAGGTGGGGCAGCTGTCAACAGCAACACAGCTCCCACAAGCCAAAGCACAAGTAGCTTTGATTTGGCAAAGAAGAGTAATGAAGATGGGCTCCTCCAGGGTCCCTGTGGCATTAACTCCTCCAGTAGTAGCTTTTACTTTCCATTTTGTCGTTTGAGCAAGACCTGTTTCCTCTCGAGGGACTACCAAAGTGCTCTAGGAGAGGTGTGATAGACTCAGAGCCTTCTCGGGTACAGTGGCACTGAGGAGTCAGGCGGGGCGTGCAGGGACGCTCCAGCTGATGCTACAACTCTCAAGCAAGACGGGAAGGAAATAGCCCATGTTCATTTGCACAGGTCCACGCCTAAATGCAAATCCTTCACACATACTGGCAGATGGCATGTTATGTGCAGACACCGAAGGCTGGGTCCTGAAAATACTCCATTTTCTAGTGCATGCTGGCCATTCGGATGTGTAAGTACCCGATCTCAACCAGCCCAATTTGTACTGCCATTTTTGCCTCTCTCCAAATAGCAGACACTTCTTGTTATCACTTCTAGAAACTATTACAGAGCATGCAAATGCCAGAAGGACCAGCAAAGCCTTGGCAAGTGACCTCTCCCCAGCCTTGGGAACAAGCTGTGGATCTTTATGGTGACGGTTCAGATCCAAAAGCAAGCTGAAATTCTATTGCTTGTTACTGCTCTGGATTGCAGGGGTTGGAAAGGTGTTGTATGACTGCTGCTTGACATGGGCATTTGTTGAAGCAAACATTTAAAAAAAAAAAAAGAGCTTGAATAGCTCTTAATTAAATGGGTTTGTATTGTGCTGGTAAGGGTGTGCCCCATCCTGCCTGGCAAAGCGATGCAGGTAAAGGCCAAAGCAGTAACTAACACTGAAATGCAGGGAGGGTCGGGGGCTCTGCACACCTCAGGATTTAAATCTTCAGCCTTTGGTCTTGTTCTCAACACAGACAAAAAGCAGGAGAGAAGATTTCATTGGGGTTTATAAAGAGGCTGTTTAGCAGTAAAAGCTGATCTACAGGCAGAGGACAAAAGAACAATGGCTCTGCCGAAATGCTACCCTGAGAGGTTCTGTAAGGAATAATTTCAAGTCAAGACTGGAAAAGATCAAATAGCAGCTGAAAAGCAGGAATATACCAGGGAGGAGGGGAGAAAGGAGCTGTACTGCTTCAGCACAAACAACTGAAAATACAGAATAAAAAAATACATGTGTTATTAGGCAGCTCTTTTGCACTGTTAACTCTATTTGCCTTGATAAATAAACCAGGAATTTACCTTTTTAACTTCCTCATCTTAGAACAATTTTCGTAGTTTTGTGTAACTACGCTCCCTCTTTTAAGAGGTTTTACCGAAGCTTAGATCCACAAAGGTACCGAGACACCATTGAAGCAAGTGGAATCAGACACCTCAATGCTTTTGTCACTATGACCCTTTGACCACGCTGGAAATCCGCAGCTGCACGAGGGGAGATGCGTACTCACACAACTACACTAAGTTTAAATACACCTCTTAGGTTATAACTGTATCCGTTTTCCCGTGTGTTCAAGTGGGATGCCACTGCCACAAACCCAACTCCAGTTCCGCTTCTGCCTGTCTCTGTGGTTCTCGTTAAAGTCACAGTCATAGTTTACAAGGCACAGCATCAGTAACTGTCTCAGAGGTAGCTGTGCAGTGACATGTAAGTTTAGGTGATGTTGAAATTCCCACATATCCAAAGGTTCCTCTTAGTGGTCTAAAACTTTAGAAAGCCCCTTTGAACCTCTCGCCACCACTTATTACGGTTTGGTTTTCTTAGGCAGTTTTGGCACAGCCTGATTACTGGTCTCAGATTAGAAGAGTCATTCTGTTCAGGTACTTACGAGCTTTACTTCAGCCCCGTATCTTGAATTTCCTTTCTTTAAAGCAGGGATGATGCATGCTTTTTTTCGGGAAGATGAAAGTATCAGTCTTCAGTGGTGGGCCCGCTTGTCCAGAGAGCTCCACAACTGCAAGGTATTGCTATTAATTTGAGTTTAGGTGTAGGCATAGGACATAGGAATATCTTCAAATTTTGTGGAAATGTTTTGCAGTGGACAAGCTCAGCCAAATTTCTGTCCCAGCATAAAAAAGAGAAAACCAAGAAATAAAACTAGAGAGGTAATATATAGTGAGTAAGATTACTCATTAAAAAGGTAACTGTATGGTAAGTTGTTATAGCAGAAACATAAAAATGTACGCATTAAGGAAGAATACCTGTCTATAACAATAATATTTTAAGTGCCTCAACTGACCATTTAACATGGGGCCTCAGCTTTCCAAAGCTGCTTTCAATCGTGGTCAGCAACGTTTGCTGTTCTAATGCGATTCCTCACTTTCTCACTGTTTTCCATTTGCAATTCAGCAGATGTTAATTAACACCTGCAACAGCTAATATATTACCTAGAGGCATTTTCATATCTACTGTTAGCCAGTTGAGAGTGGAGTCAGGAACAAACTGTAGCTTCCTGGCCTTGCAGGAAGAATTAAACCACCTTTAAATGGTCAGCGTCATGTCTAGTTGTTGGCTTGTCTCTTCCTCAAGAGAAAGCCATTGCAAAATGCTCTCTTTGTGTATTCTTTATGTCTGCCCATTTCATAATTTCTACTTCTCTAGCTGCTTTAGGGTCCAGCAAGGAGACTGCTATAGCATTGCTATGCCAAGAAAAGAACCCAAAAATAGAGAAGCCAGAAAATATGGGGTTTTTTCCTCCTCTTGCTCGCAGAGGTCTGAGCTACAGCATTTCTAGGAAGTACTGTTGGCAGGATTTCTCTTTTAAGTTTACACTGTGTTCCTAGTCCTAAACTCAATGATGTTAAACAGGACAGGTAAAACAACTCTGATTTTTGGAAACTTCAGTCACTGAAAGTGCATGCCAAGATAAACACAACCAATGATGTGCAGACTATGAGGCTCCTGCTGTTTCTCAGGTAGTCGTATTTCCAGAATCAAGACTAAGGCTCAGTCCTGCTCCTGTTCATAAAGTTGAGAGGGAATGTGCCCAGAAGCACGTGCAGAAATGGATCTGTTATAACTTTTCCTTTTCCCTTGGCTACTGAAGTGCTGCCCCCTCTCCTGTCACCGAGCAGTTCTTGTGAGATCAGTGGACAGTTTTATCAGCTCAAACATTTATGGGCTGAGGATAAAACAAATACCTGGAGAGCAAAACAGACTGAAGTCGGAAGTGAAAAGAAAAAAAAGGAGGATCATGCTTTTTACCTCTTTAGTGTAAAATAAACTATCACAATAAATGGTAACTTTGGATCAGGGGAAAGACCCGAGGCGTTGCAAAGAGGCAGCAGGAGATTGACGGCACACAAAGGCTTGCGCCTGAGAATCAAGCCTACTTCACACATCCCAAAACACCTGATAGCCTGGTAACTAAGAATACCCTGAAAAAAACGTTCTAACTCATTTTTACTCGCATGAAACAGGACGTCTAGATCGGATGAGGATTACTCACCAGAGTAAATTTTTCATTTAAAATCATGCCTTACAGCTATCTTGGAAAGCTGTTTGCTATTCCCCGAACACGTATTATCTGATGTTACATTGCTTTATCTAGATCAAATGGGCAGTAGATCAAATTCCTAAGTTGCAGCTGCTAATCAATATGCTTTAGCTGAAGACTACGTCCAAATATTGTGTCTTAGAGCTATTTGTGCATTTCAGATGTGTCATTAAGGATAAAACAGGGAAACTACTTCACTACTTCTGGTGTCTACAAAATTGAGCAGCTTTATCCCTTTTGTTTTATTGTGAAATGAAAAATCACAGCCAGCAGGTCTCCCATCTTATTTACAATAAATTAGTGATGAAGGGGAAAGGTTTGTTTTTCAAAATGGTGTAATTATATGGTCTCAGATATCATTCCATAACCAACCGTCTCTCACCCCAGATTTTAAAAGGCATCTTAGAAAACACTAGGTTTGGGTTTCTTCCTTTTGCTCTACCACATAGGGTCCCAGAAGGCAGCAAAATGAGCTTCCAGTTTGTACCTGCACTTGAAACAGCTTTTCTTCCAGTTAGATATCAAATGTTTGAATGAGCTAAATTAAACATGGGCTTTAACATGAAGCATCCAGCTGCACTGGCCAGGCCGTGGCTGGGAGTTCGGTCCTTCAGATTTTGGCCCTCATATGAGGTTATGGACAAGAGACACGATATTTCAAATATAAAATTACCATTGCTTGCACTACAGTGAAGACAGAACTTAAAAAAAACCCAACCAAATAACACAAAACCCAGCGAAGATCCCTCTCCTCCCCAAACCAGTGAAGTTCCCTCTCCCTTCTTTCAGTTCAGTTTAAGCCATACCCTGACATAACATCTGAGGTTAAAAGCCTCGAGGCTTTCAAAGCATTTATTCCAGTGTTTCCAATTTAGGATCATTTTCTGCAGGTGCTCCCTGTAATCTTTGTTGAGGTCCAGACTGACCATCCTACAATAGCAGGGAATGATTCACCAGGCAGCTACTTGGAGATTTATTTTTAGTTTTGGCGAGAGCAGAAATAAGCAGGCATATACTTTGCAAGTTTATTTGAAAAGTTAACTTTATTTACTAAATATTTTTTTTTTGACCAAAACCTGCAATCCTTAGTAGTACCTGGCGTAATATGGAGAAAATTGCACTACAACTGACATAGCTGAGGTTGAACCCAATCTGCTTATTTACATATATTTTGTCAATATGTCACTGCTTGCTTTTAAAAACAAACAGCAATGACTTTCTCAGCCGCCCTATTTCCTAAACTTACTTTCTGATGCATGATCTTTACCAAGGAGATAAGGAAAATACCTATATTAAGAATGCTGACAGTCTTTCAATAATTCAATGCACAGAAATGCGCTATTGTTATAACTGAGCAAATATTCTCCAATACAAAAGAAAGCTCGAACCTTTTCCACTTCAAGGGTTAAAAAAAAAATAATTCAGATGCTCCATAAAACGCCGTCTCTTTCTGTATTGGTTTAATTCATTTCCATGTGTGTAGATTACTTAAGGCTTTATCCGACGCTCAGACTGAGAAAGAAGACGCTACAAGTTGGCTATGGCCAACGGGGCTTCTCACGCCTCGCTGGGGCATGCAGGTCGGCGCTAACCTGAAGGTATTGCTGCGTGGCCCTTGCACAGAAGGCGGGGAAAGCGAGCCGAGGCAGGCAGCCCATTTTCTCATGGATCTAGTTTTTCAGTGGCTGCTATCAAATTCATTGAAGCAAGGATTTGACTGTGCAGGAAGATAGAATTACGTCTCCTTCCCACAGCTCAAGGTCAGGATAAAGATGGAGGATGGCTGCGAGCGAGTCATTTTATGTGCGTGTTCCGACCAAATTTCCGAGCTGAAAGTACCATACACGAGGATTAAGACATGGCTAATATTTAGTCACGTATTAACCAGTATTGATATCCAATCTTAGCAGCAGCCATCTGAACGGCATACCAGACTTCTCAAATAAACCCCGAATTGATAGACACCTTGTGCCTAGGTAAAGACTTGCAACTAATAAACACAAGACATTTCCAAAGAGCAAAGAAGGGTTCGCTGTAGAAAGAGGCAGCTCGGAGGTACCGAAGAAACTGTATTTTCACAACAGCGTAAGGACTAAAAAATGCAGAAAAGCATCTGCACGAGATGTATAAAACACTACTCTACATACTCAGACCTCTGGATAGTTCTGAGGACCTGACCCTCGCAGAGCTCGCACTTAAACCAGATGTAGGAGTAAGAAACGCAGCAGTGCAGTATCTGCTCACCTGTTCTTCCATTTTGGACACACACATACAAAAAAAGGTCCTTTGGGCCCTAGAATATATAAATACAGGCAGATTTTTTTTGCCTGCAGTAAATACGAACAGTTTGCCTTTCAAAGGTAGCATGACAACCTCCTTTCCCTCCGCCCCGGCCTAACTGTAGCTGAAGTACAGTTCCTCCTCACCCGTCTCTCTGTTCCCAGCTTTTAAACTTTCCTCCTCCTCCTCTCCTCTGAGGCTGGGTTTGCTCCCATTGCTTCTTCTAAACAGAAGTTATTTCAGATACCCCTTGACTGAAAAGGCTCCACCTAAGAAAAGTATCCCCGATGGGAAACTTCTAAGAGCTTCCCCCACAAACCCCGCAGCATTTTCCTTGGTCAGCACGTCGTCAGGAACACAAGAAGGCAGTCCGAACCCAGTACCTTGTAGCTTTACTAAATGAAATTTTAAAAAGCGTACATCTGCACAGTGAGTGGAAAAAAGCTTTTATGGAAACAGATTTGATGCTACAGTCCCTTTGTCCTTGGGGTTCAGAGTCTGAAGGAGCAGCTGACTGAAGGACAGGTTAGTACCTAAGCCAGCTAGGTTGCCGAGTTTATTGCACAGGGGCTCTCAAAGTTCATGATATATCTTCACACACATTGAACCACAGGGCACTTGCTCAGCATCTACTGTATCGTGTCAGTGAACTGGTTTAATCGGTATTTTCACCTCGAACGCAGCTCTCAGCTCTTGTTTCCTTTCGGGTCACTTTTTATTTTTACTTGACCTTAAATCATTAGTTACAACCAAACAAAATCATAACTGCATAATACTTGACTGCTAGGAAATAATTTTCAGTCCCTGCCACTATATAATATCTTATCTCACATTCAGAAAAAGTCCAAAACCATTTTAACAATATAAAGTATATTGCGAATGCATTTAAAATAAATAAATGTTGTTGCTACATCACCTACTATCAAGAAATGTGTAATTGCCGAGTGTTCTTAGCTGAGTTTGCTCTGTAAGGCACACCACCAGTACAAATCTGGATTATAGTTTACGTTGTCCAAAAATCCAGGAGCTGCCAGAGGGAGCAGACAGCTGCCCAAGTTAAAGCACATTATCTCGCTATCAAAAGAAATCCTGGGAATCTTTAACCTTGCTTCACAAGCCTCGGACACGGTAAACAGTAAAGAACATTTCCAGTGGTGCCCAAGCCTATTTCCACATTAGGAGTATAACCTTGCCTGTGCTCTCCAGGGTGGGTCTCGTCTCCCAAGAGAGTATTTACATTTTATCACACAATTTCTTCATCGGAGCTTCATTATGCCAGTTATCACCAATTATGCAAAAATCACGCGTTCCCTGGGTAAACAGCATGAACTGCTAGACAGCAACCGGCCTCCCTTCGTAACAGAACTACGGGAGACCAGTCTCTGAAACACGGGCTCGTCATCACACAGTAAGAAGAGGGAGAAAAACCAGCACGGTCCTGCCTTTTGCATATTTAAATGCGATGTGCTGTGGGGCACGAGTGCATGCAAGCGCCTGCCCCTCACCATACCTCTCTTTTGACCCCCACGGGGGAAGGAGGATGGAGCACCTACGGCACCGCTCTGCAGGTCCTCGGCCCTAAAATTAGATAAGAGCACTTCATTCCCCCCTGTCCTTTGGTAAGGCCAGCGCATGAGAGGAGAGCAGCAAAGCGCCTCCTCAGCCAGAGCGCCGAGAGGAGCTGGGTCACAGGCCTGAGAAGTCAGCGCGCTGGCTCCTGGCGAGGGCTGGGGGAAGGTACAGAGACCCCGGCGTCGGCCCTGGAGTAGCACCTTTGAGTCCGCTCACCACAGTACAGGGAGTGGGGTGTTTATTGGTGTTATTTTGTTAAGACAATCGCATTGTCCCGTCATCCGGGGGCTTGGTCCTGGCGGTGTCCGTGTAACACAGCAGGAGATTCACCCGCCTGGCGGAGGTGCCGGGCTCCCCGCTGTGTCCGGTCAGGGCTTGGGGAGGCCACTGCCACACACCTCCGCATCGCCCACGGGGCCAAGCGAGGCCAACGCCAGCCGTGGGGCAGCCACAAGGCCCCGGCCACCTGTCCTGCCGGCGCTCCGGCCACCCGTCCAGTGGCGGCCCCTCACAGGGCCGCGGCTCCGGGGGCGAAGCCCTCCTGGGCTACTCGCCCCCTGGGGCGGCGCGGCCCGGGGCACCCCGCCGTCGAAGACCTCGGGGCTGTCGGCCAGCAGCGAGGTGCGCACCTTCCGCCTCTCCTTGAAGCGGCCCGAGTGGGAGACGCGGAGGCTCCGGCGGTTGCCGCCGCCCGCCCCCGCGGCCTCGCCGCTCCCGAAGGGGGACGGCTGCTCCTCCCGGCCCCGGGGCTTGGGGGGGGCGCGGCGGGGGCCTCGCCGGCCGCGGCGGGGGGCGGCGGGGCGGCGGCCCTCAGCGACTTCCACCAGGGCCCCGCCGAGCTGCCCTTCACGCCGGCGCGGGGGGCGGCGGTGGCCGCGGCGCTGTCCGCCATCTCGGGCTCCTGCGGGGGGGAAGAGAGCGAGGGCGGGCTGGCAGGCGGGCACGCCGCCGCCGCCACCCCGCCCGCCGGGGACCCTCCGCCGCTCGGGCGGGGCGCGGGGCAGGGGGCCCCGCCGCCGGGGGGGGGGGGAGGCTGCCGCAGGACCGGTGGCGCCCGGGAAGCCGGGTGGGCGCGGGGGGAGGGTTTGCGCCTTGCCCTTGGCCGAGCCTGGGTGACAGGCCCCGGAGCGCCGCCCCGCCTCCCTTAAAGGAAACCCCGGAGCCGGGCGGCGGGACCCGCTCCCCGCACTCGCCGCCCGCCCGCCTCCCCCCACAACGGACCCCGGTGCGGTACCTCGGGGCTGCTGCCTCCCCGCGGGACGGGGCCGGGAGCCCGCGTACCTCCTGGGGGCTCCTGCGACGGGGCGCCGCGCCCCCCTCCTCGCTCCCCCGCCGGCTCCCGGCGCACGACCTGCGGGCGCCCGCCCGCTGCGGGAGCGCTCTCCTTCTCCCGCGGGGAAGCGCGGCCGCTCCTCCCTCCGCACGCCCCTACGGCTCCATCGCCACGGCGGGGAAGGAGGGAAGAGGCCGCCGGGCGGGGGGCCAGCCCCGCGGCTCGCCCCCGTGGGCGGGGCGGCGGCCCGGCCGGCCCCGGGGCGGGGCGGCTCCCGCTCACCGCCCCCCGCCGGAGGGGCGGGGGCGCGGCGGGGGGCGGGTGGCGGCCGGCCCCGGGGCTGCGGGGAGGGGGTAGCGGGGTGACCCCTGAAGGGGCAGCCGGCGGTGAGGAGGCAGGGAGGAGGAGGAGGAGGAGGGAGCCCTGGTGCAGGTGAGGCAGCACGGTGAATGCGTAACGAAATCCGGGGCTACCGAGGGGGGTTGCGGTGGTGTCGGCGTGCGTGGCTGGAACAGTAACGCGTGTGGTTTGTGCCCACCACAGCCGTGCGCAGGTGGGCGTTTTGCAGCCTTGAGGAAAACGGAGTTGTCTTCGGTTGCCCGTCTTTAAAAAATGAACGCTGAGAGAGACGGTGCCGTCAATATTTATACTTGAACTGGCTTAGAATTGGGACCTTAAATTTCTGTCTTGTGATATGCAGCCATAGAAACGCCTTTACCTTTTCTTACTCATCCAGAAAGGTGTAAAAAAAAAAAAAAAAAAAAAAAATTTCCTTCGCCACACTATGTGTTAAAAATGGTGATTTGTTCTTTGGAGAACTACGCCGTGAAATAGTGATTCGATTCCTAACACCCCTTTGAGCAGCTACACGTTCGGTTACTCAAGGATGGCTATGATCATGTGGAGGAGTCCGTGAAAGCAGTGGTATTCAGCCTCGTCTTCTTTTTGCAGATCAGCTGCTGCTACTTGCGGCTTCCCTGAATAGCCCCTAAAGATAAGACATAATGGAAATTTGGTGCATGCAGGTTAGTGAGGGAGCGGCGCCTGGGGTGTGCGCTTACATTACTCTGTAGATTGCTCTCTTCAAACTCAAAGGGCTTGAAGCCTGCATGCACGCACACTTGAAAGCTCTGAACTATCAGAGTAACTGATCATACTGACTGATTCAGCAGCAAACAATCTCTCCTATGTAATAAATCAGTAACTTCCAGAGAGAAAGTATGGCCTTTACTTTGCCTCCTAACAAGTAATCAGCTAGAATTTTCCAGATGCGTAGCACGAGGGCATTGGGCTCTGCTGGGCCAAGGATAGCAACAGACAGAAGGTCAAGTTTCTCCCAGTGACCATAACCTACTGCTACGCTACTCATTTGTATCTATGGAGAAAGAGAACACCAGTAATCTCTCCTCATCTTGTGTCCTAGGAAAGTGCCTAGGAAAAAGGGAATATATGGAGAAATAAGGGTAAATATTATTATTAAAAATCCCCTTCACAAAACATTACTGGTTGACATTTATAGCTTCCATTCTGGTTATAGGCTTATTCAAAACATTTACCACTGTATTACTTGTTTATATTATTTTGATTACTATAGACCTGACCTGTTAGCTCTCGTAATTGCAAACTTACATTAAGTCAGTGTGGGGTTTTTTTCAGCTCAGCTTGTTTCAGAGAATCTTAGAATGAAAGAGATTTGTCCTTTTTGACACTGCACTGAAAGTGGGGTCTACTTAAAAGAGACAGGCAGGTTGGAAAGCTTTGTAAGAGGCGGTGCATGTAGAAGGGAGCTGCCTGCGTGTGTATGTGGCTGCAGAGGAGAACAGCAAAACCTGCTCTGCATTTGAAATTCAGTCACTGCTATGAATCAGTCACAACATGCTATTCCACAAGATTGTCACTAAGGTTAGTGTTTATAGAAAAACAACTCTGACAGTGAAAATGTTATGTTCTGCCCCTTTCTTCCTGCAACAGTACTTGTTGCGTTCCTTCAGTATGCATATATTGGCAGCATTGATAGAAAAAGGAAAGTAAAATAACCCACTGACTCTTTCAATGCACAGAAGTTAGCTACTATATTAATTTAATATGACTGCTGCAGTTAAATTCTGCCCTTTCTTTGCAGGAGGAGAGGACAAAAATTAATTGGGGTTTTGTAGTCCCAACTAGGGTGGATGTGTCAGATTCTAGCAGACGCCCTAGTACGCTGCAAAATAAAACTGTAGGGCCTTTTCTTCTACATTGTAACATGCTCCTTTTTTGTGGGATTGAACCATATTGACATTGGGTCTCTTCGTAGTTCTGCAGGCCCTGCAAAATTCAGAAATATCCTGGTATCTTGAGATTTACATTCCCAAAGACTAACTTCAATGTCAGCTCTCAAACTAACCTTACTTACAACACCTAAACTGTTACTGCAGTGAAAAGAAAGAAAGAAAAAAAAAAAGCTGTTGCACTTCCCACCATCCTTTTTCCAAATTTTGCAGACCCTACTGTGTTCAGGTTGAAATTGGGCCCTGGAAACCTTAGGTTACCAAACTGCACCCTTATCTAATTGTTTTGAGGGGACCCATCTCTACTTGCAGTAGAAGGGAGGCACCGTCTACTGCAGACATCAGCCTTCCCAGCACTGTGGACTACGTGGTGTCCAGCTGTGCTCTGGAACCTTTCAGTTTCCAAAACAAAACAGCAACTTCAACCCCAATATTAAATGCAGTTATAATTATACCAAGGGGATCCAGCAAGGCCCTCAGCTCTCTTATTTACCTGAAGGCCCAGACCATCCATTAAATATACTAGACTTTTGAAACTTGGGATTCTCCAGTGCTAACTTTGGGGCCAAGGACATGTTTGAGATTACTGTAGAAAACATATGGCACTGGCACCTATAAAGAGCAGAGCTCTTCTTAAGTCCATGTTCCCAGCAATATTCAATAGCATGCTTGATTCTTCAAGTTTCAATTATTCAGCTCTAACCCTGACATAAAACTGAGCGATTGGCCCTTGGAAAGAAAATCTGCAACATTGATACCTGCTGGCACAAGTGGGCCTTTTAGCATTCAGCATTAAAACCAGTTCTTGAAACTCCTAGATCTCAATGCCAAAATGTCACTTTAATTTTAACCAAGGGACCCCTGTGTACAGGAAAAGACCGCACAAAGTATGGGGTCCCATCCACATCAGGCTGTCTACTCAGAAAAAAACAGCAGTAACTTCAGCTCTTTAAGCTTTAGATTTCCAAGTCCTAGCAGCATCTCAGACCTTGGCCTTTACCATAACCACAGGAAGGACTCCAGCCCTTTTGTAAAGGGGAAGAACATTTTCCCTGTTGACACTAGGCTGCTGCTTAAGGCTGCAGGACTGCAGCATTCACACACAGGCTATGTCTGTCCTGCCAAAAAATCAGAGCCAGGCAGTGAGTTTGAGCCCTGCACCTGATGAATTGGCCCTCCTCTTAGTGGTGACTCCCTGGCATGGTTTTGGCCTACATCATTTAATACCCACTGTTCAGGCATGGTTTGAAGGCAGCAAGAAAGAATTATTCCCCCTAGGCAGAATGGACAAAACTACACCAGTTTGTCTCCTTCCATAGTCCTCCAGCTTTATTGCAACAGGTTTTGGACTCTCAAACTCTTCAATATACAACCGCACTTCATGTTATGGTCTAGGACATGCATTGCACCATCTTGGCCTCAGGGTATGAAAATACCAGTTTGGTGGGCTGCAACACAGCCCTTGCATTATTACAGGCGCTAAATCACATTTTTTGATTCAGTGCACCTAGAAAATAAAAAGTACTCTCAAAGGCCACAGGTGACACCGTGGACCCCTGAGGAGTTAATAAATCTGTCTCAGAACACAACAGAGTCTAAAATTTTACCTTAACAATACCTACACCTATACTGAAGCCCTAGAACTTCATCAAAACAGGCCCTAAACATAGCTCCTCAAACTTTCAGTTCCCAACCAGCCACCAGCCCTTTCTTGTATCCTATAAATCCATCCCCACAGCAGAAGCAAACAGGGGTGTGTAGGCCCCTACACCACCAGCCCTTTTCTTATGTCTGTATATCCAGCAGCAAACTCAGGCCTGCTGCTTTGAATCCCAAATTCTAAACCCCATCTTCTCTCTCATCCTTATAGTATCTGGAGATAAAACTAAGGTCATGTTCCTATAGCAGAACATAAAAATAAAGATACTTGTGACTGTTGACAGCAGTACCCTTCCTAGCTCTGCAGGCCTTGCAAAAAAGCAGTTCATATCCACGCTCCTAAGCAGAGAACCCACACACTGAATAAAAAGACAGAATTTATCATTACTGATACCAGCACGCTGCAGTCTTTGCAACTGCAGTAACAATACAGTTCTTTAGGCTTTAGATTTCCGAAGTCTATTTCTAACTTAATTATAACTGTAAGACTTGCGTCTACAACAACAAAAAACCCCACCATAAATAACTGTCCCTTATTGACATGAGCCCTATTCCTAATACTGAGGGCAGTGCGGCATCCAGCAATAGTAGCTGTTCCTCAATATTTGGATTCATAACCTCACCCTAACTGTTACCCTGTTATGAACACCCATGGACGTCAGTCTCCTAATGTTCTTGGGCAGCAGCGTGTGGTAAAGAATACGGATCTTCATACACGCTGGTCATACCCATACTAGGCCTCTAGTAGAACAGAAAATAAGGTATCTTCAAATATGTCCAGCAGCAATTTGTGTTCTTCAAGATCTACCATTCCAAACCCTACAACTGATCCTACTCCTCATTCTAACCGTCATCTGAGAAGTTACAAATGGCTCATACTTTTGAGAAAAGAGAATACTTTGACCCCTACCTTGTCAGGCCCTGCAGAACCCTGCAATCAAGGCAGCTTCCAGGGGTAAGCTGGTTCCTGCCATCCCCAAGTCTACCGTAAACTGGACCCTGACAGTTTCTCTACTTGTAACCCACTGCTCATTTCTGCTGATAAAGCACTGACTCCAACTGGCACAAGCTTTCTTCCTAACTGCAGTCCTTACAACATCCTGCAATAATCCAGGTCCTTCAGGCTTTGAACTCCCAGTCCTGGTTCTAGCTGTAGCATCAGCATAATTATATCGAGAATACCATGCCTTCAGAGAAAGATAATGTAAAGTATGGCCATGTAAGAAACATTGATGTCCTAAATCTGCAAGACCTAGAGCATTCAGCAATAACCATAGTTCCCTAAGGTTCAGATTCCTGAATCTTAACCGTGATCTTTACTTTAATCGAGGAATTAATCTCTACAGCTAAAGAACATAAAACGTATTGACGCTCTCACTCTTACATTCGTGAGCCCTATAGCCTCTTCATTCCCTTTAGATAGCTGTAGGGGATATAGCAATATAATTCTGCTTTGAAGATCCAGTTAGATGGCATTCTTCTCCTTGTATAAGTGCTTTGAATTACCTTCCTACTCAGAGTTTTCATCAGTTGCTGGTTATTGGCAGGGGGGGTCTGTTGGCACTCGAATCTTCTTCCTCCCTTCTCTGCAGACCTTGAGTGTCTGTCTTGTCAATAAAGAAATAAGAAGGTGGCCAGACAGGCTCCAGCAGCTTGTGCCCTTCGAGCCAGGTTTGGGGAGAGTGCAGCATCGAGGGAAAGCATTGCAGCCTCTCCAGCTGCTGCCACTTCAGGGAGCTTGAACAGCTCGAGAACTGCCCGCTTGCAGACCCTTCTGTGAGCCTTCATCCCACCCCCACCTCCTTTTCTGTCCTCTCCAGCCCCTTCTCAGACAGCCGGGCAGCAGCTACCCAGCCATTAGCAGGATCAGGGGAGCAGGATGCCTTTGCCCTGTCTGTACTGTGTTGGGGGGATGGTGATACTGGCAGCAGCCAAAGGTACAGCAGAAGAGGCTGTCGGCTGCCTTCAGCATCTCCAGGTGGGAGGGAGGGGGGAGAGAGCAGCAGAGAGGCAAGCTGAGTTAGGAAAACGCTCTCCCTCCGGGCAGGTGAGTCCAGGCAGGGGGCCATGTGCAAACATAGTTAATCATCTTGCAGTGTCTCATTTGTACAGGCCTGCGCTGTGCGGTGTTTGAGCTGCTCATAAAAGAGAAGGCACAGTTGCTCCACGTGCTCTGCGAGCCGCTCTCAGTACCTACCTTCGCTTTGCAGTGTGACTTTAAGCCTTCCTTCAGCCCAGCTATTTATTACCCCAGGCACTCCCAGCACATGGCTGAGACCTTGCTAAGACCAGAGTTTTGCCCAATACTACACCCACAATCCCTCCTCCCTCCCGTATCCTACATTTGACAGTAACGTGTAGCTCAGGTCTTTTGAGCACCTTGTTTCAGGCAAGGTCCCAAACCTGCTATATTCCTTCCCAGAGTCTCAGGCCAAGTGGCCCTGCAGCTCTGTCTCCTTCATTAAGCTCAAATGTTGCACGAGCTTCGAGACTGTTAAGTGTATAGGAAAGTGTAGTCTTACCTCTTGCTTGGAAATAAAATGAATATGGTACCAATTCACCCAGTTTTGTGCTCTGTTAAACCTGTTCTTGTAGCTAAAACTGGCATCAGCTCGCAGAGCGGAGAGTTGAGAGCAAAGGTGTGTCTCCTTTTTAACTTCATTTTAAAAAGGTTTCCCAAGGAAACAGTATCTACTCTTACGCTCTTTGTTTCTCTTTTTTTTTTGCAAATTCTTCTCCTTCCTCAGTAACTTCTATATCCTTTGCCCAATTCCAATGGTATTTGACAGCGGGAGAGAGATAATAATTAAGTTTCACAACAACTGGTCTCTGGGTAGAGAAGCCCCCAGTTGGTGTCTCAGTTGAGGAAACCCTTCAACAGCTCCCTGTTCAATCTTGCCTGCCAGCTGCCTTTTCAGCAGACAAGTGCTTTGGAGTCAGATGCAGCACACGCTGCCTCGTCTCCAGCGCGGTGTTCTCAGGAAACTATTCCTTCGTGCAGTTGCCCCGGCAGGCTCGAAATCTTTAAACCTGACAGCTATGAGTCTCGCAAAGGCAGAGGGATAAGGATGACATTTTTGCTGTTCTGCAGCACTTTGGAAAGTTGCTACCTTACAAACCATTAACTTCGTGTAATGTTTTACCAATCCTGGCTAAGACACTTCTGCTTTACGGGAGGCAAGTCGTCTCACCCTGGTAGCTCCAAGGACCAGCTCCAAGGACCAGCTGTAAGGGGGTACAGAGCTGCACCCATCACACCAGAAGATGGGGCTAGCTGAATGGCAGATGGGAAGCCCAGGTGGATGCTGGCAGTAGGGGACAGCCGCTGCACCCGCAGGACTCCACCAAAGGCCTTCTCCAGTAGCTGGAGGGGAACAAGGTTCTTGCCGAACGTCCAGCTGCACACAGGCTCCCATGCAGTCAGACACAGGTATCTCAGCTGCTTCCAGAGGAGCAGAGCTGCCTTCCACTCGAGATGAAATGACCTAGCAGGGAGGTTACATCAGCTCAAACACAGACTCCTGGAGCATCTTTCAAATGACTTGTACTACCCTCTAGT
Source organism: Gorsachius magnificus (assembly GCA_034008185.1). NCBI lineage: Eukaryota > Metazoa > Chordata > Aves > Pelecaniformes > Ardeidae > Gorsachius > Gorsachius magnificus. The sequence continues at coordinate 120,771,475 of CM067082.1, forward strand.
AGTGCCTCACGTGAGATATGTCATCACACTGCTGAATGCTTTGAAACAAAGGGAAGATCCAGTCAGACGCATTTTTTTCTGTGTACTGGAGTAGAGGCTTGCATCGAGGAGATGCATGCTTTGCCTTCTGCTTTAGCAGTCAGTTTTGCAGAGGAAAGTCTGCTGGCTGTTTGTTTCCTTGAATGGTGAATTTGGAACAGAGGCGCTCAGATCTCAGAGGTGCTGCTCAGCCCCAGGTGCAGCAATGATGGCCACCCTAAGCCTGACGTAAGAGATGAAGTGTTGGAGGGGACAGGGTCCTTTTACCTCCACACTCAGTATGCCCCTGGGGATGCTGGCCATCGGTTAGCTGAGACAAACACGGACATTTCATTACATATTTTTGTTTTAAGATGCAGAATCATACTCTTCCCTCCGTCCAGCAGATTAGAAACTTGTGCCCTCCAAAGACACTATGCATGGGTATTTCTACTGGCATTGAATCCTTAGGATGGGGCACGTGTTGAAGACCCCAGACTGTGAGACATATCAAAGCTACCAGTTTGCTCATGGCAGAGGGAAAGGGAGAAGCAGAAGTAGAATGGCTTGTTTGTCTTCCTGCAAAAATAAAAATTGGTGCTAAAATATTGGTCTTGCCTTAAACAAGTAACTCACTTCTGAACTGACCAGAAAAAAATAAAGAAAATCATTGTTAGTCAAATGTCTGTGTTCAAGGGAGTGGAAAAGTGCTCTGATGGTATTGATTCTTGGAAATTGATTGGATTGATATTGTGATTCATTGCTTGCTTGAAGTTTTACACAGAGGTGGCTCAGGGTGGTTGCAGAAAATAAATGTGTGCGTAAGCTTGGCTGTGGCAGTATGGGCATGCAAGTGCCAATCTGAAACTGCTGACATTCGGTAAAACTGTTTTAACTTTTCCAAGTAGGAAAGTTTCCAGCAATGTCAGGATGGTAATTAGCGATTGATTTTTCATTTGGCAGCTTGCCATGTGGTCAGAGTGGCAGACACCAGAACTCTTTAACACATTTAATGGGATTTTTCCTTCCATTTACACTATCATAAATTACAAAGCATATTTCACTTCACAAAATAAAACCATTTCCAGATCATTTTTATGACAGTATTAAGTAGTACATAACCTACAACAAATAGTCCTGTACAAGGCAGGAGGATCTATGGAAGTATTGGAAACTCAGACTATTTAGCATTTGCTCTGCAATCTGGGTTAATCTATCTAGCCCTTAGTTATTTCTCTAGAAGACGACAATTTTACAGTCATACCCTCCACCTCCCTTCATTATCATAGTTACACATATTTTTCAATTTGAATAGAAACACGTGCTCCCTGAAACAATTCAGGAAACTGCATCACTGAGTTACCAAGCATATGATACAAATGATCAAGATGAGGGATTATTATAATTTTTTTGTGTTGAAGATTGAGTTTGGTAGTAAAGTTTGTTGATTTTCTATGCTTGCAGAAACATCTCATGCTGAGAAACAGTTTTAACATTAGGAGTAAGTTGCAGTTAGACTATGAACTCTGTCCGACAATGTTTGTGAGGGGAGAAAAATATTAAAATTCGGTAATAATTAAATTTACCAACTCCCACATTTCCTACACATTCTTTCTTTTTTTTTTTTTTTTTAAACAAACCATCAGGAAACACATTCAAGATAAATACCTACATTTTTAGCAGATTTACTGTACGTTTATAAATACAGAAACATGACAAAACATAACTCGATTTTTACAGAAAAACCAAATCCTTCATAATTAACCCAAAAAAGTGCTAACTTTTCAACAAGGCCAGAAAATATCCAGTGTCCCAGCATCACTTAACTTACATATTACTGTAATCCAAGAAAAACCTGGCATATGAAACTGATACTACCACCAGGACTTTTGAAAAATTCTCAATGCTGTATTGTACATGGGAGTAAAAAAAAAAAAAAAAAAAGAGAAAATAGTATATGTTTTGGGAACTATCAAATGGCTAAAAGTGTACAGTCTTAGGATGCTAGTGCCTAAATGCAAAGAGACCTAAGGAAAGCTGGAATACACATAAGAAAAGAATTCTCCTTTAAAACACTTGCAATGAAAGAGGTATGTCAGGATAATACTGCATTAGTGGTAATTGTTTTCAATATATCATAGCAAAAATGCAGGAAAGAACTACATGGAAATAATCAATGCACCGCATTGATTTATAGTTTGCTAAAATAAAATGCCATTCTTTCAGCTAGGTAAAGTAAAAATATCTTTATAATATATGTTCTGTTTCACAATTGACATATATAATTATGTCTCATGGAGAGGGAAATGTATAGGCGTATACAAGAAACACTGATTAAGTACCTTTTTGCTTCTCTAGCCATATTAAAATATGTCTTGTGTTTCTTAATAAGTTAATAAAATTGTTTGCAACTTCTCAAAACAAATATACATCTGAGGCAAGGCAAAAGATACAAGGTAAGAGGATTTTTTCTGACCTTTGTTTCCCTTCTACAAAGAGGCATATGTCTATGAGACATAGGCTTTCCCTTAACATTTTGGCATCCATCTGCAACTTTGCAGAAATTGAAGTGCAGTCAAGGAATTTCTCCTTCATGTTTAAAAAAAATTAAAGAAATGTTGTTTTTCCTTCAAACTAATTATTTTAAAGCAAATGGCTTTGAAGATCTGCCTCGCTTTCTCTAAAAGAGAACGTCTTCATTTTCTATTAAAATCTGCACAATTAACTTCTGGTACCGCATGTCATTCAGCGTAGCAAGGGTACTGTCCTCTGGAGGTCTCATTAAAGTAGGCCCAAACACTATTCCCAGGTTTTCAGCATTCATAAAATTATCTTTTTCATGCAAGGTAACCCTAAAATAGAGGGGACAAAAAAAAAAAAAAGAGAAAAGAAAGTAAGTAGTTGTTTACTTCCCAGAAGAAAAGAATATATGCATCTTAATCTGTAGTCCCACTTCACATCAAACATTGGTGACAATGACATCTTTCATTAACAGTTTTTACTTGCACTCAATGTAGTAACTGTTTCCACAGCAAGTACAATGCAACTATGGTGGGGCTGTGATTTCCTGTGCCTTTAAACACCCCTCATCTGACTCTTAAGTGATTTTTCCACATAGCTGTTTGTTAGGGTATAAGAGGTAGTGGCAATTGCTTTTCTGAAAAGCATAGGAATGATTTAAAGAATGATGTATGGAGCAGTCCTCTACAGTAACTACAGTTCTCTGGCATGTTGTACTTGGCGTGCATCATGCCAGAGGTGCGGATGTGCTTCCTGAATATGAACCCACATTTTCTTTTGATTTTCAGCGACCCCCATGCTTCCAGCCTGCAGGAATCCACACGTTCATGCATTTCTTGCCAGCCTTGCTGGCTGCCTCAGGCCAACCAACAGCTGAGTGACTCTGATTACTCGTTATACTTTCAGAGTGTGCTGAATCCTCGAGCAGTCCGGAGAGGTGTCTTGCTAAAGTCTGACTGCTACAAATGCCATCTATCCTTGACAGAGAACAGAGGCACTTCTAGGAAAGAGCCCAGGCTGTTTTGTTCCCTGAGGCAAGGTCGTATTGTGTAAATGCAAAAAAAGGTAGGCTACGTGTGGCTGGAGCAAACACAGGCTGCCAAGGATGCAAAGAAGTCATGCCTTAGGCTTGCTGGAAAATGCAAGATGTGCTCAGGGTTTCCCTCCAGGTAATAGAGCTGGATCACATCAGTGTTGTCCCAGCAAGCCTTTGGCATTGAAGTTCGGTCCTGAGGCTGCTCCTGCACTGCAGTGTAGTGACAGCCCTGGTCCCTTAATCAGTCGTGGTCCCTCATGGACCAGACGCTTGCCGTTACTAAGGAGAGGACAGGCGAAGTTTCACATCTCCTCCACACACAACTCCTCTGCCAGAGTGGAGCACATCTGGTTTTGGAACCAGCTTTCCTGGCAACAGCTGAGACCGCCCCTGGCCATGGCAATTCCCAGCTGGGCAGCAGTGGATTCACTTACGCCAGCAGGGGAGCACAAAGAGCCTGAAACCAGAAGTAATCTAGTCTTCCCTTGTTTGCAAGGTCTGTATATGACTACGTTTTTCTTCTACTATTGGCTCTCTGCAAAGAATGACTCTGCCACAGAAAAACACTGTTCCTCTTTGCTTTCAGGACAGAAGTCTGTTAGTGCCCATACTCACAGATACATCCTCATCTTCTAGCACAGATATAGCTAGACAAACCAAGGCTACCTAGCCCAAGCCATCTCTGCGTGAGTGCAACACTGCGCTCCGGCTGTGGCTGTATGCAGCAGAGATGTTGAACAGCTATGCGATGCCATACGCATCTTACTAGCACCTCTGCGCAGGAGTGTGGGGCTTCTTGCATGGCCTGGGGTGAACACGGAGGAGATTGCTGCACAGCTTCACTGAGACGTCAGCATGGATGGAGTTGTATGCATTTCGCCACAGGGGGGACCGCTCATGCTATTCTATTTCCTCCAGTTTTGAGCAAAAAGTTGTCGGAAAGAATGTTGTATTTGACTGAAGAAAACAACTAATTAATTGACTGATAAGGTTATTTTTCATTGCTGATATTGTCCTCTGTTGGATTTCCCTGACTACACTAGGTTATTCTTTCAGTGGAGGAGGAAGAAAGACAATAAAGAGATGCAGGGAAGTTAGCTCTAATTTTTCAAAAGCAATACAAAACTTACTCAACTTTCACTGAGGTCAATTTAGTGTCCCTTCCATTTTCTAAAGAAATACGAAGTGCTTTAAGCAGCGACTCAGTAAAGTTTCTTTTCTGTTGGGAAACAGTGCTGGCGTAGAGGCTGTGACCCTGCAGTGCTCCTGCAGCCTATACATAAACAGACTCCCTGACACCAGCACATGTTTTCTCCATGCGGAAAGAGCCCTGTGGGGCTGGGGTTGGGACTCTAATTTACAGAACAGCATAGTCTGAACCTAAAGGATCCTTCCCTCTTTCGCATTCACATCTCTCTGACAGGTTCTCTGTAGGAACTGACATGCACTTGATTTCCATGCGGACACTGAAAGCTATGGTTTGGGAAAGAAGAGGAAATCCATTGCGTGACTTGCAGGTATTTGAGAGAGAAAGCTTAATCAGCTATTGGGACTATTTCTGTCTCATCAGTAGTTCAGCTCAACAGCTGAACCAAAGCCTGTACCGCAGTTCATGAAAAAGAAGGAAGGCAAGTCAGTACTTGGCTATTAAAAATTTGCTGCTGGGACACAAAAGGACTGATTCTGTATACAGGTCGTTTGTCTACAGCCTCCATGGGCCTTCTTAAAAGCCTTCATGGTTCATCCTGAGTTGTCCATGCATATGTGCTGACAAGGGTGGGTGTTGGCACATGTAATTTCTGCGGAGTCCAAAGAAGCTCCTGCATGCCCAGGTAATGTCTCATTGAAAGGTAAAATTACTCAGTTGTAATGACCTGAGCCGATTCAAAATGAGGAAACGTTTCTGCATAATGAGAATCCGATTGAGCATGAAACGCACTTCACACAAGCTCTCTGATGCAATTTTACGTGACTTGAGGTCTTTTTTTTTTCCATGCTGGCATTAATATTGCAGAATAGTGCAGCTCAAACCCCGAAAATACTCCAAATTTGCAACTGTGCTGCAATTAGTGGGACAACTAAGGAGAGATCAAAAATGAAATTTAGGCACTTTTGAAAATTTTGTGTGTTTTATGACTAAAGCAGCTTTGGAAAGCAAATGAGGCAGAGTGTGTTTAAAGCCCAAAGAGATAGGAAATAACTGGTAAGGGCCTGTATTGCTTTTACTAGTTGTATAAAAATAGGCCCTGCTTGATTCTTGGCTTAACTGTGATGTGAGCAAACAACTTGCAAGAGATGTCTCTCTCCTTTTAGGGTTATCGTTCAGGAAGACAGATTGGGAGGTAAGGGGAGGCAGAGGCAAAGCGTGACCGAGTGACTTGCTGCAGCATATCTAGCACATCTCTGAAGCACCTACCATTCCATTATTTTTTTGGGGTATTATCTGCCTCAGAGAAACGTGGCAAATCTCAATTAACTCTTCAAAGGCTTGCAACGATCTGCCAGCAAAAGGTTATGGGCTATAAATGTGCATAGCTTATATGCATTTATACAAACATAGCTTGCCTGTTTGTTTGTAACATTATTGTTTTAGTGGCAGTGCCCTAGTGGAAGCTTTATTGGTACTTTCAGTAATATCTCTCTTTCAAAGCAGAAAATTAAGCCCTTCAAGAATTATCCTACATGCCAATTAACTCACTTTTTGAGATGAATCATTAGGTATCTAAGTGTCTCGTAGTGAGCAGCAGGGAGTAACATCAACACTTCATGTATTGCTTCTAATCGTTCATCAGGATTGGAGATTTCTGTAAAAATACCAAACAGGATTAATGTTAATAGGGCTTTCCGTTTGTAAACACCAGTAATTCAGGAAGCTAAGATATTATTATGGAGTCATTTACAAGCCATTGACTGTGCTCGGAGGGATAAGTGTTAAACTCATAAACATGGAGCTTATCAGCAACTTCTGCATCCTCAAAAAACCAAAAGGCTTTACAAAGAAATCGGCCACAAAGAGCACCCAATAGTTGTCTTTATGGTCCGTAGCTTGCTCTATACTAGGTCTGTATATCTACCTATACTGTACCTATAGGTGAGTGACTAGGTGACCTATAGGTGAGTGAAGAGGCACCTATAGGTACAGTATCTGAGATTGATTAAGTGCTTCCTAATACTCTGCCTGGAACTGACTCTTTAAAATCTTACAGAAGATTACTTCCATTAGCCTTCAACACCAGGTGGGAGTGTGGATATATGCTTCAGAGACTGTGCTTGAATATGTAAGTTTAGCTAGAGATTGAGATGACATGGAATTACATAAACAAAGATTTATGAACATCTTTAAATATGTGGGTATCGGTGATCAGAGAGCATCAGTGCTCATTTGGCAATCTCTCTAAAAATCTGAGCAGGATTTACATGTATTTTACATGAAAAGTATGGACTCCTAAGCTGTGAACTGAGTCAGAGTTGTATTTGCTGCATGACTTTGCACACAAGTGGCACCATGAGCTTGAAATTTTAGAAGATTAAGAATCTTTATGTCCTGCTTTTAAGAGACTGGTGTATTGATGTAATAGGAACTGCTTCCTCTGGGCATGTTCTTCATAGGACTAGTGACGAGCACAAGTAATTTCTCTGCCGAGGAGGAAGAGGAGGATGCGGGAGAGAGGTATCTGGGGTTGCATGGGGAGTACAAGGTGGGGTAAGCCAGAGGGGGAGGGAAGGCAAGCACGATCACACAGACAGACCACTCTTCCTGCTGCTTATCCATATACTAGGTGCCATTTCAAAATTACTAAGGATACTTTTTAAAGAAGAAAGCGTGCTGCTTCTTAGGCATCTCAGGTCTTTGACATTTTATGCTAATAATCTGATTTTGATGCAATCCACCTGGTGAGTTTTCATGAGTTGACTATCATTACGTGAAAGGCTGTGCCCTGGGAGAGCAGAATTTGAGGCAAATCTCAGCTCTCCCTGCCAACATTATGGCAATGAATGCTGCTGTCCTCCTCCGTCTCTGGTAGTGTGCACCCACAACCTGCCGGCTCTGGGCAGGGGGTGACAGGTTAGATCCTGTAGGACCTAATGAACAGTGGATGCACCTGAACTTCGGGGCAGGCGTGGTTTGTGGTGTGCCTCATTGCTCTGATCCCTCACTGACAGACGGAGGGGATGTCCTTGTCAGATGTGCAGATTTGTTGCCAAATGGTCCATGGCACAGGAGATGGGGAAAATGGTGGGGAAATGGGAAGCACCCTCAAGGCTCACACTGTTCACTCATCCCTGACCGTCACAGATCGCTCAGTCTTCCAGGCGTCTGCGGCTGGGACACCAGCCCTGGGGTGGTGTACCTGCATGATGTCCCATCTGCAATAACATTTGGGCAAAAGTTTCATGTGAAAGAAGGACGTGGCAGAGAAGTAATGAACAGAACAATGCCTTTGCTTCCAATTTGTTGGCTATCTTTTCCTTTTCTTTAATGTGGACAGCTTTATGGATGGGAAATGTAATTAAAGATCCGTACAAATTACTATGCAATACTTACTTGCTGCCTCTATGAACTTGGAATAGGTGTCATAGGTGATCACGGGAATCGGTAAGTCCCTGAAGTATAGCTTCAGTGCTCCAGTAATGATGTTTATGTCTGGATAAATACTGGCAGAAATATCAGCCTTGTCACCATCTAGAAGAGAAGAAGAAATCTTTTTGAAACGAGGCTAATTTTGACTGAAGCAAGGCTAGGCTTCAAATTCAGATTTATTGTGTCCAATCTGACAAGAAAAAACAACCTGAAAGCATTTGGAAGGCTTAAATGAGAATATATTGCTTCCAACTTTACAGTATATGAATGAGGAATGGTAGTTTCTTTATCTTTTAGTAAACAATTTATTTGCTTACATCTTTTGGAGAGGCTGGTGATTATATCAACAGTATCTGCAGCGTACCATCTCACACATAATGTTGTAATGTTGGATGAAAAATCATGTTAATAATGTATTTATTGAATTTGGCCCGTTTATTCACTGAAAATAAGCTAGTAATAACTTGTCCTGATGCTGTATTTTGTATCCGCAGATCAATGCACAGGGGTATCAACCATTCTTTTCATTTTCACTCAAGGAAACAGAGGCACAGAGTAATAACATAAATTTCCAGTGACTCGCAGGAGACCAGTAGGAAAAATCAGAGTAAACATCCAAATCTTGTAAGTCCTGCACCAGTTTATTTGTACCGATTAGCTAGTCATAAAGCTGCCTTATTTTCTGGATGTCCTCTAATGTCTTCATATTTGACTTGTTTATTTATAGCAAAGATTTGAATTTAAATAGACACGCTGTGGCATTTAGCTACAGAATTTATTCTGAAATGTGGATCACAATTTGTTAAATGAATATGGATACTTGTAATGGCTGAACAGCTAAATAGATGAATTATGCAACTGAAATGACATACATTTTGTTTGCCACATATTATAATACAGTTAGTCGGAACTCCATTATGGAGCACTTTTAATCACATGAGCTTTAACATTTACAAGCGTTGCTGGTAAACCCTTGACCAACGCATGGCTTGCAACAAGTGGAATTACAAGAATTAGCAGCGAGGCTGGATCACTATTATTTTTCAAGTTCAAATGACTACATCTGTTCTGTACTACCTAGTACCCTCATACCCACATTCTTCTCCAGACTGAGAAGTTCTGCTCTCCTCCCCTCCTGGGGCCTGTCCTTGGTGGTCTTCCAGTAGAAAGATGGGGTAGGACACTGGTCAAGCAGGGGCTAAGGCTGTCTAGATTTAATCCCCAGCTTTACCTCAGGCTTCTTTGAGATCAGTTATTCCCCCTAGCCCTTATTCCCCACCTTTCAAGTGAGGATAATAGCGATTCCCTGGCGGTGGTGAAGGGAGGTGGTAAAGATTAGGACCATATGGTGAGTGGGGCAATGTGAGGTTATGCTTGCTGGAACAACAGAGAGGAGTTTGCTTGTGTCTGCCAGGAGGTGCAAGCACAAGCTTGGGCTGTTACAACCGAGGCACTGACATGCTGTAAAGCCATCGCCTTGCTTGTCTCGCAATAGCTAGTGCTTGTAGACATGCCCTGATACAGACAGATGAGTGGGCGTGCTTGATACACAGCGTCTAAGATGGTGATAAAGGCTTTCACAGCAGAGTAAAAGAGTTTATATTGATTGTAGACATTTTATACAAACCTATGGCATTAATCTTGAAGGGATACATCCTGTCCAATGTATGCACATAATTCTCATTAAGACTAATAGCACTACATGTTCTCATCAAGAGGAGATTATATGCTTAAGTGTTTAAAACAAGTAGACCTTCTTGATGCAGCTGAGCAGTCTGAATACATCCATCAGCATTTAATTTAATACTGCATCAATAAGCCCTAGGAGGATGTTTACACTGCCCCAATCTTTTGTTTAATCCACGCGTTCCAGGCACGGTAGCATTACTCTTGTAAAGCTTTGTGTGGAGAGCTCTATCTAATTGATGGACACTGAGCACTCAGAACGCTCCACTGGAAACAGCTACCTCCAAGGAGCCAGCAGCTGCATTCGAACAGATCCAGCAAAGCAGAAGGTTGCATCTATTATCCAGGTCACTAAATGGCAGTGTTTTCTATTTAGTACTTCTACAAAGCAGCCCAGCAAGCTTCCTTAAAGGGGCACTTCAGCTAGAGGTACTTCAAACCGCAACGTACTTCAAACGCACCTCTTATTTACATATTCGCTTACTGTAGGAAAAATGCATTAATTCCCAAGGCAAAGATTTTTCTCTTCACTCCAGAGACAAATGCACATCCATTGGAAAGGCACTGAAGGTTATTTTGAAGTGAGCGTAACAATACATCTGTTATAATATACCTACACGTTTCTGCAGCAGGTATGTAGGGGAAGGTGGATTTTTATTTTCCCGTGGTAGATTTTGGGTTGTCTTTTTTTTTTTTTTCTTTCAGTTTCAGCAGTTGAAGGCCCTTGGCAGGCTGAACTTATTTCTTATCCTCACCAAATTCCTGAATTTGTATTTTTATTTTAACACACTTAAAATCCAAAGCACTATGAAAGAAAAATTAATTCATTGCCTGTGAAGTCAAACACCTATTTCACAGAGGATCCCTTGCAGCAGCATACTGTATAAACTACACCTATTTTATATGGTACTTTCTGCATTAGCACAACCACTTTTTTCACTCTTCAGTACAGCAACTTTCCTCAGATTGTATTAGTTTTTCAGTGTCATTGCACTGGCCACACGTCAATACAATCTTTTTTTAAAATTTTGAATTACAAACACAGAGTTCATTTCAGCTTTACAAACTTAATCCTACCCAAGCCCTGTCATTTCTCTTTCCTTGTTACTTTGACTCTCAACATGTTGTGTTGCATCATGTCGATGTTTTAATATCTCAAGACAGTCTTTATTCTGTTCCTTAAAGGTCTCGGCTGACTTTGGATGCCATAGAAATATATCAATAGTTTATTAAAGAATGAAATGGAGTAAGTATTGCATTCTTAAAGCCTCAGCTATGCCCTCTGAATACAGAATCACATTTCTACTTAAGTTCCTTTCTTCTTAATGCTTTGTTTTTATTGCACAGCCTTCGCCACGCTAACGTGCTGCTTTGTGCTTTCCCTTAGATTTGGCATTTGACAGGTTTTCAGCTACACTGGCAAAAGAGTGAGTATGAGTTAGGATGCCTCTAAGTACTCATGTAATATTTAACAGCGTAATATTTTTAGTAAGTGTATTGTACCAGCCAGGCACACAAACAAGTGGGGGGACGGAGCGCGCTGGTGACAATGGCAGCTCTGTGGATAAAGCGCACAATGAGGGGTTTCTGGATGCCACAACGCCACAGCTCAACAATGCTGACAGAGAGCAACTGTCGTTCCACAGCACCAACATTCACCAGATTAAATAAATCCACATTATTCCCCTCCTTCTCATTACAAAAATCACTAAAATGGAACATTGTCAGTGCCTCAGAGAGGCGATCGCTAATTTACAGTAGGGGTATTTACACTGCTTTGGCTTTGGAAGGGAGTCTTAGTTTAAATCAGATGAGGATCAACTTCTCCCTGTTTTAAACCTAACTATCACAGCTTCATTGGGCCCAAATAGCATTACGTGGGATGCAATTCTCTTCCCGAAATGTTAACTTTCAAACCTGCCTTTGCTTTTCTGTTCTCACTATAATTTTGTGGAAGCAGCAAGTGAATGTCCCTTCGGCAAAGCAGAATCGGTCAGAGGGAAGGCTGGCTTCTCTTCCTTGCGCCCCTTCAGCTGCACCTCAGATCAGCAGGAGGGGTTCAGCCCCTGCGCCTCGTCCCTGTATCATACTGACTTCTGGCCTCTCTGGCTTGACGAAGGGCTTGGGAAACCAGAAAGCCCCGTGGCATTATTTGAAGGATGCGTCCCGTGCATTAAATGGGAGGACCCCTTGCTTGTTTATTTTCAAACCCATTTATTAAAAGCTGTACTTCCAGAGATGCAAAAGCGTACTGGCATCCTAGCCAGGTGCCTGGGGACCGACTTGGAAAACGACGGGCAGGGAGGGACCTCTGCAATGCTGGAGTGCAGCACTCTGCTACTGCAGGCACCATGCCATATAACCCTTCTCATAAACCCCTCAACTTCCATTTAAAACTAGTTAAGGTTTTTATCCCAGCTTTTATTGGAAGGTTGTTCCAGAACCTTGCTTTCAGGTGGTTAAAAATGGTCTTTAAATTGTCAAACTAAATTTATTCCTGGCAGTGTATAACCTCTAGTATTGTGCCAGGACTATCTATTAGATTAAACAGTTCTCTTCTCTGGTTCATACCCCTGCTCTCACCTTCTCCTTTGACAGCTAACTATCCCAAGCTCTTGTAAAACACATTTACCTTCTGCTATGCAGCGTGCTCCAGAGATGCCTGAGATAGCAACGCGGCCACAGATACGGCTGCTTCTGCTGCTATCTATTAACCAGAACTGTTCAGGAATTTTCCATTTTATATTTCTGATGCAAATTTTCCTTTTTTTTACTTTTGCAAAAAATATGTAAATTTCCTGTAGTGAACATGGAAACAACAGCTCTGTAAAACTCCCACAAACTTCACTTTCTGGGCAGAAAATGAAATTTGAAGAAAAACCTTCCAGGCATTGCTGGAGGTGTGACCTGCAGCCTGGCTCTCAGCTCCCTTCTCTTCCAACTCTGTCACCTAGGACAGAGATCTGGGATATTCTGCATCCTTGGGATAGTGTGCTCCCTGCTGCTCTGGCTTCTAGGGCTACGGAGGGGTAACTGGGCAGCAGAAAAGTGATGTTCCTACCTGTGGGGCTGGGATGCAGAAGAGAGGGTAGGGTCCCTGTCTCTGTAAATGTGGATCTGACAGGGAAGCCAGCCCTGAGCTGTCAGGTTGGAAGTGTCTTGCCAATTCAACCTTCTGCTAGCTGCACAGCCCACAAGTCAGAACAAAAAAATCTGTTTTGGTTTTCTTTAAATCCTTCCTGCAAACCCCCCCCCCCAACTCCTGCTTTTCCATCTCAGTTCAGGGAGAAAACATTTTCAACACTGTAAAGTGAAGTTCTCAGCTTCTGGTCTCAGCAATATTCTATAGTCATGCAGTTTTCATAATAAGGTTTTGTTCACTGTTCCACTGCTTTTAGCATTATTCATGGCAACACTCTCTCTTTCCTTTCTTATCCCTTTTCCCTCATGAGATTGTTAAAGGAAGCTTTTTATCAATTTATGCCCAATGGTTTTCCCCACAGCCTACGTATACAAACGCGGTTCTTGCTTTCTCTGCTTCCATGTTTATCCATGCTTTTTTCCTTTGGAAATCTAACACTGCTGGTGACCTTACTCTTCCTGCTTCTTGCCGCCTTTTCCAATAAATCACACTTTCTTCCTTGCTGTGGGTCTAATTCAAGTGTGTATTGCCACCAGATTATGCCATGAATACAGGCAATAATAAAAGATATGCTGCCTGGAAAACTGAACTGGCTCCAGTGGTTCGAAGCATTTGCAAAGGAACTACAGCTGCAGCAGTATCAAGTCATGCTCAGGCATAAATTTCCATCTGCTTTCTTCAAACTCTTCAACCTGTGCTTCTCCTTCTGGGTTTCATTCAGGTTGGTACACTTAGAGGGGAATTTAACACACAGAACAGAAGGGTTTGCCAGGCCAGATCTACCTGCAGGGAGCAGAGTGGGACCTACTGGGACTGTGACCCTCTCAGCAGCACTGCTTCGTGTGGCACACCTGAAATGTGTTTCTTCCTATGAGAGCAGTCGTATCACCATGCATCTCTCATCCAAATCATGGCTGAGCTATGTGTGTATATGTGTAAGTTCACAACTGCAGCATCCAACACATTTTAAAAGATGTATTATTTTTAAAAGGATATTTTGGTGTAGCAAGAAAACAGTCACTTTGGAAACTCCTGGTTGGACTTTCTTTGCCAGTGACAAACTGTCTCAGAACAAAAAAGTATTCAGGCACAGTAAGTGTAAGATGTGCCACCCATAGACCTTCCTGGCCCTGCCCAGTCTCCCCCTGGAGCACCCTAACCTCCTGCCTGTGGGCCCCCAGGACCCCCAGTGCCTGCCTGAGCGACATTGTAGCTGTCTCCAGCTAGGTCATGCTCGGTACCCTGACCCACAGGCTGATTTCCTGGCTTGACCTGGACCTGCCTCATCCCCATGGGCTTGCAACCACTGGGCTGTGTCTGACCCTATTCCCTAACATGGCAGAGGTAACATCTGAAAAAATCAAGTAGGAAGGGAAACACTATTTATGGGAAGGGAAAAGAATATTCATGTAACTTCTTAAATGTACTTGAAAATGTGTTTTCTGTTGATGAAGACCCTCCTGCACCCACTAACATATATATTTAAAATTAATCCTGTGTGCACAGCCAGAATCCAGGTAATCAGCTAAATCAATTCAGAAGGGCTACTAGGATGGTAATCATGATTAACAGGCTGTGCTTTAATTATTAGTATTTCAATGTTGTACAACACATCTCCCCAGTGCTCCTCTCATCTGTTGTGCAGATGCCATCACGTGCACCATGCTGTGCTGCTTCCCACACCACAGAATGACTTCCCAGTTGCAGTTCCTGTTTCTTGAACTCATAAACAGCTTATCATATTGTAAAGCACTGAGTATACTAAAGATAGGACTGAGAGCTTTCCCCTGGTGCTATCTAGGCTCGTTCTTGAACTAGGAGCCTAGGCTGTGCTGCTTGATTGAGCAGTCATCCAGTCCCCTGAGCACTCAGCCTTCTGCCTGCCATTACTTACTGTTTAACTATTCCTTCCAACTATGAAATATGATTTCTTCTTATGAAAAGCACTACAGATTAATTTAAGAACTCAGAAAAGACATGTTGCTTTCTGTACTTCTGCTTATATGCCGGTTTCATTACCACTGTGCCTATATAAACACAAGAACTGAAAAGTTCTAGAACTGAAATCTTAGATTAAAATCGTACAAGATTAAAAAATGGTATACCTCGATCAAAGGCCATTTTCACATCTTCAATGTGCTCAGTGAAGCCTGAGACTCTATAGAGGCCCTCGGATTTTAAACCTGAAACAAAAAGTTCTTGGTTAACTTTGCTTCAGTAACCAACAAATAATTCAGGCTTAAAGACAATAAAGCAAGAGCAACAGATCTAGTAAGTGAAGCAAAATTTTAATTGTGATGTGAAAACTCTGGAGCATTTAAGGAAGGATCAAGATAATTTTAAGTTGTTTTTTAAAGGATTAAGGAATTTTAGAATTTATACTTTCTGATTTTGTTAGGTACACCATTGATTATGTTAGAGGAAAATAATGCAATTTGCTAATGGTGGGACATGTAATGTTATCGTGATTTATTAATTTTATGTGGGAGATTTTCCTGGATTTGGCTATAATTAATAAAGCTTTAGAGATCTACTTTCCTTTTACCAGTTGCTTCATGATAAATAGTAATGCAAGTAAGATACTGCCTCTCCCTATGAGCAGTTCCCAGTTTCGCTCTCAGCTTTTACTTCTACACAGCTGATAGATGTGATGGCTACTGTTCTTCTCCACATCAGTACATCCCTTCTAACAGTTCTTTCACCACCACAGACCTGCTCACTTGCACAACTCTTGCCCCACTGCTTCACACCAACATGAAAGGCAGGGCAGCCCAGCAGAGCCAGCAGAGCTAGCCAAGCAGAGTCACACATTACTGATTTTCAGCCCAGAGCTCCTTGTTGTGCCTATGCACAGTGCTAACCTACTTATAAGATCCAACACGCTTTGTTTTCTTAAGAACAAAATCAGTATCTTACTTGGATCTACAGCAATTGAAGAAAAAAATTTAAAGATGTTGAAAAAACAGAGAGCAGGCAGCAGATTTTATCTTAATCAATAAATGTACAACTAAGTGATTAGATCTCAAATGCAACGTAGCTTCCTGCTATATCATCAGAATAAAGCTCTTCTGTCTTAGTCCAAACTATTCTATTTGTCTCTGCAATGATGATATAATCCTGGTGGAGCTTTACGGAGCAGTGCAGGGGATTTACTTGTAAATCTTTGATTCATTTCAGTTGATGATGCGTGGCTTTGAAATCCCTATGGCTAGTACCAGTGTGTTGCCATGCAGATTACTGTGATGCCACGGATTCAACATCGTGAGATTCCTGTGCTGAAGCTATGACTAACAGGGAAATTTGGCTTATTGGCCAGCACGACATACACATTTGCTATCCAAAGCAAAAATATGCAATCATTACTGTGTTCTGTTGGAGGGGATATGGTATTTCTTCAATCTGGCATGCTTCTGCGTAGCAAAAACCTGTCACAAGCTGGAGCTTTGGCTGTGACAGGCTGCCTGCGCCATGACATCCATCAGTCAGTACCTGAGCATCATGTGAAACCCTGCGCAGTTTGTGACATACCACAAAATGCCACAGCCTGTGACCTCTCTTGTCTTGAGTCACTTCCAGTCACTTGTGTTCTCTTGCCTATAGTGTCTGGAAAGGTTATTAATAATGGGTTTGAGTTAAACTGATTACTCTGAAGTTGGAAGAGTCCCTAGGTATGTTAAAAGAAAATAATGAAAGAAGACACATAAACATGAACTTAAAAGTTCACTTTAAAGTTCACCCCTTTCAGAAGTGTAATGTAATACATGTTTTGACATGTTTTCAGAAAGCATTTCAGGAAATTGCATTATGAAATGTCATGATTTAATTTTCCTAGCTAATGCAAAGCAACGTATCACCTACGCTAAAAAACCCCTTCTCTCATCCTCTCTTCAGTGTGCATGAGCATACTACACTGTCCTAGCTTAGCACGTAATTCAAGTCGTCTTCATTTAATTGTGTCTGCTGCTTTCCGAAGCGCACAAACCTCTTGCTTCGATCTCTCGAATGCATGAATCCACAACCATGGGCCTCTGGGTATTGTGGGCTTTCACTAGCGTGGTGAGATCGCAGCAGTAGACTCGCTTTATCCTCTTGAGGTCTGGCTGGCAATCGTTGGGCACGTATTTGGAGCACTGCTTATGTACGTTCAACCCGCAGTCTGTAAACAAAGTTGTCCAGGTTAATTAATTAATACTAACGCCGACAGGTCTTGTCTAACAATTTATTTCCTTGGGCCACATCAAGCAAGGGGCAGAACTTCCCCATCAGTTAGCAAAGCTAGAATAAGTAAGATGGAGATGAGAAAGGCAAGCATGGAAATCTCCTATAAAAAACTTACGGTGGGCAAAGTGAACTCCAGCACAGTTGTTAAAAAAACTATATAAGCTCTGGATGTCCTTCACACACCTTTGAGCTGGAGGTGACCACTGGTGTGGTCTGGGACAGTCACTGCCAGACACGTAGCTCTAGGTGTTGCATTTGAAAGGACGTGGGACTTAACTTCTGAGTATTTTAGTTTAGCCTTTTGTAAAATTAGCACAGTAATGACTGTCTTCTGCTGGCCAGCTTGTGGCTTAGCACTGCTAATGGGAAAAGGAACTAAGATTCACCCGAGCACTCAAACTGGGACAGCGCTTTGAGCTAGCGTGCTTCCCTTCCCCTTCCACATTCCTGCAGTGTCGCATTTTGGCTTGTGCTGCCACATCAGCAGCCTCCCCATCCCCGTCTCATTGTTTCACTGGTGACTAAAGTGTCCCCTGTGTTTAGTCTGTAGGTCAGTTTAGGCATATAAAATGCTGCGAAAGGCATGATGTAAATAAGTGATTAATTTTACAAATGGTTCTTGGTGTCTTATTCCAGAGTTAAATCTACTCTTGGTTGCACGGGTAGGTTTCTATTAACTTAAACATCACTGCTTGATCGCCACAAATTGAATTTTTCTAATAGATTCAAGCCAAATGAATTTATAAGCCTCAGTAAAGCAAACACCACCCTCGTGAGTTACATTATCTCACATAACTCTGATTTCTGTTTTAATGCCTTCCCAGTCATGCCCATCACTGACAGTACCTTTCAGGCTAACTTAATGTGGCGAGTATCTATCAACTGTTTTTTCATGTTACTTGCAGCAAATTATTCTCCATAAAATATTAATCAAGCAAAATCATATCATCACTACAAACACACCTACACGTTTAATGGAATTGGTGGGTTTTGTGTGTCTCTCCATACAGTTATTACTGCATAATACATTATTGTTCTGCGAAATCTAAACAAATGTGAGCAGCTGCAGTTAGGGTCCTCCCTGTATCGTTTGCAGGGCCGTTCTCCAGGCATGTGAAGTTAAATCCAAAGGCATCTGTCTATTTGGAGTTAAATGTTGAAAATTTAATGAGGAAGAGTATTATGTTTCATAGTAAATAAATAAGCCTTTTTGTACATTTACTGTTTTATGTGTGTGAAAAAATACAGCTGTATGCATTAGCAAGGCCACTTTTTGCACACTTGTGTTTAAGATCAAATAGCTTGAAAAGCAAACTCCTATTAATTTTCCTCTTTTTTAATGTCCTTCTCATATTCTTTGTGTTACCATTACTCATCTACAGGCAGACAAGATGTAACAGTAACTGAGACTGCACTTATTAAAACTTTGCATTTGTGAAAGGCATTTTGACCCTTCAAACTGCTGTCTAAATTTTGGGTAACAGCCACCTCCTCTACCCATGCAAGGCAGATGTTGGAGGCAGATGTGTTTGGTGCCAGTCTCAGACCAGGAATGCCTGGCGGTCAGGGTAGGGAGAGGTAAGACACAAACATTCAGTTGAGACATGGAAGGGATTGAAGGTCCGTAGAAAGAAGGTATGAAACCCCATTTGCAATGCACCAGCTACCATTTCACTTTGCTGCATCCAAAAGCTCGTGATGTGATGATGATTATCGCATTTTTGCAAGACAGATTAATTTTCACAAAAGAACAAACAAATTTAGTCATTAAAATGCTATTAAAAATTCTGATACAATTATAGAGGCACCAAAAAACTAGTCCTTCTGGGAAAACAAAGGCTGTGTTTTTTGCTTTCCCTCGAGGTGGGCTACTTTTGGCTTGCAGCAATGCATGGCATTTTTACAGCAAACAGGTGATGGTCTTTTTGCAGGCAAGGGCACTTCTCAGCCATTGGTGGCAAAAAGATGAGTTATGAAGCCTAGTTGCTGGCTGGCTCTGCCATTTCCAACACTTGTCTCCTAAGACATAAGAACATTCAGGGATAACTTAATGACACCGTAAAGAAGAATTCTTAATATATACACCAAGGCACATGCATGACCAAGGCACTACTGAAAGGATGTCACCCTCAGCAGTCAAGGGCCAGTGGCTTCATTTCTAAACCAGCTAATGGGGAAAATGACAGCACTCTAACTTGGGCGGGAGGATTTCTTGCCTTGTTCTGTAAAGTAATCCCTACCCCCCCTCCTGCAGGGAGTGCGGGCTGGGGGCGGGAGGGACAGCTGAGCATTTCAAGAGAAAGACAGAAAATGTTGGAGGGCTACCTGAACACCTCACTCCCTGAGCGATGAGACCCCACATGAAGTTGGCGCAGTATTCACACCAGTGCGGACCTCGAAATGTATGGACCTGTAGTACAAATAGGGGGAAAAAAGAAAGAAATGGGGTCACTGAGAGGCAGATGGTCTGACAGATGGAACAACTGAAATGGATAAACAACAGAAGACTCAGTAGGAGTAAATCTTTAGCACACAGTGCCCACATCTTCCCAAAGTCTAGATGAAATAAACCATGGGAACAGAAATTTGCTTTGATCTTGAAGTTTATCTTTCAATAGGCTTAACATAACAGAGAACTGGGTTGTATATGGCACTGAAAGCAAATCGGTTTTGCTAGCTGACATTTTAGCTATAGTGGAGGTGAGGAAACCAGGCTCACTGGTCAAAGGAGCAAAAAGTAAAACTAATAATCCAAGGAACTGTAGTCAGTGCTTTTATTTGACTAGTTCAAACAAAAGAGGAATGATTCAAATGCTCTTCAACACATCACTTGAAAGTAGGGGAAATACAGCGACAGAAAGTCCCTTTGAACGCACAACGTTTTGGTTCCCCATAAACCCATGTGACTACAGATCTGGTGCAAGGCCCATGCTAAAGAGCACCAGGCAGGTTCGAGCACGCTATGACTATGGTGTTACATGTTACATGTTACATGACACAGTCTCCCATAACATTCTCGTGGAGAAGCTGGCAGTTCATGGCCTAGATGGATATACTCTTCACTGGGTTAAAAACTGGCTGGGTGGCCGAGCCCAGAGAGTCGTGGTGAATGGAGCTAAATCCAGTTGGCGGCCGGTCACAAGCGGTGTCCCCCAAGGCTCAGTTTTAGGGCCAGTCTTGTTTAATATCTTTATCAATGACCTGGATGAGGGGATTGAGTGTGCCCTCAGTAAATTTGCAGATGACACCAAACTGGGTGGTAGTGTTGATCTGCTGGAGGGGAGGAGGGCTCTGCAAAGGGACCTGGACAGGCTGGATCGATGGGCCGAGGCCAATTGTATGAGGTTCAACAAGGCCAAGTGCCGGGTCCTGCACTTTGGTCACAACAACCCCATGCAGCGCTACAGGCTTGGGGAAGAGTGGCTGGAAAGCTGCCTGGTGGAAAAAGACCTGGGGGTACTGATTGACAGCCGGCTGAATATGAGCCAGCAGTGTGCCCAGGTGGCCAAGAAGGCCAATGGCATCCTGGCCTGTATCAGGAATAGTGTGGCCAGCAGGAGTAGGGAAGTGATTGTGCCCCTGTACTCGGTGCTGGTGAGGCCGCACCTCGAATACTGTGTTCAGTTTTGGGCCCCTCACTACAAGAAAGATGTTGCCTTGCTGGAACAGGTCCAGAGGAGAGCAACCAAGCTGGTGAGGGGTCTGGAACACAAGTCATACGAGGAGCGGCTGAGGGAACTGGGGTTGCTTAGTCTGGAGAAGAGGAGGCTGAGGGGAGACCTGATCGCCCTCTACAACTACCTAAAAGGAGGCTGTAGTGAGGTGGGGGTCGGCCTCTTCTCCCTGGTAACAGACGATAGGACGAGGGGGAATGGCTTGAAGCTGCGCCAGGGCAGGTTTAGGCTAGACATTAGGAAAAACTTCTTCACCGAGAGGGTTGTCAGGCTCTGGAATGGGCTGCCCAGGGAGGTGGTGGAGTCCTCATCCCTGGAGGTATTTAAAAGAAGGATAGATGAGGTGCTTAGGGACATGGTTTAGTGGTGGGATGGCAGTGCTAGGTTAACGGTTGGACTCGATGATCTTAAAGGTCTTTTCCAACCGAGGTGATTCTATGATTCTATGATATTCCCTTCGACACTGAACAAAACTCGAGGCGATTGCTGTAAACTTGCACCAGGGCTGATAACGAATGCTTTGTGCAGCCACTCCAGGCAGCGGTTGGGATTTTGATTTTTGGATCTGATTTTGCACACTAGAATCCATTAGCGATAAAAAGCAAACAACTCCCATCCCCACTGTAGTAACTAAACTGAACTCATGTAGGGAAAATATGTCAGTACGCTCTTTTTCAGTAGAACAAACTTCATTTTGCTAGAGTCCAGACATGAGTAAATATAAGGAGGAATAAAATGACCTGCGTGCTGACAGAGCCCACAGCTCCCCAGCCAGGTTTCGCACAGCACTGCTGCTTCCCCCACTGCTTTTCCAAAGGCTGCAGCAGAAGACCTTTTTATTTAAGATGTATGTTCTGGTAAAGTAAGCATTTCATTTTCATTGAAAAGATGAGTAAATACTGAGGTCTACGCCTGTGTGAATGGACATGGTATGAGCTAGTTCTGGCCAGAGACTTAATTGAGCTTAACATAATAAAAATCATGCACACTCCAGCTGCTAATGCTTCCCTTTCCTTCTCTCTGCTCTTGTTTACCCATCGGGTGCATGGCTGAAAGACCAATTCCACCCCCTGGGACGGGAAAAGCTGCTCTTTACTTTTCATAGAGTAAAAAAGTGGTCATTGCCCTTTTCAAATAAACTTGGGTGAAGTTTTAAGCCAAGCATTTGGCTTGCTAATGGTTTCGCCTCATCTGTCTGCAGGATCACACCTAAACAAGTCTGTACTCTTGAGTCCATTTCCCAGGAAGATGAAGTATTGTGATTTTAATACAGACCTCTCTTTCTGCTTTAGTGATAACAAGGTGAGCCTGACCACAAATGACTCCCGACCAACTACTCACAGTCAATAACTGCATGAATAAGCTTAAAGCAATAGTAATTCGCCTTCCTTTTTGACAGTAAAAGGCCAAAACGGGAATGTTTGATTGGTCATATTTCTTTTTTGAAATGGTATTTTACCTCTCAGAAAAATGTGTATCTCTGAGAAACAACACTTTGCAATAAAGTTTGAGGTAGATAGATTGATAGATACAGACACTTCTTTCTCATTTCATCTTATTTTATTTTGCAGGGTGGGTAGCATGAATTTCAGACATGGCTTTTAGTGGGGGTAAATAGCCGTACCTAACTGGCGACCTGAGTTTCAGGCATATGCTCTATGTGACCTTCAGTGGATACAAAACTATGGATACAACTAATTAAGCCTGCACCTTTACCATTTTTAGACTGATAACCACATAATTAGTAGGTCTGCACCTGCGTTTAATTGTGGGTGGAAATAATCTGCTGTGGGAAGATAGTTAGCTACGTCTTCTGCTTTGCAGTGGTTTACAAAAGCTAACCTTGTGAGAAGCGGCTGTAAAAGCTCATTCAGGATTTTTAAAACCACACCATTTCACATTCAAAGTCCATCGCAGTTGCTAGGATATTTGGGGCATACTTGCTCACTTTACATAGAGCTTATTTCAGCTCATCTCACTGTGGCATATTTAGAAAATGGTAGCTGATTATTCCTTGACGTCTCCTGTCACTAATGGGAAACATCATCAACGCTGACTGAGGGCTCCATCTGAGAAGTGCTGACTGCGCACCCTTCCCTTGTTCCCTTCAGCTTGGTGGCCCTCAAAGGTTTACTTCTCTTTATTCATTCACTTCAACTTTTCATGGATCTGCATTTTAGCTCAATGGTAAGTTCCCAGCTGAAATGCCCCGTGAAAAGCAAGTCTTGGTGGTTTCTGGTCAAGTCGAAACTTGACTTGAAGGGAAATATTCAGTATCTCTACCTGAAAAAAGTAGATCTTCAAAAGTTTCTAGATGAAAGTGCAAAATATCTTTCAAGATGCAGTTTGGAACTAAGTCTTTTATGGCTTGCCATTAATTTTAAAGAAATAATGAAGGAAGTCTGTTCTTATGAACACACCACTTGAACGCAGCCTGAAGCTTGCACACAATACTTTTGAATGGTAAATGGGAATTTTGCCTGCAAGATTGGCCTCACCTCTATTTTAAACAAGGAGAGGTAGCAGCAGGTCTTAGGTTTCTGAGATGGGTTTTTAGGTTTTGCCCCATCCTTTGTAACTGTATCATTACAAATGGACTGGGCTTAGATTTTTTGGAAACATGATCAAGATCTATTTATTACTGGTCCCTACCCCATCTCACAGTCTCAGGAGACCTCTCTGTGTAGACACAGCATGGGATCGGGCTGCTTGGGCTGCAGTTGACACATAATTCTAACTTTTAAAAAGAATTTACAGGGACGTATTTCTTCATATAAGCCAAACCCATGACATTTCAGACTATACACTATACTTTTCTTGTTCAGTCTTTCATCTTCTTTCCACAATGTCTAACTCCTAACTTCTTCACTCTTTCCGTTCCAGCTTTCAATGAAAAGTTGTTCCTTACATTCATCCTCTCTTCGCTGCTGGACAACCTCAGCCAATACTACACTGCGTGTCTCTTCTTTTTGCCTTCTTGTGCTCTCACCTTCGCCCTTCGGCCCTCTGGTGCCCTTGCTTCCAAAGTGCAGAGTTCCCCCCGTGGGTGCTATCACCTCATGTGTCTGAGCCGTCTTCACAGAGGGAGAAACTGAAGGAGTGCCAATACAGCAGCAAACCAAAATAATCCCTTAAGCAATATTGCAGACACAAGCTAAAAAATTGCTTTGAATTGAAATGCATGTTTTTAATTGGCATTATATAATGCTGTTTCTGAGACAATTTTGTTGCTTATGTGACTAGGTTTGAAGACTTTTCTATTTGCCTCTGAAGAAAATAAGTTTTTTCAGACTTTCTCTTGACTACATGCACATTTGTGCTCTCCTGTGGACTCCTGCTGAACCTGAGCAGCTTATGGGGAAGAAAAGCTGACTCTGCTGGTATTTTTGTTTAAAGACATACACATAATCTACATGATGTTTGTAAAAAATGCCTCCCCAAACCCCTTTGTCTCCCAGAAGCAGTGTTTATCTGAGGGGATTAACACAAGGAGAAATTTATCCCAGAGCTTCCTTTCTCCCAGCAGATCTTCTGACTTGTCCGTAATCAGCTGCCTTTACTCCACTAGCCCACCTGCGAACGGGATTTGCCCATGCTATGGTGGCAAACAAACAGGCACAATATTGTGGTAAATGCTCATTATTCAGCTGTATTCGCTCACATAAAGCAGCACAGAGGCCCTCTCATTAATTCCCAGCCTAGAACAAAATGCATGGAGCATCCTCAAACTCCATGCTGCCACCCTCGGGCATGAGGTTAAGCTCACCACCAGCTGGGACCCCACCAAAGTTGGCAGGTAAAGCACACCCCAAAGAGCCTGATGGATCCTTACTGTAATGAGATGCAAGAGGACCTTGCGATCCAGTTAGGCTGACGCCCACATAGTTACAGAAATACCTCTGTGTTTTTCTAAACAGGGCTTCAGAGATTTATTCTCTTTCCTGAATTACGGTATGTCTACGCTGGCTTATGCAAAGTTGTCCCGCCAGACAGACGCCAGCTCCAAATCTAAAGCCATGTGACTGCGTTGTGTGCTCAGGATGAACCCAGCTTAACAAATCAGTCTGGATACTAAATCTTTTTTTTGTTCATTTGCCTTGAGTGCCTTGATTTTGGAAGAGAGGGTGAATGAGAAAGCACGGATGCTCAGAAGGGCATAACCTGGTGCCCTCAGGCTCCAAACTCCAATGCTCGTTTTTAATTTTTGTATTAGCTTGGAAAGGATGGAGGGAGAGCCGTCCTTGCATTGAATTTGTGCCTTGAGTCTATTTCTTCCTCTTGTTCCGTCTCTCTTCCTGTAGGTAAGATCTTTGGTGTAAGACCTAAAAAAACCTTATCAGCTTCGCTAAAAATGTGCCCTTCATTTTTAAGACTCTTCATGGTTAAAGGACAAGAGCTAAAGAGTGTCTGTTTGTTCATGAAGAATTGCCTATGACAAGATTATAAGGGACAGTGTGACATGTCACCTTTGTCCCTATGAATGGAGATGAATGATACAATACACGTCAGTATTCACCTAAAAATGGGGAAGACAACTCTTTGAATGTCTACAAAATAGCTTTCTCCTTCAGATAAATCCCATATCATCATAGCCTGAATGCTGTCAAAAGCCATTAAGAATTTTGCCCCAAGACCCATAAAACCATTCTTTCTCTTTTAAATAATTTTTTAACCCTTTTATGCAATGAATATGGAATATATTAAAGATATTAGACTTGAATTTAGCCGTCTTTTGAATCTAAATATTCTACTCTAAGCCTTCTATCCACATTTTTGGTTCAACAGCTAGTCATATTCTAATGTATTTCTTTGGAAAACTAACTGTGCATAGTGAACATATTTGTTCAGTAAGTAAATGTAACACTTTTCATGGGCCTTTCTGGACAATTTTTTTAAAAAAATATATCTTCCCTAAGTTTTTTATTGCCTTTACTGGGATAAAACAATAATTTTCTGCTGTCAAGCCTTTGAATACATATATATTTTAATCATGTGATTTTCCAGTTAAACTAAGACTCTTTTGAAGCAGAAAGCAACAGAGACTGTAAAACAGCTAGATTGTGCAAACGCAAAGTTAACTGGGCACATGTCCAATTATAAATCAAAGCCAAAACAAGGGGAATTTTGAAGAGGAAAGAATGTATGGGTCAAAGTGGAAAAAAGTCTCAGTCATGAGAAAATATTTTCTAGTTAAACTAAAACAGTTTTGATATTAAAATGATAATGAGGGCAAAACCCAGAAAGAATGAAAGCTGGTTTAATCAAGCAAGAAAACACAGAGTATTTCCCCTATTTCCTTCAGTGCTGATCAGCGAGATAAATATTGACTTTTCGGTAGACTGGGTCAAGGAGGGGGAATGAGAAAAGAGATGCTATTACTTGCTTTGCTCACTAATATTAAATTATTGATTTACCAACTACAGCTTCTGCAGAGGACAGCACTGCAGAGGAGAGCAATGTCTGCATGGCAGAATATGTAGAAAAATAAGAAGTGAAGCTTTTTTTGCTAAACCAGGAAATCAGTAAAATCGTATTAATCAGCGGTTCTCCTTTTTTGACAGGCCCAGGATGAGTATCAGAAAAATTCTCTTTCTGCTAATGAGTTGAACTGTTCTGACAGTGACCCAGATCAGCATCCTCAAGGAGCATTAAGTAAACTCAGGTTTCAAAGCTGAGATGCATTCCTTTCTTGTCTTGTACTGCCTTCTATTCTCTCTGTATCCATCCCGATAAGCATCAAACCGCAATTTGACAGCATTAGATACGGTAACTGGCTGGCATACTCGGAAACCAGCACAGTCCTTTTGGCAAAACATTTTAGTACAAGCTGCCTGGAAGGTCTGTTTCCAAAGCTGAGTCACTTCCCCGCTGCAGCATGCCAGACACAGCACTTGGGGAAAAAAACCCCTAAGATTCTGATTTTCTATGTATAAGACAGCAAAAAGATGATCCAGTTAAACATCCCTGTGTTTGTCCAGCTCTTTGGTTTAGTTTCACAAGCAAACACAAGCTCAGACCCTATAGCTTAGTGGGACGCTGAGAGCCCTTCCTTAGCATATGGTGGTGGAACAAAAGCTGGGAGACAATACCACCACTGGGCTCTGCTTTATTGTTAGGGAGCACCCGAGCTCCCTCAACTTCTTCTCAAAACAGAAATGGTCCAAAACGTTTGCTGGTAAAATGCTACTGGCTTCTGAGAATAGCTAGAGTTTGAAAAGGGTCATTTTTCTCATTTAAAAATGGGTACACTTTAAGATAAAGATAATCAATACAAAGTACTTTGTTTCCGAACAAAAAAAGAAACCCGAAGCTGGGGAAAAAGAGCTGAAATGCCAGTCAAGTGAGCAGCAAAACCGTTATTTGGATTAAGTGCCTGTGTAAAAGCATATGAAGAATGCAGTCAAGGGAACTTAAAGTAGAAAGAAATACGCTTTTTTCAACACTTTGCTCAGAGCTAGTGTAGACGGGTGTGTGAAAACCCCATCACAGCAAAAAATAAAATGTGAGGCATCTAAACAGAACTTTTTAGCCAAAAATAGAAGGAAGTTGTGCTTACCTTAAAATTGTGTGCTTTTTCATAGTTGAAGTGGTTGTCGTTTTGAGTTAAGGCTGCTCTTCTGACCAAGGAGGTGATCTGTGAATAGGCAAAGAGTTTCAGAGGTTGCCACAAAAGTGCCCCCTTGACTCCCACCTTCACCCCCAGGGCCACGCCAGGAGCTCTTGGCGCTTCCTTCCTCGCTTCGACTTGTGAACAACGGCACAGTTTTTCTCATTTTCCAGCCACAGATCCTCTGAGAACATAGCGCTGGGATCCCAAATCTTTTCCCTGTCTTCCTCGGCGCCCGGGAGCCTGACTGTAGTCAGTACGGTACAGTTTGTCCAACTGCTTCTGATGTTAGACAGCAGATTTGAAGCAGCTGCAGCCCATTCTGCCGAGACCTCTGGCATGTGACTTGAATGGGCCGTCTTGTGGGACGGAAGGAGCTTCTGCATCTGAATAAGTAACGGCCTGTGCCGTGCGATTTCTTAAGGCAGATGTGCGCCTCCAACAATAGCCCGAATTCATACACTGAGCAACCTTCCCCCCCCCACAACCTCCCTGCGTGGTGGTCTCCAGCTAGGTGCTGCCGAAATACCGGCCCCGGGGAAGGAGGGGGACGACACACACACGACGTTACAGCTTCACGCCCAAATGCATTTCCAGAGACAGATCGCTTCAACTCCGCAGCATGTTAAAAATGAACAAATAAACAAAAAGCCCCGGGAAAGCCTGCACAACTGAATCCGATGCTGCATCCAATTACACTCAGACTCAGAGACTTATCAGCCAGCAGTCTGCATGCCAGCAGATTAAGACCTTAAAACCATGATGATTGTTTAATCTTACAGGGCTAAAAATCTCTTTTTTTATTTTTTTGGTTTTTTTTTTCCATATCCTGCACAAAGGGAAAAATCCAGCAGCAGTCCAAGCATTAACAGTACTTTTATGCCATGTTTTAAACCAGAGCATTTTGTCGGCGTGCACTTGGTAGCATGGAGCTAGCTCACTGTCAGGGGAAGTGGAAAGCCCAGCTGGGAGGATGCAGGTGGGGAGCCCCCGAGCCCCGTGCAGCACTCGACTGAAGGCAGGGGAGCTTAATGCAGCTGTAGGAAGCTCATGTGCACAGCCCTGTTTGCAGAATAGGGTCTGCAAGGCAGCAAGAGCAGTCGCCCTTCACTCTGGTTACACACATCTATAGATTCAGGGGAGGGAAGTGATTTCTAGTTAAAGCCCCGGGACTGGAGGGATCTGGACCCTGACCTGTCTGCGCTCAGCTTGCAGTGTTGCTTTGGGCACCTGATTCGCTTGTTTACGGGCAGGTATTTCCCTGTCCCAGGACACAGAATACATGTGGCACTGACCATCCCCTGGGAAGCACATGCCTTGCCCCCTCCCCACCAGCTTCCCTCCCTCCAGCTCCCCTCTCCGGCTCCCTTAGTGAGTATGCCCATTCTCCACCGACAAGAGGAGGTTAGGAGTTACCTGCTTGGCAGAGCACTGTGAGATTTAATTCTCTAAGGTGGGTCTAATGCTTGAGATGCTCAGGTTGCCCAGAGAGGTAATGTCTCTAGAAACAGTCAAGGCCAGGTTGGATGGGGCTCTGAGCAACCTGATCTAGTTAGCGGTGTCCCTGCTCACTGCAGGGGGGTTGGACTAGATGACCTCTGAAGGTCCCTTCCAACCCAAACCTTTCTATGATTCTATGATTTGATGATTCTATGCTGTGACAGGGCAAACCGGGGGTTTATCAGGAAAACTGCCTCTTTGAACTAGAGCCACCAAAGACCACATCAGCCTTTTACAGTCTGCCCCACTTCAACGTACCCAGAAAATATGTGAAATTGAAGTATTTAATTCACTTATGTTAACTTGTGAAATTGAACTTGCCTCCATATTTTCATTCTGCTTTTACCTCAGGCTGAAAAGTCAGACGGTTCATCTAATTCACTTACTAAAACCTCCACCATATAGACTGCCTGCTCTCAGAAAAAGCGGTGCTCTCCTGATTTGAAAGCCTGTGGGGACAGATGGTTGGCCGCCAGTAACATCAGGCCGTGCAATTTCAGACAGTGCCCTACTTAGGGTTTTCAAGAAGTTGTGCAACCTGCAAAATCAGCTTCTCAGTTACAAAACGATGCACTTAAACTTCTATGTATAGCATACTTAATTCCTTTCTTTTCCAGGTAACTTGTGGCACCTCTTTTTATGTGCTCCCATACTCCAAAGCTTCTGCTCCCCGGTGGGGAGGACTTCCACACAACCCCATTGCTTGGCACTGCTACCTGACCACCAGTGACAACTGGCTCTGATGTCTGTATGAGCACTGCTCTGCCTGGAGGAAATCCCTGCTGCTCTTCCGTATGTTCTCCTGCTAGCGAGTCCTGATTTCTGCTAGCTCAGGACCTTTACCTGCTTTCCAGCAGATAAAACCAAATTATAGTTCCCCAGCTCTCTCCGTGTATTTCAAGAGATGAGGAGCGCTGGTTTTAGGGACATCTCTGTCCCCATCAGAGGCAATGGCTTCAGTTCAGGCCATCACGAATGAAACTCTGGAGCATCTTGAAGTTCTTACCACATTCTAGTTTCTTTCCTCGGTACCATTTTAAATGTATTTACATTCATCTGGAAGAAAACCCCCAAACTAGTTCTGAGTTGTTAAGACACCTCTGAAGCTACAGCATCTAAATCCCCATATATACATAAGCTACCTTCTCTCTGACTTCCAGCATAACAGATCCAAAGTCAGAGAGGTCAGGTTCCTAATAATGCTCTAATATTTGTATTTATGTCACTACACTGATAAAAATCCCATTATATAACCGATATTTTTTACATAACATGGCTGATTTGATACTCAGGCTACAGGCTTATGATGATACATCTTGGAATTTCTATTTATTAAACTATTCTTGGAATATCAGAGTGTCATCCTGGGATCAGACATACAGTACTATATTTAACGGAAACTCTGAGTGTTCGCACAGAAGCATTAAACTTAATAGACTTGGAGGAGAACAACTCAGCCAAAACAGTTCATATGACTAAGGCAGATCAGTATTTACTGTTTATCATATATGAAATTTTATTTATCCCCTAGGTTACTTTTTCTGCCTTGCTTGGGCTCTGTTTAGACAGTTGTTTAATGGGATCCCTTGCAAACACAGGATGTGTACAGAAGGCCAACAGTGAGTGTGTCCTCTTAAGAAGCTTAATCACACAAAGCCCTACCAGGTTTGGTGTCTAAAATGGTGCTGTAAAACTGAGATGAGCTGGACCACATATATAACCCCTCCCCTCTCAAAATACCATGCAAACAGCAGCAACGACAAATTCTCAGCAGCAACCAGTTCCAATGTACTGATACCATAGGCCAACCTCAGTGCTCTCTTCTATCCATTTTCTTTTTCTTAGAACAAAATTTACTGCACATGGTGTCAACTCATTTAAAGAGCTTCTCTTGATCAAGCTAGCAAGTTAGCCTGCAGCTAAGGAGGAGAATGCCAGTGGCTAAAAACATTATTGCTGGTTGTCACTGAACATCTAAGCTAGTGAAGGTCGAAAAGCAAATACGGGTTGTCTGCATTTGCAGGCCAAAGGATTTCTGCATAACATGATTTCAGTTTACTACTCTCCCTGTAAACCACAGGTAGAATGATAGAATCGTTTAGGTTGGAAAAGACCTTTAAGATCATCAAGTTAAACTGTTACCCTAACACTGCCATCCCACCACTAAACCATGTCCGTAAGCACCTCGTCTACCCGTCTTTTAAACACCTCCAGGGATGGGGACTTGACCACTTCCCTGGGCAGCCCATTCCAGTGCTTGACCACCCTTTCATTGAAAAAATTTTTCCTAATGTCCAACCTAAACCTGCCCTGGCACGATACTATACAGCAAACTGGGCATTTACAGCAAACTAAGTGTCTCTGAACCAGAACAGTAAAATCAAAAAGGGGAGGGGGAAAGGGCGGGCTCAGCTGTTGCACCATTTCCAGCATGCCTTCGCAGAGCGAGCTGAACCATGCCATTGTCTCTCCCCCCCGAACACTGGCATCTTGTTCGCTAACAAAGGCCTTGGGAGTAGGAAAGAACAAATTGTAGTATGAAAAGCTTTCGGTTTTGTACACATGGCATGATTTCTGTTGTAGTCGTGTGGGCAGCGCTGAGGACTTGCTGGAAGCAAGTGGCGGGGGAACTTTGCACGCTGCCTGGCTCCTCCGCCCCAGCTCCAGCGAGGCGGGAAGAGACCCTGTGGGAGCCATGGCCTCCTCTTCCCCCGCTGCTGCCGTGCCCAGGCAGGCTGGCAGTGACGGGGTATCCAGGGGCAGGTCCTTGGCTCGCCACTCCACCTTGCCAAGGGGCACAACTATGGCAGGCAGAGGAGCGGCACGGGGACGTCTCCTTGGGCGCCACCCCAAGTGAAAGGGAGATTGCTCCGTGATGAGGAACTGTGACAAATCCATGACTGATCGCTAACTAAATACACTTAACACTGCACACAGATACAGTCATAGGTCAAAGGGAGGCCTGTTCCCTCGCAGGCACGGCACACTCGGTAATCTGCCAGACAGATTATGTTTGCTCAATTGCAAACACGCCGTGGAGATGACACACGGCGCAGGAATCTTGCAGCTATCGGGTTTTTCTTCCACAGAGCCCTTCCCACGGTGCACTCAGGAGACAACACCAAAGAAGCTGGCTCTTAGCAAAACGCAGGGCATGGCGGGGAAATGGTGGGGGGGCTGGTCAACCAAAGGCCTTCGCCATGCCACAATGCTGCCAGCCTGTGCCATGGCACCAGGAGATGCCATTAAAAGGCTTCTGTGCTGCTGAAACAGTGGGAGCAACCAAGCTCCAAGCAGAAAACGTACTGAACACGAAGCAGAGCACAATGACTGCAGAGCAGCGCTTGCCAGCCCCATCTTGCAAAACCCATTTTCCTAAGAAACCCTCCCTCTGGGGAAGGCTTCCGAGGTCAATTAGGGAAATAACGACTGCAGAGGTGAGCAGGGCCAGGAGGCTCCACCACAAAAGCTCAGGGTTAGGATAGGAGTCAGACAGCACAGAAACCAGGCTGCTGCTGGTCTCCGGTTTATTTCTGAGGGGAACAGAATCTACTTGCTCCCGGCGAATGAAAAAGGCACGAAAATAATTAGGATTAATTGATTGTCACCCTCCTCTGTCGAACAGAGCCCCAAGTGCAATTGCTGAGAGCTTCCCCAAAAGCAGTTCCGCCTGGGCTCCTCAAGGGTGCCATCTTGCCCACTGAAACCCCAACAGTCTCTCGTTCCCAGCACAAAAATCTCCTTTCAAGTGAGCTGGAGCTCAGTAAACTGAGCATCATAATTAAAAAAACCCACTGCTCTTTTTTTTTGAAGGATTAAGATAAGATGTATCTATAGTTTTGCTTTTTACTCCTCAGAGTTTCAACTCACTTTTTTTTAATAACAGCCAGTCCCTCTGCAAATCATGAGTCTGAGGAGCTGCAAATTATCTACACTGGGCTCCTATTCTGAAGAGCCTGAGTGTGCTCCCATCACCACTAATCCCACCTATCTTTTGAGGATAACCCACTTCAGAGCAAAAGGAACTGCTCATTTAGCAAGACTCCTGCAGTAAAAGCTCTGAAGTTAAAATTACTAAAATTTGAATCTTTGTACCTCTCCTAAGTCAATGCAATCGATTGTTTATCAGCATCGCAGTGACCAGGTGTCATTTATATGCTTCTTTCTGAGAGGGTATTCGATCCCCTCCCCCACAGATAAAAGATATAATTTACCTACAGCAAATGGAAATATAATCTCCCTTAAACTTCAGATCCCCTTTCTAAATCCTTCTCAAACAGATTTTTCTGCACACATCATGATTATTTTTCTCAAAACAATGTAGTGAACCAAACAATACAGCAGCCAAAGATGAAATGCTGTAGAACCAGGAAGGCACTAGCGAAACTATTATTAAAAATAATAGTTGCTGTAAGCCTCTTACAGAGTATTAATATAATAAACTATTGTCTATTTTGGAACAACAACTGGAGGTTACATCAAGTGGTATGCAATTACACAGTCCTCTCCAATTAAAAAAATAATGGGTGGACTAAAACCTTTTATGTTGTCAGGAAATTGCATCACTTAATGCATTAAGCTGCATATTTCACGTCCCCTGTTGTATTTAATATGTCTCAAATAGTATTTTGACTTCTTATTTTTGTAAACTGTATTAAATATACATTGTATTACAAATACATTGTCGATATCAAGGCAGAAAGAGTCCAGAAATAAGGAAAGGATCGAGGTATAGGATGAACTAATTCAGCGATTCCCCCGAATAACCCTGTAGAGATTAACAGCAGGTCTAGCCTATTTATTGCCTCCACTTCCTTTCCTCCCACTCTCTCCTTTATCCTTCCCAATCTATCTCCATACTTGTCAAGGTTATTAATGGGGTTTTCCTGTCCAAGTTCGTGAGCCTCTCCTCTGTGCTTAATATTCATGACCCAAACAGTAGCAGAGGGATGGAAGAGCAGGGACGTGAGGGCTGACCAGGGCAGATGAAAGCAGAACCGGACACCACTGCCATCGCTGCTGCCACAGAGGAAGAGAAGCACCAGGTCCCCCATGGTGGAGCTGGCAGGAGCCACTTCATCTGCAAACAGGGCTTTCTCAGGGAAACGACACTGAATTTATTTCTGAATTACTTCCTATTCTCTGCGTGGATACAACACGTGATTGACTGAATTTGACTGACTGCAATATATGTGAATGAGTACTGTTATCACACCTATAAATTGAAGTGTTATCTATGATAACATCTGGTCTGTAGTCAAACCAAAATTCAAACATAGTATTTACCCTGATACTTGTAAAAAATCAGCAGTGAACCCGTCATTCTGTCAATGATGTCATTTTTGTTGACAACAAAACAGTATTTTTCTAACAAGTAGACATTTAAGGACAGAATGGATGGATGGGTGGGTGGATGGATAGGTGGATGGATGGATGGATGGATGGATGGATGGATGGATGGCAGGTGTCTAATCTAAAACAGTAATCTGGTCTCTCTTTATAACCAAAGGAGAAAAACAGAAACCTGCAGACAGTGATTCATCCTATTCTATCACAGACCAAGTATAAAATGGGTCTTTGCAGCTCCTTTGTGGATCATGTAAGGAAATTAGATGACTCAGGTAGAAACAGATAGCTTACTTTAAGATATTCAAAATTAGGTAAGATTAATCTCTCTCTGACCTCTTTTCTATTTTTGTTTTTCTATTATCTATTCAATTTTAGAATAAATTAAATAAGGAATCATTTAGTTTATCAGCCTCAACCATATTTATAAGTAATTATAAAATAATAACCGTACTTTGTTTTGGTTATCAATACTTCCCATACTTTAGACCTGGCTAAGACTCATGCCCTGGAAACATGGAATACCCAGTTTACTGTATCATTTGTTACACAGATCCTTGTAGCTTTATAGGTTTATCTGGGCTCATTGGATGAACTTTTTCAAAAAGCGTAACTACAGAGGAATCAGTCTATAATTAATACAAATTTGTGACGCTGACTATATAGGTAGCCAGTATTTTGACATTTCACCCACAGAGGAAATAGCCTAGCAACATAATGAACTTAATGTGATATACAATGGCCTCTCTGAATTAAAAGGGAAGTGACTCATGCTCTCTGCAAGATACGGGACTATTAGTCAAGAGGCAGAGATTTCAAAAAATAACCTAAATATTATAGTTTTTATCCAGACCCCCAGTGGATGCTGGCTCAGCACCACATAAGCTCTCCATGTATATGACCTGTTCAATCTTTTTACGTTTTCACTATGAAGCTCTTGCTTTCTGAAGAAACAGCACTTTGTTTAGGAAAGCCAGCTTGCCATTGACTAAAACCATCACTGCTCTGCAAGGAGACTGCAGAGCTTGAACTAGAGCCAAACCTGCTGAGCTGCCACAATGAAGTGGAGAAGTTAATGTACGTACTTCCCGGTCTGGGGAGAGAGAGAGGAAGGCAAAGAACGTCCCCCCCCAAAGAAAGGTGACGCCTGTGAGCATGGTGCAGTGCCCTTGAAGGGATGGGAGAGAGGGGCTAGAGGCAGCAGTCTGGCCCTCGGGGCCCTTTCGGCTTGCTCATGTGGGGTTGTCATTAACTGTAACTGCTTGTGCATTGAAGGAGCTGGTTGGGTGCCATGCTCAATCATGGGGTTAACTTGAAGACTGTGTTTTGTGAGACTGCATTAAGTCTGTTTAATCATAGAATAGAGCCATAGAATCATTTAGGTTGGAAAAGACCTTTAAGACCATCAATTCCAACCATTTCCCTAACACCGCCAAGTCCACCACTAAACGATGTCCCTAAGCACCTCATCTACCTGTCTTTTAAATACCTCCAGGGACCGGGACTTGAACACTTCCCTGGGCAGCCTGTTCCAGTGCTTGACAACCCTTTTGGTGAAAAAATTTTTCCTAATGTCCAATCTAAACCTGCCCTGGCACAACTTGAGGCCATCTCCTCTTGTCCTAATGTCAGGACATCAAATGAATGAGCTTGCTAATAAATCCCAGTGCTATACAGCTACTGTGTTGTATAGCTGGTGGGCGTAAGGCCTGGATGTTTGACTGTGTGCCTCATCACACCCCCAAACACATACATAGGACAGTACACAAACACCTACCTCCACACTTTGGGATAATTCTCGTTTCTGTGTCTCAAACACTACTACACCCTACAGTCAGGTGTTATCCCAAAGCAATACAGTAACCAGCTATCTGCTCCGTATACAGTGAAGCTTAACACCACAAAAATAAATACAATGCAAAAAATAAAATACAGGAAGCTCTTCTGTTTCTCACTTTGAGTTCTGATACTATATGCTGGTGGGGTAAACTTCTCTCCGAGTGAGACCTACTCAGCCTCACAGCATTTGCTCTAGGCTGAAGCTTATGGACCATAGTCAGAGGTTCTGTTCATATAGAGAAGCAAAAATCCACCCCTTCTGGGATTATGACAAAAGTGGAGAAAAACAGGCTTCAGGAAAGTTTCCCAGAAACCACAGAGCCAGACAGCAATGGCATTTAAGTTCACAGCCACTAACCGCTCGGCAGAGCCAGCTGATCTCTGGAGAGGCTGTAAAGCAATGCCGAGAGAGCTGCCAGAATGTAAAGTATGCTGTGGCAGTCTTGGGAACCAACAGCAGCGCCGCAAGTTTTGCCCCTACTCAAGACAGCTTAAAACAAGAGACTTTAATGTGGGTTAAAGAAGAGATTTACGTAAGTGAAAGAGGACAAATAATTTGTGAACCAGTGATTCATCTTGACTAAAAAACTGGCAGTCTATAAAATTGTTCCTGGACAGTTCAGGAGTGGATTCTCAACGGTGTGATGCTCTGTTCGTTTAGCACTCACAGGGAGATGGGGATAATAAGCAATTTGAAGGGAGGACATTGCCAGTACCAGCATCAAGCAGCAAACAGGATTTTTCTCTAGTTTTAGCAGTTTCTGGGTGACTGAAGCTCTAAAGCTTCAGTCTTAAACTTATAAACAGCATGACCAAGTTATACTGCTGCTCAGCAGTCGCAACACCTTCAGGTGAACTATACAATACAAGGACCTAGAAATGTAGTCATGTGCTTTTCATCATTATTTCTGTCCCCTTTTACTGCAGCATCTTGTGACTTCTTCATGTAAAAAAGCATAAACTAGGTAGAGAATCTAAGGTGAAAAGAATTATTCATGCCACTTAGGACACAAAGCAGGCAATTAGCAAATAAGAACATAACATGTTTTCGGGTTGACAGAATACTTTTTAACAAGCCTGAGCCATTGCACTTTACCAAAAAAAGGGAGAAATGCTAGTTTTATAGAAATGCTGTGCTTTATGACTGTGAACTTCTATTTCAGTATCCCTTATGAATCGCATGGCAAAAAGAAAAAAAAAAAAAGAGGGCAATAGGGAACCATTTTCCTTGTGCATAAGTGGAACTGTGGCATGAAGGGGATCACTGGTTTTGGTGCTGGGCCAGCAATGGCTGTCTTACGACTCATCCTGAGCTCAGCTGTATTTTTATGATTCTATTCTTTGATTCTATGATTCACAGAATCATAGAATCATTTAGATTGGAAAAGACCTTTAAGATCATCAAGTCTAACCATTAACCTACCACTGCCAAGTCCACCACCCTTTCAGTAAAAAATTTTTCCTAATGTCCAATCTAAACCTGCCCTGGAGCAACTTCAGGCCATTTCCCCTTGTTCTGTTGCCCATTACCAGGGAGAAGAGACCAACACCCACCTCACTACAACCTCCTTTCAGGCAGTAGTAGAGGACGATAAGTATGAATGCCTCCATCCCAGGACATGTTCCCCTCCTCAGGTGGGAGCATACAGTGTTTACAGCTTACCCATTTGTGAAATATGTGCTTCTGTCCCATCACGCTTCAAGGAATGTCACCCTGTTCATAAGCAACAGGGTCAAATCCTGGGCTGTCATCCCAAAAGAAATGGTAAAGCTGTATGACCCCAGTGTATCTCTGACTAATGTCTCCAAAATATGTTTGCTTAGAAACAGAGCAGGAATCCATGCAGACGAAAGCGACGTGGGGTTAAAGAAAAGATAGGAGGCTCTGCATTCAGCTGTGATCCCTTATTTATTTCATTACATGCATGAACTTTACCCCATGTATTATGTTCCCCCTTGGTATATAATAAAGGTTCCTATAGCTTAAACTTGTATCAGCCTCTCTTCTCCTTATGGACACAGCACAGAAAGAGAATAGCTGGGATAGGACTAGCACCACTTCTTGAAAAGTAGAAAGCTGCCTGCAGGAATGGGCAATTTTGTCCTGTAGAGTAGGTACCTTCCTCGAGTTCCTTCCAGCTCACTCTGCAGAAAAAGCAGTTCAGTGCATAACCAACAACAACTTCTCCTGAACGCGGCTTCTGAGCAGCACTCGGCCCTTGCTCAGCCTCCCTTTGCCTGCAAAGAAGCCAGGGAACTACCGTGTGCTGCAGACTGCACATGAAAAGCATGCTTCACTGCGCTTTTATAAGGGCATGTTACAGGATACGCAAACCCCTTGAGATCACACACTTTGAACTCATATAAAGTACCAGAATGTATCCAAGTTGTTTTATTTTCCCTTCGAAAGAATTGTTTTGTGTCATGTTTGCCTTGCCCGCTGCTTGAGGCTGGTTTTGTTACCCCTTTACTCTGTGGGTAAGTAGCGGTGCGGCTCCCCTTGAAAACTCACACACATTCCCATGGCCATTAGAGAAAAACTCAGACAAAGACTGACCCCACTTCTCCGCTAGTGAATGGACACATAAAGGCCGTATAATCCGAGTTTTATTTTTCCGTACAGCGTGGCATCAGGTGTCATCTGACCCTGATAACCTTACAACCCCCTGCGACCTGCAGCCCGCTGCCCTCTGGTATGAAGCAGCGGCTTTTGTTCCCGATGGCACAGCATGCACAGCTGCTTCTGTCATTGTTCGGAGGGGGACAGATGGCTGCGCTCAGCACAAAACAGAGATTAAAAAAGAACTGGGGGAATGACATGACTACCCAGCCTGGGATTTAATTCATGGGACCTGTGGGGCTACCACCAGCACGATCGCCGAGTTGACTCTGCCCACAGAAAGGAAAAAGTTTGTATTCTGCAGAATGAAAGACATTTCTTTTAAAGCATGTAGTTGCCATCACTCTAATATTCACACTCTTTTACAGCTGTTTAGCTAATCTGTATAGATACCATCCTACCGTCAGCAGCACTTTTAAACTACTCAAAAAGCAAGACTGATACTGTACCTTGCCTCTATCCATGCCCATAGTTCAACTGCAGTACAAGTTTACAGTTTATTTTGTTTCGCTTGTGATGAGGCATTCATAAGAAAAAAAACACGAAACAGAATAAATGAGTTTCACCATTAGGACCAATCCTGCTAAGACATTTTGTAGGTAAAGGATTTCTCAGAGTTCCACTTAAGAGTCCATGGAACTAAAGAGCACAAAACTTTAGTTCTGGAAGTAGTTAGCTTGGTAGTCACTTTTCTGCCTTGAATTTAGGTCCAGATCTATGAAGTCATACTGAATTCTCCCCTTTCTGATCACTGGACACCAAAGGACGGCAGCCATTGCAGTACTCCAGGATGAACTCTCTGGGGAACTACGAATACCATCAATGGACTATGTATACAGTGATCTTGTCCAGCTAAAGTATTTTCTGCAGTTTACCTAGCTAGTATTTATCTGAATTTACATATTTTCTTAAGTTTGTTACCTGATTACTGCTTGGGACAGGGGAATTTGGCCTCTGTATATGCGTGGTACTTGGTGCCATCACGTTTTTCTGCAGAGCAGAGATTTTTGCTTTGTGACAGATGACATTCCTAGCAAAACCATACAAAAATAATGAAATGAAAGTTCTGAAGTGGAAATACTAATAAGATCTTTCCAAAGTGTTAATCTTCATGAAAAAGGTTAGCAGTCTACATAAGGCGCAGTATCCGTAGGAAGTGTCATGGATAGATACTGTGTCATCAGCAATCAGAGTGGGATTTCTGAATTCTGCTTGTTGTAACACTGTTGACCACACAGACTAGGCTAAAATAATTAATCTTTCCGTGCCTCCATTTTCCCAGCTGTAAAAGTGCCATAATACAAGCCTGCCTATGATCCTGGGGCTTCTGTAAGATGTCATTCATACTCATGAGCCTCTGTTAGGGTTTACAGGAAATAGCGTAACAGAATTACAATTTTATGAGGAATACTAATAACTTGGTAAAATCTGTAAAATTCAGCAAAATTTTTTTTTAAAAAATAAAACTCAAACAGGCACATGCTGATGTTAATTTTGATCCACTGTGTTTAGTGGATTGTTACTTTTAAGTGACTGTACTGCTTTTAGGAATGTCTCATTGAAGACACTCATCAACATGGCCACGTAGCTACTACCACCCTCTTTATGTTACTAGACATTGCCGAAAGGACCAGAAATTAATTTTTTAAACTGTTTTATTCCACCCTTCCTCTTAAACAACTGACCGGTACTAGATGTGCAGGAATGCCACCATGTGAAGATGCAACCATTCCA
Source organism: Gorsachius magnificus (assembly GCA_034008185.1). Taxonomy (NCBI): domain Eukaryota; kingdom Metazoa; phylum Chordata; class Aves; order Pelecaniformes; family Ardeidae; genus Gorsachius; species Gorsachius magnificus. The sequence goes on from CM067082.1 coordinate 120,812,000, forward strand.
CAAAGAATAAAAAGAAGGTATTGAGCACCTTCTGTTCTCCACAGAGACAACACATGGGCATTACTGAGATCAAGAAAGCCCCCAGCATCTTCTATCACTGAAGCAATTTCTTCTTTCCTTGAGTGACTGGGAACAGCAGAGACATGCTCCTCCATGCAGCCGGAGCTGGGGCTGGAACCCATCACCCCACAGTGTCCCACCGCAGCTCCTGCCCCAGCCCCAGAGGCTGAACCAGGCTGAGACCTGAGGATGGTTTTACCCCTAAATGCAGATCAGCATCCGTGGGAGATGTCACTATTTGTGGGTTTGCCTGAAGAACCAAGCTAGGCCTTTTTCTTCTTGCATCTAACCACACAGTAAGGTTCAAATTATCGCCTCAGGCACAGCCGTACAAACCAGACTTCTGGAGCAAACCTGTGGCTTTCAGTAGAACGTGGTAGTGTTGAAGAGCATTATCAGTCAGTGTGTTTGAACCTGGCGGGGGGAGGTCAGGGAAACGTTTTTTGTTGCAGAATACGTAACTCATCAGACTGGGAACTTTGCACAGGGAAGTTCTGACCAAGACCCAAATTCCATTTTTTTCTTAAATTGTGGAAACATATAAGTTTGAAATAATTTAAAAAGCAATTTTCTGTTTCCAGTTTGAAACACTTTGTTAAGAAGAGTTAATAAAACATTAAAAATAGTTGGAACAGTTTCAGTCAATCTAACTCAAATCTTTTTCTGCCTTTTATCCTGCTTCCTCAGTGCTTGGTCATGAAAAGTTGAGTGTTTTACTTTTATCACAATTCAGAACAAAGTAAAAACAAAAGTGCAGAAATTGCCCATTACTGTTATAACCCTCCACCACGGTGCTTTGATAAAATGTTAGTTTCAAAGGCAATCCTCTACCGACGACTGCCGAGCAAAGTTGCATTCCCCTGTATGAGCTCAATACAGGGACACAGGGGCTTTGCATTCGTTTTCTTTCTGTTAATCAGTTGTTCCCCAAGGCTCTTTTAATCTGCAGTGACAGCCTCTGTCCCACCGAGAATGCCTTTCCTGCTACTAAAACAAAAGGCACATCTCTAAGTACTTTATAATTTCAAGCAGAAAAGGATCTTAATTCTCCCGGTTGAAGAAAGCAGTAACAAAAGACTCATGTCTTAGCAGGCCGATGTGAATCATGGCCATCTTCTGCTTTCATTTTTGCTCTCTCGGGACTTCAACTGAATGACAGACTTAATCTAGCCGGCACAGGAAGAAGGAGCCACACCACAGCCATGCCCTTGCAAAGGCCGATGGACGAGAAGCGCCCCTGAAGGAATGCCTTAGGAAGACTCTCAGCTGTTCGCAAAGTATCGCACTTCAGTCCCAGTGGAGGGGACAGACATACTTAATATAGAAGGCATTAATGAAGGATTTACTCAGCCAGGAGCAGACAATGCAGCATTTGAAACCTCATGTTTACACAAACTAGTCAAAGACTTGCCAGAGCACAAGACAACAACTAAAATTAGACTTCACTGCACCGAAAGAAAACCATAGCTCCACGTATGTCTTTTTTGGGTGGCACGTTTTCCTGCCACACTAATTGCCTCCATTTATATTAAGTTAATTTCCGAATTAGACAAAAGTTTAATTTTTTTTTAATTGCAATGTGAAGAATAACAGCTCTCCGGCTCTGCATTTTGAAAAACAGGCTAAGGACTGTATTGCCCATTCAGGCAAAGTAAGTTAATTTATCACTTAAATGCATTTTCACTTCATTCTAAAACCATCTAATTTGCTTTAAAAGTTTAACAACTTGGTTTACTATTGCTGTAATACAGGGAGATTTCATTAAACGAACTGCCATCTTCTATCAGCATCATCATGATTGCATCCTGCCCTTGTTTTATTTTAATTTATAGCAATTTTTTACAACTTGCCAACATGGATTCTTAGTAATTTAACAGAAGTACAAGACTGGCATCGAAAGCAAGCCGGTCGCTTCCATTCCCCCTGTGCTCCATATTTCATGCGCACCCCAGTTTCGCAGCCTTCAGTGCTGCATGGTACTGGTAGGGCACCAGACCTGAAGACTTCCCTGATGTGTAGGATGAGGTCTTCCCAACTGGGGGCTTTTTGCTTTCTTACTAATCTTCTTCATTAACTTCAGCAGTGGCAAAATGTTGTGAAGAGAGAGGTTATATCTCCACAGGTGACAGTTCACAAACCACTGCAAGCTTTATAGGTCAAAACTCAACATCTTAAATCTGTTTGCAAGCTAAGAGGCAAAAACGTGCCTTACAACACGTGTACCACTTGCTCCGCAATGCACGAGCCACTGAAGAGGCTGTTGCTCTGACACCGGTTTCTAGCTTGGTTCTTAGGAACAAGCAGCCGGTAGCAGCAATGGGACAGATTGTGGTGGCAACGAATGTGTTGAAAGGAAACCGCTGCAATCCCCAGGTAGGTGCAGGTTAAAAAAAAAAGCGCCCTTCCTAGATACCACTGCCTGTAACTGCCAAGGAGCAGCGGAGGGTGTAGCAATACCCCCAGCTGCAGGCTCCAGTAATGAACGCCAGGTAAATGCTCAGACTTGAAGGAGCAGCTGTAATCCCTGATAGACTTTCAGGTTGCTTCCTCGCATCACCCAGACTCAGCTCCAAGGTATCCAGAGCATGACCACGCTGCTGACTTCCACATCGCTGCCTCTACCCATGAGATGCAAATCAACCGGGTGTCGGCGAGATAGAGCCCTACACCTCTGCACCGCTGCAGCTGCGTGGACTCTGCAGGGCAGAGATGAGGGGGAACATCTGTCCCAGGGAGCCCCGGGGACAAAGAATCAACACCTGGAAATGACCAAGTGTTGGTTCTCGGCTAACAACAGAGCCACTATAAAGCAATTATAGCTGTTCCCCCAGCTGTTTACACTGACAGTCTGACCAGTGATGGTTGCAGTGGTGTGAAAAATGTACGTGTTTACTGATAAGGGGAAGAGTTAGGAACCATCCCTGTACCAGCTCTCTACACCCAGCCCATAAGGACCAGGTACCAGGTTTTGGCACATCGTGTGCAAAGGAAAGGGATAGCAGGAAGGCATCACCTCTTAAAAACCGTAGCAGGTGCTTAGCACCAAATGAGATCAGAAGAGCCTTGGAGATCAATCAGGGATAAGGAGATTAGCTCCTTGGTTTCACACGGACCAATGTCACGGGAAGTTTATGCTACAGGTGAAAAAGAATGGTCGAAACTGTGGCAGATTTTTCCCTATCAGAAAAACATCAGCTGGGCAATCAGAAAGCCCTCCTGAGCAGCCAGAGCAATCTGTCTAAAGCACTCCCCCTCCAAAAGTAGAACGTCAAAGACAATTTACAACTGCAGTACTTTTATTTCTTATTTTTGAAAGATAAAAAAGTTCCACCTGAAAGGAAGAATTCAGTGAATCTTCAGCTGAGACTGTTCCATAGTTTGGCACCAGCTCTAAGCAGGGATCTCTGCCATCTCATAACAACAGATTTTTTTTACCCTGTATATTTTTCACCTTCTGCTTCCTGCCCTTGTGTAATTGCCTGTCTCACATTAGAAGTGGGCCATCCATCCTAGTGAACACATTTGGGCCACTATTTTCAGTGCAGTTTTACATACTCTATCCATACTATCCATATTCCCATCATTTCCTGCTCATATTCATCTGAGAGGACTCTGGTCCCTTAACTGTATGAAGCATCAAATGAGAAAAATACTTACTGGGCCTATTCCATTGGTAAAGCTTCATTCTTATTCTCTAAGATGTCTGGAATCACTAATACACATTAACTCTTTGCCTAGAGAAACTTTTTTTTTTTAAGAAAAAAATGAAATGTCCTCTGTGGTTAACTATATGGTAATTCATGTAGTGAACTGAATGACTGGACACTCTAGATTTACAGAATTACTTTGCTGTATGCTTTAGCAATTCTGCAGTTTACAGTGATTTATATTTGCAGTAGCCCTTTAGGATTCAAGGGCTGTTTAAATGGCAGGGTCACAGGGTAAGAAGAATTTTCCTTTGTTTGGTAAATCTGTACAGTCTCACTATTTATTGTTAACAGGAAATGTCATCATATTTATCATCAGCAAATCTTCTGAAGTCTGCAAAACATCAAATAGCTGCACGGCTAATTTATAAAACTCATTACTATTTTAAATTGTTACTGTGTGCTAAACAACCCATAATGGAGAGCATTGACTTTGACACCTCATTTTCCTGTGTTTCGTACTTGGGTGCAACTCCAATTGACTGAACAGACTCTTCATTTTTCAGTAGTGTTTATTATTTGCATTGCAATAGTGCACAGGAGCTTGAGCCTTCGACCAGGTCAAGGCAACAGCGATGCTGTACAAACATGGAGTAAGAGACCATTCCCTGCCCTGAAGAGCTTACAGTCTAGAAAGCTGCCCCACCTTCATAACAAGGACTTTTTTTCACACAAGAAAAAATATGAAATGGAACATAACCACAACAGACAAAGACATTAATTTTTAAGCTTGTGCAGAAGAATTTGCAAATACTGGAGCAAGTACCCAACAGCAGATTACCAGATTTTTTTAAAAAGTGCACAATATATAATACCCCAGGCAGTAAAGCTCCTGCCTCTCCTTTGGTTAAGTGCTGAATCAGTGATTAACAGGCAAATGAAGAGGAGGAGGGAAGCAGAAACCCCCTTCCAATTCACATGTTTTTCTCTTGTTGTCCCTGTTTTGCCCACAATAACCACATCCCTTATTCCTTCGGAGAATAAATCGGCACAATGTGTACAACAAAGGCCAGACAATTCATTCAGTGTTTATAAAAATCTAGAGCTCTCCTTGAATATTATCATGGGATGTACATTGTTTTACAACCTGATAGTCCATTTTGTAATTCCTAACAAACTTTCACCTGCCTGAGAACCAACCCTTGCTATTGCAGAAGTCTGAAGTCCACAACACATACACAACTAAAATATTGTTAGAACAGCTACGGAAAAATTACAAGTATTCTAGTTCAAAATGAGCCTCTCGTAGACTTTCCATTAAAATACATCTTTAAAATAACTTCCTAAGTTTATAAATAGACTGCAGCTAAACCTTTAGGAGCCAAGAAATACCAAAGAACCATCTGAAGAATTCCAGCACTGCCCTTCTGGGCACATGAATCTACCTACTTACAGACAACATATTTTGTCTAATTTTGTGTGTGTATATATATATGTGTGTGTGTGTGTGTGTGTGTGTGCACATATATATGTATGTATTCATAGAGTCTCTCATTCCATGGACATAATAGGAAAGAGGCAAACATTAAGATAAAGGTGTGGATTAACATGATGATTTATCAAAGACCGTGAGTGGACTAGACTTGGCTGAAGAGCAAGGGGTTTGCTCCATGTAAAATTTCTTGTCTTTTTTCCAAAGTTTAAACCCCAGGGGAAATGGTGGGCATTTGGTGAAAGGAGCTTTCTGGCAAAAATGACAGTGTTTCAGGTCTGCTGTGTCTGGGGAAGATCTGCCTGCCAGCCAGGGGACTGTGTTTCGGGTTCTCAGCTTAATGGCAGACTGCCTAAGGCCCAGGAATCATTAACTTCCAACATAATTAGCCAATCTATCAGGCAGATTACACCAAGGCTGAGGACGCCCAAAGAAATCCAAGGAAGTGCTGAGGTGTGAGTGCTGAGGGTGGAGGTGTGAATACATATGGTCACTCAGATTCAGTAAAATTTTTTTTTTTCTTTTTAATGAAGCATTTCAGGCTCAAACCTACATTTTGTGAAAAATAAAAAAGAAAAAAACCTAGGTGTTGCTGGAAAACTTCCAAGTATCTCTAACCTGGATGCCTGCCGAAGGAGTTAGACTGCACTTACTGGAAGAACCAGGACTAATTTAATGAGCAGTGGGTCTACTTTTTCAGCAAGGAAGATAAAAATAAATATTGAGCAGCTGCCTACTTCACTATGCAGCAGCCACAGGCTTTAATCCATTTGAAAGACCATAAATCTGCACGGAAACCAAAGAACAGGGGGAGTATTTCATATTTATGAATCTATTATACTCACGTAATATAACATTACACTATTTGTCTTTAGTACATCTGCATATGTATGTATCTTTTGATATGCTATGCACATACTATATATATGCATATAATGTGCATATCAATATAGAAGCATCTCTATATCTAAATTTAATTAGTTGGCTGTATTTGAAAAATGTTTTACAGGCAAAAGAAAGAGTCGGCATGCCAAGTGGAGCCATGCTCAGTAAACACCACCCTCATGTACCCAAAGCCTGTCTCTAAACCAGATGTAATTGTGCTAAATTGTGTACAGGTAAAATGTAACTGTGAGGATGTTTCATCAGAGATATGCAAATATTTAGACTTTCGGAACTACAACTTTGGATATACAGTCCCCCATGACTGCATTTTATAGTAGTGGATATATAGGGAAAAAGTACAGCAGTTAGAAAGTTTGAACACATTTTTTTTTGTATGTATATAAGTCCATAGCCAAATCAAAGTAGGAAAGCTTTTACTCTAAGCCACCTGTTCTTCTTCCTGTGTATCTTTCAAATGTTATTGTTGAAAAAAAGATTGTGCTAGGAAGTATACTATTAAAATAGCTTTCTATCTTGAGCAGCTGTGTACATTTACTGTCAGCAAGTGTGTTTGGTAAATAAGAACCTGAGCTGTCTACCGAAGGAAGATAAATCATCTTTCCCTAAAATGATACCAGCAATTAGCAGAATTTATTAGAGCCTGGCATCCCTTCTCAGCCATCAGGGAAGAGTAGTGCCTCACCTCATTTAAAATGCCAATGAGGATGTGAATTTTTTTCTCTCATGTAGACTTTGCAAGAGACTTCCTTGCTTTACCACCTTGAGGGTGAAGGTGCTTCCATGCCACTTGTTTAAGATCAAACCTGGAGCACCCACTGGAGGCTCTGCACGGCACAGGCTGTAGCTGCCAGCCTCCTTGGTGGGGACAGGACTCATCTGTGCTGAGCTCCCTGCAATTCACTGCTCCCCAGTGGTTCTCCATCAGCACCAGGAACTTCGCTTCTCCCATTTACTTCTACAATACAAAATTGGCAGGCTACTCAAACATCTACTCGGCTGAGTTTCTGACATGGCTAGATTTGGGACAGTGAACTGGAAGAAAAAGAACCAGGCAAAATTGATCTGTGAATCTCTTCTGTGATATCTTTTTTTTTTTTTTCCTTAAAATATCATTCCAGCTGCAGGTCATGCTTAGATTCTGCTGTGGATCACCTACCATGCGTCTAGTTTTTGTAAAACAAGAGCTGTCACAGCCAGGCATGCAAGATAAATCGTTACAAGTAATAGATAAATAAGTACAGCCCAGAGAGATTCATTTCACGCTACTTCAGGCAAACCCCTGTTGACTGCAAGTTTCTAGGAAAAGTAACTCGCTTCCTTATTTGTCTGTAAAGTACCTAGTACACGTCAGTGCTTTTGTAGAAAACAGATATTAATAATAAGAAAAAATATTAATAGTAATCCTCAGGATATCTGTGAGATGAGCAGATACTTGCTTCTGGGTGACGGAAAGCAAGTGACAACCGAGGGAGTGAGCGTGGTCTAGGGAGAAAGCCTCCGATGCATTTTCTGAAAAAGCTGTCTGATGCATTTTCCTTTCTTTCTATTACAATATTGTGACTAAAAATTTTGCTTCTAACAACCACAAAGCTGGCAGACTGCTGCCTTACCCTTAGTGGTAAGAAACGCTCAATTCAGCCACATTGTGCTCTTAAAAAAAGCAAACGCTCCCTCCCCATGTAATTTGTTTTATTTGTTTCTTCCCATGACTTTATGGAACAAACTGGTGGCTATTTTTCCATCACGCTGACTTGCACTCAGCAAACAGCTGATTACTCACTGTCATGCATGTAAATCTTTGAAGTGCAAAGAAAAGAACGTCCCTATTTACTTCTAAAGTAAAACCCCAGCATCCAGCAGAATTTTAAAACTGATTTTTCTAGGGCAATACTTCTTTCATCCTCCCAACACTAAATATTAAAGAAGAGAGATCTGTCTTAATTCAAGCTGAGCTCTGACCCTTGAAGTCTTATGATGCTGACTGTGTTTACATGAGTGCAGACTATTTTTCTCCAAGCCAGTTCACATCACACATGTCCCTCTCAAACTCTCTTCTCAATCCTGAATGTTAATGTCCCTCCCTCGCCCCCTGGCTCGCCAGGGAATTGGGAAGCTGTGCAGTCTGGATGCTGCACAACAATTTTCATCAAAAGGCTGGTATTATTCCCATTTCACTGACAAGAGGCTGACTCGTTATATTCTTTCTCCTTTTTGGCACCTAATTGGAGTCACAGCTTGCATTTTTTTAATAACATTTAATAGGGTATATTATTTTCTATATTCAGATAACAGATCCCATTAGTTTCACCTGCATTTACTCAATACTTCTGCAGAATCTAATTTGTGCACTCAGTAGCAGAAGTAGCCTCATTAGCCTCTGAACATGTTTGAGCTATTTGCCAACACGAAATGAGGGCTCTGGGCAGGGATGTAATCCAGCCCATTGTGCAACTTTCAACCAGTTTCATCACTGCAGTAGACTTTTTTTTTTTTTTTCCCATCACATGCCTTTCACTTCCATAAATAGCAAAGCAAAGCTGCTCACCCACAGCCACCCACTCACCCACAGCCATGACTTAACAGTCGTCAAGAAGTGGAAATAGTAGAAACTGTAGTCAGCTATAGCTGTGGCATTCAGGGGAAGGCAAAATTTGGAAATTCTTCTTGTTTTTAAACCACTTGAATCCAAACAGTGGACAACAGCATGTTTAACTCTATAACCATGCTTCTTCAGCTGAGCAAAGTTTCTCCAGCGCATTGAGCAAGGCAGGAGCCCCACAGGAAAGAAATGGGATCCTGTAACTAAAAACAGCACCATCATGTAAGCATACAGCTGGGGTTGTACTGGCGACCCTCCGTTTGGCATTCCCTAACTTCCAAATGCTTAACTTTGTGCCTTCAAAGCTCTTTTCATGTTGACTCTTCTCCCTAATTTCTTCGGACTCCTGAAGCAATGTGAAAACCTTTCCCAAGCTAAAAATGTGAACTGGGGAACCCCAGTGACCCCAACATGGTTAATCACCCAGACTGGACCAGAGCTTAAAAACTGAAGGACAGACATCTATAGCACGAGCCAGCACAGCGACTGTCAGCAAGGAGCAGGTGATGACTTCATGGACGGGTCAGTCATGGGAATAGCATGAGACATTAATGGATTTTCACAATTGTTTGCTGTCAGCAGGGCAATGATGAGACCTCAGACATAGAATTTTTAAGCCCTATAAGGGAGAGGGTCGTGGGGTACAATATCACCCCATTGGGCATCAGCCTGAGCCTGGCCACTTCTACCTCGGGCTACTTCAGGCTGTCTCCATTAAAGTGAGTCATTTGTTGGAGCTGACCCTCCTCCACAAGGAGTTGGCATTTTTCATCAGAAAAAATGCGGTGTAGAAAAATTCCCAATGAACTCAATTAGCTGGAGTCTTCTATGTGCTGTCAAAACTTTGTACTTCCCCGCAACCTCATCTGAGCAGTTTTCTGCAGTCAGAGAAGAAAAACCAGCTTGACACATGATGTGGAACCCTCCCAGCCAAATGGCTGAGGCTGAGCAGACACTTTTTTTTTTTTGAGGGGGGGGGGCACTTTTTAAAATGAGAAAATCAGGCATTTATCCCTCTGCGCAACCAAGACAGTAACTCACTGGGAACAGTCTCATTAAAGAAGCGAAGGAAACTCAATCTCTCTTGGAATCAGAGCAGTCAGAAAAAACAGAGAACATGTTTTAGAAGATGCCAGCTTGGAGATTTAAACCAAACCAAACTAGAGGGGGCCGCCTGATGTGTGCTTTTGTGAGATAAGTTTTTAGTATTGCTGAGCACACATAGCTCCGAGCTCAGTCAGGGGAACTGGATGTTGCAAACCGGTTCAAAACCTATTGTCCTGAATGATACAGTGTCTGCTCAGGTACACAGACCAGACCCACTCTGGAGGCCCTTCTTGCCATTGCAGTGAGGACACATTCTGTGCTCCTCAGCCAGGGACCTAAATGCCCCTTGCCCACTGCCCAGGGCCCCCATTTTAAGGGATGGAGGTAAAAATGGGCAGTTTCTTAGGGATCTCAAAGGAGGACAAGGTAAGAGATTCCCTCTGTTTTATCCTCTGTAGGCAGAGATAAGGGCACTTTGCCACTTCCAGAGCTGCTATTCCCAGGATCTAAAGACAGCAGCAATTGCTCTCCTCCCTTTAGTCCACCTGAAAAGGGAGGAGAAGACTGGGAGCCACATGTTAACTCAAGAGCATGAAGAACAGCTATAGTGAAACCTCTTTTTCCTCCAACCCATACAAAAACACCAGCTGCTTTCTGGAGAGGCAGGAGTCACCCACCTCACAGTTTCAAATGAGCAGGGCTCAGATGCTGTCAGTGAGGTGCTCAGCTCACCCACAGACACATCTTCTCCCAGCAGCCACCCAGTAGAGGAAACCACCGCCAGCTACAGCTGTGGCAAAATTTGGATTTTTTTTTTCTTTTTTTAAAGTCACCTAAAGCCAATATGTGGAGTATAGTAAGTTGGCAAGTTGTGAGTACCAGACTAGCTCTCTGTAAAACACCCAGAAGCAGTCTGCATGGCACTGGTGGAAACCAGGGGAGCCCCTGCAGCCAGGTATTTTGCAAAGAGGTACCTTTACAAACATGGGGGAGAAAAAAAAGAGGTGGATCTTACATTTACACTTACAGGGAGGTAAAAACCATGCCTGGAAACCGTACCTATGGAGCTTAAAAAAATATATTATTAAAAATAAAGGGTAATATCACTCTCAAATTAGCCTGGTTGCCTACGGAAATGTGATTGCAGCATGTGTCAATCTGTCTCGCCACCTGCCCTGAGTACCTTTTGAACCAGCTGGCTAATTCTAGCTGAAGTTGATGGAGCAACAAACATCTGAGTTTCGTGAAATTTGGTAGCAGGACCAAGGTGAGAGATGTAGCCCGTGGTCTGAGCTCCCACGCTCTCTCCTGGCTGGCCTGGCAGCCCGGTGCAGAGCTTCAACGCCTGCTGCCTCCTTTGCAGGTACTGGGAAAATATCGAGGCTAGAAGAGGGTAGGAGGAATGGGGGCATGGGAGGGATGTGTGTAAGGTCTGGAGGGATGGCTGGGCTTAGTGAAGTGGGATTAAAGTGTGCAGAAAGAGAGAGCACAAATCCATAGGGAACCAGGCATCACTGATTCCAGTGTTCACAGCAACTCCCCCTACATAACTGGCTCCAAGTGTTTTATGTCAACCAGAAATATCTGGAACTGCAAAGATTTATTCTTTTATGTATTCACAGATTTTAGTGCTTAAAATTTCAAGGCATTGCATATCTTTGCTATGGGGCTCCCCTTAACCCCTTTGCTGCTGGTCCTTCTTGCATCTTCTGTGCTGCGGCAGAAGGTGACTGTTTTCCTTTGTTGTGCTGATGCTCCATAGGTAGAACCCGGGGTATCTGTGTTGGGGTTTCTGAAGCATAAAGTGGGAAAAAGCCAAAAGAAAGACTTTTTCTTGTCCTGGGAAGGCAAGAGGGGAAATAATGAGGAAAAATAAAGGTGGCACAGGGTGGTTTTCAGGATGATAGCTTAAATAAAAGAAAAAAAAAAAAAGATTGAAGGAAAACCACAGGGTGAGGGGGAGATATTCCAGTGCATCAGATTGGAGACAGGTCTGTTGGTTTCTCAAGTGACATTTTTACCAAGATTCTTCTTTTTAAATTCTTAAAGAGAGTCAAGGCAAAATCCCTACTGAGGGATGCTTTTGAGAGATGATTTTATTTAGCAACTGAATTTGCAACCTTTGCTGCACTTTCTCACAGAAGACTGGGGAAAAAAGTTGCAAATGTAATTTCTCAGAGCAACACCTGAGATCTTTGCAAGCAGAATCCCAATGTAGGACCCTGCCTGTGAGACTTGAAATGTTGGGGCTCGACATGTTTGGTTGCTGCCAGTGAATGAGGAGGGCTGAGGAGAAACAAAAAGCATGCTGTGTTCCCAGCCATGCCCATCTTTTTGGCTCTCAGAGAACAGGTGCATTTATTTTTTTTTCACGGAGCAGCTCTGAATTGCCTTTTTCCCTCCGGATCCCTGCTGTTACCAGTTCCCCTCCTCTCCCTTCCACGCTCCTCTTCCAAAAAAGCTACAAACAGAAGAGCATGGGGGCAGCTGAGCATGCCTCCTCATGAGCCTCACCTTCAGGGAAGGAGAACCAATAACGTAGTGGGGAAAACAGCCTTTCTTATACCCTCCCTGGGCATCCTTCTCTCCAGATTCTCAGGAGACCACCCATTTCTACTTTGACATCTGAAAGAAGGTAGCAAGGGCTGGCCCATGAGGGCTGAGAAACCTTGTAGAGACTGTCTGTTCTGATGTTGCCCTGATTAATTCTGCTATGGCCATCACAGCGTGATGTCCACGGTTTCCTTTGCTAATAAGGGATAAGCTGGAAAAGCAATACTCCTAACGTAAAATATTAAAATACTCCCCAATGAGGGCTTTGCACAACCAGTCTGGATGACCTTGCTGGGGAAGTTAAAAACGGGCAATGATGACAGCACCAACACTTTTTTTCCTGAGTATCTGTGTACATCAACACACATTAAAAAAAAGGGTTGTTTATCTAGAAAAAAGAGAAATGTTATGGACATAGAATTCCTTAAAAATTATTGTAAGAAGAAAAAAATTGTATATATATATTTACCATGACCATAAAAATAATGCTTCCAATTCTGCAACGCCTGTTTTTAGCAGGCAGAAGTTCCTACACCAGCTTCAAGCTGATGCAAGCTGTTGGAGGACCAGATCCAATAGTTTCATAATCCATGTAATTCATGTAATTTTCACATTCACATATTAGTAATATTCAATATTCATGTAACAGTTATGTTACACATTTGGGGATGAAAATAACTAGTTTTATTTCTTCATAACCTTGTTCCTTAAAATGATGGTAAGCACAGCATTTATTACCATTCTCAGATATTTTAAAAGGGCTGTTCCTGAAGATGAATACTGTAGCTTAGTGTTACATATTAGCTGGATCCAACCCTTTATTATATATTCTGTATATATCTGTAGGACATGGCCATTTTGTTCTGAGTTTGAAAGACTTCTTTCCACTTCTTGCTGTGCCTTCAACCTCACTTAAGACTAAAGAGAGATAAGAAGGCAACTTCTGTAAATCCCTCAAAGATTCACAACTTCCATCATTGATATTTTGTTTAGAAAGGTGTCTACATTGTTTAAATGAAAAGAGAAGATGAGAAACTAAGATCTGCCAATGCACAGATTTTTATTTCACATTTTTGATGTTTACTTCTTCCCTCATTGCTTCTCTGGAAGTGATGTCACTTGTCAGAAGAAATTATTAATGCTCTGTTCCTTAGTAGCAGCAATAGGAAGCCACATTTCTTATCATGTGCTTCTTTTTGCAACAGAATCTGGATAAACCTCAAGTCCCATTCTTGACAAAATTATTTGTCATTTCATCCTGTGTGAGAGATTCATGTTGCAGAATAGGGACTAAGGCAAACCTCCTGCCCTTCAGGGTGGTATCCAAACGGTGGGAAAGATTTGCAAATACCCAGTAGGAAGAGGTGTAAGTAAAGCTGGTGCTACCCTGTCTTCCTTCTCTGGGTTAGGATAGACACCAGCTATGATTTTTATCAAGTTTGGTCATCCCACGGACAAGCAAAGGATGGGACAGTAGGACAGAGCTCGGTGCTGTGCCTCTTCCCAATGTCCAGGTATTTGAATTTCTTCTTCTATCAGCAATGGCCTGTTGCTGGAGTTTTCCCCTCTGCTGAAGTGTGGCAATGGCAGTAACTCAACATCTCTTACCCTGGGGCAAATTGTGGTGACTCTCTGTAACAGTTAATATATGGGGCTTTCTAAACACCTGCTGGTTGCATATTCCTGTTGCTCACCAGCTTGGAAGTGCAGATAGACCAGTTACAAACCACTATCCTCACCTATCCCTCTTGCCTGGTGGAAGAGGCTGAAGTGCAGCCGGAGGTGACTGTAGTATTGAAAGACAACATTAAATTTTATTGCTGCTCCCTTTGAACAGAGCAGCAGAACCTCTCCTGAAGTGACAGCACAGCACCTGCATTTTTAGAAAGTCAGTGACACAGATTTAAAATAGAGACAAAATTGATTACTGAGGTGGGACACATACCACAGTCAAATTCAGCAATACTTCCTTGTTCTGGAGTGTCTGCTTGAGAAGATGTGAAATCTAACCATGTGAACTTTTAAAATTTTTTTAGAGGCTGTATTTTAAAACCTCTCTCCTCAGTTTCTGGCTTGGACAGTCTCCTTTGCCAGAACAAGTTCCCTGGACTCCTTTATTAAACCACCAAAAGTTCTCAAGCTTGATTTTGAGAGAAAAAGTAAAGCCCAGTAAGAGCAAAAAATTAGACTGAACTGAAGGGCCCAAAGCTAAGGAAGGTAAAGCTTGAAGCACCATTACCGGAGGTACACCAATGAGGGGTTAGCAAAGTCATAGATGAGAAAGCTCTGAAGTGTTTAACTAGAAAAAGGACACGCTACTTAGTAAGTCTCTCCTAAGCACACACTGTGAAATCTTACTCAGAGTTGCAAAGCTGAGGTAGTGGGACCTATTGAACTGAGGGATGAACCAAGAGCCAAAAGCTGCTACGTCCAAACCTGGGCTTTGGCCTTCTCGCACTGCCCACAGTCAACACCAGGTGCCTGTGTTGCTATGTTTAGGTGCAAATCATATGATTGCCTACTCACCTGCATGAAGATTCATTAAAATTAGGGGAATTTGAAAGTTCAGGCTTTGGAGACTAAATCTGATGAAATTTCTAGCACTATCTATCTGCTCTGTATTTGTTTTAATATTAGCTATATAGATGTATTAAAAATCCCGCAATTTTTAGATCCCATACTCTCAGCTATCAAGACATCTTCTACAAAAACGTGGTTAAGGCAAAATATTTTGTCTTTGATATTGTGCTACAGAAGAATGTTCAAGGAAAAAGGCTGATGACTGAGAAGAATAAACAAATTTTTTAATACTCTTTCATGCCATTTCTGCTATTGTTTCTGTCTCTTGTGGCTCTGTAGTTTCTTCACAATAGCTGTATTTTCTGCATTTGCCACTGAGATCAATAAAGAGATGTTAATTAAAAGAAAAGCTGCTGGAGGTTGTACTGTTCTGTTTGGGATTTATCCTGGGCCCTGGCTGCAACACCTTCACTGGCCTTGACTACAATCCAAACCAGGCCTGGTCTGTCTTGTCATGGGCGCACGCTCAGGCGCAAACCTGACCTTCAGAGACAGTTC
The DNA here is from genome assembly GCA_034008185.1 of Gorsachius magnificus. Lineage (NCBI taxonomy): Eukaryota > Metazoa > Chordata > Aves > Pelecaniformes > Ardeidae > Gorsachius > Gorsachius magnificus. Next base: position 120,827,382 of record CM067082.1, read on the forward strand.
CACTAGCACAAATGTGCCTCCTTAACACCCCCCACCAGACCCCCTCCTTTAAAAAGTGACTTCTGAGGGAGGTTAGGTATACAAAATACATTGCGCATCGATATTACTATTCCAAAAAAAACCTGTCATAAGAACGTATTTACAAAACAAGCCTAAATTACCACAGCTACCCCACTGACACATCATTCTTGAACGAGACAGATCTGCGTTTCTGTCCTAAATTCACTGTTTGTGCACCTTCGCCTTCCTATCTGTGAAACGAAGGAAGAAAGCATCCGTGTGTAAAGCCATGTGTGCAATGGAACTGCCCATACAATGGAGGCTGAGGTAAGGACCCAGTGGAAGCCAGGAGAAAGGACTTCACCAGCTGCTGAGATACAAACGCGAATGCAGCTGGGTACAGCATTTAACCCTGCAGTGGTGAACAGCAGAAGAGCATCCAGTGGTCTTAGTTGATAAATGCTGAACACAACACCACAGCAGGTTCTCACTACACCAGGCAACGCAACCACTGACGGACCAACTGCTCTGCCTGAAAATGGTGAGGCAGACAACCAGCTCACCAACGCGGATTCAAGTTCAACAGAGTATGTGCTGCTAATGGAAGGAAAACTGAGAAGGACAAAGAGTAATGACATGCTTTCCGGGAGCAAAAAAGGCATCCTCTGACACTCTGCATGACAACTGTTTTCATTAGGTTCAGTGAAAGCAAGCAAGCAAAAAAAAAAAAAAAAAGGCAATCCCACTGAAAATTAAACAGACAGTTCGAGGCTCATTACTGTGCGTTTTGCCTGCACCTATGTGTGGGCTGAGAATCCTTTTTGCTAGGCTTCTTGCTTTTCAAATATATCACAAACACACGCACAGACGAATCACGAGGCATAGACCTGTCAGGCGGCAGACTAATGTCAGCACTTCAGCCTCTTGGCTGTCAGGTCTGATTCCAAATAACCTTTTGTCTTCTTGTTCCAGCTACCAAATTACAGATCAAGTGCAAAAATGTAATTATACCCCAAAAGGCCATAGATAGCATCGTAAAATACAATAAACTGTGAACAGAACAACAATAATAAAAAGATAAACTAGGATTACCTGTGGTGCATAGCTAATCCAAAATGCTCCATGGTGCCCCATGGGTTATTATAGAACTGTTTCCTCTTTGCCAATTTATGTTTTGCAGGGACAAGTATACCCCCTCCCCCAATTTTTAGTATAATTTTGATATTTGAAGTCTTGTGAAAAATACATCTCCCCTGTTTGCAATAAATACTCCATTATACTGTCGCTGAATTCTCTTGTATCTGTTTGTCTTTCTGAGGATGACGCAGAACCTGAGCACTTTCATTTTTTAAAGTAGCATGAAGATGGGAATACTGAGACTTATTTTCTATGCACAAATTTAGCTGCTAGATTTTTACAGAAAGAAAAAATATCAAAAGCCTATGGGAATATATTATTTTCTCAATTAGCTCAGAGTATGATATGTGGGATCAGAAGTGCTATCAGATATTGAATTAACTTTTTTTATTATTATTATTATTGGAATATTAAATATTCAGGGACTCTTTCTGGATTCTTGCACACATCTATAAAAATATAACTATTCAAAATACTAACTTACTCTTAGCAACACTTGGCAAGATAAAAATAGGTGGTGTTAAGAGTGCAAACCTCCACAACTGTTAATGCAATCTACATACAATCAGAAAGGCCGCTGGTCGCTGAAATTTTTAATCTCCTCTTTCTTATTAATGTCATGATTCTTACCTTTATTCAAGAATTTGAACTCACGTTTTAAAGGGAAAATAGACAGGCAATAAAATGAGAAAGCATTAACATTTCAGTCACTGTCCCTTTACTTGCAATCTTCTACTTCAAATATAATTTGCAGAAGAATCAAATTCACCATCCCCATCTGTTTGCACCAAAGAGGGTTCTTCTGAGTTAGAGAAGATACGAATTTTTATTACTCTATAGATAGCTCAGGTCCTAGCCATACAGTACTCCATCCCCAAGTCTGATCTTGAATTTTGTTGTGAGATGTTCTGCTTGTGTATTAGGAAGCCTAGATACTAAATTGAACTAAATGGACTGCTTTATTCCCATTACAAAATTCTCCTTAAAGACACTGAGCAGGTAGATGTCTGAACTCCATTCCTCTTCTAATGCACAGTGCTTTAATCTCCCCATTACTGTCATCCAGTAAGATGTATGCACCAAGATCTCCAGGTGACCTGGCCAGAGGACTATCCCACCTCGCGCTGTGAGCTGCACGTGAGCTGATGCACTGAGCAAGCCGCCCAAAAGGGCTGCCCAAGCTGCCTGCGCTGGAGCTCTTCCACAGGCTGGCCCACCACAGCCCCAAGGCGCTGGACTCCATGGCGTGTATCACACATTTCTAGTTCTGGGCAGCTCTAACGGGACACCTACGTGCCTTGACCCACGGCTTGCTTGGCTCGCTCTCCTTTCAGCTGGAGCAGTCACGTGCCTTTATGGTAGTCCATTACTGTTATCTGCAAAGGAAGAAAATGCTGCGTGTGCCCTAACTACTTACTTTTTTTTTTTTAATTTGCAACATAAAATTTGATAAGGAATTGGACAAGGGAAATTACAGAAGGTTTTGTATTTTCTCGTTAAATTCAGTGTCTACAGCTGGATGATACAGAGCTCGTATGCCGCCCACATGTGGAGAATGAAACTTCAGCCACTGAATTGAGAGGTTATTGAAAAACCACACATGGAAAAATTCCCTACAAAGCATCATGTGGAAGTTATACAAATCCTGTATTGCACGCAACATCTCGTAAGAAGGAAGTTATATCAAATGATGACTCGACTTTACTAAATTGGGATTCTGCCAGCCCACAAAGAAACCACAGTCCAGCCTTTCCCTTAATTCCTAGTACTTCAAGGTCTATAAGAAACCAAACAATGTGAACAATGTCCTTGAAAATACACTCTCTTTAGTCCAGTCTCTGCCAGTATACTTCATTTTCAGCTATTCTGGAAATGCCTTGAGCTTTGTCTGCAAATTCACTTGGCCTGACATTCGGCAATGCATTATAGACCAGATGGATTTAGGAAACTGCACTGATTGGATTAATCAAATTAAAGGGAGGGGAAGAGGGAAATAAAAGGAAATGATTTTTCCCTCTACTTCCTAAAATACATAAATAAATAGAATTAATTTATTTGAAAGAGTTGCAAAGGTGTCTCTCTGTGTGTACTGTAAAGCACAGCCTTACACTGTAAAACACAGCCTTTGAATTCAGCCCAGCAGTGGCCAGGGATCCAGCCACTGTCTGCAGGGGAGCAGACTCTGTTCACTGCCCAGATTACATACTGTTCTACTAGTATTTTTCTGAGAGCTGGGAAAATAACAGACATAAAAAACCTTACAGAATATGGCCATCAAAAGATACTACTGAAAATGAAAATAGGTATAAATTAATCTCTGTGCTACGAACCTGTCCAGATTCTCCTGATGCCAGAGCACAGATGCTCTGGACACATTTTTGATGTCCTAAGGCAAGCTGTAAGATGTTTAGCTTTTGCCCCACCACATCCCCTGGCATCAGATAATGCAATTGCTACAGCCTGCTTCTTGTGTGTGAGGATGGGACGGAAAAGGCAAGGGGTGTGGGACTTTCTTCTCCCCTTGAAGCAGATGAGCATGTCTGGGGCATGACCAGTGCCAGGCAAGGGAAGAATTTGCCCCCACAATCCTGTTCTTGTAGCAAGGTCTCTTTTCCATGCTCCTCAGCACTGGCATAATGTGCACACCCCAGTTCAGACCTACACATTTAGCTCCCTTTTTATATGGCCCACTTTGTAGGAGCTCACATTGAAGAGCTATTATCAGTTCTGTCCATATATGAGTTATAGCAGAGCAGACTGACGGATGATGGGATTCATCTCAGAAATCTGGCCAGTGATGAACGCAGGTCAGCAACCTACAACCAAGAAGAGCTGCAACAACCTGCGCAACGTGCACCTTCATGGTATCTGCGGTTAGTCCAAAGTATCTGTCTGTCTTCTTAAAATATCCACAGGAAGAATTAAGAATTTTTAGAGCACACATACTAAATGTGCTATTTTTTTCAGTAGGGCCTAAGTGCCCTGCCCCGGTGATGGCTGCGGCGCTGCAGTTTCTCAAGGATGCAGCACGTGAAAGGGCATTTCTGTAAGCTACGTGTATTTATTCCTTCACCAATGGAGAAGCAGCAGCATGTGGAAAACTGCAGCCTGGCTGACTTAACAGGTGTCTCGCAGACACAGAATAAAGGCATATTTTCTGCCTTTGAGTATTTTGCCCAAACCACTGGATGCTATTACCTTAAAATACCAGCTCTGAAATCAAAGCTGTGCTTTGCATCCGCATAAGGAGAAACATTAGGTTTCCTTCATTTGCTTTTTAAAATTCATTATGTATTCCTACATTCAGCCTTTCAGACAGGTGAAATAAGTAAATCATACTATATCTTTGCATATTAACCCCTCTCACTGTTTACACAATTCCTCTGAGACTGGACTTTCTGTAGGATCATTGCTACGTACACCTATTCCTTACCGTACCACATTTAATAATCCGTGTATTAACACAGAAGTGATTTTGAAGCTGAAGAGTAACTTCAAGGCTGAAAGCATTGGTGTCTTTGTGTCAAGTTTTTTAAGAACAAGATGAATGGTTGTTGTTAAAAAAGGCATCAGGCGGTCATGTTCCCATGAAACTACACTCATTGCACAAGCACAAATGGGTGTCGGCAGCGTAGGATGCCCTAATACAGTCCCTGGAAACTCTTAAGTAAATATGCCACCTAGTGTTTAATTGGGACAATTTCATTCATAAATCATCATGATCGATTCCTCCCAAGCCGTTCCCTGCAAGTAGGTGGTAGAGAGTCTGGCAGAGTATCTGGAGATGCCTTCTCCACCTTAGCTCCCTCCCTCCCCGCAAAAAAACACCCTACATCTTTCTCATTGAAGAGGTATCTTCCCCTCAGGGACTGCTTAGCTCCCAATGGCCTCTGCCAAATGGCCAAGCTACACTCCCACCCCATCCTTCTCATTTGAGGAGCCCACAACTCAGACTGCCACGAGCAATCCAGAAGGCACCGCGAACTGACCCTGGGGGGGTCATACCTACTGTAAAGAGCCCAAACAAGCCCGATGGACTTCAGAAAAGCTGCCTTGTACCACCAGCCAAATGACACCTTTGTGGAACAGCTTTCCACATCTCCCTGCCTACAGGTGCTGGGCACAATCACTTCGAGAAGCAGAAGCACCATTTCTGGCTTACAGATTCCCAAAAGGGGACAGAGTTACCACAGCGATGGGTGTTGTTTAGATGGGTGGATGAACCAACAGAAAATTAGTGAAAAAGGCTTTCCAAGTGTAACAACTACTATTTCTCTTGACAAGCAGTGGAGACATAATTCCTCCCGAGGCTACGGCAATGTTCTCCTTCCCCGCCTCTAGCCCCTGCTTAATTGTGGCACACCTGGCTTCAATGCAAGCAACTCTCTCACTCTGGACAGAAGAGATTCTCCAGGTACATATGTGGCTTGGCCCCCTTTCATGTGCTTAAAACATGCCAAATTGTCATCTTATATTTTCTAATTGAAATTCTCTTGATGTTTCTGTCATGGACACTCATGTTTCCAGGGATTAAACTCCTGTACTGAGTCACATCATAGCACAAACCATCCTGAGTTTTCAGTAATGTCTTGTTTGCACTTTTTCCAGATGAATAAAAATATTAAATGAAACTCCCATCCCCACAGTACTTCATCAGCTACCTTTCCGCAGCTTATCAAGCTGCTGCCTGTCTTTATTCTTTGCTTGAAATTCCTCCACCTATTTTTGGTCCATGTAACCGTGTTCACGCGCCAACCAGTTTGAATTAATGTCAAGAGTATGATTCCATGAGACATTGTACTACTTTTCTAAAAATCCAATTATTCTGCATCTGCTGCATTCTTTTCATTCAGTACTTTTGTAAATCTATCAAAAAGGCAATCAAGTCTAACTGGCAGTATTCATTCTGTACAACCCACGCTGACGACCGTGCACAGTCCCACTGTTCTCCAGGGCTGAGAATACATTACAAGAAAGAGCCCATTGTTACAGTTTGTACTTTTCACACCACAGCGTCCTCTTTTCCAAATATTAGTAGTTATAAAAAGCACCGGTTCCTGACCTTTGTAGCCAAGCCTCAGCTGAGAACACCGTCAACACCGTGTGCTTCGTTGTGGCCATTACTAGTTGTCATCCTGCCCAGGCTGCTGCCTTCTCCCACCTGGCAGCTCCAGAGAGCTCTGTTAGCCCTGGGGGTAGACTGGGCTGGCTCCCACACCTGGATTCCCAGTATCCCAGCTGCAGGGTGAGGGTGCAGGCTGCTGAGCTGGCTCTCCATGGAGAGAGCCCGGATCAGGCAGAGGGCATTTGCTTGAGCTCCGCACCTGACTTCACGTGAGTGCCCACATGCCTCAGGGGTAAGACCTTCTGCACCCTGAGTATGGAAAAAGATGCACAGTGGATATGACATACGCATTTTATGTTCAGAAAGGATAATATCTAGAGCATGGTGGGACAAGTGCCAGTAAGTGGGTAGGGACATAGAAAGCCGGCCAAGACGTTCCTTGCCAGAAGGTCTGCGGAGTGCAGAGGATATAGAAGGGCAAGAACTTAGTGTCTCTTGGCTAGCAATAAGCATTTCATGGAAACCTTGGACATTGGAATCATAGCTGCAGTTAATTTCTCACTAGTGAAGTGACGATTCAGAATTGAATCATAGAATCATAGAATGGTTTGGGTTGGAAGGGACCTTAAAATCATCTAGTTCTACCCTTCACCCCCACCATGGGCAGGGATAACTTGCACCAGACCAGGTTGCTCAAAGCCCCATCCAACCTGGCTTTGAACACTCCCAGGGATGGAGCATCCACAACTTCTCTGAATATCCTGTTCCAGCGTCTCACCACCCTCACCATAAAGAATTTCTTCCTAATATCTAACCTAAATCTACCTTCTTTCAGTTTAAAACTGCTATCTCTCATCCTATCACTACATTCCCTGATAAAGTGTCCTTCCCCATCTTTCCTGTAGGCCCCCTTTAAGTACTGGACGGCTGCCATAAGGTCTCACTAGAACCTTCTCTTCTCTATGCTGGAATGTACTCTCCACCCAAGGGGAGGAATCAAATAACTGCTCCTTAGCTACGTTGGTAAGATGTCTTCATCTAGACAGGATAAATCAAAGCCCAAATAATATTTTTTCAGGCACAGAAAACCACAGAGAAATAGGACTAGAAGGTACTTTAGAAGGTTTTTCTCCTGCCTGTCTCAGGTATCGGTGCTACCTGTGCCATTTCTCCCATATGTTTTCTAACGTGTTTCTATGCCTTATGATGAGGGAGATTTTGTCACCCCCTTGTCACCCCCTCAGGCACTCCATCCCAGTGTTCCACTGTCCTCTCTTTTTTTTCTCCCTTAATAGTTAACCTGCAATGTTCAACACTGTATTTCAGGCTTATCATCTCTTGTCATATCCAGCATGAGCACAGAGGACAGATTATTTTTTTCCTTACAATTAGCCAAGCAAACATATGACCTAAACAAGCACATCATTTTCTAAACAAAATATACAGGATAAATATTAGTCACTGTTTAAACACTTCCCTTTTGACACTAGCTCCAAGTCCTCCACTAACAGAAATTAATCTCTCTCTTATTCTTAAGAAGTTGAATGCTTGTCTTCCAAGATCAAAACATGGCAGTTTAGAGGCTCCTGTAAAAGTTTAGTGCCTGTTACTACACAGTGTCTCAAGAGTCATGCGAGATAATCAAGTATAGATTTTTACTTATTTAAAAAATGTTTTTTCATTTCCCAGTGACTATACAAATGAATTGTTTACACTGAAGTCTCCATCCCAATCCCTATGGAAGTTTGTTTATACTAATTTAATGCCATCAAACTATGTAAAGAGTATAATAGCCAAGACAAAACCCCCTCATATAAAGCTTTAATTTTTAATATATCAAGCTAAGCATGGGTTTTATGCAACTAACATTTAGCTTTATTAGCATTATTAATATGCTCAAAATAAGAAAATACCCAAGGGAAAAGATTAATTTATGTGCTCAGCAGAGCCCAGCTGCAGATATGGCACTGTACTTGAAGAGCCAAGTGGTGTTTGCTTTAGGACTACTGTAAGCACTTTTGGTGTATCTAATTATTTTTAGTACTAATCTGACATTCTCATTTGAGAAAATTTCCACCTACAGTTATGGTACTCAGGCATGAAGGTTTCGCACCGCTTCCATCTGGGCACCTTTCTAAAGCACGGACTGGGAAACCATTTGGTGGTAACAAACTTCATATTCACCTTTGCTCCCTGCGCTTAGCAGTGGCCTGAACAAGGTCTCTTCAGGCATAATCATATCACTTATTCTGCTTAAGGCAAAAGTCATGAAACCTAAGCTGACGGTAATAACATAACATAAACCAGGAACCTGGAGAGATGTTAACAGCTCAGGCAAGCAATGTAAGCAAATACTTTGCAATGGAAGCCCTCTTCCTCTTGATTCCCTCAATTTCCGTTACTGTTAAAATGAGCCCAAATTATTCCTCTCAAAAATCCTTGCATAACCAGGCAAAACATTAGGTATTAGGAATGCCACGGTCAGCTACACAGCAGCATCCCTTTTCCTGTGCATAAACATAAACAGCCAGAGGGAACGAATTGAAAAAGACACTTCCCATGATTTTACTTTGGTAGCTTTCTTATTTTTATTTCTTATATATTGCCTATTTCATATTTATGATGCTTTAAACAAAAAAGAGGTTGTAAAGAGACACAGCTGGAAAATACAAAAGAATGCCAGCGTTGAAAGGCAAAAGAAAATGATCAGCCAGCTATAGTTTTGGTAAGATACTATTTGTCACTCAAAATATAAAACTGCTTACTAAAATACATATACTGATAGATCTAGTGTATTCATATAAACTCTTCCTTGCTGTGGTATACAAGGAGTATTCTGGATGAAATCAGTGCTGAACTGCTAGCAGTTATTTAAAGAAGACAGTTGGGTAGGTAGTTAAGTACTCATGTCAGGGCATGCTACAATTAAGTACGTACATGTGGTAACCTGCGTGTAGAATACTGCTCTTGCAGGACAGCCCTGAGTGGCTGACGAAAGGAATTAATCACTCCCAAAGTCATTGCAATGTGTAAGTTTGTTGCTTCTAGCAGCGAAAATGCCACACACCTTTTATCACTGCATGTATTAGGGGAATCTGCAGATAAAGGCTACCTTCATGTTCAGGCTTTATGTTGCTGCTTATCAGTGTGGTGTCTGAGCATCTTCCAGGGAAAATCAGCTGGGGAGGAATCCCTTGCCAATTCTGTGGCTATGCATATGGGAGTGAAACTACAACCCCTAGTAAAAGAAGGTGGTGGGTTGTTCATGTTCCCTGTAGAACAAATTTTAATTTGTTCTGATTGAGCATGTTGCAGAAACCAGGGAGTTAGACGGCAATGCAGAACACACCGGGTCACATTATCAGTGCATTTCCAGCCCAGAGTCTGCAGGAACAGATATTTCTGCTCACTATCCTCTTAACCCTGTGATCCACTGCGAGGGCAGCGCAGTACCCTGCAGCCCTCGTGTGGAAGGAAACGCTCAACATCTGGACAGACATCCCAGCAGAGAGTTAAACACCAGCTAGCAACCTGTAATAGGATCATTAGAGGTTTAGAGGAGCTGCAGAATGGGAAGAATAATGAATAAATGAAAGACTGAAAAGATTTCTTTATCGTTGGCTAACAGCAGTACCTGTAGAAAATTCAATGAAGAGACAAAAATGGAGTGGTAAGATGAGGCTAAAAGGCCTTCAGAAAGGGACGTGGTGTGACTAACAATGTAGAAGTGTAAATACTTACAAAAATTGAACCAACCAGAGGTTCTCTTAAAATTGGCTGTCTCCCGTGCAGTTTTGACATAAGGAAAGCTGCAGTGCCCCTAAAAAATTTAGTTCTATAACCAGATTACATCTCCAATTAAAGGATGTTAGGAAACAGTCTTTCCTGGAACTCCTGCATTTTCTTCTGTGGGAAGTCGTGTGTGAGCAGCATGACTAATGAGGGCAGTAATACCAACTCCTAACAAAGTTATTCTTTCTTTTCTGTCACCTTTGCCTTAACAGGAATAGCTTTCTTATCTGTCTATTATTTGCGTGAGGTTTTCTACCAGGGAAGTCTACAACCTTCCAGATTCTGTAATATGTTTATCATTTCAGCTCTTAAGTTCTAGCTGCAGTATTAACTACAGACACTGTCATTTGCACTTAAAATGCCCGGTAATGAGTTCCAGCAAAACAGATAGAGAGGTTACCATGTCAAGCAGCAATACACAGTTTTCCGCACTGTCCTGCTGTTAAGCGAAGACTCCGCATACAGCTTGCTCTTGGTTCAGCTCGAAGTGCTACACTATTCTTTACAGACCATCATCGCGAAATGCCCCTTGCTGCTCCTGGTGTGTTCAACCAGAGAGCAGGACAAACACTCCAGCCCACGCCCCAAGCAAACTCATATTTCATGTACGACTGGTATGCTTGAACTGACTGAGCCAGGTCCTACTTGGAGAGAAGTTGGAGGGAGCTTTGCCAGGATCTGAGTAAGCGGAGACCTGGCACTGACAAAACCTTCCTTAATCTTTACTGCATTTACCAACAGTTTGTTCTCTGTCAGATAGGTTAAGATCAGTCTTTTTGCAAATACTTTAAGCTCAACTGCTGCCAAAGCTTTTCTTTAACTCCAGCCTGCCGTTCTCATCGCGTTCCCTGTGCTAACACGAATGCTCGAGAAGCTATAAGGCAACCCAAATGGAGGAACTGCTCCTGCATAAGGCCAGCACAGCAAAAAACCAAGGTGTGGGGCACAGCCTTTGCCTGACACAGGGCACCGTGTCACAGCATCCAGGTCCCACCCAAGGCATGGGGTGGCTGTGGTAGTGTCCAGAGCAGGTGACAGGAGTGGGAATGGAAGTGCGAGAGCAAGGAACCAGGATGGTTTCTCATCAGCAACCGTAACAGCTATTACCTCCTTAGAGCGGTCACGGAACTCCAGCTTGCATTTACTTCCAACATTTCAATTCTTTGAATACATTTTCCCAAATTACACTTGCTTATGCAGGATTAGAAAGAAAGATTTTTTTCTCTTAGCCTGGGACACGAGGACTACTGACACAGTAAAGGCAGCAGTTGCAGGGTAACATGATATGTGATAGCGATAAACGTTTCAGAACTACATATTTTACTGACAGGCTACTGCAATTTTCTCTCTCCTACATGAGAAGATTAATTGCTTACAGCAAGTTACATTTCTCCTACATTCACCAGTAATGTGAATTACTGATAATTAATTACAGTACGTACCAGTACCAGGTACTTATCTGCCCTAGATCTTCTAGGATATGTTCATTTGCCCCAAGTACAGCATTCCATAAGCAGAGCAAACACGAAGCAGGCGATCACAACTTGCCCAAGCTTAAATCACAACCCTAAACAGCCAACATACAATTTTCAAATGTTCTTTGCACAAAAACCTATTTCTCTGTCCAAAATCCTTTTTGAAGCTGGATCCCATTAAAATTACAATTGACTACACTGCTAATAAAGTATTTGCAGCACGCTGTTCTCACACAATACTTCATTCCTAAAAATCACTGTGGCTCCCTTCAAATTAAAGATGTTAAACTTTTTGGACTACAATTTGGGATCTGTGTCTACAAATTTACTACCTCTTTAAAGCTAGACAGAAATAACTTTCGGATGAAGTGTCGGCATTATGTATCTTAAAGCATAAACATTTTCTTAGGCCTGTTACAAAAAATGTTGGATAAAAAGGCATGAACGAGAACAGCTTAATCCAGCCCCATGCAGCACACCCCCCTTTCGGAATGGGCATGATTCCACTAATTACAACCTCGAAGAAATTATCGTTATGGGAACAGACAGGTACCCCAGGCAGTACCAAGACATTTCATCTGAATGCATGCTCCTCCTGCCAGCCCGTGCCTTGGTGGCCCCCTTCCATCAACCTACCCCACGGGGAGCTGCGGTGCTGGAGTGACTGAGACATTGAGTAATCTCTGCTGTCAACGTGGGATGCGACGGAACAAGCAGACTCCCCGGATGGTGTTAACAACCCCGCTAAGGAGACTAATGCCTTCAGCTGCACTTTCACACTCTGGTATTGGTTTCAGTATAAAACAAAATCTCGCTTGTAAAAGCCTAATCTGTAAGAGTACTGATGCTTAACCTTGGAGCGCTGAATTCTCACATTCCTGTTGAGAAATAATGGAAGTTTCTGTCCTGCATGTATGTCTTCATCCCCGCCCCCCCCCCCCCCCAATTTCTGAAACATTCAAAATATTCCAGACAGCACTTTCAAATAAACCAGCTCAATTATTAAAAAAAAAGACATTTTACCTGCTCAGCTTGCTAGAAAAAACACCTTGCAAAAAGCACAATGATTTTTCACATATGCAGCAAAGAATACTGAATATTCATTCACCTATTTCTAGGGATCTGAAATTTATTGGAATACTTGAAGTGGGTGAAGGTTTTGATTTGTGGGCAGACCACAGCCTTTGTCTAAAATGCTGTACAACACATGATAGCCTCAAGCAAAACATCTGATACAACTACCATTGAACTACCACTTCCGCATATTATTTTTATATTTTAGTGACTTCTAAAGTTTATATAAAAACAAACATTATATTCCCTTTATCCTCCTCTGTCCCTAAAAGCTATTATTGACAAATGCTCAGCACTTCACCAGTTTATTCCAAAACCCAGTCCGTACTTTATCCGAGGTTACTTTGAGGAAGAAATGGGAATGGTGACTTCTGAGTCTTTGCCTGCCACTCAAACCTCTCATGAGCTTCTCCCAGGAACATACGAAGCAAAAGCAACCGTGGTGGGCTTCACCATATAGACTTCTGTGAATTTCTTTCAGTTGCTAATAATTTAGCTGAAGTAACCTTTTTTCCACATGGATTTCCATAAGATGATGGAAAACTATTGGTACCAGTAGATAAGCCCATTAGGAGCCCGAATCATGAATAGCGAGGCCTCAGCTGTTATGGCAGGTCTTCAGCCTGTGAGCAGATCACCTTGCCTATTTAGCCCCGCTCCTCTTGTAGCTGTGATTGCTCTTACTCTTCCTGGCAAGAAAAATATGTTAGAAACAGCTGCTGTTCCTCCTTCTGCTGCTTCCCCTCAGTGGGAGGAAGGCAGAGAGGGTTGCCAACAACCTAATGGCTTAGCTGAAGCCAGCTATTTTTACATGACAGTGCAGCCATGCAGCCCAGTCTTGCAGACTGCTATTGCCTGCATGCACGGAAATTTAGATGAGCACTAATCCTTGTAGGGTAAGGACCCGTGGTACCGCCTTTCACATTGTGAACCACCTCAGAGGTAAATAATACTTTACACACTTCAACTTCATTCAGCTGCAATACAAAAGAAGACATAGTTGGTCTCTTTTCCCAAGTAACAAGTGATAGGCCAAGAGGAAATGGCCTCAAGTTGCCAAGGGAGATTTAGGTTGGACATTAGGAAAAATTTCTTCACTGAAAGGGTTGTCAAGCACTGGAACGGGCTGCCCAGGGAAGTGGTTGAGTCCCCATCCCTGAAGGCATTTAAAAGATGAGTAGATGTGGTGCTTAGGGACACCGTTTAGTGGTGGGCTTGGCAGTGTTAGGTTTATGGTTGGACTGGATGATCTTAAGGGCCTTTTCTGACCTAAATGATTCTATGATTCAATGGATCTAATCCAATCAGTAATAAGGTCCAGAGGTGTATTTTCACTATCGACAGCAAGTTACATCAAGACCAAACATTTTCAAGCACAGGTACCTGGAAATGAGGATGAAGCTCTATAGTCACTTTAATTCTATAGCATCATTTTTTGAGCTGTCATCAGAAGGAAGTCTTGCCCTCTACTTTTCCACTAATATGAGGTGGACTGAGTAGCAGATCTGGCTGAAAATTCACATGGTTTTTCTTCTGGCTGAGTTAGTTTTAATCTGGAGCACTCTTCTAGTGTCACCTACTGTGTAGCTGCATAAAACCGAACATCAGCAAAAAGGAGATGGTGAAGGAGAGTGGGCAGGGACCCCTTCAGCAACAGTTTGCCTTCTGTTGGTCTAAAAGAGGTTTTACAGTACTTACTCAAAACTGCCCAGCCTGAAAAACGACATCCAACCCCAAGCACAACAGAAAACACAATCTGTTAGGAAACATATGGTACTAGAGCAAACCCCTCTGAAGTATTTTGAGAGATACAAAAGACCATTGCTCCTCAACTGCAAGAACTGTAAGTAAAACTGAACACAATTTGAAATTGTGTTTTTCCTTGTACAAAAAAAAAGTCTGATTTCCTAGAGAATGAAGCATGATTTTCAACTGTCATGATTGCTTTATTACACTACAGTCATGTAATAATATTTACAGTTGTGTAATATTTACAGTCATCCCAGTGACGGTCCAGGATTTTCTTGATAGAAAAGAAACTTTTCCAGAACATCCTCTGGACCATTCTCCTACTGACACAAAAAAGGCTGTCACACTGCACTATGTTTATTTCTTATTGTACCTCAAATAAAGCCAAAAATCACTTTCTTGTGCCTGCTACAGCATCAACCTGTGTCCGATCACAGGAATCAACTGAACGAGCATGAAACCTGTCTCAATGGCATCCACTCTTTTTGCATATTGCAATACCATCCAGTTGAACCCCAAAACTATTGTCACCAGTAGACTCATTTTGAAATAACACTCGAATGGAAGACTTGTTGCTGTGCCATTCTCCCCATGGCAGTATGCCTTCCCTAAAAAATGTCATTGTTAATGGAACTAATTTGTTATAGAGGATGAATAGGTTTACATGTCAGGTCAGTTACTCAAGCAATTATTATCACTGTGAAGTCCAAACCAGTGTATAATCAGCCAATGTAGATATGTGAATCCAACACATAATTGTGCAAGGAATGTCCTAGAGTGATGAGGATACACACAAAAAAGCTGACCTCTTTTCATGCTTAGTATTACTATACGACAGCAAATTGACTCCCCGCTTCCCAAATACAAACCGGCTGTAGTTCCCAACTAGCTAGCAGCACACTGAACACTGAAATCATCAGTCACACCGCAGATATACATTTACAAATGCCAGTAGGTCAATTCAGCACAAACACCAGACTCCAAAAAAGAAGTTTTGTTTGACAGTTCTTCCTGCCTTACCACCTGGGAAATTAAAATATCCACATGTCCCTGCTTACAAGTCTGTTGTAAAAGTTGTAAAATATGTAAAAGAATTTCTAATTTTACATCTTCAGATGGATGCTAACTGCACGAAATTCTCAATTTATCATCACGTAAATAAGTCCTAGTCCATACAGTGCTCTGGGATATAGGCACATGAGAGAAGGAGATCACGGAAAGCCCACTTCAAGTGAGAAGAGTGAGAAGAAAGGGAGGCAAACACACAGTATCCCAATTTCAGACCCACAAGATGAGAGGGAAGAAAACATACAATATCCCAATTTGAGACCCATCCACCAAAGACTTGGCAGAAAAGAGGAGCTTTGGTCTGTGAATGAAAAGATAACAAACTTGAGCTGTGGTGAAGGGTCAGTGGGAACCAATTTCATAATCCTACTGTGGAATATGCTTGAAGTATAAATGCATGAAGAATCATAACCTGTGAACAATTTTAGATGCAGTTCCTAAGTTAGATGGTGTATATATATATTTACACAGTGAAAACGTTTGCATTTGGTACTTGTTAGAAAGCTTTCATCATAAGCTCCAGTCAAATATTAGCTTGGAGCCAATATCACGTTAACAGGATATAAACTTTTCAGTAGGATAGTAATACTTAATGAAATACAGAAAAATAGAAACAGGTCTTTAAATAAAACACTTTCTTTCTCCATATTTGAAGGAAAGACTGGTACTGATTGCCAAAATTTTAAACTGAATACTTACCTTTTCAACCGGGGTATTTTCTTCACTCGTAACACTTGCTTTTCTTGATTCGTTTTTTGTTCTGCTCAGCCTCCGGGACACTTTTTCTCTAAGCAAAGTGGCATATCCAATGTGTTCATAGATGGGGTTTGTTGTCATCTTGGAAATATACTCGGAAGCCTTTGTTTCTATATACAATGTTATCAAGCCATCTGTAACCAGATCATGGATTGATTCGAATCTTTTCTCCCCAACGAAGTGCTTCCCATCATAGAACAACCTGTAGTTTAAGGTCTGATTACCAAACCTGCAAACACCAGAAAAAAAGGAGGGAGAGAAGAAAGAGAGAGAGGGAAGAGTGAGAGAGAAATCATACTGGCAAAATGCTCGGGAGGTAATTTCGCTGATGAGTCTGTATGTCTGGAATACGTATGGAATATGCACATGGCTGCAGCTGGACCTCTGTGGAGAGACGAACTCAAGTTCAAACCCAAACTTGACTGTGTCACATGGACTGGGCTACAGAACTGAGGTGAAGTCTCCGCAACAAGCTATGTGACCCAGATGTACATCGTTTAAATCTAAATCCTAAAGGGACTACCACAGTGATTGGAAAGGCAGGTTTGCATTGACAAGACCGGGATGCATAATTGTGTAAAGGGCTCTTCCACCCTGAAACATTTTTGAGGTGCAGAAAGTGGATACTTAATTTAAAGTCAATGAAGAGAGATGGGCATCTCTAGCAAGTAATTCAAAACCTAAGGGGTCTGAATCACCCTCTGGCAGGAAGCCAGGAAGACTGAGCCCCTAATTCAGGGGCCCAATTAAACACCCAAAGTTCTGTGGGATAATTCTGGCCCTATTTAGGGCAGGCATAATCTATTGGGTTTTTTAAAAGTGTTTTAAAAAGCAAAGTGCTGTAGTAGCACATTCGATTTATAACACCAAGGTTGAAAACTCAGTCTTGATTAAAGGATTCAAAGATATGACATTGGGTTAAATGGTCCTTATATTGCATCAAATGTGCATGTCTCTGCATAATTTGTTGGGCATTCAAATCAAACTCTTGAAGCCTCTTATTTTTTCGCCCACATTTTTCATATGAATTCGCAATTTATAATCAAATTCAGTTTTTGATTCTACAAATAATTATCCAGATGGATTTAGAAATCATGCTGTTGTGTCAAAACAACAGGCACTTTGCCATAATCCCCATCCTTTAGTAGTTCTTTTTATTCTTTATTTTGAAATCTCTCTCCAAAACCCTAAAAAATTACATTTGTTCTTTTTCAGCTGACAAAAGTTGCTTTTAATTTACACCACTTTTTAGTTGGCATGACTCACCAGCTTTTCCAGCTCTACCATCTGCACATCAATGCAAATTCTGAGGATTTCAGCACTGTATCACAGCTACTTGGGGTAACTCCTTAAAGGATTTTTCTTTCTGGCTTACCAGCAGAAGGGTAAAAATGCAGACTTTTATTTTTTGCATAGCTCACAGAAGTAATAATGCTATAAAAATTGCAAAATATTGCCAAGGAGTTTGTTTTGTCAAAACTCAGTAGAATATCTTGTCCTCTTGCCACTAACCCACAGCAAGTTTAAGATTTGTGCGAATGGCAGAGCTAAGCCAGGAGCGGCCGTGGTTTCAAGGGAAGGCACCTGTGAGGGGCAGTGAGGTTATAGCTTGGGCTCCCACTGAATTTTGCATTCAGCTGAATAGCAGACTCCTACTTCTTTGAGCAGCAGCATCCCATGCTTCACACTGTATTTCTACAGCAAGCTGGAATTCTAGTTAGGGAAGAAAACTGAAATTCAGGATGCTGCCTTTGACAGGCAGTCAGCCACTGGACTTCAAAATTTTCCGGGTTTATCCAGGTTTATTATCACCAATGGTTGCCCATGTTTGTGCACAACACATCCCTGAGCTCAGAGGACAACCTGGCTGTGTCCTCTGCCAGGACACTGTCCCGTTCTGTACTCACTCACATCTCTTACACAGTTTTCAAGGAGAAGCTCCATCGTTACATCACTCAACTCTAAGCAGCAAAAAAATTTGAAAACAGGCACAGTCTGCTTCTGAAAAGGGACTTCCCAGCCAAGTGCTGAAGGAGTGACTGAATTGCTGCCATACTGCAAGGGTCAAACTGTTGACAAGGGGGTGTAAAAATCACTCTGACACCATGAAGTCTATTAAATAACGGTGGGTACAGACTTCACTTAAAAGGGATGGATATAGTCCCCTCCATTAAACACATTTACATTTGAACTATAAGCCTCTATTAAAACAGCATTTACCTGAGAGCAAGAGTATAGCAGCCGGGTTGCCGCTGGCTTTCTCTAAGAATATATGCTCCTTCTACACCAGCAAGTATTTCATCTGCTTGCTCCCGAGAAATGATCCCATGAAACCTAAGGGAAGACATTTCAGTGACTTACAGAACACTTCAACCAGAAACACCTCCTCCTCCACCCCAGAAACCATTTGAAAACTTCTGCACCGCAGAGCATCGTGGTCTAAGCCACCAGGACAGCATCCAAGCATCTAAAAGTGGCAGCACAGTCATCCAGCCTGGGCAAGTCCATCATAGAGGCAACCCAAAAATTACACTGTATATGCAGTTTCAGTCAGTACAAAACTCAAGTGCACCCAAAGCTTTTTTTCTGTAAATACCTCATCTTTTCATAACTTCCTTGTTTCCTTTTCTAGAGGCCTTATGAATTGAAAACTAGGCACAAAGGCATTATTTTTTTTTTATGGAGATGACTTAAAATTGAAATTAAAGGTCATTCTTGTTATCAGTTTGCTTTATTTTTATATTCCTCAAATTTATAAGGGAAACTGAGACAAAAAATGGCAACAAGTCTTCAAAATACTTTTCTGCATACATTAAAGGAGAAGAAGATAGAGAGTAGGCTTGAAAAAAACACTGTTTTCTTCACTTCAATGAGTTCCTCATTCAGTGTTGGAAAAAAGCAATACTTCTCTGATTCTTTTGTCATTGCCATTTTAAGAAAGAAAGAGGGCCTAGGATGCACAATTAACCTTACAATAATCAATATTTAGCAGTGATCTTGCCAGGAGTACAAATGCAGTCTTTACAGCAGTCTGAGTCCTGACTCCTGTGCACATTTTTCTAGCTGATAAGTCTCCAAGGGTCTCCTCAGAGGTTTTGAAAGTTTCTGGGTTTGCTCTTGTCTGAAAAAAAAGGCACTAAAATGTACTGGCCTTCAGCATTTTCTCTTTTCTGGCAATACATATGAAGTGGCGCATTTCTAACACTGCCTCTGGCTTGGTAGTGAAAGAGAAGAAAAACACATTGGATGTAAATGCAATTGTTGTTCCGTTGTCTTTAGGTTGTCTTTTCACAACTAATACATGTTGGAAATATTAGGTTTAGGTGATCTTTCCAGAGTGACTTCCTATTCAAAATGATCGAAATGAGCATCCCCTAGATGACATAACTGAAGCACGTCTTTATCAGTAAATTCATGGCAATTCATAACTGTAGTTAAAAATAATGAGCATAAGCTATTTTCCACCAGAGGCTCATGATAAAATATAGCACGCTTTAGGTTAGGTATTAGGACAAAAGCTCTCCTGGTGATCAATTTAAGAAATCACTAGGACGAGATACTTGGGGCACCTGTGAATTTTTTAATTGTGGGTGGTAAGCACTGGGTAATCCAAGCTTTCTCATGGATATTTTTGGTACATTTTTATAAGGGCATAAAATCAGCTTTTACATGGTACAAGATCCCCTGAACTCAGATGCCTGCCTCTGACAGCAGCCAACAAAAAATGCTTACAGAAAGAGTGCAGGAAGCAGTGACATATTTCTTTCACTTCACATCCCTGTCCATCCATCACTGGTTTAGCCAGAAGTTGTGTCCAATCAGCTGTGACCTTGCCCTTCATGAATCTGAGAATCTCACTTGTAAACCCTTTAATGTCTTTATGCTTTTGGCCTCTGCAGCACCCCATGGCAATGAACTTGAGAGGGACACTGTGCATGTCCCTCTCTTGGACACCCACTGGGGAATCCCCGTTCATTTTCCTCCTGTGGTAGGAGCTGCATCCCTTTGCGCCACCGTTGTTGCACTTCACTGCACCTTTCATTCCTTCTGTAACCTTTCTAAAAAGGAGGGAGGAGGAAGGGGGAGAGAGGGACCAGAACTACATGCACTATTCAAAATGCAGCCACATCACAGATTTATACAGTAATACAACTACTTTTTTTTTTCCTGTTTCTTTCCCTAGAAATTCCTGATTCTCTTTCCAAGCACTACTGAGCACTGATTCAATTGCTTTTCTAGGACTGTCCCACTAGTTCTGAAATCTTATTTCTGGATGATAATAACAATGATCTTGCCCAGGCAGGTTTGCTGAGGTGACTTCTTACAGCTCCTGCCAGCCCTGCTGCTCCACAAACCCCAAGTATGTCAACAGCCCAGCAGGTTCCTGGGTAAGAGACTGTGGTAATGGTTTTATTACAAGGCCTGCTGTAGGAGGCGTGACGGTGTGGCGGTGTGCTCCCCCCTTGTCTCTGACTCCCCCTCCTTTGACCTCTTTCAAATGATGACCACCTGTGGCAGTGGTGATAGATGTGTCTGGTCGTGAAGGATGCACCCACTGGATGTAGGGGGAGACAGATAACAATACAATAGCCAAGGGCTATTGTGGAATGTGCCCACCAAAGCACAGTGGTTAGTGTGCAAATATGACTATGAGCCAATTATCTTACCCCCATAAATAGTGAGCAGTCCAGGAGCCCTTTGAGCTCTCCTGTACGGCAGAGGGCTGCACTCCAGGATCTCCCCTTGAGCAGGGACGCCTCTCAAGGTTACTCCTCGAGGTTGAGATTCCTTACCACAACAGATTCTTGGTAAGTGACTAACAGCATGCTAACTTTGAAATCTTAGGTAAGTGACATAAAGGATTGATTGCGCATATATAATCCTTTAGACATAAACCGTTGACCAAGTCTGGGACTAGGATTGGATCCAGCCACACCTAGATTCCTCTCTGAGGGAGTTTAGAAAGCAAGGGGATCTTTTCTGAATCTCATGACTCAACGGGAGGGTCTCCCTCACAGTTTTGTATGACCCTGTCCTCTGTGCAGTAAACAACATAGTGTACCTTGCCATTGAATCTCATAAACTACTGTCGCATTTATCACTGAACTTTGTTAACTCACTGTTTTACACCAATAAACCGCATTACTTTTGCCTCCCTCTCACTCCATCCACGACAGATGGGCTACTCAGCTAGGTACTGGCTTTGGGTCTGTTGTGCTCTACTGGCTAGATCTGAATTCCCTGCCATCAAAGACAATATTTAAAAAGTGAAACTTCAGTAACTAGGGGCAAAGCTACTGGCTCTTGAGGTTTTTGATGGTAGAAAAGGATCATTGAACACAGATGATGTATCTGGGCTGGAAGAAAAAATAGAACATGGGATCTAAGTAATTTAGCTAGCGATAAGGGCTAGGGCCTCAGCAGATTACTCTAGTAAAGGCCAAATGCCAGATCTGAGTGCTTCCTTCAGTGGCTACGCTCTTCAAATTCATCTGCCCAAATCTCCATGCCAATGCAGGATCCAGCCCCTTTCAAGCTATTTACTGGCAAGAAGACTGCTGAACACAAAGGAACTATACTCTAGTGGTCTGTTATTTGCCTCACAACAAAAATACACCTCTTCTTTGGGTATTTTGGACCTTGTAACCTTAGCAGGGAGAACAGCATTCACACATGCAGTAATATACACGCATACTTCCACAGCCACGTAGGGTGGTGAACGTATAGGAGCATACACAAGGAGGCAGTGAGAGGAGCAAGCTGCTTCTCTCCTCCCCAGGCCATTGCAGGACCACTGGGAGGTTAAAGTGACAACCGAAATAAAAGGAAGAAATACTCCAGACAATATTTTTTTCCCCAAACTGTCCTGAGAAAAGCAAAATAAACACGCAGGCTCACAGAGCAGCACAGTCCATGGATTGTGAGCAGCAGTACTAGACTGTAACATAGCTAAATTATTAGGCTTTCAATATATTTAGCTCCCAGTTGAAGCGAAAAGTAGAATAAAATATTTTATCACATCTCCATTGTGTCTTGTATTTTTTTTAGTTCTAGAACAACAACTTTTGGATACACCCAATAGATAGTTAAAATAGGAAAATACTTACTCTCTTCCATAATACTTTGGTCTGTTCTCCACCTAGATTTTGAAAGAAAGGAAAAAAGTATTAAAAACATGCGCAATTTAAAATAAACTACATAAAAATAAGTTATGCTTGATTATCAGTGAGGACTACTGCACCCATCTAAGTGACGAAATTCTGCAGATTCAAAACTGTGACTGCAACATGACTACACAGAAGAACAGGTAAATGAAACAGAAGAGGTGGCTTTATTGATGGATTTCTGGTAAGAATAACACATTAATGGTGAAAAAAATGGACATAATTGTATAAAAAAAGCATATAATTGTACAAAATCTGATCAAATGGATAAAGAATAATTTACCAACTAATATTTATACTAATTTATTTTTACCCATCTAATATTTATGCTACGAAATAAGACTATTTTTGTTGTACACCCTTTGGCTTCTTAAAAACATCGTTTGCCTATATACAGAAACTAAGCGAAGGAAAAAATCAATATTCTCAGGAGAAAAAAGGTTTCTGGATTTAGATATAGTCTTAAATTCCTTGAAGCCTCACGAACTTGTGGGCCTGATTCAAATCACACTGAAAGCTGCTGGAAGGACTCCAAATTATTTTAAACAGCTTTGCACCAAGTTTTAGGGATGTTGTGTTCTTACCCAGAAACTTCGGACACGTCTGACACTTTGACTCATTTCTCAGACCCCAGTCTTTTGGCAAGCTGGAAAAAAGCAAGCTCCCTAGCCCCTGATTTTATCTTTCACCAGCCTGTGTCTTGACCTTGACCGCCAGCTCGGGCAGCAGGGGCAGGCAGTGCTGGCAAGGGGGCACGGCGGCCCAGGTGTTCACCCGGGGCTGAGCCAGGGCTACCTCACTCTGCACACCGGCTTGTTTGATTATTACATACCTGACTATTACAAATTATTTTTTCAGATTTTTAAGACGTATTCATAGGTACGCATGCATTCAAGCACCTTTGGAAAGAGATGCTGTCTTTCCAGCTCTGGCACTTACCAACAGTGTCATCTTACCGGGCTGCAACTTTAGCCAGCATTTTCACACATAAGCATGACAGAACTTAATATAAGATACACATAAAGTCTCTTGATTATTAAAAAAAATACCTGAGTGAGTGCATACCTGAGTAAAGCTGTCCATATCTATGGAATGACTGCTTCATACATAGCGACACACACATAGAAAAACTGTGGTTTCTAGACTGTCCATAGAATCATAGAATACCAGGTTGGAAGGGACCTCAAGGATCACCTAGTCCAACCCTCCTAGGTAAGAGCATAGCCTAGACACGACGGCCCAGCACCCTGTCCAGCTGAGTCTTAAAAGTGTCCAATGTGGCGGAGTCAACCACTGTTTTATCCTTTAGGATAAAACCAATCAATTTTCACCATTTTATCTGACTGGAAACAAGACCCTTGTTCTTGTTTTGATTATATCTCATTATTTCACTCATAAAAACTTCACATTGAGGAAGACTTTTAATTTCTGACTAGCAAACGCATAAATGTGACATTTTTTGATTCAATAATCCACACGCCACGCACTAAACCGAAGCAGCTGACTTTCTACCCTGCAGTCACTAAGGCTACAATACAGTGGAAGATGAACGAAAGTCTGTACAAGATAATGAGAATCTTCAGTGGAAGACCTATGGGAGTTCAATCAAGTCCTTACTGTGCTGCTTTCCCAGCTTGGCATTTCTTTTCTATAGCACGGCACTAACAAATAGCAGTATCATACCCTTGAAACTCCTAATAACACCTTGATGCAAACATTTTTGAGCTCTGAGGGGCAGGAGTAAGAGGAAAAAGCAAACACAGAAGTGAAGAGAGAGCAAAATCAGAGGAATTGCCAAGTGCAGGTGCTGTGTTTCTATGTGCATATATGGCAACCCAGAGAAGAAAGTGTACAAATCCAATTTTTTCTGAGCTTTATACTTCTATAATTAAAAAAAAAAAAAAATCAAGAAAAAGCTGTATTACCTCAGAGAGGAGGTTGGTCATATGTTCATCTTTAGTAGTGCTACATTACTTTATTACCTTGGAACTGTGCTGCTTTCCTGTCATCCTTATAGACCTTAATGACACCCCCTCCCCCCCAAGCATTTATTTAGCTGGGAACTTAATTCAAAAACAGGTATGAGAAGCTGGGTTAGATGAGACCACCACATGCAATCTTCATGGAAATGAAGGCCACTCTGTACATAGAAATGGTGATAAGGAACAAACTTTCATTCCCACAGAAGCGAAATAAAACCTTTACACCACAGAAGGTAAAGCATGTCTTTCATCTAGGATTCACAATCTGCTTATTTTTAAAAATACATATTTGCCTTGATTGTACATACACACAGAATAAAACCTAACACTTTCAATCTACCTCAGAAAGAGAAAAGAGTTAACAGTACTAGGACTTGCCCTCAAAACTACCTACAAGCACAATTTCCCCCACAAATACATATATATATATATACATATATATATATATATATAAAGTAACTATATATATAAAGTCTAAAAGCAATCTGGAAATAACTCCTTGAGCAAATGGAGGCACATTTTGTATCCCTTTCACAACATCGTTTATGCAAAAATACAAATTTATCTGTGAAATTTTTCTCATTTAGCTCGCAACTGACTGAGCTGCCCTGCACACTGCGGTTTCCATTTTTCCTGCTGTTCATGAGCCAAAAAGATTTTTTTCTTCAGAGAATGCACACAAAGCCCATCAAATCCGATATTCTGCTCCTCCACCCCCCCATTAAACAGAAACCTTCTCGAACATCTTTTAGCATCCATGTGCCTAAAATGGTCACAGCTTCAGCACCTGGCTTTAGGCAGGAAAGATACTGTAGTATTCCCTGAAATTAAGCTCCAGATCTGCCAGACCATCCAGGTGCCCCAGAATCTAAAAATCCTCTCCTGCGCCTAGCGCAACCTTTAGCCTGAAATAATCATTTCACTGCTAACCAACTTCACTGCTAGGAACAAACACAAGGAAACAAGTTACAGCAAGATAAAAGATCAAAATAACATCAGGGTCCCTAGATCAAAACCAGAATGTTGGACTGAACTTAGAAATAAACCAAAAGCCTGCACAATTGATGGAGCAGAGGCTTAAAAGTATCAAAGGAGCCAGTAGGTCCGTTTTGTGCCAACCACAGACTCTGTACAAACTTCAAGGGAAATTCTATATATCCCAAAAGGCAAAGGTGACCGAAATTCAGTTGGGATTAGCTTTCCCTCTCCCGCTGTAAATGGGCTTGCACACACAAAGTCAGGCAGATCTGCCTAAGAGAATTCTTAGCAGTGGAAAGAACAGAAAATCCGCAGGTAGAAAAGTGACTGTTTCCCGGTGGTAGGAGCCCAGAATAATCATCCTTATTCTGAGGACACGTACACTTAGGTTTTTTTCATAGATAATAGCTACGAAGAACACTTTCATCACTTTCTGTATAGCCTTCACAATTTCCTGGCTGAAACAAGGGCCACCTTTCCCAGGTGACCAGTTGGCTTTATCTGTCCCTCTGGCCCATCTCCCTAGACACTGAGCAAGGGGAGAGGTCAGAGGGTTGGAATCGTTTAGGACTCTTATGCTAATAGACAAAGTACAAAACTGAGGAAAAGTACATAAGGCAAATAATAGATCTTCACTAGTGAAAATCTATTTTGCCTTAAAGAGCTCCACAGCTTGCTTTTACTACTCCCATACAGAGGATAAATTAAATGGGTTCTCTGTCTCCACTAAAAGTAAGTGGCAGCTTTCAATTCAAATGCGAGATGGTAATTTTCTGGCTTATAAAAAGGTATTATTGCCAATCTCAAACCAAAAATGTTGTTGCAGAGCAGGCATTTCTGGATGTTGTTCCAGAAACCATGGGGAAAATGCTGAAAATTGCTACTGAAATTCATAGTTGTATGAATTACGAATCAGCAGTGAATGCCAAAATTGTTTAAAGTCCAATTGAACAGGGAATAAGATGTATGGTGAAACAGCCTAAATCACTACTAATCCAGTATTTTTACAAAGCCAGCAACATTCAATGACTTCAATAATCTTGAAACATGCTCAAAGAGAAATGAAACCCAGCACAGCTCTCCTCATAATCTCCAAAGGCCTTTGGAAACTCATGTCTGAGACACTCTGCATACTCCAGTCTTGACTCCCAGCCTGCCAAAGCCAATTGCCTCTCCCCAGCCCCCCCCCCCCCCAAAAACCCACCCTGATTTGTACACTTAGTCTAGTTTTACAAGTTTTTTTACATGTTACAGGATATTTTTCAAGGTGTGGAGTTAGTTGAACTGGGATTTGAAGTCAACACTGAGGAGGAAATAAGTCATCTTCTTCAAAAAATACACTAGCTATCTATCTAAGCTAATTCAATATATTACGTTTACATAATTTTGAAGTTTACTGAATGTTAGTCCCCTGGGATTTGTGGCTCCTCTTTTGGCCAGGATGGTTTAGCCCTGGCATGACACACTCCTGCTAATGTACAGTTTATTGTATTAAAATCCTACACCACTCTGCAAGATAACTCATCACAAAACTACTGGGAATCATGCAGGCAGGAGGTGAGCATCCCCTAATGTGATAGATTTCCATTGCAAGCATTGACATCCAAGCCACACCGCACTGAAGATTTGAAGATACTCTGAAGAATTCTTTCTGCGTAAGTACTACCACAGAAATAAGATAACCCTAATTTCAGAAAAATTTAATTTCCCTTCAGCTTCATTGCACCAGACATACTTCCTTATCCAGTGGCCAAACTGAAATCTAGAAATGCTGGAATGAAAATTTAGAAATCCCTCTAGGACAGCAATCTGCCTGTAATTCAGAAGGGCCAGCACAGTGTAACATTGCATATCTACTTATTTCAACCACTGCCTTAATACCACTCAAAGCAATTTTAATCTGATATATCTTCTGTTTGGAACAATCCTAATTATTTTTCAGTAATTCTAGTCGACTAGATATAAATACATTTTTCAGCTCAGTTTGACATAAAGAGAATTAGAAGAGTTGGAAGAGAAACTTTCAAGACAAGCCCAGCAAAAACAGACTGTAGGGAAAAGGAGTTTATTGTCCGAACCGTGCAGCTTTTGGCAGAACTGTCATAAGCCAACCGCAAACTTTAGCCTTACAATCAAAAACCAAAAAGGATTAAGGAAGACTGTAAGCCCCCATTAAATGGAATGAAGCAAAAAACTATGTTGTATTTCATTACTTCTATAATTTTTTTGCCTCCAAATTTTTCTTAAATAAAATTCTACTCGGACCAATTAGTGTGTCTAGCTTTCTCTCCAAATAGGACAAATTATTTCACATCAACAACTCTTAAGCAATTTAAATTGGGACAAGATTCTTTTTGAAGGGAAATATTTATCAACCTCTTTTACTACCTTTTTATCACTTCCTTACCATCACCTTATCAGGCTCTCTGGCATCAATGTTTTCAAAGAGAAGCAACTCTTGGTTTTGCAAAAAGTATCATATCAGAAAGCCTCTTGGTAATTTTGTTAGTTGGAGTAGCAGCATCTGTAATCCCTGGGCCAAGGATGGGCCAATTATGGACATTCACTATGTACATACGTAATTAAAAGATGGTCTTCTCCCCTAAGATTTTCAGCCAACGGCATTCAGCATGAGTGATGGGACAAGCTTCATGTGCCAAGCCTATCCAGCATTTCATGAGTATGGTCACGTACTTTGGCTGCGTGATGAGGGAGGAGCAAAGACATTCTTCTGAAAGAAACTAGCAATGCACAAGCCCTCAGAACATATTCCACCTGCGCGGTCCATGTTTCTGAGGCTTTCCAGAAAGGTGACACGAATAGTTTTGGAAGTCTGCATCTCCTTTTGTCATTCAGTCACAGAGCCATGGGGATGCCAGAGTTACAGCCACTCGATGGACGCACATTCAGCCACATGATGGCAAGGGACTACGGTGCCTCCAGGACAAGAGCGCAGCTGGGAGCAAGATGTCAAAATCATTCAAAATACCAGAGGGGCAACGACTAGACAGGTCTCTGCAGAAAAGGATCCTGGCATCGCTACAGATCATAAAATGAACATGAATCACTGTTGCTGTCTGTTGCAAAAACTGACAAAGCCAGAATGCTATACTGGGATATAAAACCAAGAGTGCAGCCAACAAGACACCTTAGAGTAATCCTGTCCTTGCAATGCCCACTCGGAAAGCCTCCAGCTGAAGCACCGAGTGTGGGTTTGGGCACTGTGTCTCAAGAAAGACTGGAGCAAATAATCAGAGTGAGCAGGGATTTGGCAAATGTGGAAGACGTGAAAAGAGATTGGCCTAAAGAAGAGACAGAGAGGGACTGTAGCAGACAGGTACGAAAAAGGCCACTTTCAAGAGGAAATATAAGCATTTGTTCTCTGTGCGCTTACTAGACATGACAAGAAGTAATAGGCTTAAACTGCAAAAAAGAAGATAGAGCTTAGAACTTAAGAAAGTGTTAAAAATAAGCTTAGAACTTAGGAAAGTGTTAAAAATAATTAAACACTAAATAAATAAGCAGAGGCGGCCATGAAATCTTCAACCTTGACAGGCTTTAAGAGGATATGCAAACACCTCTTCTTGACGCAGCGATGACAACCTCTTGAGCTTCTTCCAGCTCTGAGATACCATGATCCAGCCTATTACTCATCTCTGCCTGGACTGCTCCCGGGAAATAGGGATTAGCAGGGAGCAGACTTAATAGGTTCTATAAATCACATAGAAACCCACAAAAATACCATGTCTCTGCCCACCTCTGTGAGGCTCTCGGGACAGAAGGCAGCAGGGAGAAGGCAGTGGACAGAGTGAACTGTTCTAGAGGAGAAAGCCAAACCTTCAGGTGACAAACTGGTCACCGCTTACCTATCTAACAAAAATCAGCTTAAATTTATCAGCCCAGCAAAGCGCCAAATTGTGTTTGATATCTTCTAACAAATTATTCTGTGGTAAAATGTACAGCGCTGGGGAGAAGGCAGGAGTGGAGCTCTTCACTACTGGGAATATAAAATGAAGGACAAAAGTGAAGGACACAAAGAATGCTTTTATGAACTGCTGCTCAAAGCTGGATGCTTCTCTGCTGTGATGGTGTGCTGGAACCTATGGAGAAGGTAAAGATGCATAACGACCCTTTGGCAGAAGGATAACGCCTTGCAAAGAAACGCAGGAAGCTCGGCAGCTCCGACTGTTACTGTGGCACTTACTGCAGGCTGATTCCCATTCTATCAAGGTTATTTCTACTATTTTTCAAGACAAAAGAATTGAAAAAAACATTGAGTTGGTTTGTTTTCTTCCTTGCTTGTACCAAATTTTCAAAAGAGCTGCTCTAAGGCATCCTTTATGAGGGTATTTTTAACTTGGGTTTGTTTCCTATCTATGACCTTGAAACAAAACTGTCCAGCAGTCAATAATCAATACACCAGACAAAACACTATAATCTCCAGAAGGTAAAAAAATCTCCCCAACACAGACATCTGCTATTGCTACTAAACCAGAATATATTTCTGTATATATTCAGCTCTAACAGAAAAGACTAAGATTGAACAAGAAAAGAAAAAGCAAATATTTTCTTACCTAGTAAAGATAGTGATGTGCTTCTGAACATAAGCTAAAATAAACTGAAATAGATCTTAATCAAGGAGGCTGCTGCTAAATAGTCAGGGGAGACAGGGTCAAGTTCAAACAACTTCAACAGCAAAAGCAGGAGTCATCTATTTTGTTATGCAGCTTCCATTCACACAGTAAGGGCATCATTAAATGTAAGAAGGAATATCAATGTTACCTTGAATGCAAGATGAAAAATTTTAATACAGTATTTGAGCTGTGCTCCTTTTTTTTTCAAGAACGGTATATTGAGTCATTTAAATGGGACGAAAAATATCCCCAGCAGCAGCAGATAAATGCAGTAAGCCATATCAAGGCTCTAAACACTGCTTGCAATTCTGTAACCAGTGAGAAGCACTAAAACATTCCTATGACACATGCCACAACAGTCCACAGTACATCTGCACAAACCTATTGGTGCTATGTCACCTACCCGAACGTATCCCCAAAAGGCCATGCTGCCGAACCAGCTCACTGCTACCGTTTGATGTAAACCTGTAGCCCTTCAGCAAGGCGCCTCGTGAACACACTTGCAAAGTGCTAAGTGAACATTTATAACGAATCTGCTGGATTTATAAGCTCGAGTATAGGCTGGGGGTGTGGAAGAAAAATCGGGAAACAACTCCTCAGAACTGAGAGTGGATGGGGTAGGTGGTAAATGAGGAGGAAGGGTCCTCAGCCCAGGCCCTTCATAGCATCATGGGGTGTTGAGACGCGCTCCTGCTTCATTACACTGGGGGAACATCTGTGCATGGGGACAGGGGAAGGATGAAAGCAAAAATCCAAGGAGAAATAATAGTATTCGTTCAGTTAATCTGTCATTGATTTTATGAACACTTCTGCTCTGTACTTGGGAACAGCAGACACTTCTCTTAAGTCAGGCTATCTGCAAAGTCTGAACAGGAATAAGGGAGCTTAGATAGTGCCAGCTGCTTTTCCAGAGTCTGGAAAAGGTGGAGATCCTATTAGCTCCTCTGCAAAATACTAAGTAGCAGAATATTTCCCAAATGATGAACAATCTGGTAACTTACAGATGCTTTTATTTCAACAAAGCTGAATATTTTGACACCTATTTATGAGATATATTATCCATAAAACCATCTCTATCACACACACACAGTCTCTCTTACTCATCCAGGGCAGTTGATGTGTTAGTACATATTAGTTACAATGGTATTTCAAACAGATATGCAAATATCTTGGAAACAAAGGATAAATAGAAATCTACATTGCAAACCTTCTGAATTGTTATTCTGAACCCTGAAATTCAGGAGTCCTTCTTTGAAAACAATACAAATTCCACCATGTTCATGGCCGCTTCTCTTTGGTATTACAAAAAGACCTCTGTAAGTAGCTGATGTGTTCATTCTGTGTGTGGGTATGTACATACATGCACCCAAGACAGGAAGCAAGATAAACAGATGTGTAAAGTTTCTACATTTATTCATACTAAGAAATACAAATACATCAACTGCTCAGTGCTTCGTGTTCTCATCTTAAATCTTGAAAAAAGACATCAGACACAGTACCAGTCAGTGAGCAAAGACAGTGAGACCCCCTTCCTACGGATTATATTAACCAGACACAAGAAATACTGGCCTAAATTGGAACAGATATGCAAATCTATACAAGCACATAGTATTTTCACCTACACATAGACTTATTGATAAACTTTATCTAAGATATGAAACAGGCTTTCATTTATTTTGGCTTGAAAACTACTTACATTTGACATCATGTCAAAATAAAAAGAACTAGATGGAAAGACTGATATGTAACAAGGCTAAAAGGAAACAAAAAATTAGGAGAATAGCAAAATCACAAATATACACACACACACAGATCACACACTTGCAAAGGAAAATGGAGAGGAGGGTGAAACTTCCCAAAGAAGCTTTCAACCAAGACCAGAGGGATAATTAGCAAGTTCATCAGTCCAGAAAGACAGCTACATACAGTTTGTGCTCATTAGTCAGAAGTTGCCATCTTGTCTTCCAAAAAGATGGCTTTAACTATTCCATTTCGCAGTGATCAATAAACGCTCCAACTGGTTCATACCATATTCCTCTGATGAACACCAGTCTAATTTGCAAATCACAACCTAGAACATTAGCAAATCAAATGATGAAATTCAAGTGGAACAGACAAACCTCTTCTAGTTTTGTTTAGCTGTAACTACTTAAATGAAATATTTACTATCATTGCTGCAGAATAATTAGAAAGCTTTCTCCTCCATTCAAGAGTCAATGGACTGTTAAAACGAAGATGATGTGGCTCTGTCTGAGGGTGCCGCCACCCCACTACTGCAGCAGGGTGAGACTTCATGGACTCTAGGAGAGATGAAATTTCTGTCAGTCCTTAAAGTGCCTTGGAAAAAAAACACTGGCAACTTTCTCCGAAAGGACGAATACAAGGGAATTTGGGGCAAGCAATATTCCAGCCTCCCTCGTTCCTTTCATCCACTGCTGCAAGTCACAGGCATTCTGTGGGGCAAAATTCACTATGGAGATATCACAGAAAAACTACATTGGCTGTAAACCCACATTTTAAACCTAATAGGAAAACCTGCACGTGGCCATTTTGGAGGGATGCTGGGTACATTTCGACATTCCACAGGTCCTCTGCACCAATTTAACCAAAGACCCTTCCCAGCCTTCAGCTGTTCTCAGTCCCCTCCAGAACTTTCGCTGCGTATTTCAGCTGAAGAACTTTCCTCCCTTTTTCAATGTCTATTCAAAATTGATCTTCAGTTTCATTTGCAATCCACAGACTACTGCTGTGTCCCCCTTGTTTCTTCTGGTTTTTACCATAAAGACAGGATTATAAAAACACAATTAAAGCAGCAGTAATATTGTAAGAATTTGAAGATACAGGCTCCATTAAATCTTATATGTACAAGCATTTTCATTAATGAAAATAGGTTTCAGAACAATTCTGCTCATTTTCACTTAATTGCTGGCTTGATGGGGTCTCTTGGTGTGTCACTGTGTGTGTTCTGAGGTTTCTTTCTAAGGAAAAGATAATATAATATTCTGAATTATCTTAGATAAGCTCTCAGGACTGACAGTAAGAGACACCTTTTCATGGTAGTGGCTGACTTTTTGCAGTAGAGTGATTTGAATAAGTGCCATGAAAATTCCCATTTACTCCCATTATTTACCACCAATTTTATGGCCAATTTCAATGCCTATTACAGCTCTCTAGTCCTTTACCATAGTATAGACATTGTTCTTAGAAAGATGAGGGTGAAGGGAAAGAGGAAATACTCAGCTTGTAAAGGTCACTAAGTGAACAGAATAAGGGAATTCATGGAAGACTTATTGCAATGATTAAATCCTTATTATCCAGTCAGATAAACTCTGCAAACATCTCACTAAGGCTTAATTTTAACAACCTTGCTCAAGCTTACCTAATCACAAGCTTTTTTCTACATACAAATATATAACATTGCTGTACCTGAGAGAAGGACTGACAAAGTAACCAGCATTTTTAAAGCACTTTTCAATATTGTTATTGTTTAAATGATACTCTGCTAATTGCATTGCTTTTAGCTTGAATACCAAGCTTCAGAAGAAACTTTGAGGATAAAGAATAATTTGCAGTAGTTCAGTTTTGGAGATGTGCAATGATCCTGCATATTCTCTGCTAGTAATGCACAAGCTGGCAATATCATTATAAACCTGGTAGTTATGTTCTATGAAATGCCACTATCTATACACTTGCTTTGATAAATCTGGATAATCGATACCCAGAGGGTTCCTGACCCCCTGGATGGTTAGAGTGAAAGACTCTCAGCAGTACAGTCTGAATATGCCATCATTACTTTAGTCTCTTACAATCACTTAAGCAAAAAAGAAGAGGGGATTATTTTTTTTTTCAGGGAAAAGTCTCCCTTTTGTAATCATATTGGCTTTTAATCAAGAAACCATAACTCTGATGCTTTAAAGGCAGAGACAATCATTTCTACCGCTTCTGACACAACTTATTTGGAATTCAGAACGTTGAGGAAGGCAATTAACTGACATTTTTCTACATAATAATATAACTTAGGGCTCTAAGGCTTTGTCTACACTAGGGAAATTTAGATGAGTTTCTCACTGTTGCTGACACTGGCTTGGCTGAGGCACTGTTAGGGATATGCAAGGTCTAATGTGGACCAACTCACCAGCCTCAAAAATTGCTGTCAGCAATTAAGACTTTCTTGGAACAGAACAGGAATAGCACTCACAGGTATGAATATCTCTACACAAGTAATTCAAAACTCATGGGTAAGACTCATTCGCTCTTTGAAGGAAATTTTTTAAGCAGCCTATTGTTAAACTGAAAATATTCCCAAATAATGCCACCATCACTCCTTAATTCTTTTACTGTGTTAAAGCCTCCATTTCTTTAAAAGATATTTTAACTTTGAATAGTCTACTCCTCAAAGATTTCTTAAAATTAAGAATTCTTTAAAATGTTACTTTCAAGTAAAACCAGGAAGTTGAATGCTTGAATTATTTTCTGAGAATGTGACTTTTTTTATCAGCATTTCTGTAGAATAAACCCTCCAAGATGCTTTATAATATGACTTCCTCATGACACAAATCTGATTCTTTGGTGCCTACCATCACACTTGCACAATATTTAAAAGCTACTCCTCCACCTGAATGGCGCTTTTAAATGAAACTTTTTCTATTTAAAAAATGAATCATTAAAACATGGCTGGAAGGAATATGGTTACAAATGAGGATACTGGCAGAAGTCCAATGTTATTGGGAAGGTAGGATATTCACACTAGTCCTGCTGCCAGTGGTGATTAATTAAAAGACGTTAGATACCTGAAGCCCTAACAGTTCATTCACTATGATTCCCATTGCAGGAATGACCTGCTTTCTCTGACAAGATATTTATGCAGGCAAAAAGAAAAAAAAAAAAGAAAAGGAAAATGGTGATAGCAAAGCTCAAAGACACAAAGATATAAATGTTCATGTTTTATTTACAGTCCCAGCTTTAGTCTGGTGGTTTGCGTATCAGGAGAGGTGATTTCTGTCTCCACAGTATAGTTAATCGAGAAATCCACAGAAATCAGATAGCAGAACTGCAGACATCTGAGGCTAAAACCTCTGTGACTGAGGAGTAACAGAGAGGTAATGGAAGAGCAAATGAATGCGGAGAATGTGGAAGATGGCGATGGAAAGGATGGAGGAATGATGAAAATGCCAAGTGGTGAGAGCAGATAGAAAACTCCAACCCTTTACAAGTTTAGCTGTTGGTGTTACAGATTTTGTTTGCAGCAGATGCTTCAATTTCCTTGCGAACAGTGCAGAATTTGGCAATTATGAGTGAAAGACATCTTCCCATAAGCATGAGGGATTTAAAATTATTTGCAATTTTTACACTTGTCTGAAGCAGTTTGAGTCCTAAATTATACAAGAGAACACCCTCAACAAAGTCCAGTTCTTATGATAGGCACACGGAGAGATCAATCTTTCCCCCGTCAGTCACACATCCTGCTGACACCTGCTCTCCAGATGCTGGATGAGCATCACATTGCATACTAAATAACTACTGTATTGCCAATTAATGCATTTTCACATACACAACACAAAATTAGATTTTGAGATCTTTCTATGTAACTGAGAGAAATACAGGATTAGTAAGACACGGTGTTTACTGAGGCAAGCCTATATTATCATCAGATTACACCAAAGTCAAACTAGAATCAAGAACAACAAAGCCAAAACACCCACCTTACAGTCTGTAGTTCTACCTTATGTAAAACTGGTAATATGAACCACAAGGAGCAATCTAGGTATCAGGACACCCCACCCGCTCCCACCTCCCCAGCTCTATGTACAAATAATGCACATCATCAGTGTTGTAGTGGTTTTTGACTCTTGGGTCAGAGATTCTGTGTTTCTAGCAATCAGGTTGAGCTACACAGAGATTCAAAATCCAAGTAATAAGAAGTCAACCGAAGATCACATTTGTGGGTATTCATACTGCTTTACATACCTACCCCTGAATAAAGTCTCTTATTTTCAGCTGTTTAGCTAAATAAAAAAAATCAAACCAAATCAAAATAGGACTTTCTTCACTCCATGAAAATGGTTCATTAGTTAGAACCAAACCCAGATTATGTGAATCAGACATTTTTTACTTATTTTGTTATATACTGTTTTGCCCATTACATATTAATTTGGTTAACATAATATGATCTTAGCTTCTTTCTGCAAATCTTTGGAAGTGACCTGAATAGCACTAAATATCTATGGTCTTTAATCATCAGGCAAAGGGAGCAAAAAGTAACTTCAGTTGTACATAACGTGTTCTTTAGTATAAGGGAATAAGTTCAATATAGCACACTGGTAAAGCATTCACAGATGCACATTTACTCCACTTACTTGGGTAGATAATCTTGTTTCTAGAACAAGAATACCATTGCTACTCCACTTTAAAAGCACATTTTACCTTGATTCAAATTTTCACTCATGGAGGCATGCTAAAAAATGCTTTAATTTGAGTTAACATAATAAATTTTGGATTAAATTTATACAGGCTAAGTCACTTGTATCCCCACAAAGATGAGTTCAAACTGTAGACAAGGGTTCCTAAGCATTCAATGCTTACTAATCAGATTTTCTCAAGACAAGCTCTTCCACCAAGTAGTTCCAGTATGAAATAGATAAGTAAAATATTAGGTAAACTATTATCTCACAAAGTGAGAAATTCCTCTAAGGCAGCACTGGAAGTAAATAAATTGTTTACCTTAACTATTTTCAACTTTACCACTATTAGTTTAATACCTGTTATGAGATACTAATTTAGTAAAAACCTTAATGTCCTCTCCTTTAGAGAATACCAGCCACAGAGACCTACCTGTCATTTGTTTTGCAGGAGGATTTTGGAGAGAAACATCTTGTTAAAACCCTTCAGCACATGTGCGCTGAAGTCCCACAGGGCTACAGCATGCTCCTTCTCCCCGAGCCTTGTCTTTGACAGGGAGAAAGGATGACACGAGGGTTCGCCCACTCTGGTGTTTTGCTTGCCCTTCTTAGCATCCTGCGTATATGTCCTGGGACCATCCCAAACTGACAGGGCTTGAAGACTTCCAGGGAGGCCAAGACCCTGCACTCCCTGCCTTGAAACAACTGGTAGATGGCACTTGAGAGAAAAATGCAATGGCCTTTTAGTTAAGGCGCAGTGTGGACTCAGAAAAATTCCTGGCTTCGCAATGGATCTTCTTCACGACCCTGGACAACTACCTGTGCCTTGGTACAAAACCTCCTGCCCCATGAAAAACCATTTTGAGGCTGTAACTGTTAATATTTGACAGGTTCTCTGCGAGGGCTCTACTTCAATGGGTACACAGTGTGGGAAGCAGGTCAGAGCTCAGGATGATGTTTGAGAGCAGAGCGATATATCATGCCGATGAACCACAGTTTCTATCTTCTTTCACATCATCTTTTATACCTCAGGCAATCACTTCATGTGTTTATTTCTATTACTAGCATTACATGTCTATTTGCACAAAATTTGTCCCTGACATTATAGAAGATAAAGCTATCACAGCTTTATTGATTGAACAGAGACATCTACATATGTTTTCCATTACTATTATGCCATGGAGGTTGAGGAACTGACACATTTAACTAAGTAGAAATGGAGGAATACAGAAAAAGAGAACAGGGAGAAATGATGACTCAGCCAAACCTTCAGCCCTGTGGATTTCTGAATATTGTATAATCTTTAAAGTTTCTGTGAGAGAACCAAGCTCTCTGGCTATCACTTCAGTATTTTAACTTGAACATAATCCTAGGCAGAATGCGTTCAACAAACTGTAGCTACATGTATCATGTTGAAACATATCACAGACGTTAATATGCAGATGCAGGAAGAAAATACACCTTCATGTTGACAAGGAAATACAAAACTTGAGGTAGTATAGAGAAAAGCACATGAAGCAATGACTAATGAGCGTTTGTCTAATGACAGGGCTTCTAGTGGTAGAACAGGCCTCCATGCCTAATTAGCAAATATTAATCTGCTTTAACTAATCAACCTTAAGAATAATGATTATATAAAATAATGGCTTAGAAAAATTAAAGCAAATACTACCCGCAGACTGTACAAAAGATCATCTGCTGCTGACAATTCATCAGATTTAACAAAGAAGAACTGACCTCCCGAGGACAGATGATTCTCTTGGGACGTGGTGCCTCCTGTTGCAATTGATACACTGTCAAACATAAAAATGTACAGATCATTAGAAGATGGCAACATACACAAACTTTTATTCAGATGAGTCTTTTTAGCCAGAGGCTGCAGAGAAAAATGCAAATGTAAAGAAAAGGACAGCAAATGGAGGCATTTCAGCGTATCTAAGTAATTGGTATGAAAATTGTTTGTTGACCTGCAAACTAACTAAAGTGCTCGTTGGTTTAACTTTTAGAAGTGTTATCTCCTTTTATACTTGTTATTACATTTCTATACCAGTGAAGACTAGCTAGAAAGATTTATTAGGTGTATCTCAGGATAAAATCGCACTTTTGCATATACCATGGTGCAGCAACTCAAGAGCAGATTGCTTACCAGTAACACCAGTGGTTTTTTGGACAGGCCAAGAAAAAGTTCAGCACGTTTGAAAGGGTTCACCACAATCTCATCATTTATTTCAAGATCGGCTGGCAATTACTGATGAGCAAGCAAACATTCCTTTCAGAGCAATTATGCCCTATTCAAATGGCCCTGGATCAATTTTGTGAATCTTCTGAGGGCTGGAGGAGAGAGACCTGAGGCTAGGGGTAGTCACTGAACCCTGGCCCCCAGCCTCTTCACCACATGTATTTAATGAGATCCTCTCCTTCCTTTCCACTCCAGAGTCGTGAGAAGAAGCTGACGTGCTATGACAGTAATCAATTCCAGCGCAGACAGACTGTCTCTCCATAACTCCAGTAAAAATCCCAGAGGTTTGGATTGCCTCCCTCGAGAAACGCCTTCTGTACGCTGACCTTCTTGTATTTGGAAAGATCATGTCATGTCTATGAATTTTTTTAAAAGACCAAGTTTCTAGGACAGGCCTCTTCATAATGCTTGTGAAGCTCAGAATTATGCCCCAAAAGGTAGTAGATTATGAGAGGAATATCAATGCCTGTAGGTTTGATAAACACAGAAGCCCTGTTTGCAGAAAGTGAATTGAAACAGTAGGTGTTATTCTTCAGCACCTTCTCCCACCTTCTACACCTTCTCTTTAAATAGGGCTAGGAGCGATGAAATCTGAGAAGTGGGGAGGTCCTCGGCTTGCCCCCAAATTTGTCATTCAGGATGCCAAAGCTTTAGGGCCTTCTGTTCTCTGCTAATGTCAAAGTGGAAAAAAACATAACCTCTCCTTTTCCGAACCCAACCTTCATCCCTGGTTCCTCGGAGGGGTACAGAATGAGAGTTCATGATTTCTTATATTCCTTATCAGTTTTAATGCACACGGATGTGATCCAGCTCTGAATTTGTACTAAGGCTTTGGATTTAACTTGTATCATTCAGCTCTGTCAGATCTCCCACTACTTTTGTACAAGACTCATGATAACTTGTGGTCTTCCTTACCTCTTGCCTTTGTGTGACTGAGATTCAAAGCCTTCCTTTTACTCTTCTGTGATCAAATGACTTGTGTATCCAAAAGAATTGACAAGCAAAGCATGAAAAATTTGCTTCAAAAATCACAGATCAATTTCTAAAATTGATTATTCTGGAGCCCAATATCATGGTTTGAGAGTCCATTTCTGAATGTCTAAAGTCAGCATAACCACTGATTCAGCAAGTTACTGATGCTTAATACTAAACATATCCAAGAGGAAAACAGTAACTTTTTTCTTCCCCCATACATTTCCAGTAGAGAGACGGAACTCTAAGGATTCAAAATCTTGCAAGAATACAATTGCTTCCCATTTCAAGTAAAAGATCTACTTCCCCAATTTATTAATTTCAATTTTAATTGAAAAAACATACTTCATAAAAATCCTACTTTTCAATAATCAAACCTGTTAAATATTAACTGACATAGCACATTAAGCTAGTGGAGCTGTTTCTAAGATAACCTTGATAGCTGTGGTGCAAAACAAGCTGGTCTGAAGAACACATCGGAATCATGTCTTGTGATGTGCTGCATTTATAAGAAATGAGAAAAGCAAAGAGCTCTCTGAAATGACCAAAAGGATCTCTGAGGCTGATAGCACTGGAGAAGCAAGGGTGGGGAGAAGAGTCAGCATTTCACAAAATGAAGGAATGACTAACAGGAGAGGGCAGATATATGAAAGGCTTGAAAGCAAACACAAAAAACTGGATGCTGGTGGGATGAATCAGTGCAGGGATTCATGACGAATGCAAGGAAGACAAATCATCTTAACAATTGTATTTTGAATAAACTGGAAAAGGTTGCTGTCATTCTCATAGAGGCATGGGCAATTAATCTGCACAATAATCTGAACTGAGAAAGATATCTGATTTAGAAATACATCAGAGGAAAATGTAGTAAAATTATCATTACACAAATACATAATAATAATAAATTATATGCTGCCTGAAATGTGCAGGATCAGAAAATGGCCCCAAATAACAAGCATGGCTGAGATTGTGAATGGTGAAAATCACAGGAAAACATCATGAATGGGAAATGGTTTCCTGGGAAAGATAAAGAATTCAGATTTGGCCATATTCGCTTTACATTGAAAGACATTAAACTGACAGGAAGAAAACCCAGTGGAACTACTGGCAAGAGATGCAGAACCATTAGATGGAGGGAGAAAAGACCAATTGGGAACAGAAAGGACTGTGAACCACCAGTGGCATCATGGTGAGGGACACCAAGCAGTTCAGCAGGAGACAAACAATAGAGAAGAGACCAACAGGCACACGGCTGCCAAGGACACCCAGAAAAGACACACAGCAAGGCAAGGGTGGAGGAGGTAAAACAACAGTGGATGAGCAGTTAAGTGAAAAAC
Organism: Gorsachius magnificus; assembly: GCA_034008185.1. Taxonomy (NCBI): domain Eukaryota; kingdom Metazoa; phylum Chordata; class Aves; order Pelecaniformes; family Ardeidae; genus Gorsachius; species Gorsachius magnificus. The sequence continues at coordinate 120,868,202 of CM067082.1, forward strand.
TAGGAAAAGGCAGTATCTCACAGACTAAGGTATTAAGGAGCAAAGCAATTGTGACCCTATGAAAAGCTGTGTTCCCTAGAAAGGTTCTCTCCCGTTTCTGCTTCAAATGATTGCTCTATGAAAGCCTGCTAATGGGCTATGAATACAAGTGCAATATTATGGCTAAGGTGACTTGAGAAAAATGTGCCCTACAGCTAAGTTCCAATGAGCGCAGACACCTCATTAAGTGACCTCATTTTCAGAAGTGCTGAACATCCTGCAGCTCTGCCCAATTTCATTACATGCTTTTTCCAAAGCACTCGTACACACATTGCTGAGACCCCAGCAGAGTCCAGGGCATGGTCAGAAGTTCAGAAAGCCCATGCCCCTCACTTGCTTGAATCACAAACAAGCCCTGCCTTTCTGTCTCATTTTCCCCCCTCCACCTCTGAAAATTTTAACACAGAATCCAGTGTATAAGGATATGGTTAACTGAAATAACAGCAAAACCCATTTATTTAATATGGTGGTAAGCAGTGATCGACATCTGACCCAGTCTATTCCAGGATTTAGAACTGACAGGCAGGTTAGAGACAAACCCACTGTGATCATAAAAAAGATGACACTTGAACATAATGATGCATTATTATTTTAGCCCTGAGAAAATTCACCTTATAAAAAGTCAACTCAAGGAAAAATAAAATGTATTATTACTGCTTAGAGAACAGCATCAGACTGGGAATAGCTTTTTATTCAGCATCATATGCAAATGAAATGCACAGTAATAATAAACACAAAATATTAGGCCCAAATGCAACACTGCAATAGAAAAATGCAGTAGCTTTTAATTGGCCCTTGAACATCTTTATCAGTTTCATAATTCAGATAATTTGCCAGCATTCATAGTATCATAATCACCTGGGAACTTATAAAGTTAACAAAACTTTAATTTATTATTGAATTTCTAGGGGAACATTTCTTTGAGACGTAAAGTACCTAGTTAGAAAATACATCTCTCTTTGGTTCCTGCTAGAGACCAAGTCTTGTCTAATGGGATGAATAAGGGAAATTCTACAACATGCTTTAGAAAGAACTGCCTAACTCTGAAATCTGGTCTGTTTAAGGAACAAAGGGATGACATGCAAAAATCAACTTCCTCCTTTTCTGACAGGGAAGAAGGGCTATCACCAATTTCTTCATACTTTTTTCATTCTGTAAAGTGTGTCAGGAATTCAAGCTTTCTCCTTTAACTCACCTATGACTAGCGCTCAGTGATGCTCCAGCAGAGAGGAAAAATTCCTATCATCGCTCTTATGAAGCAGCAAAGAAACATCCTGCCTGCTCTCTGAGAATGTTTCATACAGTTCCTTAGGTTCTACCTCCTCAGCCTCATCTCAGTCAGGCACTTAGCCACATGCTGAGTTTGAACAATATGGGGTGTCCCATTTCTGTGGGTTTACTCACATGCTTAATTAGGAACCTAAGTGCCTGGCTGAAATAAAGCCTTAATTTCTAACAAAACTGAGTCTCAGACACTGTGCTTATTATTTGATGAAGGGCAGAGGGCAGGGAAACTTTGTGAGGAGTTGAAGCAGGGCATTGGCTGATGCTCTGCACTTTGCCACATTGCTTCACACCAGCGCACTGATCTTAATGCAATTAAACATTTGAAGTGGCATTGACGTTAGACTTGCTTAGCACAAGCCAATCTCATCAGTGGTAAAAGGAGAAAAAGAGTGGGTTTACATCTCTTCAAAACTCAAGCACGTATGCACTGTAGCTGGAAGTTCAAAATGACTATGCGGTTTCAGCAAACAAATTGCCTACTCATCACATGAAGCAGGTAAGATCATTGCTTCCACAGCGCTGGAGCAGGTTACCCGCAATGGTGGCAGAGGCTCCATCCCTGAAGGTTTTGGGGACTCAGCTAGATAAAGCCATGGCTGTTCTGCTCTAGAGCCGACAACAGCCATGCTTCAAGGGGGAAGCCAGATCAGCTCGCCCCCAGAGTCCTTGCCAACCCACGTCTGTGATTCTTATCTTCCTTTCTTTCCTACCTCAATGATGGTAAAAGGCAAAATGACATTTCATATAATATTCCTAACATACAGCAGACTGCAAAAAAGAAATATGTTGTTGGATATTAATTTGTTGATCTGTTACTCGGGTATAATAGCAAACAAATCCACTGCCTAGAGACTGCTAGCTGCTAGTAACTTCCCAGATTTTTTTCCCAAGTATCTTCCTGGCAATACAAAATTATTCTTGCCATTTCTTTTATTCTCTGTGTCCCAGGGCCATCAGAAAAAGTCTGAAAAACCTTGTAATCTGTGAAACCTAGGTATTGTCTAACAAATCTTCATAAGCAAGTGAGGATCTTCTGCATTAGAAGTGTCCATCTTTTCCAAATACAGCTGAAACAACCATGTACATTATGCCAAAGAGTAAGGCTTGGGTTCTGAAAGCTGTTCCACTTTGATCAGCATTTGCCCATGGCTATGTCCAATGCTGTTTATTTGAATACTTTGCTTGCATAAACAGAAAAATCTGCCTTTGCTGAGAAGCTAGAAGGATGGAAACCTTGATCATGATGCCAATAGAAGTCAACATAGTGCACCTAAATTTATCTAGGACATAAAAAAGAAGTCAAAACTGTATGCAAAGGATCATAATAGTATGTTAGCAAACTTTAAAAGTTACAAGCTAAAATACACTGAAAATAATTGCTAAATAGGCAGTAAACACAAACTGCTAAGAGTGAAATACATGCACCAAATTAAAACTGTGATGAGACAGGACAGTAGATTGCATCATAGACTAACGCTATTGTTGGACATCACCTCTATAATTTATTTATCACATTGGGATTTTCCTAGCAGAGTAAAGAAGCATACATTACCTAACATTGCAATGAAAAACGTATGTCTGTGGCCAAGCAGTCTCAGCAGTAACTCTCTGTAACCTTAAACTATTTTCTGCATTTTGAAGCTGTGTAACTTTTTCCAAGGTCATTCATGCATGGGGTTCAGATGCTGAGGCCATGCCTTTGTCATTACCACAATATTGGCATCCTACATATATCTGAATAGAAAATGATATATTCGTACCCTATTAGTTCATTCTGGTTTTTTGTAATTTTTAAAAAAGTTTCCTTGGACTATGTGTAAGCTATCAGGAAAAAGTAACCAAACTTTTTCACTGCATGCAGTGATCTGTCTGCTGCACATGTGGGGCAACTAAGAGAAGGTAAGTAAAGGCATGTGCTTATTCCCTGACTTTTTAATGAAAGCTTCCTGCAAAAAAGGAAACATCTGTCATTTCAAATCCTGGTCTTGTCAGAGTCAATGGGAGCTTTTTCATTGATTTTGAGTAAGCCAGGTTTGTCTTCTAAAAAAAAACCAACTCAAGTGTCTGCTGCTTTCCAAATACCCAGCAAAATATGCTGGAATGGTCCAACTCAAATCAATACACTCTTGCTGACTTTTAAGGAGGTTTTTCTTATACATTCAAAACACTGCAACAGAAAAACTAAGTCTCTAGAAAACAGTGTTCTGCGATGCAATTTTTGTAATTTAATGGCGTACTCAAATTTTGGTTGAAAAAATCCCACTCCATTCTGAGGCAGACTGTCATTCTCAGGTAACACAGAGGTGATGTCTTTGAAGTCAGCAAGGTGGTTTAGTGTGCATATAAGTGAAGTCAACAAGTTTATTCCAGTCTTTAAAATTATACATGTACATGCACGTAACTACTGTGATCCCTGTCTTTTTGTAGTTCCATTTTGGTAATGGCACTGTACCGAATTTGAAGTTGCCACAATAAAAGAGACGACTTTTGCTTAGGATAGTTCTGTATCTGCAAACAGAAAAAAACCACCAAACCCTCCATACCCAAAGCTGCAGTTTTGTTAAAGATCCAGTAAGGGTTTGAAATAAAAAGATCAAATTTAAAGGCCATCTTTAATAAGATTTTTAAAAGCCAATATTTTGTCTTAGATCTGTGCTACTTTATTAGAAAATACTTCTGGAACAAAGCAAAACATGCACTACTGCACTCTATGTAAATGCTTTTTCTAAAGGCAGACTGGAAGGTTCAAAGAACTGATAATGGTGTCTCCAACTTCTAAACCACCACTTCAAAAATCAGCTTCTATTGCTAAGGATCAAAAATATTATTATCTTAAAGTGATTTGGTGACCCATCTAAAAAGACAAGTATACTCAAGCCTGACCTTTAGTAAACACATGAAGCATTAACCTCTACCTCTGGAATCCTTCCTGAAAATCTCAGCAGAGAAAACCATGAAGCCCAGGACTTGCAGAGCTGTAAGGCAACGCAGAGAGGCTGGCGCTCAGAACCCTGCTGCGCTTGCTCCACAGAGAACCAGAGAAGTTCAGGTTTCACTGCTGTCCCACACAATAATTTCTACAAGCACCTAGTACATTTATGTCTTTTTTCTAAACAAAGAAAGGGAAAAGACCTAACAGTGACACCTTGGTAAAGTATTAAGATTATTCAAATTTCTGGTATACTCACAGTATGATTTCCATATCGGAGGCTGGTATTCTTCAGCATCTAAAATAGAAGGAAAAGGGGGAAAGAAATCAGTCAATTGGCCACTGGGTCAAACTGTCAGCATGCATTTTTCTGCTGAGAGACCTCAGCTTGTCAGCAAACTTCACATTTTTTTCCCAAGAGAGATGCTAGCTCATTTGCAGAACAGTTTCCTATGTGAGAGAAGAATATAAATTTCAATCACTTGTGGAACCAATGCACTTTTCCCAAATTATTCAAATGTAACAGGAATTAATTTCTTACCAATTTGCATATAGTTTCCCGACTCACCAGTATTTTTAAAATAATTAACTAGACTGGTAACTACAATCTTCATCTACTTTACTTGGCATGATAAACAGACAAATCACTACTGGTTTTCAATCAGGCTTCTAACCACACTATTAAGATTTTTAGAACGAGTATCAGTGAATAAAAGATGCACAGCTCAGGCTGGACTCTGACGAACAGACCCAACAGTTCCAACAACGAGATTCAGCTATGCTTCTTGAACTCACTAGAATATGTAATTGGCATATTTTCCAGAAACTCATCAGCAAAAATAATGATAAGAAGTTAGAAAAAGGAAAGACTGCAAAACTTGCGACTGCAAACAGACAATTATTGGCCTTATCAACTGAAGGGGCACAAAAAGAGTTGGTATCTTCTCTTAGTGAAAGAGTTATACAATGCTGCTGTGTTTAAAAGTGTAAGTTTGTAGAGCCTGAGCTGAAAAAAACCCCCTGTTTTAAAAGCCCAGCAAGCAAAAGGCTCTCCAGACCAGGAGGCAGACTGGTGCAACTGGAGGGCATGGCGAGTGTAGGGTCCCACTCCACAGGGAGGTTTCCAGCTCTCTGCAGGAAAGGCTTTTGCTTCAACCTCCAGAAATCCCAGCAGAGGCCAAGCTTGAGCAGTAAGAGTTAAATAAGTTACTAGCCACAAAGGGTTAGGTACCCGGTACTAGTTTGGCTCTAAGCAGCCATGTTGCCAAACACTTTGAAGAGTCCTTTACAGAGGGTATGTCATTAACCTCCTAATACTGTGCAAGTTAATGAAGGTGTTTGGTATTTACTAAACTTCTACTTAAGTTATGCTAATGTAATTCAATTATAGTTGCATAGCTCATGCTCCCTGTCTATTTATATACACACAACCACTTTAACTGTATCCCTGTGAAAGTTTGTTTACTAGGAATGTTAATCATTAACTAACATCTGCCACTTTTAACTCTATTGTTTTAAAAAGATAAATGTAGCAATGATCACAGTTACTGCCTGGAATAATACCCTGCAACAATTTGCAGATAAATTGATTGGGAAATCCATTCATTCCAGTTTCAACTGCATCCACTTCACAACTTTGGCAAAATTTAAAACACTCCCAGACTGACAGAGTTATGCTGTGCTGTGGCAATCCAAGAGTAATTAGCTTGCAAGTTCATTATACAGAAGGATTATTTTAAATTATATTAAGCTATTCATGAGACCAGTGAAATTTATTCATGCAAGAGCTGACTAATTTTTTCTCCTCTCACATTATAATGGTAATATATTACTCTTCTTTTTCCTATACATCTGTTGCTCCACATACAGTTTACCATAACACCATAATATTGTGCATTAAATTCTTCTGTCGTACTTCTGCACTAGTGAGAAGAGAACTTCTGAATTTGCTTGTTCACTTAATGTATTTTTCCAAAAGGAGAAACGTTGAGATAATGTAAATATCTGAATATCTATATTTGTGACTGCAGAAAAGGAAAGAACAGTGGGAGAAACAATGAAAAACTAATGAGTATCAGTTGTCTTCCAAATTAATTAGAAAGAGCACAGTAAATTGAACAGTGAAAGCTGATATACAAGTGGCCATAAAGTGCTTCATTAGCTTGAGACAGACTGATGGTGTGGAAATACTGCAGCCTAGGTGGAGAACAATCATCCAGGAGACAGTCATAAAACAAAACTCCTGATGATTACATTAGATTTGTCACGGTTATGAATCTGTCAGCCCAGGAAAGAACGGACAGAACCGTTCCTCAATAGCTAAAATAATCCTTAAAGGCAGCACACTCGGAGGAAAAACACGGGTCACTGGCTCTTCATTCACCCTCACAAGGCCCTGCAACATCCTCTGTGATCCCTTCAGCTGATAACACGTCCCTAAATCACAGGGAACAAAACTCCATACAGGTGATAGCATTAATACTGTTTATTGTCAAGCTATCATGCATGACATTTGATGGTATCCATTTGTAGGGAAATAAAGAACAATTAGTTTAAATACAACCCGGAGACAGAGGTCATGCTTAAGGATCAGGGAGATGTTTAATGGAGCCCAGATATAGACCTCTTGCTTCCTTTGTGGAAGGAGCCCACTGAGCCCCTGTCTAGACATGGGCCATGTACAGGCCAAGATGACATTCTACACGGCTGTCAGCGTGGAAATTAGCCTTAGGGCAGCAATTACCGTGTCTGAGTCACCAAAGAAATACATTGACTCTCTTCCTTGTATGATACAGTCTTAGGACTCCCATCCTGGATGACTAGATTAAACTTCAGCCCTTCTTAAATCAGGGGTCAAATGAGATTAATCCTACCTGAGCAGACTGGATTATTACTATTTGCTCTTTTTTGAGTTTTGTGTTCTGCTTCTTTTTTTATTAGTCCTCTTTTATTATAAGGTAGCTCTACTCATTAAATTGTGCTCCACTCTCCATTACTAGACTTAACACAGTGGGTTCACAGAGGTTGCCAATAACAGTTTGGGTGGTCGGCTTGGCCACTATGTGACACCTCAATTCCCACAGCTTCTGCTTTCACTTCTGTTAATGGCCTCAGCCAGGACCACAGACCTCAGTTTTGAGCCACTTAGCACAAATCAATCAATTGATCAATAATCAATCAGACTTGGCACTAATGACAAGTGCCCCTCATTGAGCTCTCATTAAATGATATTACAATAATACAAACTTTGATCATAATGCCTATGACAGCTGTGACTGGCAGCATGGGAAAAAGGATTCACTGATCTATTCTTAGGTGACAAGACAGGATCTCTCCTATTGCTGTTTTCTTGAAGGGTTCACGCTTTCAACAGTGACTTCTTGTCTAAATTCGGAAACTGAGCCAGCTAAGGTTCAAAGCAGTTGTCACGGGAGAAGCTCAGAGCGCAAGATGAGTATCAGTTCTGAAAAACTCAACAGAATGTCACAGGGCCAGCTATGATACACCTTCTGAATCTAGAGAGGCTCACTGTAAAAGAATTACAGAATGCCCAGTTTAGGTCTTTTTTACTATTTCAAGTCTTACCAAGACTGTATCAGAAATGACCTTAGCAAAACCAGAAACTCTAAGGAGTACTCAGAGGAAAGACTAGAACTAGCAAAAAAGCATGAGAGACTTCCACGAATAATATTACAGGCAATACTGTTAACTAAAAGCTTTGAAACATACCACTTGAGAAGGTTAATATTTATTAGACCTAAAAAAGTAACTAGAAGTTAGTTGTATGCTAACGGGAAGGCAAAAGGAATGGCGAATGCTGACTCTTGGGGAATATTACAGCTACCAGAAGGTTTCTCACTGCATGCATAATTGACGCAAAAAGATACTGGAGAAAATTGTCAAACCAAAGATGATACTGTGGAATTGGAAAGTGGGAGTAAGGAAAAGCAGGTTAGTTCTTCACTTAATTTGCTTTACTTTTCAAAGAGTAGAGAGGATGAAAAGCATCTTAGGAAGAAAATATTTTCATAAAGCTGATGGAGCACTGTAAAGCTGAGTAAGTGTAAAAAGACTACAGTAAAGGGAGTACTGAAAAGTTGGCAAAGCTTTAAGCAGATAGAAGTAAAACTACGTAAGCTTTTTTTTTTTAAAGAAACATGAAGACAGAAGACAGTGTTTCGGTAAATGATGGGTGGTAAATGCTTAATACATACTCAGAGCCATTCTTAAGCAAGTTTGGAGAAATAGGCTTACATTAATTATATAGTAAGTGAAGTTATCCATGGACTTCAAACCTTGTTCTTCACCATGCCTGGCTCTGTACCAAAGGTGACACCTTTCTGCACGTAGTTGTGAAAGACACTGGAATGACTGAACTGCTTTTTACTACTTCCTTGTACTCTGTGAAGATGATGACGTAATGCCAATGCTTGTGGGTTTGTGCTACCAGCGCTGGGACTGACCTAGCAAAAGCAGGTCTAATAAGATAACCCTTTAAGCTGGAACTTTGATTCTTCTGACTACCAAAACTGGTAATGCACTGGAAAAGGGAAACTCTTGTTTTATAGGACAGATCACAAATTATGACATGTGAATCAACTATTTCTGACTTGCAAGTGGCATTTCTAAATACAAAGGGGAACTGTAACAAATACCCACACTGCAGCTATACACCATACCCAGTTCTAGATATTCTAAAAAGTATTAAAGATTCCTATGGTAGTAAAGACTTACGCAGATTAGTAGCAGGACAGCTACCAAAGGCAGACTGTCATTCTTTGCTAATTTCTTCATAGCCACCATGAAAGAGGAGAAAAGATGGGGTTTTTTTGACTTTGTCATTACAAAAGGATTATAAAAAATATTCTGCAGTTCACCTTCGAAGAACTGCCTCGGCCTGGATCTTCTGCCACCATTGTTCAGAGTTCAGATTTCCTTTCCAGTAACAACTAATCTTAAAACTATGACCTGTGTGTGCAAGAAAAGACACTCGTGTGTGAGGAAGAACAAATTTGGAAGCCACTGGCTTACTGGCAACATGCAGAGAGATGATTCACCGGATGAACAAGCCTAGTTACTGATTTTTTCATCTTCTATTGTTATTTTCAGGACCAAGACTAACAATTATTAGTATTTTAATCCCTTTTGTATATTTCCTTTGAAGAGATTTTTCACGGTTTTACCATATACGTTTTCATATTTATAACTTTGCTTCCAAAACATTAAGTTAGCGTATGTTATTAAATAATTTTTTCTTATTTTTATATGTATAATTATATACAATGTAATTATGTAACAATAGCATATAACTGCTGAGTAAAAGGCTACGTGAAAGATGAACAGTGTTTGTACTCTTTAAGCACATGTATTTTTCTTACAGTTTTCTTCATACAGCCAGAGTTATATTATACAGTTGACTATGATGGGGATGGACATCACAGAATCCCAGAATGGCTGAGGTTGGAAGGCACCTCTGGAGGCCATGTGCTCCAACCCCCCTACTCAAGCAGGGCCACCTACAGCCACTTGCCCAGGACTGTGTCCAGATGGCTTTTGAATATCTCCAAGGAGGGAGACTCCACAACGTCCCTGGGCAACCTGTGCCAGTGCCTGGTCACCCTCACAGTGAAAAAGTGTTTCCTCATGTTCTGACAGAGACTCCTGTGTTTCATTTTTGTGCCCACTGCCAACACCTTAGTGGCCCTTTGTAGGACTCTCTCCAGCATGTCCATGCCTCTCTTGTACTGGGGAGCCCAGAACTGGACACAGTACCCCAGGAGTGGCCTCACAACTGCTGAGCAGAGGGGGAAGGATCACCCACCCACCCCCCGCAGTACTGCTGTCCTCCTAATACAGCCCAGCATACCATCAGCCTTCTTCGAGGGAAGGGAACACTGCTGGCTCATTTTCAACCTGGCGTCCACCAGGACCCCCAGGTCCTTTTCTGCCAAGCTGTTTTCCAGCTGGGAGGTCCTCAGCTTATATTGGTGCATGGAGATTAAAGTGAAAGAGCAGTAAGGACGCTTCTTTGATAAGGTCAGTTCTTTTTCAACATGTAAAACATCACTGCATTATTTCATTTCTACTCTGTGCTTAAACTTATCAATTACAGAAGCTCATTTTCATCTTATCTGAACACTTAATGGCTAATCTTGTGGATAGTGAAGGGCTATTTTCATTTATTTTGCCCTCTCACCAATTCACATATATGCATACACAACTATCTCACATTGCAGTCATTCTGCAAACTATTTTAAATAGGCACTTTCTCCTGTGTTTGATTGTCATTTGGCATACATCTTTGGGCATTATGATTCCTTCTATTACATCTGGTAACTGCCCTTGCAGGCACGTCTAACTAGACTTTGAGAAAGAACATTCCTATTTTTTAAAGTTACGAATAATCATGCTGTCAAATGAGCACCTCTCTCTAACTCCTGAAAAGTCACTATTCCTTTGAAGAGCAAAATTAATTCTCTTGCAGTTAATAATTAGCGATGTAGCTGTTGAAACATTTCAGCGCGTCAAAAGCTCTGTTTAATGTTTCATTCAGAATGCACAGTTGCCCATGGAGGAGCCAGTAGCTGCCAGCTTTATCGCTGAACCTTCTTGTCATCAGTACATGGAGAGCTAAAATATGGAATGAGACCTCAGCTTTTGTTTTAATGAGACACTTCAACAAGGCACAGAAAAAGAAAAGATCAAATTGTTTATTGCAACATCGTTTATAATTGGTGTATTAATTCAGATGATGGGTGCTACCCACTGCGCTACTCTCTTTTAAAAAAAAAAAATATTCAGCAATAGTGTGTAATTTAAAACGTCAAAAAATGTTCACAAAAGGGGTGGCGTTCTCTCCTGCACAGCAATTAGACTGAAACAGTAAGCTTTTAATAAGCACAATCTAAATTTACAGCTATTTTACATCTTTTTCTTTTGCTTACCATACACTTGCTATTAGAAGTCACTGCTGTAAAGGTAGCTCATTTAGTCCATTCTATGAATCAGAGTCTTTCCAAATTGTGCTCTCTCCTGCTTTTGCTTCAGATTTCAAAACAGTATCTTTACTAATAGACAGGTGGTCAGGCCACGGATAATTTTGTTTAATGCACATGCCTGTTTTACTAAAATGCAGATGAAAGATCATGTAAATAGGTAAATTTAATAAATTAGAAGAGTTATCAAGTATCAAATAAAATACTAACGTGAAGTAAGTGAATTATTAGGGATCTACTCCAACAGTTCACAGGAAATTTGATTTTTTGACTTCACAGCTAAACTTGTAAAACAAAACCTTAAGGAGCCATTTTCTTCAGTTGGTGAGGAGTGTTCAGCCAGTTACGATCATCCAGTTGCAGCAATATTCCATTTAATTTAAAAATCTGCCTTTCTATTTTGCACAGATTTAAAGAGAATTAAAAGCATTGAAAGTATCATTCAAAATTGGCAAATGAAGAGAAGGAACAAGCAGGGTTCTCAATAGCAATAGGAGAAGCTTAAAAAGGAAGGGTATTTGTACAACTCTAGTTTGAGAAGTCTCTTTAGGAGGGTCTTTCTTAGGGCTACTGCATGGGGCCCAAGAAATAGAATTAAACAGGGTCTTCCAGAGAGCAAATCCAAGAACCCGACAGGGGTCTAAGTAAGCTGATGCAAATATTCCCAACACTTTAAATATTTCCTCACACACTCTTAGGCAGATAGGTCCTTGTTAATGCTGAATCACACTGAATCTATTTGACCTTGGATGGCATTTAAGAGGCTCCGTGATTCAGGTGCTTTGAAACATTTTGTTCACAGAGCAACAATGAAGAATTTCCTCATGCAAGTCACTAAGGGTTTGTGTCTAAAAACTAGAAAGGTAGACAATGAAAAAAAATCACAAAATATCTCCTTCATGCTTGATTGCCAAAACGTCTGTTTGAGTTAATGGCTTCCATTGAATTTCATTTGGTCACTAAAAATTACGCTCCAATGCTTGTTACCATTCTCTATTTTAACATTAATGCCAGTGTAATTAAAATGTAACATAGTTATTTTCATATTTTCATGTTTTTAATCTATGAAACAGAGGTTTCAAGACATTAAAATGGCACAATCAGGGCTCTGCCCGACTGAGAGATTGACGTTTCTTTGGTAGCAATAAACACATGACATTAAGTTAAATCACATCACATTAGCAGACCTCCTATCTTCCACAGATATACTTTAGCTTCTAACTAATGACCAGTTAGTTCCTGGCTAAAAATCAAGACCAGATAATCAATTGGCATATACAAGAATAGCTCTGCTGAAGGAATTTTATCACTGTGCAAAATGTGGAAATGCATTTCAGTCATTTACTTATTGCATCCTAAAAAAAAAAACCAACCCTCCAGCCAATGATCCCTGGATGCAGCAAAGCAGCCCAGGCGTTGTATGAAAAAGCATGTGACTGAAATGACCGCAATAATGCCGAAAAATGGCATTAAAAGGGTCACTGTCAAGTATTTCAATTAGAGCATTTGCGTTGAAGTAGTGTCAGCACATTCCCCGTTCCAGAAATGCACTCATACATTGACGTGATGCCCGTTTATCTGGCTTGTCAAAGGAGCCAGCACATTCCCCGAAAACTTATTAACCTTTAGCAAAATCCAAATCACTGCTTTTGGTAACTCTGTTATTTTTGACACGTGTCATTTAATCATCTCTCTAACCAAGGGCACAGGTGTTTGCTTTTGACTATCGAAGGGTATGAGGTGGTCCTAGTCCTGCAGTTGCTTGTGGAGGCTGTTCAGCAGCTTTTCAGAGATCATCTTGGTCTTCCCCGTCTAGCCCTGCATTTGCCCTTCTCTGAATAGAGAAATGTAAGCAAACTACAGGCTCAGAATCAAGTGTAAATGTAGTAAGTCGCATCACTCAGGAAAGCCATGTGACATAGAGAATTTACATTGGTAACTTACAAATCACAGAATTAATTGTACTCGGCACAGGGGCTACTTATATGCTAGGGACTTTACTGAAGGCTTGGACATCAGAGATGAGAACTACTCTGCCATGCAGAGCATGCATAATGACCCGCAGAAAAATAAAAGGTTATCAAATAATTAGATCTTTCTTTGGCTTCCTCTACAGGTCCTGTAGTATTTGCTGCAATATTTGCTTCTATACGTTAAAGCATGAAAAACAGGAAAAACACCACCCACCTGCAAAGCATATTAATCATTCCCACAGCTCTCTGATAAGACTGAATAATCAGGGCTTCTAGGATAAGAGGCAATGCTGTACCTGTGTACTCCCTCTGTTACAAAACCACAACATTTTTATTTTAATTACAGTCTTTTGGTGGACTTTTAATTACAGTCTTTGCTGGATCTAAGCATGTCAATTACATTCAAGGCCATTTGAATTATTATTTTATGCAAAGTGAGGTCCTGGATCTTCAACTTATCTTTTTTTAAAAAAAAAAACAGGTTTGATTAATCATCAGATATTAATAAGGCACCCACCTTCTCTTCAAATACATTGTACAAATGGACAAACACTTCACAGCCTTTCCTATTATATTGCCACCCACCATTTAATTGCTCCCCTAGTACTGCAGTTCTTAAAGTTATTAATTTGGATCTAAATAACAGAGAAATGCTTCTCTTCTTAAAATTAGGTTCTGTAACAGTAAGTTCATGCTGACAAGATTCTTATGTCGTAGAAAGGCCTATGTAACTACACTTTCCTCCCTGCAATCTTAGCAATAGAAGAGTTACTACCACTATTTAAAATCGGTAGAAAACTATCATGGACTATTTCCTCTCAAAAGAATATGGTTTATGTATTGTTTCCTCACTCAGGAGGAATTTTAATTGCCTTCTGGAAGTCTGTAATTCTTCCAGGAGCGTTTTACTACAGCCTGGCACTTCTACAGTTGATAATGAGTTCTTACAGCATCATATAGTTGCAAAATACCTTGTATGAAACACTATAAAATTTTAAATACACTCAGGTCTTCTACAAGTTTCATCAAACTAACCAACCGGGTTGTGCAAAATATCCTGATGCCTGGGCATGGGTGACAATTTTGCTTTGCAGCTTTGCAACTTGCAACGTTGACTGCATTTTCCCTAGAGAAACACTGTGGTTAATGGCGTGTCATACGAGGCAAACCCCGTGTCTCTCTAACATTTTAATCATCAAATTAAAACACATCCAAACCAGTGCTCATAGGACAGATATACGAGTGCCTCCAGTGGCATTGAGAGGGAGGGCAGAATTTACCCACCCATGATATATAAAGGAAAATGCAGCTGCAGCCTGGCTAATACCCTGATTTCCTACTTGGCAAATTTTAAAGACGCATGTAACACAAGAACACTGCATTTAAGTGTCTTAGAACACATGAAGCTTCTTTACATGTGACAAGTAAATCAAATACAGTGAAAGCAGTAATTCCCACTGTAAAAGTGGATTTTGCTTCTGTATAATCAGAGATAGGCCAGTTATTTTTTGACAAATAAATTACAAAGGAAGTAGAAAGCACGATTTTTCTCAATAACTTTTCTGGAATTTTTTTCCGCCCTTGTAGAAATCACACACACAAAAAAAAAATTCTTATCCCACTATACCCTGCTTATCTTGCAGACATACTCAGAAGACAGCCAAGCCAGTGCTTAAAAGCTCATCCATCAGATCTTTGATCATAAAATCAGTACAGTAAGAAAAAAAAAAAACCTCTTCCTTGGAGCTATTTTTAAAGATACACACAGGTGTCACAATTTTGAACAAACCCTCTAACTCATTCCCCTAAAACACTTTTGAGTAAGGTCAATTAATTATGAAGAAGGCTATGGTTTCATCACAGTAATATTTACTAAATTTCATGGCAGAGGTGCAGGGAAAAGAAGCAATATTCATCAAAAGCTTAGCAAATCTATTCGCTATAAGCTTCCAGCAGTTAAATAATAACCAATATTCAATAAAAGATCAGTAAGCAGGTACACTTTATACTGTGATTTCCTCTCCAAATGACAAAGTTTAGATGTCAAGCATCTTAATTTTTTTTTCTGTGCACCAAAATCAGCAGCTGGTCTTTACGACCCAGCACAGGCTCCAGGCTCCACTATAAACAGCGAATGAGCGAGAATTTCAATAGCTATGGACATAAAAAAGATGCTTTCCATCAATTGCTTCCTAGTAATGAAACCAAGGAGAGCTTTGTTCCTCTGATAAGGTACCAGTCTTCAACTGCGGGGGTGTATGTCGTGTGTCCCCCCCCACACCTTTCTCTCTCTTCAACTGCTTCACCACCTCAGGAATTCCTGCCATACCGTGGCCTTTGTGCAGGGAGTTGGTCAGTTAAGCACCCCTTAATTGTACCAGAAACTCCTACATGGCTGAGGCGGGCACGTACCATCACCGGTTGAGTGGTCAAGGCAGGGGACGGAACAAGGAACAATCAGTTATCCCCTGACAGCCTTGAAGCGTGCCCCACCTGGGTTGCAACCAAGCGGAGAGGTACCATTGTCACAACCCAAGCGAAGCGGTACTACTGTTACTGGGATTTCGGTAATCTCCAGCTGGATTGTGGTCAGGATGACAGTTTACAAATGACTAAAGCCAATCATCTCATGACCCTATAAAACAGCGGTTCAAAGTGAGGCCCTTTGAGCTCTCCTGGACTGCAGCGGGCTGCGACCAGCACCTCCCTCTGAGTGGGACACTTTTCAGAGTTCACAAACTCTAAAGTTTGCTAAAATCAGAGGTTCATTGCTGAAGACTGACAGTAGAGCCTGGGCTGAAACCTTTCACTCCTAGCTGCTCAACCCTCGCCCACTGAGAAATGCTTATACATTCGATGTGAGTATTTCACTGAACTCAAGGGGAATTTTTAGCCAGTATACCCTTTTTTATATATATATAAATATATATATATATAAAATGGATATAGTCATGTTTGTGTGTGTGTCTATGCATGTGTGAATCAATTTAAGTAAGCTGTAGATGTGTGATTTAATTACTAACTCAGTGAATGTTAATTTAGTCAATGATCAAGTGCTGATAAAAATCTTGTGATCCACTTTAGAACTGTGAACAAACCTTAAACTGAAACTGCTAGACACATATTATCCTTAGACATAAACCGTTGACCAAGCCTGAGTCTAAGATTGGACCTAGCTGCACCTAGACTCCTCTCTGAGATGGAGTTTAGAAAGTAAGGGGGTCTACTCTGAACCTTGTGACTAAAAGGGAGGGTCCTCCTTATCTTCTGCTTTCACGATCTCTCTGTGAATCCTTGTAATTCCGGTGTAACTTAATTTCCTTTGTATGCTTTGTCCATGCAGTAATAGAGTGAACCTTGCCATCTTCGAATCTGTAACTAAGTCACTGTTTTAATTAATTTTGTCAAATCGTTTTGTTAATCAACTGATGATTGAGTGCTATCAAAATATCACATCAAATCCTGTGATTTGCTGTAAAGGCACAAATAAATTCTAAACTGCTACTAAATCAAAATTGTGTAAAGACACTCATTAGAGACAAATTGGTGTGGTGAACAGGACTTGCAACAGGATTCATAAATACATTCGTGATATCATCTAATAAAATGAGGTTCACATTCCAGTATTTTTTGACTCCCAAAGAACGAACTTGTGTCTACATGCTCAGAGACTGAAAACTGTCAGCACAGTTAAGACTAAAGTTACTCCAGAGCACAGAGAAAGGAGAACAAAACAAATTCAAGCCTTTCCTTTGAGAAGCTTTGGCAAATCTCCAAAGCGATATGATGCAATTTTTTTTTTTTTTAAGCTAAGAGGAAGGGTTGATGCCGAGCAAGAACTGCAAGTTGTAGGAGCCACCACCGTTCTGCAGTTCTGCTCCCATCTTGGGAGACAGGAAAGCTGGGTAAAAAGATGAGCTAATGCTCTCATCTCTGACACCACCCAAACGAGGATGGATATTTCATCTTGTAAATACACCAAACCATGTGAAACACTTGCTTTTAAAGATTTTCCTGTTTCTCCTAAATGTTAGTTATATCATACAGGAAAGTTTGTCAGAGCTTGTCAGATCATGCTAGTAGGTATACCTCCCAAAACAGAGATTTTCCTAAGCATCCAGAGGCTGGGATTGCTGTTTGTCTGCCGGTTTATTGGCAACACCAAAGGTTTGTAACTAATGACTAAGACAGTGTGCTGCCCTATGAGCCACCCCAAATGAAGCTAAATTTTTGCTAAGTTTTTGCTTCATTTCATCAATATTATTGGATGCTTGCAGAGAGACACTGAGCAACTATGTCAGCTTCATGCACCAGGAACTGTAAAAATGTTCTACAATTATAAAATATACTTTTATTTTAAACTTCTACTTCTCATGCTTGTTATTTTCAAGGATAGTTAAAGGTAAAGCAGGATGAGAGAGTAAATATGCCTGCATATGACAGCAGAAAATACACCTGAATATTAAAAAGAAACACATCTCAAACGGCAAGCACAGTGAGACTTAAATTCAATTTGTAAGATAAAAGCCAACCAGACCACTTACTATTGCCATCTGATAGCGTTCAATATTGCTTGAAGTTCATTAATATGCTAGGTAATGTAAGTACAGTACATGTATACAAAATTAATTCTATTAATTTCTACATTAGAAAAACCTGCTGAAAGAGGAGGAGAATAATTATAAGGCAGTCTTACCCATCTGTGGAAAAGGCATAGTAAAACCAATCTAAACCTCAGAAGAGTAATTATCCCAGGAGACTCCCACCTCCTGGGAGTGCCCATTATTGTGTTAGGAGAACATAAAACTGACAGCTCTTCAGAAAGACCTCCAGAGCTTAGCTCTACTGCTTATCTTACCTTGTCATCTTTTTAGAATATCTACAAGCTTCCAGCTAACTTACCAATACTGCATTTTATTTTTACAAGCGAGCAATAAATGCTTCTTTTACAGCATATACTTTGCCTAGCAGACCAAATATTGGAAAAATGCTTATGCATCTTAAATAAAAGGCTATTCAAATCTAAATGGTTTTAGAGAGTAATAATATTTCATTTAGATCTGCCTACTAACTGCTGATTGCTTAGTCAGATTAGGTGGAACTCCAAATGAGACAGAAGCAAAGCATTTTATTATCATTAAATATTCCCATTATGGCAGCATTTGGAATCCAAAATCAGGTTTGGTGTTATGTCCAACTGCTAACAAGTACAGTTTAAAAATAAAACACAGCAGTGGCTGACCTAAAAGTGCTAGTGATTATAGTGTGCGGCAAGCATCCAACAGATAAAAGGAAAAGGGATGGAAAAGCAAAAGGGTAGCAGGAGGACTATCTGTGTCAGAGTCATAAGTACCAGTCACAGCATCCTCCCCTAACTATTAAGAGAACAGTTTCATCTGAATGCAATGCAAAGATAGCTAGAAAACAGAAGATGATGTTAAAAATAAAAAAAATTTAAGAACCATGGAGCATCACAGCAACACCCTAGGGATAGCTTCAGCTGATTTATTATTACATTAGGAAGCTTTGCTTATAAACGTTAAGAAAAATGGTGGAGATTTAGCTCCTGCTGAGAGCATGAGAAAAAACAACCTCAATACATTTACGTTACATTTTTATTGAAGTGACACATCACATAAATAATAAAATTATTCTGGATCAAGGCTTTGTAATAACTTATTTCTACTGAAGAGTGAATTATTCAAAAGCAAACTGCAGCTCACCCTGAGCATATCCTTCTCTGCTTAAGCTGCACTGGAGAACAGCACCTGACTTCACTCTATTTTCAGACATGCCTATACCCTATTGCTCAGCAGTTTGATTTCAGTGCATCATTTTATCTGCTGCCAGTCAATTTACTTACACCGCTGCTGTGCAAACTCTGGTCCACAGTCCCCAAATGGTAAACATTTTCAACAGAGAAATGCTTCTTTTCTGAAACTCATTTATTGTCTAGAAGAACTGCATTTCCTCCCAGCTTCTCCTCACTCATTAGGGTCCAAAACTCAGTCCCCACCAGAGTGCAGAAGCCAGATTTGAGAGCAGTCATATATATCTGATGAGGTCCACGAGGCACACAATCAGTGCCATTAGGCAGTGAAATGCAGGAGAACGCCAAGTTCTGCCGCAGACAATTTACGATGACATAACTGTTGGCTAAAAGGAGACGTGAAATGTGAGCTTCCATCTAACAAGCCAGAGGTCATGTACAAAAGCACTAACAAAAAATCAACATGAGGTGGTGCTTTGTGATCATTAGCTGCAAATCACAACTTCCCCAAGAAAGGTATTGCAGGCACTTTTAATATAGCAGGAGAGGCTTACTCAAATGGTAATCTCAAAACACTCACTTGAAAATGCTCCGGTGGTTTTATAATAATGGAAGAGATGACTGATTAGGTGCCAAAGTGGTTTGATGCCAGCTCTTATGATTTCTCTTAAAACAGATTCAACTTCAACTTGCAATGTCCTTCAAACTACAGGTGTCTTTTTGTACCCATTCCAACTAGGATTTCAGAGCTGTGCCCTGCCTGCTCCTGCTGCAGTGCAGAAGTCTTAGCCTAGCAGGCATGCTACTTCTTTCATATCCGAGACGGGTGCACACATTCCTGCACTACTTGTTCTGCATCTAAATCACTATCTTTATTGTCTTCTGTACAATAGCTGACGAACACTTGCGTGGTTTGCTTAAAAAGTGTTGCAAAATATGTATTAGCTTTACATTTACCAAAAAAGAATGTAAGTGGGAATAAAGTAGCACAACCAGTACTAAAGGCACATCACCTAGGAGGTAAAAAATGAGTGCAACCTAAACCCGAGTAAGACCCCCAAAATACTCCAACTCAGTAAAAATTTCAGTATCAGAGAGCACCAAACTTCAACTTATAAAACTTGCCCTTGCTCCCTGGATTTCAGTAGGATGGGAGTGATTTATTTCAGCCAAAAAGCTCTCCAGAATTATATACAAGCACTGTGAGCTCAGAAACCCCAGTGGCCATGGTGTTAACAGCAGACGGTTCTCACGCTCCTCTCAGTCATCTCAGTACCACTGACTGCAATGTACTCTGCCAGCACTGAAGTATCGAGAAATTAAGCTTATAAATTATAATAGTTTTATTTATGCACTATACAAGAGTAGCCAGAGCCAGGCACTCTCTGATTTACCCGTTACAGTCCAGAACTCTTGCCACTGAAAGGGCACTTGATTTTTTCCACCCATGTCCAGGTCTAGAGAAGTGTTCTCCCATGGCAAATTCTACGTGAACCACTAAAGTAGTAAAGATTAAAATTACCTACAGAACTACAGAACTACTGGATGAACACAGATTCTGCTGATCACTGAAATAAATATCTAACCTGATGAAAAAAAGATTCTTAAAAACGTCTTTAAAAGCTAAGCTAAAAAACTACCAAAATCCCAGGCTAGAAGCAGTATCAAACACTTTTTTAGGTCAAACCCTGTTTAAATCCAGTTCCTTCATCCATAAATATTGTGAAGATCAACTTATTTCAGAACTGAAACCTGTACCTTTACCTATAACAACAGTAAAGCACAGCAGCCCTGACCAAAGGCCAGCACTACACAATCAGATTTTAAAATGGATGAGTTTCAGTGGCTATATCCTAAATTAGCCAAAAAAGTTCAATGAGGTCCATCTTTTTTTCTGAATATGCTCATATACATTTACCAGCAAATATAAATGTAGATATCTCTACCTTGTATATTTATTAAGATTCAGTCTTTATTTTAACAAGTGTGCTCTGTGTACTCCATCTCACACACACACTACAACTCTTTCGATCACTTCAGGTTTCAGTGGATTTTTCATAAAAGAGTATATGGAATGATTGGTACATTTTTTTCCCTCTTTGCACCAACTTCCAAAATAAATTCTGTGGTTTTACCAATCCTTTATTCAGAGTTTCACAAGTCCAGATAGAGAAAAGACAAACCAGTGACACAGCTCTGGGATGTACCATGAGGGAACACCCTGATATTTAGGAATGATAAAGGATGGCTTTGCAATTAAAGGAGAGTACTGAAACTTCAGATAATTGAGTTTAATTTCTAGCTCTTCCAAATACTCCTTGTGTTACTCTCCATCCCTTTAAGAGAGAGAAAAACGGCACAATCTTTCTCCCGCCCTTCTGAGCTTTCCTGGGGATTGAGCCACCTTGCCCTGAGCCTTGTGCAGCAGCAAAGTCCCAGTTCAAATCTGGCCTTTAGACATCATGGTAAAATGAGCCACAAATACGTCCGCTACCTCAAACAACAGAGCATGTTTCAAAAACAAGCGGCTCTGCACGCTGGCACAAAGCAGGGGCAGGGTAGAAAGAGAGGGAGACAGAAGTAAACAAATCCAATCTTCAGTGCAAAGTTCAGTGGAATAAATATTTCTAATCTGACAAAAATAACCCCGTAGTGCTGCAGTGCTCCACCCAGGGCACAGGAATCAATGGTAGCTCTTGAGATCATCATAGAATCATAGAATGTTTGGGGTTGGAAAGGACCCCTAGAGGGGTACAGGGAGGAAAACTGCTGTGGCACTGTGAGTTGAAATGATTCTCAGGAGCCTGCCTTCAACATTTCCCAATAGAGATCTCCATAAGCAGGCAGTGGGAGCTGAATTCCCTCCCTCCGCTCTGGTTTCAGCTGCAACCCCTCCGATTCCATGGCGGAGGAAGTAAGAAGCTGTAGGGTGTGGGTGTGGAAGGAAATCAGGAAGGCGCGCGAATGGCTCTGCTCGCACCTGGTGGCACATCCCCAAAAGTGATGGCTCCACACCTGCCCAAAGCACCGCAGGAGGCTGAGCAGGAGAGAAGGAAAGCAGGTAAGAAAACAGCCTGCCTCGATTCCCTGCCCTCGCCGTGTCCCCTGAAAGAAGAGCTGCTTGTCCGTGCTGGCCGGCACCGCGCCGGCAGAGCACAACCCCAGCAGCGGCAGCATGGTGCAGGAGAATTTGCTAGATCACACCTGCACCTACCAGCTACTCTCTAACCGAGCGCTTTAATATGGTTTCTGCTCGCTCACGTTTCTTGTTCCAGACAAAAAGAGCAGGTCAGGTCAGACAAACCTGCTGCTGGATGTTTTCCTTGGTGGCTGTTTATTTCTTTATTTATTTTTAGTAGCGCAATGGGGCCTCGGCGGCCACCGCTGCCTCTCGAGCTCAGCCCGTAAGTGCTTCTGCAGGCTGGAGTAGTCCCATCTCACCACCTGCTCTTGAGGGCCTTCAGTTCTGACCGCTGAGGTGAGTATTTTCAGCCAGCATCTTCACTACATCAAACGGTTATTATCACTCTGAGCACTCTTTTCATTAGCCAAACATTTCTCTACACTCTTTTAAGCTGAAACCACTACTTCTACTTAATGGAATAGCAATTAACTTGAAATACTTGGCTTTCTACTGCAATGCATCACTCTTTCACAGTCTGATATGCTAATAAAAATTGTATGCTAACATAATGTATAAAATATCATCTCTGATTTTAAACGGAACCAAAATTTATTGGCTCCAACAGTGCAATACTGATCTACCTAATGCATATTAATGTATTAACTTAGGTAGCAGAGTTTTACACTGTCGGGGAACTAAATCAGAGTGGAGCAGACCATACAGTGCACTGCTGAAAGTCTCAGGTTTTCTGTTTCAGCAGAATTTCAATTCTACTCCAACCTGATTGCAGCTCCAGACTGAAAAGTAAACTTGAAATGATAAGGGTTTTTTTGCCATGTGGGAGTTCTCATACTCCATAAAATATTCCTTCAGTCCCCCAGTAAACAAATTTATTGGCAATCTTGCAAACAAAAATCCC